>OZ024892.1:1328365-2068365 GCA_964017195.1 Siderastrea radians | reverse complement strand
CACTAAATTTCGTCTTTCATTAAAGTTTCTTAGCTGGTTTAAATAATCAGATGTAACGTAGTCATCCTTAAAAACTTTATAAAATTCTAATTTCTTTGAATGTTCAAGGCTGTGTCGCCAGGAGGATATATATTCTCTTTCATATTAGTTGTATATCGCCTAATTCTATCATTATCTAAAGATTCAGGATCTAAATTGGATAGATGATATTGTTCTATCAAGTTCATAAAATTGGAATAAAATCCGGAGTTATTAATGAAATGTAGATTCTTCGACATGAGGAAAGATTGTTTGACTATAGAGTCATTATCTTTGTTGTTTAGATAAACAAAATATTTCATAATTTTCTGATTAATTGGGATTATTAACGGTAATCGTCCAAGTTCGACTCTGCAAGCTACGGTAGAGGCCTTATTGTTTACTTCTAAGTAGTGTTTACAAAATTTGAGATGAATTTTTTCTATTGGGGAACTATCCCATGCTTTAAAATTCTGCTTAGTGTACTTCCCCCATATCTCACTGTTGTAGCTTAAGATCGGAAATATCATTGTGTCAAAAATCTGAGATGCGGTATTGGGATTAAGTCTATTGAGAAGTGTTTGTTTTCGTATACTAGCAAAGGCGTACAGGGCTTTTTCTTTCAAGTGTTCGACTGCAAAAGTAAAGTTTCCCGTTGGAGTTAAACGTGTACCTAAATAGGTGTATTCTTGAACAGCTTCAATTGGCTCGGTGCCTATGTTGAAGTTGATTCAACGGATTTCCTTGGGCGTTTTTGGAGAATCAATACTTTTGTTTTCTTGGGATTGACTTTTAGCATCCATGTTTTGCAATATGAAGAGAGAGTGTTTAAACAGTTTTGTAATCCTGTTTTGGATCTTGATAGGATGATCAAATCATCTGCATACAATAGTGAATTTATTTTTGTTCCATTTGCAAGAACAAATGGATCAGAAAGCGTGTTTTCGAATAAATACGGCAAATTGTTTATATAGAGATTAAATAAAAGAGGACTTAAAATACATCCTTGACGTACACCTCTTGAGTATGAGAAAGATCGAGTTTTGTTTTCTCCGATTCTAATGGAACATGTTGAATTGCAATAAAGGCTTTTGATCAGATTGTAGAAATGTCGTCCTATGTTGCTTTTGAGCAGCTTGTAAAACAATCCCTCGTGCCAAACAGAGTCGAAAGCTTTACGAAAATCTACGAAATAAGCATAGACTTTTTCTTTATGATAGTGGACATATTTATCTATTAGGGTCCTTAGAGTGAAAACATGGTCTGCAGTACGATTTTCAGGTACAAAGCCAAATTGGGAATTAGTAGTAGTAGTAGTAGTAGTAGTAGTAGTAGTAGTAGTAGTAGTAGTAGTAGTTGTAATAGTAGTAGTAGTAGTAGTAGTAGTAGTAGGAGCGGTAGTGGTCGTGGTAGAGGTAGTAGTAGCAGTAGTAGTAGTAGCAGCAGCAGCAGTAGTAGTAGTAGTAGTAGTAGTAGTAGTAGTAGTAGTAGTAGTAGTAGTAGAAGTAGTAGTAGTAGTAGTAGTAGTAGTAGTAATAGTAGCAGTAGAAGTAGTGGTAGCGGTAGTGGTAGTGGTAGTGGTAGTAGTAGTAGTAGTAGTTGTAGTAGTAGTAGTAGTAGTAGTAGTAGTAGTAGTGGTAGTAGTAGTAGTAGTAGTAGTAGTAATAGTAGCAGTAGTAGTAGTGGTAGTGGTAGTAGTAGTAGTAGTAGTAGTAGTAGTAGTAGTAGTAGTAGTCGTAGTAGTAAATTGCTTTATTTGCATGACTGCAAGATTTTACAGTATTGCAAAAGCATATTTATAGTAATTAATAACAAAACAAGACTAATATTACTGTAATATTATGTTAATGAAACTAAGTTACATCACTCTCACTTGATAATAACAATGTATCACGTATATTCATACACAAGGAAATAAACTTCATTACTAGCTTATTCACATGATAGTCGTTAGAGTTCATGAGAAGTTTTATGCTTTCTGAGGTTGATTTCCTTTCAATATCAGGTATTATTTCATTGATTCGATTGAAGAATGTCTGCCTCTGCAGAGAGTATTTGCTACATTGCAACAAGAAATGAGTTTCATGCATTTTCTACTTGATTTGTTTTACACAATGGGCATAATCTAGTTTCTCTGGGCATATGATTGGTTTGATATCGACCTAGTTCAATCATAAGTTTGTGATTACTTACTCTAAACTTCACTAAATTTCGTCTTTCATTAAAGTTTCTTAGCTGGTTTAAATAATCAGATGTAACGTAGTCATCCTTAAAAACTTTATAAAATTCTAATTTCTTTGAATGTTCAAGGCTGTGTCGCCAGGATGATATATATTTCTCTTTCATATTAGTTGTATATCGCCTAATTCTATCATTATCTAAAAATTCAGGATCTAAATTGGATAGATGATATTGTTCTATCAAGTTCATAAAATTGGAATAAAATCCGGAGTTATTAATGAAATGTAGATTCTTCGACATGAGGAAAGATTGTTTGACTATAGAGTCATTATCTTTGTTGTTTAGATAAACAAATAATTTTCTGATTAATTGGGATTATTAGCGGTAATCTTCCAAGTTCGGCTCTGCAAGCTACGTCAGAGGCCTTATTGTTTACTTCTAAGTAGTGTTTACAAAATTTGAGATGAATTTTTTCTATTGGGGAACTATCCCATGCTTTAAAATTCTGCTTAGTGTACATCCCCCATATCTCACTGTTGTAGCTTAAGATCGGAAATATCATTGTGTGAAAAATCTGAGATGCGGTATTGGGATTAAGTCTATTGAGAAGTGTTTGTTTTCGTATACTAGCAAAGGCGTACAGGGCTTTTTCTTTCAAGTGTTCGACTGCAAGAGTAAAGTTTCCCGTTGGAGTTAAACGTGTACCTAAATAGGTGTATTCTTGAACAATTTCAGTTGGATCGGTGCCTATGTTGAAGTTGATGTCAACGGATTTCCTTGGGCGTTTTTGGAAAATCATTATTTTTGTTTTCTTGGGATTGACTTTTAGCATCCATGTTTTGCAATATGAAGAGAGAGTGTTTAAACAGTTTTGTAATCCTGTTTTGGATCTTGATAGGATGATCAAATCATCTGCATACAATAGTGAATTTATTTTTGTTCCATTTGGAAGAACAAATGGATCAGACAGCGTGTTTTCGAATAAATACGGCAAATTGTTTATATAGAGGTTAAATAAAAGAGGACTTAAAATACATCCTTGACGTACACCTCTTGAGTATGAGAAAGATCGAGTTTTGTTTTCTCCGATTCTAATGGAACATGTTGAATTGCAATAAAGGCTTTTGATCAGATTGTAGAAATGTCCTCCTATGTTGATTTTGAGCAGCTTGTAAAACAATCCCTCGTGCCAAACAGAGTCGAAAGCTTTACGAAAATCTACGAAACAAGCATAGACTTTTTCTTTATGGTAGTGGACATATTTATCTATTAGGGTCCTTAGAGTGAAAACATGGTCTGCAGTACGATTTTCAGGTACAAAGCCAATTTGGGAATTGTGTAATATCTTGTTTTCTCTAAAATACAAGTATAGTCTTTGATTTAAAATGGAACAAAACAGTTTTCCAAGGCAACTCGATACACATAGGCCTCTATAGTTTGTTGGATCACTCTTGTCACCCGATTTGTAGATTGGGGTTATAAGGCCTTGACACCAAATATCTGGCATTTTTCCAGATTGTAAAATGAGATTAAAAAGTTTGATGTAAATAGGCATAAGCGATTCAAGGCTTGCTCTGATCATTTCATTTCTTATTTTGTCAACAAATGGCGATTTCTTATTCTTCAATTTCTTCACCGCTTGACGTATTTCTTGCTCAGTTACCTCTTGATCTAAATAGTTAAGCTGTTCTTTTTCTTTTTGTAATGATAGTAGTTCATCATAGACTCCTTGACGATTTATGGAAGTTCTCAGGTCATTGGAATGTAAGGATTGAAAATGGTTGAGCCATGTTTCTTCCGAGATTGGGGCAAGAACATTTTCGTCGATAGTATCGTTCATCGATTTTAGACAACTCCAAAACGACACTTTGTCGGGATTAAATGCTAGCTCGTCGAGTTGCAGAGTTTTTTCTTTTGTGAAATTCTTTCCTTTTCGAGTCAAGGAGCTTTTTATAATCATTCAGAATTTTGTGAAATTTCTCCCGTAACTCAGAGTTAAGGGGATCGCGATGTTTTTGATTTGACAGTTTTCGTAATTCGTGTCTTTTCAGTTGACATTCACGGTCGAACCATTTTTTGCTAGATGTTATCCTAATACGTTTACGAGATCTTTTGGTTTTAATCTTGAGGCAGATTTTTGTTGTCGCAGTTAGAATGTTCACAGCATCGTCCAACGAGACATTTACATCTTCAGTGTTTCGTTCCATAAATTCTCTGATTAGAATCTGGATTGGTTCCGTACGTAATGCGTTTCTGAATTTTAAGTAAGAGTCATTTTCCCAGCAAAACTGGCGTGGCAGACTTATTAATCTATTGGTGGAGGTTGAAGTTTGGGTTTCGCTTGCTGGTAAGCTGGTGTTGAGATTCAACCATGCTACGATGGCACTGTGGTCCGACAAGTCGGACGGCTGTTTAACAACAAAATTGGCAACGTTTAGAAATGTGCACTGATCGCATATTATGTAATCAATAACGCTTGTCCCGTTTTTTCCATGAAAAGTGGGTCTGCCTAGGGTATCTCCATTAACTCTGCCATTAACTATTCTTAGATCAAGGTTTTTGCAAATTTCTAATAGTTTTTTCCCATGACTATTCAATAAATTATCAAAACTATTTCTTTGGGCTGGCTGAAAAGCTGATTCCGACTGATCATTAGTAGTAGTAGTAGTAGTAGTAGTAGTAGTAGTAGTAGTAGTAGTAGTAGTAGTAGTAGTAGTAGTAGTAGTAGTAGTAATAGTAGTAGTAGTAGTAGTAGTAGTAGTAGTAGTAGAGTAGTAGTAGTAGTAGTAGTAGTAGTAGTAGTAGTAGTAGTAGTAGTAATAGTAGTAGTAGTAATAGTACATACCACTATCTGAATCATCATGTTCTGCTCCATCTACTTGCTGGAATTCAATTTCTTCTTCCTCATCTCTAGATCTATCATGTTAACACCAACAAAAAGTTAATATTAGATCATTATATTGTATCAGTTATGGAATTGACTCGAGTCTAACTTGTTTCTCACTCTTAGTTCACAACTGATTACAACCGTTTTTGACGCTATGAGTTATGTCAACTGCTCATGAGTTCGCTTGCTAAGGGACCGCTTGTTGAAGGAAAAAACGTCACCAACAACGATATCTGATAAGACAAACTTGTGCGTTATCGTCAGTTGTGTTGAAAATTGCCAATGTACATCAAAAAAGAATGACTATGGAGCAGAGGAGGAGGAGGAAGGAGAATGAATGAATGAATGAATGAATGAATGAATGGATGGATGGATGAATGGATGTCTACGTACCCTGCAGCTGACTAAACTTCACAGTTTTTAAAACATCTAGTTGTGCCAAAATGCCACTGATTCACAAATCCTTCTCACCTAGACCTATCATGTCTGTATTCTTCACTTGTTCCCTCAAAAGATACTAGGAAGAAAAAATGGCCCAACTTAAGTCCTACTTATTTTAAGTTTCAGCACACCAAAGTTACAGGCGGCAGATTATCATCTTAATTAATTAATTTAAGGAAAGAAATAGAAAGAGAAAATGGTGAATACAAAGAAAGCTAGTAACCGTCTCTTTTATCTATTCCTGCACTTTCAATTGTTTAGACACTGGCACAGTTATTTTTTAATAGGTGGTGCTTGTTTTGCCAAAAAATAATTCAGCTTTTAAATAAAGTCTTCGTACACAGTTACTCACCAAAGACAGAGTCAGAGAGTGTTGCATCCAACCTATTATTATAAACAAAGAATCAGAAGGTATAAAAAAATTGACATTAAAAGTAGTAAACATGATTACACAGTGATAAATATAGAAAGATGGTGAATTTTAAGCTCAGAGAAGAAATAAGAAAAGATGGAATATTCAACATGTCGCGAGCGTGGGACAGAGAAAAAATCTGAGTCCCCGACTCAGTAAATAAGACCTATGCTCGTCACGAGTCTCCCAGTAGCTCAGTGGCTAGAGCGTCCGACCGGTGTACGGAAGGTCATGGGTTCGATTCCCGTCGGGGACTCAGATTTTTTTCTCTGTCCCATGCTCGCGACATGTTGAATATTCCATCTTTTCTTATGATTACACAGTGTTTGGCTGAAAATTGCCAGTTGTTCAATATATCTGAAAACCTACTGATGTCGTTGAAAAACAGCTAAAATTAATGATTTTTCTTGTAGTATCATGAGACTTAAGCCATCATCAATACCGAGCTACTGTACTAAGAGTACGCAAGACGGGTACATCCACTCTTTCCAACTCATTGTCGGTCCGTGGGTTTTTGATCTTGCATGTACGTTTAATACTTCACCTATAAATTGGTCATCAAAAGAGTGGAAGGATCTTCACAGTGCGTAGCAATTAAAATAATTGTTTTTTAGCCTGACCAAAAGTTTTCAAGGTAGCAACGGGAGTAGAATCCATCAGATTATTTTGGTCTTTGCAGGTCAAGCGACCATGTTTTGAGAATGTCTGTCTTATCCTTTAACTAAATAAGATACATTTTACTGGAAACTTCATGAACCTATCATGTTTCATTAGCACATTAGTCTGTCAGGTTTTTGCTGTAAAATCTGAAAAACTATTTCATTAATTTTTACTCACCCTTCATATTGTCTACTTTGTTGGCCCTTTTCGTCCACAGATGCTTCTATCAAGTAAAATGGGCAATAAATACCAACGTTTTGCGTTCGGTCGCAACAAAGCCTTAAAAATAGACTTCTTATTAAAAATTTGAAATCACTAGTTAGATACATTTAACTGTAAATCCTTCATCCATTCGTTCGTTCATTTTTTATTTATTTATGTTTAAATCCATCCATCCTTCCGTCCGTCCGTCCATCCATCCATCCATCCATCCGTCCATCCGTCCGTCCGTCCGTCTGTCCGTGAGTCCCGGTCCATCCATTCATCCACTCACAAAGTATAACCCGTCTAGCTGTCAGCCGTCAGCCGTTAGCCGTCAGCCGTTAGCCGTCAGCCGTCAGCCGTCAACCGATGGTTCAGTTAGAAAGTCTTGCAACCTTACAATTTCATTCCTTCAAGCCTTTACAGCTTTCATTTTATCATTCCTTCATTACTTAATTGTTTTTCATCATTCTTTATTATAGTCTATTTTTTCGCACAACGTTCCATTATACTGTTTTTCATTACATACCAGTGTGTTCATCTTCTTCTATGATCAAAACATCTTGATATTTTTTGTCTTCCGCCATTAATTCCTTGAAAATAGTAATACAACTGATTACTTTATCAGGTAGCACGAAACAGTATCTACTTGATTCGATAGCTTCGTTAAAAGTTTGCTATTAAAGAAAGAAAGATGGTAAATTTTTAAGCCGGGAAAGAAATGAGAAAGAAGGAATATTCAGTTCGTCACGAGCGTGGGACAAGGAAAAAATCTGAGTCCCCGACGGGAATCGAACCCATGACCTCTCGTACACCTATCGGGCGCTCCAACCACTGAGCTACTGGGAGGCTCGTAGCGAGCGAGGTCATATTTACTGAGTTCGTTGTGACACGCGTCCTGCATACTACTAGCATCAGCAAATTTGTCGAGAGCACCGTGTGTGATAATAAAGAAAGAAAGATGGTAAATTTTAAGCCCGGAAAGAAATGAGAAAGATGGAATATTCAGTTTGTCACGAGCGTGGGACAATGAAAAAATCTGAGTCCCCGACGGGAATCGAACCCATGACCTCCCGTACACCGGTAGGGCGCTCTAAACACTGAGCTACTGGGAGACTCGTGGCGAGCGAGGTCATATTTACTGAGTTCGTTGTGACACACGTCCTGCATACTGCTAGGATCAGCAATGCCCAGAGCCCCGTGTGTGATAATTAAGAAAGAAAACGAACTCAGTAAATATGACCTGGCTCGCCACGAGTCTCCCAGTAGCTCAGTGGTTAGAGCGCCTGACCGGGGTACTGGAGGTCATGGGTTCGATTCCCGTCGGGGACTCAGATTTTTCCTTGCCCTACGCTCATGAGAAACTGAATATTCCATCTTTCTCATTTCTTTCCGGGCTTGAAATTTTCCTTTTTTTTTCTTTATTATCACACACGGTGCTCTCGACATTGCTGATCGTAGAGTATGCTGTACGCGTGTCACAACGAACTCAGTAAATATGACCTCGCTCGCTACGAGACTCCCAGTAACTCATTGGTTAGAGTGCCTGACCGGTGTACGGGAGGTCATGGGTTCAATTCCCGTCGGGGACTGAGATTTTTGCTTTGTCCCACGCTCGTGAGAAACTGAATATTCCACCTTTCTCATTTCTTTCCGGGCTTAAAATTTACCATCTTTCCTTCTATTATCACACACGGTGCTTTCGACATTGCTGATCCTGGCAGTATGCAGGACGCGTGTCACAACGAACTCAGTAAATATGACCTCGCTCGCCACGAGTATCCCAGTAGCTCAGTGGTTAGAGCGCCCTACCGGTGTTCGGGAGGACATGGGTTCGATTCCCGTCGGGGACTCAGATTTTTTCCTTGTCCCACGCTCGTGACAAACTGAATATTCCATCTTTCTCATTTTGCTATTAGTTGGTTAAATATCGAACTTATACGGGTGAGCATACTTGAGCAGTGCGCAAAAAATGGTTGCAAGGTATTTCTGTTTTCTGTATGGCAACGGGGCAAATAAATAATGTTCAAAAAAGTAGTACCTCAGACAGGAGATCATTTCACTGTGACATAAAGTGCAGATAGGTGATTTGCAATCTTGTATTTGTTAGAATGAAATCTAGCGGAAAAACTACGCATGTATAATCTAGATGAATCACCATGCTCGAAAAGAGTTGTCGTTATAAAAACTTACCAATTCTTGCAAACAAGTCTCTTGAACGACCAACGCCTCGTTCGGCGTGTAAAACTTTGCAGCTCCAATTTCCTCTTGCGACATTCAAATGGTAACTACGTTAATTATGACTACCTTATGAGAAATAGAACAACTCTTCTGTTTCGCCTATCATAAATAATTGCTTAAAACTTCCTTTCCAATGATTTTGTGCTCCGTGTTATTATTCCCCTAATTCAACATCACGTTATATCTTAGTAGGAAACAGGAACAAACACAATATCGGCAAGAATGTTATGCTGCACGCTTTTAAAGTCGTTTAAAAAGGCCTTAACTGTATCATAAGAGTATGCCAGTCCAATTGCCGCTGGGATTGTTCCGCAACTCAAACTGCCGCTCATGCGTTAACTGTAATCAGCGAAGAGTGGTTGTTGGTATTTTGATTTATGCTGACAATTTGAAAATTGATCATGATTTCTCCACTTATAGAAAACTTAACACATCCCTATCATTCATTTTTTTTCTCTGTCATTTTACTTGAGTCAAAATTTATTTAAAGTAATTTGAACGGTATAATATTATCTTAAATTAATTCCTAATCGTCGTAATTTCTATTTTCGTTCGAAAAGACTCTTTTGAAAAACGTGCTTATGGGATGCACTTGCATTAAACATGAAATCATTAAATAAACACACAACAGGTCCTAAAAGGAGTCATTGGCACATTTGACACCCGTTAAATAATACGCATTTTAAAATTGAACATTCCAATACTGTGATAAACAACTTTAGCTTTCTGTGTTCATTTAGTGAATGTAATTAGAACGAGCGGAAGAAGGCATTGTTAAAATTCTGCCCTCAATCCAACCGACTTCCGTTTGGCATTTTCCCAATTCAAGTGGCAAATAGGAAGTTGTAGTTTACAACTACAACTTCCGCTAACCCTTAATGAGTGTTTTATAATATTTTTGTGCTCGCATTAATTTTCTTTACAATGACATTCAGTTTACGAATAACCTTTGCGAGGGATATAATTTTCTGCTGTTCAATAAGTCGAATTTTTTGAGAATTAACGACTGAATTCAAGAATCACTGCGGTACTAATCTTAGACAATTGCACATTAGTAAATACATCTATTTAATACCCGGGCCTTTGACAGAGTCGGTAACATAATTGATATTTATTTAGTAATTTTAATTTCCGACGTTAAAGTAAATTTTGCTGAAGATATATGGTCCGTTGATATTATCTGCAAGCTCTTATTTTGGGCTTCGCGATCTATGTCATATATGCAAACAAAGTACATAATTAAAAGTGTTAAACAAAAAAGTCAATGCCAAAGCCCTTGCGTGGGCAAACAACAAAGCGTGATGTATATACTTAGTAATTTTGCTGACTGGCGTCAGGCACGATTCACTTAGCACATCGGCTAAACCAATCAGCACCCAGCATAACAATGCCCAGTATCCTATTAAATGTCCGAGTGGTGTGGTTGCCCAGGCTTGAAGAGTGCACGGGAAAAATGTAGGGTTTACAGATGTGGTTTACAAGCACCCTTCTGTTACCATATCCAGCCTTTTGACCCTGTTTGTTCCTCTTTGTTAAATATCAGTGAATGTTAACCACTAGCAAAAGCTTACAATGACTAAATCCAGTTTCCATTTTATCCTGCAATTATAGTAATTTGTTTGACTACCTTGAAGGGAAGAAAATGAAATCCTTCCCTCAATTTAAGTCTTTGTTAGAAATTATTACTGCCTGCTTCTTATAAATGAAAACTTGCAACACTGAAAACCCAACCCACTGAAAAAATTCAGTGACTTAGCTGGGACTCGAATGCATGAGCTACAAGGCCACGATGGGAAAAGCGCGTGAATGAATCCCAATTTTTTTGAATGGCTTGGATTTTTAGTGTAAGTTGATATTGCCTGAGGCTGGTTCCAAGAAAGAATCCAACACTAGTAATGTTGCTCTCATTCTTACCAAAGTTGTATCTTTCTCTATGTTTTCCTCTTTGTGCTGATAACAAGTGGCTTTGTTTAGTCTTGCCGTATTTGTACGTTGTCGTTGTCTTCGCCACCTGACTATTTAATTCATTACACGTCGCATGCAAAGGTTATGATTATGCAAAGTACCTACGCACAAATGTTGGGTGTTAAATTTAATTTTAGTTTTTTCTTCATCTATTTCATTTTCTGTCTTAGTTTCCTCTCTGCCACAATTCTTGTTTAATGTTACGGCACACAAACCAGTTGACAAAAACAGCACCTTTTTTATTTTCCAAGGCAGATTCGACGTAAGACAGCTCAATCATTTTACTTTTTTTCGTTGAACAGGTAGTGTATATTGTCATGACAGAATTTTGCATCTGCTAATTTTGCATTTTATCAGTTTCAGTTTAAGAACAAATACAAAATAGGTCAGTGTTATTAATATTTGCTGTTAATAATGGTATCAGAGGTGCAAGACACGTACTTTTGTAATGCATTTAGTGAAATAAACGAGCAAAGTGAACAAGAAAAACAAAGGCTTATTCGGCTCTTTAATGTCATTTAAAAATTAAAGAAATTTCGTGGCTATTAAACTTCTTTGCCAACTGGACTCGCGCCCAAATTAATTTTAATTTCACTTAGAGCTTCCTTAGTCAATCAGTGCCCTTGGAATCAGAGAGCTGTTTCCGACGTTGCTAACTTTTGTTTATTGGTCTTTGGGAGTACGATCACAAAGATTGGCAAGTCGCAACCCTTCCAGGCAAACCTCTTGGAGAGAATATTTCGAATCTATACAGTTTCAAGGTCTTCTCTTTCATCCTTTTATTTTGGGTCTCTCCGAGCTAAAGAAGGGTGTCGATCTCACAAAAATGATCGGTCCTCTGTTTAGACCACCATAAAGAGATCGTAATGACGACATTGACCTTACCTGCAATCAGGCGTTCTTTTCTTGTTTTTTGGGGGGAAGCGTGGTGGGGAGGGGGGGGGGGGGAGCGAAAGGCATAAAAAAGGAAAAAAAGAGAACGCCCGATTACAGGATAAGGTTGCCCTTATAACCGTATTCAGCCTGAGTGGTTTTTTATTTCATTCCTGAGAGTACTGAGGCTATGGCAAAGAAAGTTCAAAGGTAGATAGTTAAAAATGTTTTTTGGAGGTCAGCAACACGACTTCACGACGTCACCTGACATCATGATTTCCAAATGGCTGCTACCTTTGTTCCGTCCAGAACCTTTCAAAAGTAATAAAAAGCATGGATTGACTACCCGCTGCTTATGTCGTCATATCTCGTAACCATGGAAACCATGGCAACCGATTCTCACCAAACGTGTGTCAAAACTGTGTGTCTACGGGATATGCGCACGGATATGCACAAAGGTCTAGATGATAGTTCGTCTTGGAAATGTTCAAGATAAACCTTCCGTGGGTTGGCATCCACCCCCCCCCCCCCCCGCTCTTGTACGCCTAAGGGTTAATAATTCTAAATGCTTCTCAAAGTACCACCCTTCCCACCATGTTGTCTATATCCCCTGGATATAAATTTTTTCTTACCGGAGAAAATATATGTTTCCTCACTTAACAGTGTATTTAAATGGGGGTGTTCCATCCGACATCACTTAGACGAGGGGACAAGAAATCACTGGAAGTGGAGAGAAGTGGTTGATAACCTCACCCCTCCCCTCAAAAGTTCGTATAAATAGTCATTTTTCATAGAATTATACTTCACCATGGTAACCATATTTTAACAGGCTTTTTATTGCATAAGCCGCGCTGGGAGTTTAAACTGTAAAAATCATTATGGGATGTCACCAATAAAAAACGGGCGAGCACATGGAAAATGGCTTCGTGTTGTGTTGCTACGTTTGATAGTTGATGGATTCTTTCTCCGCTCCAAAGAATGTCCATTTTGTGAGAATGGGTTAAACGCTGTTCGAGATTTGGTACGAAACCTGGTATTGTGGGATGAACCACTAAAAGTCCAATGAATTTTGTTCGTATTGACGATCTTTAACGGGGTAGAGCAATGAGCTCGAGATCGAGAGCGATGAGGCCGAAACCAAAACGCAAGGGAGCTGCAGCTCTAGGGAAATCTCATAAGACGAAGGAAGCAAAAGTAAAAGGCCAAGTAAAGTAACAACAACGAATCGAAAGTCGAGGGCTTCGACTTCAAAACCAACAACCCAAGTTACAAGTTAGTTTTCGATAGGGTCGGTTTTTATACAGACGTGTGAATTTCAACGTTTCCCTTCAGCTCGTGCTCTAAATCATCTCCAGAAAATGAAACTAAACTTTCTTTGCTCTGCTTTGCTCCCGTGGTTGAATCTTCAACCCAAATTAATTTCTTTTCCTTGATGCCGATTGATGCATGGAAAAATTGAAAAAAAAAAAGAATAAACAACGCTATTCTCATTTCGCATTCGACAATCCCGGCCATGTTTATGGATTCCTCCTCCACGAAACTTCCACGCAGAGCGCGAGGTAACATTATCCGCGGAATTCGATACCTTCTAAAAATAACTTGAGAGGGATTAGGATGGGGATAGGGCCTATATGAGGGAGTAAGGTGGTCTTATACTAAAAAAAAGGTGATATTAGGTTGCAAAAGTCACTTTTTTTAATGAAAATAAATTGTAAACTCTTTAAACACTTTGGAATGCTGTCTTGAAATAATCTCACTCGATTTCCAGCATTAAAGCAGCGAGATTTAAGAAATCTAAAAAGTAGTATGCGACTTTTTCCATAGCAACGGCCATAGCAACAATTGTTTCATTTATTAAATGCTCACAAACAAGCCTCAATAAGAACATTACCACCCCCCCCCCACCCCGCCTCTCTCTAAAATGACATCTGGTACTACTGTGGAGAGACACCTGACTGAGGAGAGAGTGATGAGGTCCGAGTTTTAGCCGACAAAACATGACCCAAATCTTACAGAAACGATGGTTTTTGCCTCAAATTACCGTCCAGCTTTTATGTTAGTGTGGCAACTTGAATTTGACAATAGTTTTAGGATAATGAGCGACGGATAAGCTGTCTAGAATCCGTTCCCTTATCTTCAGAATTTCTCGAACTGAATGAACTTTTGAGCACGATATCTCCGGCGCATTGTAACTAGTGTTCTAAAATTTTCAGCACGATTAAAGGAGTTAATTTTCTAGGTCTTAAACCTAAAAAATGCTCACGATCTTGAACTGCTTCTCAGTAAGTGAATCCTTGCTCTCTTTTTTATTTCCTTCTACCTTAAGGTAGGACCTTTGCCCTTGGCTTTTCTTCGCCCACTCTTTTTTTTCGCTCGTTCCGACTTTCCCTCGCCCTACTATCTGCCCCTGGGTCTCCGAGGATGAAATTCATGTAAAAATCTCACTGAATCTTTTTGAGAAGGACAGGCAGCAAACGGGTAATACAGTTGACTTCTCATAAGGTATACGTCAACGTTTTGCGGCAGATTAAGTCGTAAAACAAGAATCTTCAGCTAACTTCGTTTTCTAACCCTATTTAAGGGGAATATTTCTTGTCGTTAGTCAAGGGGAGGCTGAATTCTTGAAGCGATGTGTACACAAAACGTTTATTTTAAATCGTCAATCATGATGCCAAATACTAACGTACCAAATAAGACACGAATTTCTTTAATGTGGAGCTGCCATAAAAGTTTTGATAATGTATACCGGAAATAAATCCTCAAGAAGATAAGAAGATTACAATTAAGAAGATGCAAAAGGACCTTGAGAAAAATGCAGGCTTGAACAGGATTCTACCCATGTCCTTTGCGATACCATGAGCTTTGCACACGCTCTACCACCTGACAGAAAGAGCTCCAACTTCTTGAGTTGGGCTGCATGACTAGGATGATCTCTTATTGATTTGATCATTATCATGGTTCTCTCATATTCTCTTGAACTACAAAAAAGTTACAAAACCGCACGTCACTTTTTTATCTCCCTGGGGATTCTCCTGTCTGTAACGTTGTCATTTCGCAAAATACAATCAGGTGTTCAATTCATGAAAGTTTAGTCTGAACAGCCAAGACCTAACTGTTAACGTTTGTCATCCCCTTTGCCGAACATGATTTTCCCTCTCCCAGGCTAGGCGCACGTTTCCAAGGTGCGTTTGTTAGTGCGATATTTTACGTCCAATACGTCCATACATATGGAACTTCGAGGGTGAACAAAATTATAAAATAAAGAGGGCCACATTGGCTCACCTGTGTGAATTTGAAATAACCACCGTCTTCGTCTTACTCTTCAGTGAGGTTTGGAATATGAAACAACTGTTACTTTGAGTATAACTAATGGTGTAAACTATTTTTGAAAACATAGAAGGTTCATGGGTCGGTAACTGCATTGCTTAAGGTTTCGTGCTTTCGCTCTACTATATTACGATTGTTTAACTAACTACTCTACTGTTTCATTCGTAAACGACAAATTAAAAGCACTGTATTTATTGTATGGTTTCAGCATTACAATAAAAATTGCTCTTTCTGTATCATAATAGTCTTTAACGATCGCCGATGTACGGCCATTATGGATATGGGCTTGTTTGAAGTAACGTTTAGAAACTGTTTTTTCAGCTAGAACAGACCGTAATAAGAATTCACGTATAAAACTCCCCCCAAAATTGAGGGTCTGGGCTTTCGGTAACTTATGAGTAAAGCAGACAATTTCAAAACTAATTCTCAGGTAAACAGTGAAGAGTGGGAGTATTTTGTTTTATGCTGACAATTTGAAAATTCAGTTCTCCACTTATAGAAATTAAGGCAAACTTAAAACCCCCCTGTCATTCTATTAGTCCCGTCATTCTATTTGCGTCAAAAATTTCATTCAAAGCAATTTGAAAGGTAAAATATATATATTAAATCAATTTTCAATCGTCATAATTTCTATTTACGTAAGGACAGACTCTGAACCTTTTAAAAACGTGCTGATAGATGCAATAGCATTAAACATGAAATCATTTCAACAGATAGCAGCTTCATAAAGGAATCATCAGCACATTTCATGCGTGTCCAAAAAAAAATTAAAATCGAACATTCCAATACTAAAATAAGCAACTTTGGTTTGCTGTGTTCCATTTAGTGAATGTCATTAGGGAGAATGGAACAAGGTATTGTTAAAATTCTGCTCTCAATTCAACCGACGCGCGTTTGCCATTATCCCAAATGATCCTGCAAATAGAAAGTCGTAGTTAACAACTACAACTTCTGCTAACCCTCAACCCGGCAGTGTTTTATCAGTTTTTTGTTTGCATTAATTTTCCAAAGATGACATTGTTTTGCGAATAACCTTTCAGAGGGAGTCTGCTGTTCAATAGATCGAATTTATTGAAAATTAATGACCTTGAAGAATCACTGAGATACAAATCTTACACAATTACACCAGGGCCATCGACAGAGTTTAAGGATATTCATTCAGTCATTTTAGAAGAATTATATTATAGAAAACAAACTTAAAACTTCCCTGTCATTCTATTTGCGACAAAAATCTCATTCAAAGTAATTTGAAAGGTCTAATGTTATCTTAAGTACGTTCGTGCTAATTCTTTTTGTGCGTCCTTACTGCGCACGTTTCACTTCGCCATGTCATACAACGTCATGCATAGAGCGTGCACGCTGTTGAAGAAATGTAGAGATATATAGCGCTTGTGGACATTTTAATATCTATGCACGGATTTAACTCTCTTAAATGTTCGGTAGCCCCAGATTTTCTTTTGATTCTCTACGTATTATGAAAAATTGAAGAAAATCTGCGTTGCAGAAGTTTGATTTTTTCAACTTTTCTGCCCACGCATCATCGAATACCGCTATTATTTTAGCTGCACGGTGTTAGCAAAAACCCATATAAAAGGTTGATTTTCACTGAAAGGATGACACCGGTTCAAATTATTTACTTCATAGACCCGCGTAAGAGCGGCCGTCCCTAAATGTCGCCTGGAGGTGTGCAAAATGAAAAAATCGAAAATTCCCAAACTTTGTCAGAATGTTGGTCTAGGTAAACTATTTCTGGAAAAATAACTTTTAGTTCGATTAGATTTTTATTTCTACGCGAACGGCGACAAAGTCGGTTAGGCGGCTCTCACATCAGGTTTCACGGGGTCTGCACCACGCATCACTTGAGCGCCGCCTAAGAAGAAACGAAAAAGTAAATCTAAACAGTGAATACCTTGCGGAAAAGATCACATAATTCTTAACAGTTTGAGCAGTCATTTGTTCAATTCAACTGTGAACTAAATATTTGGGCGATTTTGTGAATTTTTTCCTTATTTCACCGTTTTTGGCAACACAAAAATATGGCAAAATTGAGAGGCCAAAAAAGCACATTGGTACATGGAGTGGAGTTATATCACGCCCACCCAGCGAAACAGCAAAGTTTCTTCTTAAAATAAATGCAATAAAATTTTTGGGCTACTCAATCTACGAAATTTTTGCGAGCACCGAACACAGGTAACACAAAGGTCAAAACACGACATTTCTTGTCACGGCATTCAGTAAGCGTTGAATCCAAAATGCGGTTTTCAAAAGATAACATGCCAACTTTTCTTCAATTATCTTTTCTTTTACGAAAGGCCATACAGCTTAGAGAAGTTTTGTCTTAATTGCCGCTTACGTGGTCTTGAATTGCAACTTTTCGCGGTTAATTTCCAGCACACAAAATTCAAATTCTGAGCCGAATCGGCTCTCGGTCGAGAACAATTGACGCTACTTTGTGTTATTTCTACATAAATCTAATCATGCTAATCCTTATTTGTTTTTTGTTACTAAGATAAAAGAATTTAACGTGCTGGTGTAGCAAAGAATTACCTTTGACCGCGGAGAAACAGCTTCGTAGTCTTGATAGATTGTCAACTCTGCAGAGAATGCGTTACTCAACACAGAAAGGTGTTGGGAAATGTGCTTTTGTTGTCCGGGCAGGAATAAATGGAAGTGGAAGTGGAAGGGAGGAAATGCTTTGAAATTTAGAATTAAATGTTAGTATGTTGGTTGTAAATAAGACAAGTACTCGTAGCACTGGTAAACCTTGTAAATGATGTATATCTTGTCGTCGTGAATGGTAAGTATGTTGCTCGTATGTAAGGATCGTTAAAAAAAAACGAATTGTGAATATCCTTGGGATATACTCAATTCAGCACAGTCCATCAAAATTGATAACTTTTTTGTTGTGCGTCCTTGGCACATATACACGCCACCTAATGCAATTGCCATGGACATTGCTCAAGCAATATCTACTGGTCGCGCACTGAATCCTATGACAATGTAAAACTGACATTTTTTAGCAAACGGCCAGTTTGTTTACTAAAAGTAAACAAACTGCAGTTTTCGTGAAGCTTCGTTCTTTGGCTTGTACACGCATTTATGACTGATGCTTTAAAATCCTGTTAAAAGTTTATCCACAGCAAAAGACGTAATGTATATAGTTACCCTCGTGTTACTCATCGTTTTCATAGCCTTCTCGGTTTGAGTTTGGTTATGCATGGAGAAGAGCGGTAGAGGAAGCGGGAAGTTTTTTGGTGAAGATTATCCAGCCCCCAAAATCTCAATATATGCATGACGATAAAGAAATTCGGGGAAAAACAACAAACAAACAAACAAAACAGAAAACGTGAAGCTAAGAGTCATTAAAGTGTTTTACTTGCTGGGATGATACTCAGTTGGGTGTAGATACATAGGAAATCTAGAACTGGGCAATAGAAAGCAGTATTCTTTGAACAAGTCAGTGATCAGGAGTATGCCTGTACTGTTTTAATTAATTTAGAACACTTTTTGGTGCTGAATATGTTTATGTGGAAGTGTCCCGTCAACGCCGACTTACTGTTAAACTCACTTGCCACTTATCTGTCGTTTCTGACTTAGTTTCTTAGGTAGTTTCATACTGCAGAACGCTTCACAAAATGCTCACGCAATGCTTGCGGGCAGAGAAATCGTGGCAATTGACGTTGATGTATTTTGTCATACTCCTGATCACTGAATGATGGACAATCCAAGTTTTCTGTAGAGAAGTAAATGAAGGGTTCAGCGCACAGCCTCTGAGGGATTGTGCAATAATTACGTGGAGGGGGGGGGGGGTTGGGAAACCAGAAGGGGGGCATAGGGAAAAATCACAACTAGAGAGAGGGGGGTTGGATGTAAAATTTAATACATACAGGGGGGGGGGCATTACTTTTTTCCCTATTTTTCAAACTGCAAAAGTGGTAGAAGAACTATTAGAGTTCAAACATTTATACTTGGTTACACCGGAATTAAACTGGGAAAATATCAACTCCAGGTGCTTTGATCTCTGAACCGGCTGATTATTTAAAATTTTCCTGTCTGTCATGCAGTAAGAGAGGAATGCCTCTATTATATATTAAAACAGTTCTACTTTATTGGCACCGGGAATGCTATTAAAGTTAGTTTGGATTTTGGTTATGTTTGGGAGAAAATACCACCAGGAAAACGCTCAAAATAGCATTTCCGAGCGTCTAGATTTCGAAATTTTTTGGAGGAGCATGCCCCCAGACCCCCCTAAAAGCTCGCTCCTTCAGCGCTCTCCCAGTTGCCTCGGTTATCAGAAAAGTCTCGCTGTGGCCCTGGCACTATGATGTTATTCAATGAAGAAGAAAGATGGCAATGAAGGATAGCCAGTACATTGCATCATAGTTAAAGAGAATGGAAAACCCAACTGTTGATTTTAATAGCAATAAATTGATCTATGTAAATATAAACAGTTTGATTACTTTCAAAGTAAGCTTATAAACTTCTCCCCAGTGTCCAGATAAAGAAATTGTTGAACGAGGGAAAATTTCCTCCTCTGAAGAAAGGTCTTTGCAAGAGTTCTGTTCCCAGTACAACGTGGACGAGACTGTGTGTAAAAGTTATGTAGAGCACCTTGAGTTCTTGGATGCAAAGGCGAAAAGAGTAAGAAAAAGGAACCCTCTTCCGTCTAATATTTCTTGGAAAATGAAACAGATGTGGAAGCGCTTACGAACAACCAGCTGAAAATGTATTTGAAACAAAGTGGTCTCAACATAAGCGGAAGTAAGGCTGATTTTACTAAACGAGTTGTCAGCCACGCACGTGGAATGCTTCCAGAGATGTTCTGGAAGATGAAGAATTTAATAACTCGTGTGAAGACGACACAATTTCAGAATCAGCGTCAAGTGATTCCGATGGAGAGAACTCATACATTGAAGAGTCATTTGAAGTACGTTTTGTACCTGAGGAAGACATCCAACACGTAAATTAGGTATGAGGGAACCAATGCGGAGTGGAAGCAGGGGATGGGGGGGGGGGGGCTTGACCTTAATATTATCAGTAGGTGGGGGGAGGTTAAAGTTAATTTTCACTTAGTGAGAGGGGGATGTGACTTAATTTTGAGCCTTATTTTACCCATTTCTCAACCCCCCCCCCCCCCCTCCAGGTAATTATTGCACAGTCCCTTATTGTCTATCCAAAGTTTTGTTGGGCTCACAGTAAACTGACCAAGCTCGGCTTCCCTGTTTTGCGCTTCAGCCTTTTTGAAACATTAGGTATTCACACTCTTACAGCAATGAAACATTCAATTCCATTAGACCCAATTTATTCTCAGTCGTAATCCCAGGGATGGCTCAGACATTTTCACTGCCTCTCCGGATTTGATAACTTCGTGGTTTTGACTTCGCAGAATCGTAGTCTCGTTGAAGTGTTGGGTTGCTCACTGGAGAGGGAAATGTTTTGTCTGGGTCGTGCACTGATTGTAAGCTTTCGCTATGGGTATTTTCCTATATCGATCAACCTCCGCTTCCGGTTGAAGGTTTCCATATGAAAGAAATTCTGGCATCTTTTAGGGGCTCCTTCCAAAATTTTCTAAGGGCTACCCTCTCATGTTTATCTTTTACCTGGATGTGAACGACTGCCCTCACCCCGAGCCATCAGATAACTGCTTGGCCTTTGGCTGACGAATGCTCCATGAGCAAACGCGAAAGAAACCACTGGTACTCGTGGTATCTGTGTAACAGAAACACCATAACTTTGCTACTCTTGACCCTGCACTTTATTTCTGTAACTTTTTAATCCACACGATCTCTGCTGCTTGCTTCCCTCCCCTTATTACTGGAATTACCCTTAAAAAATGCATTTGGCTTATAGAAGTCAAATTTGCTTGTGATGGCTTTCGCGACTGTGAAATTCCCGACCACTCCTAGTTTGAAGATATGGCTCCATGAGCATGAGGTGGTTGGTCTGCTGCAGGTCGCAGTAAAACTACTGCTGCCAAGCCAAATGATGTAAGTTAAGGTTACTCCGGACCTTTGCATGCGGGTGTCCTCGGGAAAAAAATTCGTATGCACGCCATTTTATAGGAAAACACGGCAAACTATATACAGGGTTGTAAAGAGGTTATGCGTGACGCGTGATTTGAGCAAAAATTAGCGCGTGACATGTGAAAAGCAGCTCAAATATTTCCGTGATCCGTGATTTGCGATCTAGCGTGAAGCATGATCTTTTTATTTTAAAGACCGTGATTCGTGATTTCGTCCGACAATATTCATGAAAAGCAAAACTTAACTCGTTAATGATAAATCAATTTACAATAGTGAGCAATAATAAATCAATTTACAGTAGTGAGTAAAACAATAAATGTATAAATAAACGTGATGAACGTTGTTGACCCTTTGTGAAACATGTCACCAGTCAGACAAACAATTACATTTTAAATGATATGTAAAACCCGGTCACATTGTGTTGGAACCATCTCTCAGCGTCACAATCGGCACCTGTCTGAATCTACGGCTCTCCTTCCCCTCGGCCGTGCAGCAAATCATTGTTATCAACATTGAGGGGTGGACAGGGAAAGCGTTCCAAGAAATGTCTCCGGAACTGTAGCTAATTGCAAACTTGTCGAGTCCGACAACATTATGGCTAAAACAGTTAGAGTTCTAGCGACATTCTTCCTGGCAACGGAGTCTGGGCAAACCTCCAACCAGCCACTGCATAAAGAAAAGTTTCATGTTCCGCTATCCGAAAGGGATCATGAAGAGTTGCACAATTTCAAGCAGCATTTAATTCAGTTTACGGGTCTCACTGACATTGCGTTTAGCATGGGTTAAGGGAAAAACATGGACATTACAATAGCCCGTGTAGTAAAATTGCCATTGCCAGTGACAGCGGGATTGAGACCTATTCTTTACGAACCTAGGAGGCGTAGAAAATACGAGTTTCCAAATTTTATTAATGGGAATGGGAATTGATCTGTATACGACTCTGCATCAGACGACGAAGATGAGCGATGAACAGCCTGGGAGAGAAGCAGAAACGAATGAGGTTGCAATAAAATTTCTTTCAAAAACAATTCGCACTTGATCAGGGAGGGCAATCACCTTGTCAAATCCTACTATAAATGAAGGTAAGAACGGTTTTAAACGACATTTTGTGTGAAGAACGCGTTTTCTTGACTCATTTCATGCGTTTGAGGACCTTTTTTTTTCCCACACTCGTAGCTCCCCTAACAGACTGTGTATTGAAAACTAAACGCATAGCAAATTAATTAAACAACTAGGGATCATTTTTTTTGCAGCGGCGTATGTAAAATACGTGATTCGTGAAATGTTTCAAAAAACGTACGTGATTCGTGATTTGAACGAAAATAGGCTCGCGATTCGTGATCAGGACCCCCTTTACCACCCTGCATATATCGTTGGAAAGCTTAATAAATGTAGATTTCGGAAAAAAATATTAATTGCGGGTTTCTTCAATTCCGCAATAAAAAATCGCAAGCAACTGCGAAAATGACCATGTGTCATTCAATTGAACTAATAGGGTATCAAATCCAAGCGCATTGGCAGTGTTAATCACAAAGGATCAATCATCAAAAGTGTGTCGGCATTTTTCGATATTCTAACTGGTTATTTTTTAATTAATCTGTCAAGTTCGAGCAGCAAAGAATGCGCGATGGGCATTGCATTGAGGATCGCCACGGGTAAAATATTATAAATTTCAAAAATCCCCGACAAACTTTTGTTTCACAACATCTAAGGAATGTTCAGGCCAAATTTCACAGAGATCTGCCAAATTTTTTGGTACCCTATTAATTCATTTGTTTGCCGAAATGACGCATGGTCATTTGCGCGGTCATTTCTACAATTTTCTTTTGTGGAATTAAAAAAAACTGGTAATTCATATTTTTTCCCGAAATCTATATTTATTAAGCTTTCCAACGATATATATAGTTTGCCATGCAACATTTAAAGTGGCGTAACATTTCGTAACATTTAAAATGGCGCGCATACGAATTTTTTCCGAAGGACACGAGTAGACACTCGCGAAGGTCCGGAGTAACCTTAACTTGCCTTTACTTGAAAAGCAAGCCTTTTATTTTTGGATGACGTTCTTCAGTTACTTCAACTTTCCGGCTTTTCCTCCTAGCGTGCTTGCTGTTCCGCTGTCCAAAAACCATTGTGGGCACACAAATGAGGACATTTGTCGAAGAAAATTTGTTCACCCATGTACACGGTCGAACCATTTGTCATAGAAAATTAGGTTTTAGGTAATTCCCATTGTTCCTTTTCGTAACATTTAAAGCCAAAAAAAGATATAACTTGGCATGGTCAATTTCGCACGCAATCTTTTCTGCGTGACCATGAAGACGTGACGCACATTAGATTCCTGCATGTTGCAATTCTGGTTCACAGTATGGCATGTACAGATCGGTAGATGTGTTATCTTAGAATGTAATAACAGATAGTGACTTGTCAGATTTACTGTAAAATTAAAAATTGAAAATAAATAAATAAATAAATAAATAAGGCAGTTCCCGTTAAAGGGACTGTGGAGACCAAGTACACATTCCTCCACCCCTCCCTCCCCCCCCCGAAACCCTTTTGTGTTGAGTAACGCATTCTCTGTTGAGTTCAACGCAATTAACCGCGAAAAGTTGCAATTCAAGACCACGTAAGCGGCAATTAAGACAAAACTTCTCTAAGCTGTATGGCCTTTCGTAAAAGAAAAGATAATTGAAGAAAAGTTGGCATGTTATCTTTTGAAAACCGCATTTTGGATTCAACGCTTACTGAATGCCGTGACAAGAAATGTCGTGTTTTGACCTTTGTGTTACCTGTGTTCGGTGCTCGCAAAAATTTCGTAGATTGAGTAGCCCAAAAATTTTATTGCATTTATTTTAAGAAGAAACTTTGCTGTTTCGCTGGGTGGGCGTGATATAACTCCACTCCATGTACCAATGTGCTTTTTTGGCCTCTCAATTTTGCCATATTTTTGTGTTGCCAAAAACGGTGAAATAAGGAAAAAATTCAAAAATCGCCCAAACATTTAGTTCACAGTTGAATTGAACAAATGACTGCTCAAACTGTTAAGAATTATGTGATCTTTTCTGCAAGGTACAGTATGTTGCCCAGTTTTCGTACGGGCCCAGTTTTCGTACAAAAAGAAATTTATTTGATTATTTTCGTAAGTCATTTAAATCTTCGTCAACCGAAGAATTCCAAAAGTAAAAGGAACATTTCAGCTATAAATTGCCGGTTTTGCCAGGCTCTTTGACGAAGAAGCAGGTCAGTGCGGACAATTTCTTTCAAGGTGAGTAAAAGTTTAGCGGCTTATATTTGCACTTTTCACTGCACAGTAAAGGTATTGTAGGTGAACAAATAGCCCGTTTTGTTGGTAATTTTGCAAGGAGCTTCATGATTTTTGGACAGACGATAGATAAAAGATAAAAATGAATGGAAAAGTTTCAACGCCAGCTTAAATTTAACTGCTTCTGAATTTTAGCGGTGAGAATCTTCGCATACATTTCGACCTACTGTGCCAGTTTTCGTACACTTAGCTGCGCCTTTTTCAAAACCTATTTTTAAATAAGATAAAGAACTGAATTTTAAACTTTACTGTTCGAAAACTAATAAGTCGCAAGTGCAGCAAAGATTACACAACAATCCTTGCAAAGTACGATACACTACATGTATTTGTTGTGGTATAACAGCGACGCTTTACATCCAGGTCATGCAAAGTTCACGAATATTTAATAAACTTAATCCCACGCAAACAATCTAAATCGTCAAATAATTCACTAAGGTAGATGTCTATGCATAGAATGTGTACATACACCTTGAAATATCGTCAGTTTACCAGTTTTACCAATTTTTTTCTCTCCGTTGCGATTCTAATAAACACTTACAAAAGTAGGTAAGAAAAGCAAGCGTAAGCGGAAACGGGAGTAAAGCGTTTGCTCTTCTAAAGGCGTAAGTGGAAACGGAAGGAAAACGTCGAATCTTATACAGGCCTTTTCTTAACAGTTGTAATACGCAGAATAGTAACCTGTCAACTACCTTTACCAAGGCAGTAAATGACGTACGAGACAGTGGATTGAGCGGAGGATTAGCCGCCCAAAAGTGAGGGACAAAAAAATCAACACTGCAGGATCGATTAAACATCCACCCCCCGAATAACCATTTGCTTTGTACACCAAACATTGGTCGCTAAGCCGATATTTATTCACAAATCGAAGAAAAAACACGATAAGCACTCAGCAGGGTGGCTGACACATCAGTTTGCGTCGAGCGTTTTCGTGGAGAAATGTTGTTTTGTCGATGTACGAAAACTGGGCCAGGTGTACGAAGACTGGGCAACTTAGGAGTTTTGGGAAAAATGGCATAATTTTGAACATACGTCGGTCAAGCAGCCAATCGTTTTACATATTGAAGGTAAGTAAATGGGGTATCTTTAAAAGAAATTTCAGAAATTTTCGTCTCACAGACGAAAAGATATAGCGATGACAAACTAAAGTGTACGAAAACTGGGCAACACACTGTATTCACTGTTTAGATTTACTTTTTCGTTTCTTCTTAGGCGGCGCTCAAGTGATGCGTGGTGTAGACCCCGTAAAACCTGATGTGAGAGCCGCCGAACCGACTATCGCCGTTCGCATAGAAATAAAAATCTAATCGAACTAAAAGTTATTTTTCCCGAAATAGTTTATCTAGACCAATATTCTGACAAAGTTTGGGAATTTTTGATTTCTTCATTTTGCACTCCTCCAGGCGATACTTAGGGACGGCCGCTCTTAAATGAGATTCAACTGAGAAAGCGGGTCAACAGCGAAGCATTTTCAATATTTTTCAACTAACAACCACTGAGGCCATGTCGAGTTACGAGGGTCGATTAGTCAAAATTAGGGTAGTTTTCCACGCGCTTTATTTCGAATACGAAGTCGGTGACCCCGCAATTGTTTTTTTTTTGTTTTGCATTTCTGAAATAGGTAACTTGTTATCTAACTGTAGCAAAAGTATGAAAAAAATCTGTGTTGTAGAAGATTTTCGCAGGAACGTCCTTAAACTAATTTTTAATCGTCATAATTTCTATTTTCGTAAGCGTGCTAATGGGATGCACTTGCATTAGGGGCCGTTTGCATGAGAGAGGTTGCCTTTAGGTAGTATGGCTACCCTAGGTAGTAGAGTTTCCCCTCTCCTTTGTATTACGCAGTTTGTTTTACATGCGAGGGAGGGTGCCCCTAGGGGTAGGGTTTCCCTACCTTCAAGTTAGGGAAAACCCTACATGGTAGGGACAGGTTTTGTTTACATAAGCCCATGTAAAACCAAAAAGTAGGGCTAGCCCTAAAGGGTAGGGCTATGTTTCGTTGTTCTCAGATTACCGCTGGCCACGCTTAAAAGGCGCCAAATTCGAGCATGGCTTTGAACTCTTCTTCCCTGCTAGCAGAGGCCCCTTTTCCTTTGTTATTCGCTGAGCTGAAGGGTGGGACGAAAAGGGACCTCTGCCATGGGTCGAAATGAACTGTGTTGAGCATGCGCCACGGCTACTTAGCGACCAAAACGTCACGTGATGCTTTTAGCACGTGATCAGCTGACGACTCCCACCTTCCTCAACTAGCGCGCCAAAAAACACCTACACAGTTTTGTTGTCGTGAATGGCGAGCTCACCAAAACCATAAAAAAAGTAGACAGTTCGTCTAGAGATAGTTGTTGTCTAATCTACGGTATTAATTTCAAGTTATCTGGACAAGGAAGCTTTTTTAACATGACCACAACCACAAGGAATCAAAGAGAATTTAAGGTGGCTCCATACAGTTTCTCATCAGTTTCAACAGACAAATATACATAACTTTTTTGATGATTTTCAAGACATTGATTGACATTTCACTAGGGAAAAGCTACAAAAGCAACTAGCCTAGCCTTTATACTTTTCAAAAAAGTCACAATTTCTGGGCCTGGTCCGTTTCCATGGCAACCACTGATATAGTTGTTTGGCTCCTTTTTTAAGCTTACCCAGTTTCTTTACGTCATTTCTTGGTTTTTACACGGTGAATTTTCGCTATTTTTGTTGTAAAGATTTTGTCGTTTGAGAAGTCTTAGCTGACAAAGCTGTGAGAAATTTTGTACATAAGTTTTGCCAGAATAGTAAATTTCCGTTTTCGACGATTAATGCAGAAGTGCATGTACAAAAATTACTCGTACTTTAATATGACTGAAAAACACAAAAATCCTACAAATGTTCCAATTTTAAAAAAATTTCACAGAGTGGAACACGCGCAATTAGTGTTCGAAAATGCCTTAAAACCCACCTTTTTTCTTCACGTTACCAAAATAAGAATTCTTCAAGTTACGGGGTTGCGCATGCTCATGATTCCTTTTGCGTGGACGAGCGTGGACAGCACGCCGGTAAGCGGTAGAAAAGCTAGAGCTTTTCTTTCAAAAGAACAACATTTTTCTGGACAACTGCTTTCCTTTACTGTAAAGGATCCATGTGACCAAAAAATTCGCAAAAATAAAGAAAGAAACGAACAAACAAACAAAAAAGAAGAAAATTTATACCGATTCGTGATATAAAAACTCGAACGAGGCCGCCACCTTATTGCCAGCAGCAAAAAATTTCCATTAAAATTTCCAGAACGCGGAATCATTAAACCACTTTCAGTTTTATTTTTACCATTAACTGATTACAACCGTTCTTCAAGAAAAAATCTAAAGCGGTATGTTTGCTCTTACAACATCTTGTGGTATGCTACCCGAGAAAAGCAGGGAAGCTCGTTTATTTTATGTTGTAAGCTCAAGATTTTGTCTGCCGAGACCCGCGTTGTTTCTTAGCGGCTACTTGCTTGTTTGTTAACTGCATGGAATAGCAAATAGTATATAAAGACGCTTTCAATTTATATTTAAAGGCAGACGTTGGATAAAAGGGAACAAAAATGTCGACAAGAAAATTATATGTTTTGAAAAAGACCACATTATTTTTCTGCAAGGTTCAACAAGTCAACAGAACGCCTGCGAAACGCCGACTGTTTTGGAACCGGCCGTCAACTCGATACTCATCCTTTATTCGTTCACTGAATGCCCATGAATGCCGTCATTCTAGGCATAATTTTTCGTAAAAACAAAAATTGTATTTGAGCTGAGGTACAATTGAACTTTTTTCAATTTTCGGTTTTATTTTAGACCACCGAAGTTTTTGAAGTCGCGCCTTGTCAACACAAGTGAAACTTAGATCAAAAGCTACTGGTGACTGATAAATAGACACTGAAATATAAGTGTCCTTTTGAGTTTCAACTTCTATCAAAATTCAATGACAACTGTTACCTCGTTACAAGTGTGTAATCTATTCATCGCTCAATAAAATTCACAAGTCAGCTGTATTTTGTTGAAACCGTATGAGAACGGCCGTAGACACAACTTACCTGACAAAAAATACGCGGCTTGTTAGAAAGGCAAAAACTAAAGCACTTTTCCAAAAAATTACTTACACTTGGGCTCGATCCAAACAAACTTAAGCTTCTCATCCCAGAGATTCTCGACAGCTGACCTGGACAGCACTGATATTTCAAGTTGAGAACGGAGAGAAGTTCTTCACGCATAATTCTTGAAGGTGCGTAATAATTCGTGCAACGTATTCAGTCCTCTCTGTGTCCAGTCCTATAATCGTAGAACAATCGTAGGACTGCAACTGTCAGCAACAAAAGCGATTAAACTAAAGTCTTTTCATAATTTCACTGCTATGTGCTCGATAGGTTTTGAAAAGGTAAGCCATAAAGCTGGCTCAATCAGACTTTGGAAAAGTTCGTCTGGGCGGTTGATTGGCACATGTCATCTGACTTGGACTGTCACGCTCCTCGCTCGCGCACTTGTGCCAATTTCGTTCCCATTCCTCGCGTGCTGAAAAACTATATGGAGCCACCTTAATCATTGAACGGTGCGTGTTTTATGATCGCTTCACTAAGTTAGAAGTTGGTAATAAACAACCCATGTGCAGTAGTACGAAAGGACAATTTATAGGTTCGAAAAAACAACACTCACTTGATCTAGAATAGTTAAAATTTCTTACTTTTAAATAAAATACACCAGCTGTCAATTAAGAATTAGCCAAAAATACAATCTCAAAGTCAAAAGTTTTGAAAATTTCCGCAAGAGATTTCTCATGTTGTCTCGCGCGTGAAATCAAACCACAACAGAGCATTTGTGTCTGTTTAGGTCAGATTACTACTTTTCGAAATTTTATGAATGAAGGTACACAGAAGAAGAGACAGTAAGCTTTTCTAAATAATACATTTATTAAAACACGCCTTTACTTGTTTCTGAAGACCAAACGCGTTCAATTCTTTCTTCGAGGGAAGCTACGCGCAAGTGATTTCGTTCGATGTGCAAGTTATTTTGAAGAGCATTTGGTGATGCGAACTGTGCACGTTTTTCAAAACTTTTACGAAAACTGTAAGGAATATGAAGAATCCCTCAATTAAAAAGCGATTTCGATACAAATTTACAATCAAATATGTAATTTACTCTACCGTAGACTCGTAGAAGTGCTGGAGCATTTCACAGAAAGTCCGCAGCTCGAAAAATCTTTGGAGGTGGAAGGTTGTCCTTCACCTTGACAGATGTTTTCTTCGCTCTAAATTCCATTCCTTAACTTGTCGAGTGTTTCTTAGAGCTTCTTCTTTCGATTGTTTATCTTTCCGTCGTCCATGTTAACAAAAAACGAGAGAAAGTAAACGTTGTAACTCTTCACGAGTATAGTTCTCTTTCCAGGACGGCATGTTACTATGCGGGCTCACTAAATGACAGCGGAATAACTGTAAAGGAATGCACGAGATACCGTGGGCTCAAGTCACGGTCAGCAAACAATACAGGGAGCATGCGTCTCGGAAACCGCCGTCCACGACCATGGACGGCGGTTGAAACAAAGGGAGTTTCGACCCATGGCAGAGGTCCCTTTTCGTCCCGCCTTTCACCTCAGCGAATACAAAGGAAAAGGTGCCTCTGCTAGCAGGGAAGAACTCTTCAAGCTCAAGCTACAAACCTGGATAATATTTTCGGAGATTTCAACTCTAAATAATGACTGAAAGTTAACCTGAAAGTTCAGAAACGACGAGGGATGCAATGGAGGAAGATCTGATCGAGGAAAGCGCTTTCGAGGTCGAAGAAACCGACCAATACACCCAGAGAGCGACCGCGAAATCATTTACAAACTTCAACAAACAAAAAGGACCGGCAAGCCAAAGTAAAAGCAACAAGAAGGCGAAGACGTTTTCTTGGTCAACGGAGAAAATGAAAGTTTTGTTAATTTTTTAAAACATTTTTTTAAATAAATAAACAAGTTTTACAACTTCAGTTCGCACAGTGCTGCTCTATAGTTATAAGCTTTTAAAAAAATTGTTTCAAAGAATTTTTTAAAATGGTTTTTTAAATTATTTTTTAAAAATTGTTTACTAATTTTTTGTTAAATGCCCTTTTGTTTAGCTTCCCTAGGTAGGGACAACTCAGCTCATGTAAGATGACGCTATCTCTCTGGCCCTGCTAGGGAGGGCGCCTCTTCCATGTTCGAACTTCGCATGTAGAACGACGGTATCTTCAACTCTAGCAGGTAGGGTGCCCCTATCCCCTAGGGGCACCCTCTTTCCACGTAAACGGGCCCTTAGACATGAAATCATTTAAACAGAAAGCAGGTTCTAAAAGGAGTCATCAGCACATTTGACATGCGTTAAATAATACACATTTTAATTTTGAACACTCCAGGACCGTGATAAACAACTTTGTTTTTCTGCCTTTTATTTAATGAATGTATTTAGAAAGAACGAAAGAAGGTATTGTTAAAATTCTGCCCTCAATTCAACGGATGTGCGTTTGGCATTTTCCCAAGTGAAATTGCAAGTAGGAAGTTGTAGTTTACAACTACAACTTCCGCTGACCCTCAGTCAGTGTTTATAATAGTTCTGCGCTCGCATTAATTTTCTTTACAATGATTCTTTACGCATAGCCTTTAATGAGAGCGATATAATTTTCTGGTGTTCAATAAATCAAATTTATTGAAAATTAACAACCAAATTGAAGAATCACTGAGATACTTATCTTAGACAATTAGATATTGGTAAATACGTTAATACCCTGGCCATCTACAGAGTCGGTAACATAATTGATATTCATTCACTATTTTTTTTACGATAAAAGTAAATTTTGCTGAAGATAGATGGTCCGTTGATATTGTCTGCAAGTTCTTATATTGGGCTTCACGATCTATGTCATATACGTAAACAAAGCACCTAATTAAAAGCGTCAAACAAAAGTCAATGCCAAAGCCCTTGCGTGGGCAAACAACAAAGCGTGATGCATATACTTAGTGAGTTTTGCTGACTGGCGTCAGGCACGATTTACTTAGCACATCGGCTAAACCAATCAGCACCCAGCATAATAATGCCCAATATCCTATTAAATGTCCGAGTGGTGTGGTTGCCCGGGCTTGAAGAGTGCCCGGGAAAAATGTAGGGTTCACATATGTGGTTCACAAGCACCCCTCTGTTACCATATCGAGCCTTTTGACCCTGTTTGTTCCTCTTTGTTAAATATCAGTGAATATCAACCACTAGCAAAATCTTACAACGACTGAACTCAGTTTCCATTTTATCCTGCAGTTATAGTAATTTGTTTGACTACCTTGTACGGAAGAAAATAAAATTCTGCCCTTAATTTACGTCATTGTTAGAAATTATTACTGACTGGTCTCATTCTTATAAATAAAAAATTGCAAGACTAAAAACCCAAGACACTGAAAAAATTCAGTGTCTTAGCTGGGACTCGAATGCAAGACCTTCGGGTACTAGACCACTGCTCTACCACCTGAGCTGTAAAGCCACGATGGGAACAGCAAGTGGATGAATCCTAATTTTTTCAATGGCTTGGATTTTTTTGCCTGAGGGTGATTCCGAGATAGAATCGAAACACTAGTACTGTTGCTCTCATTCCTTCCAAAGTTGTATCTTACTGTATGTTTTTCTCTTTGTGCTGATAACAAGTGGCTTTGTTTGGTCTTGTCGTCTTTGTAAGTTGCCGTGGTCTTCGCAACCTATTTAATTCATCCCACGTCGCATGCAAAGTTTCTGATTATGCAAAGTTTCTATGCACAAATGTTGGGTCTTAAATTTAGTTTTAGTTTTTTCTTCATCTATTACATTTGCTGTCGCACTTTTCTCTGTGCCACAATTCTTGATTAAAGTTACCGTACTCAAACCAATTGACGAAAACAGCACGTTTCATTTTCCGAGACAGATTCGACGTAAGACAGTTCAGTCATTTTATGTTTGTCGTTGAATAGGCAGTGTATATTCTCACGACAGAATTTTACATTGCTGATTTTGCATTTTAACAGTTTCAGCAGTTTATCAGTTTAAGGATGAATACAAGAAATAATAGCTTAACACTTAAATGCTCAATATAGGTCAGTGTCATTAATATTTCCTGTTAAGAGTGGTGTCAGAGATGGAAGACAAGTACTTTGTCAGTGCATTTGGTGAAACAAACGAGCAAAGTAAACAAGAAAAAGGCTTATTCGGCTCTTTCATGTCTTTTAAAGCTAGACAATTTCGCCCAAACTAATTTTAATTTCACTTAGAACTTCCTTAGTCAATCAGTGCCCTTGGAATCAGAGAGCTGTTTTCTTACCATTGCTAACTTTTCTTTATTGGTCTTTGGGAGTACGATCATAAAGATTGGCAAGTCGCAATCCTTTCATGCAAAACTCTTGGAAAAAATATTTCGAAACTACAGTTTAAAGATCTTCTCTCTCTGCAGTATAGGGTGAGAGAATTTGTGCGATCGCCCTTTCATTGTACGTCTCTCCGAGTTAACAGAGCTAAAGAAAGGTATCGATCCCCACATTTTCGAGATATTGGAGATCAACAGGGTTTTGTACACGAAAATGATCGATCTTCTGTTTAAGCCACCATGGGTGGAGCACGAAAGGCTTAACAAAGAGAAAAAAAAGAACCCCTGATTACAACTTGAGTGTTTTTCTTTTCGTTAATTCCTGAGCCTGGGAAGTTTCTGTCCCCCTCCCTTAATAACTCAGAGAGTACTAAGGCTATGGCAACAAAACTTCGAAGGAGGGTGGTACATTTGAAAATGTCTTCTTGGACATCCAATGATCCGATGACGTCGCCTGACTTTAGAATTACGTCATGATTTCCAAATGGCGGCCATCTTGGATCCTTCCGAAACCTTTCAAAAATCATATCAAACTTATTTCCCAGGCGTGCGCGGGCAGTATTTGTTTTTACTGTGCTTGCGCATTAAAGTATCCATTGCACTGGGGAAGAATTTACAAATGTAAACATGGCGCTGACGGCTGGTATGGTGGTCAAGAGGGAGAAGAGAGAATCGATAAGTGGACGAGCTTTTTTCAGAGGTATCATGCCAGAGAAAGAGGATAGCAAATGCCGACCATAAGCTATATCCTGTCATTGTGACAGATGTGGACAACAAGACCGGAAGGCGGGTGAAAATTCAATTTGTGGCATGGGATATAGCCGGAACGGTACGACGAGTGTCGGCCATGCGATACGTACTGATGCTGACAATATAATTCTCCTTTCCAGCGGATGGAACCTCCTTTCTTTTCCTTCGTCCGCTTCTCCTGACGACCGTAGGGAATGAGTTCATAGAGAGTTATATCGTGAAAGTTGTATTCTGGCCGAAAAGATGATCCAGCAACCCGTATTGAAGTTCGAATTGATCAGTATGTGTTAGATGATGGCTTGCATCATTTGGCGGGGAAATCAAGTAAGGAACGAGGCAAGACTGTCTATCGAATTCACTCAAACCGGGATCTAAGCCATTTGCAAAGATAAAATAGAATTTATTCATTAAACAAAAAATAACTTACTCGTTGATACTGTAATTAAACAAAGGTGATGAATGTGCCGTAAAATCTGCCTTTTCGTCTCCCACAAATAAACTTTATTTTTTCTTTTTTTATTTCATCAAACTGATGCTGATATATCAGTGGTTAGCCTATACAACAACGTCTTTCAGCAAAATGAGGATGCTGCAAACGTTCTGACGGCGAGTTCCGTGCACAAAACGTTTGTTTTTTTTTTAAATAGGCAATCATGATGTCAAATTACGTAGAAAATAAGGCACGAATTCCTCCATCCTGGAGCTTTTATCACAGTTTTGATAAATAAATTTGTAGCTGACAAAAACCCGTATGAACTGTAGGAGAAAGAATGAGCGGAAAACGTTTCATTGCAGTTGTGCAGAACAAACAGAACTTTAAAAAGACAGGCTTCAAACCCTTTACAGACTTCATAGCAGTGCCCACGCTCACCACTTGGTAGCAGGATCTATTTCCAACTTTTTGATTTGCAGCATAACTGCGGTGTTCACTTTATGTTTTCCTTGTATTCTCTTCAGAAATCACAAAAAAGTTACTAAAACGCAAAACACTTCTTTATCTTCTTGGAGACTCTCCTCTCTCACGTCATTTCGGAGAATACAATTAGGTGCTCAGTGAATGCAAGACTAATTCGTGAGAACTTCCAAGGTCTGATGAACCGTTATCACTTGTCATCCCCTTTACCAAACACTCTTTTCCGTATCTCAGGAGCACGTTTCCAAGGTGCGTTTATTATTGCGCTGTTTCCATTCCGTTTATTTGTTTTGCCTTGCTTCCATCTGGGACGTCACTGATTTTTTGTCTAGGATTAAACAGCGTCGTCTCTGGGCACTCCCTTTCCTGCGACACTCCGTTGGATTAAATTACGAAGCTTTTCTGCTCAAAAGGGTTGGTGTATACCCCGCTCGGATTTCAATTCTAATTTTTTTTTAATTTTAAAATACGAAAGGCAAAGAGAAAAAGTCTATCTTAAAAAACTCAATAATAAATGAGAAGCCCAATCAGGTACAAAATCACTGATAATACATTGAGTGCATAAATGCTGCGTTGGTCAGACACCCCTTAGCTTAACACATCTTATCAATGTTCTTTATTTTCAATACGATTCCTTGAAGGGGTACCTTTTCAACATCTATTAATAATGCAGTCAAAACACATGGAAAGTACATGAAGAAAGTAATATTTGGTAGCCTGCGCTCCTGTACCACACAGTTGCTAAAAAAATTGTAGCTCCAGGACAAGAGTAAAAAAGTCAGAATACCGCACAAATGTGCTCAGGTAAACTATAGCTATTAAATATGGCACTATGGCCACGTTGGTAGCGGGCGTTACCCTAAATCTATCAGAAAAATAGTAAGCCCACTTATCAGCAGCCATGGACAGCTGTTCCGGCTTAGTTAGGCCTCACCAGCGTGGCCTAGCTAATACTTTGGCTCGACCCTCTCGCCAAGTCAACTTCGTCCCTCCGCGCTACTTTCTTGTTTCACTTGCTGTCGGAAGCCGGTGTCGATGTTCGTTTTTCGTCGTGCAAGCGCTGTCGCTTCGACAGCCGGGTTTTTTCATAAATCTACCATTTCGTTTCCGTTTCACGTTCCCCATTTGCGTGTGTCAACACTCCACAGCGGAAGTTAAAAAGTGAAATACAAAAACAACAACTAAATACCCCTAAAATTTTATTTTCGCACCACTGCTCATACAGGAATCGCGCGATGCGCAGAAAATGTGCGCGTTAGCAACAGGGGCCACCGTCCTTAAAACTGAGATTTTGATTTGTTTCTTTAGCTTACCTTATTTATGAGCCTTTAAATGTTTACAGGATATTTGAGTGCAGTGATGTCTTAGAAGTACGTCTAACAATGAGGCTTAAAATAATAACGTAAACTGGTTTTGCCCAGTTCTCACACCACTTAGCATGTCATTTCAGTCAAAAAATTTATGACATCTATACGATGTCACAAAGCAACTGACCTGGCTTTTAATTGGACGTATCAGGCATTTATCTCGGAAGTGAGCACGTCCATACCCATCATTTGATTGTCTTTAACTAACTGGTAAATGAGCATTAACTTCGCAGGTTTCCATAGTCTGTCATCCTTTTTTTTAATTTAATAAACAGCAAAGCATTTTCAATCCTTAGGCGTAGGAGACTAACAAAGCCATACTAGTTGAAGGTTGCATTGTAACGTGTCGACCATTTATTAAGACGGCGCTTAGACATGGCTCAAGATACCACACAGCCTTTTCTCCAAGATATCCTCATTCTGAGGTAGCTGATAACGTAAAACATGTTGTGGAAAAACGTTATGAAGGAAGGGTTGAAGACACGATTGTAACAAAACTGATGGATGGTCAACTCTGTGTTGTATCGTTAAAACGTTAAACAGGCAATATTTTTTATCCCTTTTTAATTTTATGTAACTATGGGAGCAGAGCGCAGGCATTGTGAGTATATTCAGCTTTTTGCGTTCATTGCAAGCCCTGGATCGCAATTGCAATCAACTCGCCGCATAATTGCACCAAAAACCGGCAGTAGTTTGCATAGAGCACAACTCAATACACTCAAAACGTGAAAAAAAAACTATTTCAAAAACAATGTTAATCATTAACAAGCCCTAAGTGCAACGACAGTTATCTGTGACTTTCACTGAGAGGCTGGTGCTAAATATGAACTCTAATTGTTGGAAAATCATCATCATCATCATCATCATCAACATAATCATCATCATCATCATCATCGTTATCGTCATCGTCATCGTCGTCGTTATCAGTCGTCGTCGTTATCATTTTGTTAAGGCAAAAAGTAAATCCTGCAAACAAAAGTCAGGAGTGTTTTTCGTATCTGTTTAGGTGATGATTCTGGAAACTGGTGAAGTGGCTGGGATTCGGGGTGGCGTTTGAGGATTACGGCACGGATCTCTACCCAGGATGGCAGAAAGGAACTGTGGGACACCATACCGATGATAGGAGAATCTTCGACGCTGATTATGCGACTAGTTCTTTAAGCAAAAAAACACCCTGTCGGGTATATTAAGACGCTCTGATTAATAAAATCACACTAAGAAGAAACTAAGGTGAGAATGTCGTGATTTTAATAACAAAAAAATAGTTGTTGAGTACGACGATAAATTTATACAGTAGTACAAGAGCATCCAACTGAAACATCAGATTTTGAAATTCTTTACAATAACCAAGCTTACCTTTATTAACTCAGTTGATCAAATTTAACGTGACATCATGCATGTGCTTACATGAATATAAATTTACGTTAACTGCCAGCCAACAAATAAGAGCGTGAGTGGCACATAAGCTGATGACGTTATACGACGTAGAAACTACCATACGATCTCAAATGGCGGGCATCTTTGATCCGCCATCTTGGATTTCTTAAAATGTTCAAAACCTCCGAAAAAATATGTTGAAGGCTTCATGGAATTTAAGTGTAGTTTATTTTTACTTCTCACGTTTTTAACCCTTTGACCCTGAATTTTTCACAAACAAAGTTACAGAGAATCACCAGACCCATATCCACAAAAATGCTCATACAAGCTGTTACTTAAATGTTACATACAGATAACCATGTATTTTTTAAACGAAGAAGGATAGAAGATTTCATTCAGTTCTCAACAACTTGATTTCTGTATCTTTTCTGTGTCGTAGTAACCTTCAATGTCGAATTTTTATTCGCACACGATTTTCAGAAGTTGATCGTTTTTGGTTTTTGCCAGAATTATCGACAAACTCCTGGACTGTAGTATCTTTGGTTTCAAATATATGAAACATATCAGCTTCGATTTCACCTTTTCCAGCTCTGAAGTAATCGGTCTCTCACTGTAAACAGCCATCAGCATTTCTCTTTCTGCGTTCGGTGACCCAACGGACTAAGTCTTGGTTTTTAAGCAATATTCGTAACTAGACAGAAGATGTCAGCAGCCACGAGTATGACTGACCTGACACACATACTAGGACTGATGTATTTTACAAACGGAATACAAACCTTGTTCCTCATGCCTTGTTATAGAAGCGCTTGAGATGCAACAATGCACTTTTTCATATTAATGTTTTCTTCACGTGCATGAGGCACAAAGATTTCTATTTTTCTTTATTTACGACCATTACAGGATGCTTTCGACATTGCTGATCCCGGCGGTAGGCAGAACGTACGTCATAGAGAACCTAGTAAATATAGCAAACCACACCGTGAGTCTCCCAGTAGTCCAGGACAGAGCTGAATAACGCATTGCGCATGTTCGTTACGTCACTGCTCTCCTCCATTCTCGTTCCCAGGGCTGCGATCCTTTCAGCGCCACGGACGAGAATGTGCTCTCCTCGTGGTGGAAAAACATATTGTGTTCAAAAAGGAGAACAAATTGTGGGATATTTTGTTCCTAATGCCGATTTACTGCTGAGAGATGTTAAAAGAAGGATTCGGTGTCTTTGGCGATATCATTAAGGTAAGTAAAGTTTCGTTCAATGGAAATTGTGGTTGAAAAGCATTTTATTAAAAGCTGAATTGCGGCAAGTCGAAGTGTCGTAAAGCGGCTGTGTAACGGTTCATAAAGACGTACCTTATTCTCTTACAATGAACTTTGTTATATAATTGGAACTTTTTAAAATTGTTATGAGGCAAGTTGAAAGTTACACTAATACTAACATGTGCTTAATTTTAATTCAACTTATACCGACCATAAATTTTGTTCCATGGCGGTGTTGCTCCGTAAAAACCAAAATCTTAAATTAAGACGTTTCTATTGAACGAAAGCTTTACTTACCTCAATGATAATAATGTTATTGGAATTTTTGACAGTTTACTCTTGTCTGAAGCGGTGCCATGCATACGACACGAACACTTGTTCTTGCCTTGCCAAAACGACAAAGTTTAGCCTGAGTATCAGGCTATCTGGCAGAAAGTCGTTATAAATCGCCTTGGAATTCACTTGCCCGTGGACTTCCACATTTAAATCAATTTTATTGGGCCGTTAAGAAAACAGAGGAAAAAATAACAGTCCCACAACCAATAAAACACCACTTGCAACTTTCGCGATAAAATGAAGCGACTGGGACATGTAAGCACAATTCGTAAGATCTTGAAAACAATTTTTTTTTCAAACTGAAATATGATACAATATGGTATTGGTTGTCCAAAAACACACAGACACGGTGCTTAACCAACGGGTTTGTTTACCTTACGTGAAAAGCCCACAAATACCGGCCATTTTAAATAGCCCGCTAGGCCTGCCAAGTCGCCAAGTCGGGTTCGCGCGCAGTCGCCCGAGTTTCGCACCGCTGACCGTTCAGCGTTATTCAGCTCTGTTGTAGTCCAGTGGTTAGAGTATACGACCGCTGGGCAATATGTCGGAGGTTCATATCTTCCTTTCTACTATGCTCGTGACATAATGAAAATGACATTTTTCTAATAATTTTCAATTGCACTCGGTGGGTGTTTTGATAGACAACGATGATTTGCTTATTTGTGAGAGACCATGGTTGGGCTGTGATCCAAGGGGCGAAATTCCCCAAATAAAACGGAACTTCAACCAACATTCCGCTGTTTCAATCGACATTTCAAAGCTACGAGGAAACAAAGGCTTGTAAGTCCGGACGGGAAGCGATGTTTCTTACATGTTGGAAGTTAGAAACACATGCGCCCATTGTCACAGTGCATGTAAAGACCGTCACATAAAACGTCTATTCCGTGTATCAATTCACCGTGTTATACTGAAAGGGGAGATTTTTTCGCTCATTCTCTCATAAACAGGATCTGCTGCTGCCCGACGAGGGGATGTGATACGATGCACAGTTATGTTTGAGGAGAAGCAAGAGAAAGATGGCAAAGTCCAATTCCCGGTTGTGTTTACTGTGAACGGGAGCAGGGTTATTCCAGAAGGAGATCAGACATTCATTGAGTGTACTCCAGGAAAACCACTCTACCCTTACAGTTGTTTTACAAAACCAAACAGCTTTTTTTGGTGTAAGGTAAATATATATTAAGTAAGAACTTCAAAAGTGGTCAAAGGATTGGTTTTAATCCCGGCCTATGCACATCAATTCACGTTTGTCAATAACATAAAATAGCTCCTTGGCTTCTCAGATACCATCTGCTGTTTGTGCCAGAAGCTGACAAGGTTGCGCTCGTGAGTAAATTCTAAACGCTGGTTATAGATGGAGCAAAAGGCAAACAAAAAACAATTATCTCTAATTTCACCCAGCATAAACCGGTGCCCTAAGGACGGGTTACGGACCGCCTTTCCAGCTGCTCACGTATCGTTAACCCTGTTTACCCTGAGCTGTTTTGGACTTCCTGAACCCTCAGTTCCTTAAATTCGCAAGTGTAAAGCCATGACAACGAATTTACGAACATCGTACGTCTTAAATGTTTCCTTTGAGGTTTCCAAAACCTCCGAAAACCACCAAATTTGGCCAAATATAAGTAGTGTAAATATAGAAAAAGCTAATTGCAATAAAATATTTCATTTTGTTGGCCTTATTCAGATGTGTGCAAGAGACGATGCCGATTATAATAATAATAATAATAATATCTAACCAGGGAGCCCACTCGCCTTGGCGGTTTTCAGTGGGGCCCTGCAAATTATAATAAAAATTAAAAATTAAAAACTAAGAAAAGAGATAAAAATAGATATTACAATATAAAACTAATTTAAAATACTTTAACAATTAGCATAATTTAAAAAGTTTTAAGTTTTGCCTTAAATGAAGACAATGATTTGCTGTTTTTAATGTCATTGTCTAGGTTGTTCCAGTCCTTAGAGGCTTGATAGATGAAAGTTTGCTTGCCCCAATTGGTACGCACGCGAGGAAGGTGTAAATCATTGCTTCTGCGAGTTTGATAAGAATGAAAACTACTATTGCGTCTGATGTTAAATTTAAAATCAATTTCCCCCAACAGATATTTTTGCATCATAACACAGCGATGGAAGTGTCGTCTCTGTGAGAGGGTCTTTAGGTCCAGACGATCTAGTGCCTCGGTTGAAGAACTTCTTGGTGGTAAATTAAGCAGGACCTTGGCTGCCTTGTTTTGAAGAACTTGCAGCTGACCCATAAGCGTGTCGTTATTTTTGTCACCCCATACTGTGTCTCCATAGTCAAACAGTGGGATGATTAAGCAATTGTATAGTGTTAGCTTAGCATGTAAAGGCAAAAGATGTCGTATTCTCTTTATCATTCCAATCCTTTGATTGATCTTTGTACTGATAGTATCAATGTGCTCAGACCAAGACATAGCTTGGTTTATAACCACTCCCAGGTACTTAAACGAGTCAGACCTATCAATAGCAGTGGAATTAACTTTAAGAGAAACCTCATTAACCAGTTTAAGCTTCCGTGAGTTACCAAAAATAACGAAATTGCATTTAGAAATATTAAGGGTCAGCAGATTGCTCGAAAACCAATTGGAAATTGTAGCCAAATCAGAATTTAACTTGCTTTCAAGGTCAAAGAGATCAGTCGATGAGTAATAAATCACAGTGTCATCAGCGTAAAGAATAATTTCACTAGCAAGCTGACACGATGGTAAATCATTCACATAGATAAGAAAAAGAAGCGGTCCTAATATACTTCCTTGTGGGACCCCAACAGTTATTGGTACAGCAACAGAGAGTGTATCTCCGACAGACGTCCTTTGTTTTCTGTTCGCGAGATATGACTGGAACCAATTAACAGTGTCCTCTGAGAGTCCGACCGATTTAAGCTTATGAAGTAAAAGGTTGTGGTCAACTGTGTCAAACGCTTTCGAGAGATCCAAGAAAACAGCTCCTGTAAGACGACCAGAGTCCATGTTCAGAAGTACATTATCTGTAAAGTGTGTCAAGGCTGTATTTGTTGATAGCTTAGGTCGAAAACCAAATTGCTTGGAGGTAATGATCTTGTTGTCATTGAGGAAATAGTAGAGTTGGTTATGTACCGCCTTCTCCAGAATCTTGCTCAACGTAGGTAGCACGGTTATTGGCCTGTAATTGTTTGGGTCACAGCGATCGCCTTTTTTGAAGAGGGCGGATACCTTTCCAAACTTCCATAAGGAAGGGAAGGTACGAGTGACCAATGATTGATTAAACAATTTTGTAAGACTTTTACTAATTGCACTAGCCGAGTCTTTCAGAAGACGAGCACTGATATTGTCTAGGCCAATTGCTTTGTTAGTTCTAAGTTGTTTAAGTTGACCGCGTTAACGAACTCTTCGGTGATTGGTTTGAAAACAAACTTTGGCAAATCAGTTGACCTTGCAGGAAAAGATGGCAAGGTAATGAAAGATTTTAGTTTCATTGCGAGCTTTGTACCAATTGTAGAGAAATGGACATTAAGGATCTTGGCGATAGATTGATTGTCACAATGTGCTAGGCCATCGGCTTCAATACAAGAGATTGGGGAGCTCTGTTTACGTGATGTGATTTCATTCAAGGTTTTCCACAATGCACTTGGATTGCTCTTGTTTTCCGATATTAGGTTTGAGTAGTACTCAGCTTTGCACTTTTGTATTTCTTTGTTTACATAGTTTTTAAGCTTCTTGTAACGTGACCAGAGGTGAGGTGAGTTAGATTTAATGGCTCTGCGATGGAGATAATCGCGTTGACTCATAGCTTGTGATAACTGCGAGTTCATCCAGGGACAGCGGACTCCACGTATCCTTGCTTTCCTCACAGGGGCATGTCTATCAGCGATATTAGTAAACAATTTGTTCCAAGTGGAGACGGCAGAGTCGACATCTTCCTTGTTTGCAACAGATTCCCAGTCAACATCCTTCAAGTCATTTACAAAATCTTCTTTGGAATAATTTTTAAAAGAACGATATTCAATAGTTTTCCCTGGTGCTTTGGTAACGCCTGACTTAACGACACAGAATATCATGGAATGATCACTTATTGTTAAATGAATAACTCCGTGATCAGTGACTCGATGCGTTGTATTCGAAAACAGTAGATCAATCAGAGTAGATGATCTTTCTGTAATCCGTGTCGGTTTGTTGATAAGCTGGTCAAGTTCATGAGAATTTGTCACCTGAATCAATTTACGTTTCATGGCTTTATCATTATTCAAGTTCGAGTCTGTGAAATTAACATTAAAGTCACCGAGTAAAATCAACTCAATGTTTTCAGGTAATGCGGATAATGAAGTGTCCAGATCTTGAATAAATGACTCCATATTCATGTCAGGCGCGCGATAGATGGTCCAAATCAACAGCTTTTTGCATTTAGGCCGAGATATTTCGATAACACAGGACTCGGTAGAAGAGGTACCGAGATCAGGCCTTGGGCGATACGGAATCCCATCCCGAACATAAGTCATACATCCACCGCCAACTTTTCCTAATCTATCAGATCGTACGCAAGAATAGCCAGGAAGGTGTATTTCGTTGTCCAAAATAGACGGTTTGAGCCAGGTTTCTGATACAGTGAACACATCGAAAGGCTTGTTCTCCAATAGTATCTTTAAAGAATCCAATTTAGGCATTAAACTTCTCACATTTAAATGTGCTATCTTGAGGCCTCTAGAGCGGGTAAAATTTTCCACAGATAGCTTGACTGGTGGACCAGGGTTTAGTGAGACATCATTGCATTGTAGCAGTAGAGTAATGAGAAGGACATCTCTTGTTAGATTGACAAACTGGACCGAAGCGTCGCGGGAGAGACCAAAATGGCGTTTGTTTCGAAGATACGACTTCTTCAGCGAAAATTTGGAAGGTGAAAAGGCATTAATTTCCTGTCCAACTGCCAAATCAGTACTCGCGTAATCGTTATTTGGCTGTAGACCAAGACATGGATCCGATAAATCCCTCAGAATCATGTATATTAGCAAGAGAAATACGGAGCCTCGGAGCACATGTTTAGCCGCCATTATGCTAATAGCTCAACGCTTACAGCTGCAAGAGGTGAACTAGCCGAATTTCGTAAGGAATCACTGCTTAAAAATGAAAGCGTAGCTAGACAAGATATAAAATCTATCCTTGCTGACGATGACTCACAACTGCAAAAAGTCAAATCGGAACTTGCCCAGGTAAGATCTGAACTTGCCAATGTTAAGAGTAGCTTGGTGCAGAAACTTGATGCCGTGTTTTAGCAGTTAGGCCAACAGCTGACACAATAATTAGATAGTGCCCCTGTGCCTACCCATGATCTTATATGACCGTGGCAACGTCGTGGATAGGTCGGTTTTATCCATACGGTTGTCAGAATATAGAACAACTTTCCAGAGGACGCTGCTGACGAAAACCCACTCTTTAAAAGAACAACGCTAGGGCTATCTATCTGTGCTTGTTGAACGGGGTTTGGTCTAATTTTAGTACAAACACTGAAAAGCAAAACAAAAACAGAAATACTAGTAAGGTTTATTATTGAGGGAAATTCTGTTTGCTTTTCGACTCAGGAAAGGCTAAACTTGTAAAATAGCTGCTTAAACCGACATGAAAACACCGACAGTACAGATGGATATGGCGTTCGTCAAGTATATCAAAAAGGATTTCACGCCGGGCCAGCATGAGGCCTGAAGCGGTACTCTAGGAATAACTTTTGTGTTTTTAATCCAGTGGAGCTCAAACTTTGCAACGTAACAGACTTCTTAATCGCAAACAACCGTATGATTTTTGTTTTTCGTTTTTAACGGTTTTTGGGGGGAAAATGACGTCATACAAATGAGATCAAAATTTTATTTTCACCTGATGACTGATTTATTGCGCGATTTCAAAAGGATATGATGAGACGAATTCAAATATGAAAAAATAATTGAAAAAGCTTTATCGGTTCAAAAGATACGACAATCTGAATTTTGAATTTCCCGCCATTTTGTTACTATATTTAGAACTTTGGCAAATTTCAAAATGCAATATCTTTTGAACCGATAAAGCTTTTTCAATTATTTTTCCACATTTGAATTTGTCTCAACATATTCTTTCCAAATCGTGTACTAGTTTAGTCATACGGTGAAAACCCGTTAGAATCGAAAAACAAAAATCATACGATTGTTTGCAATTGAAAAGTCTGTTATGTTGCAAAGTTTGAGCTCCACTGGATTAAAAACACAAAAGTTATTCCTAGAGTGCCGCTTCAGGCCTCATGCTGGCCCGGCGTATTTTTGAAAGGTGCAACCTAATGCCCAGAACAAGTGCTGTCTCACCTCCTTAAGAATAATTCTTCTCTCCAAAAAAAAAAAAAAAAAAAAAGAAAAAGAAAACATTCTAACGTACAGTGGGTTTGGAGTGGATGGCATCATCCACCGTAAACTATTTTTTTTCCAGTTCTAGTAAAACGGGGATTTGTCACTGTGGTTTTCATTAGCTGTTTCACTACTTCTTATTTTAAGCACGTTTTGTGGATGTTTTATGGCGAGACGATCCAGCTGATTTGTCGATTTTATTGCATACGTTTTAGGCGCTCCGCTGCGCTGGGAGTTTGAAGTGTCAAAAATCATTATGGGATGTCATCAAGAAAAAACGGGTGAGCACAAGGAAAATGGCTTTGTGTTGTGATGCTACGTTCGATAGTTGAGGGATTCTTTTCCCCCTCGAAAGAATGTCCATTTTGCGAGAATGGGTTAAACGCCGTTCGAGATTTAGTACGAAAGCCGGCAGTGTGAGATGAAGCACTAAAAGTCCAATGAATTTTGGTCGTATTGAGGATCTTTAACGAGGTAGAGCCAAAGGTGAATAAAAAGTTACCAAAGTTTACTTGATCGAGGCTATCCTCTAGAACTCGTTGAAACTATGATGACTGACATCAATTTCTTATCAAGGAAAACGGATTTACAAACTAGAACATCTAAAACTGACTTTTGCCCTTCGTTACCATGGAACAAGTCAGCTCACGGGCACCTCATTACAGACAATCCTAAGCTCGCTACAATATTTCGTAACAACCCTGTTGTCGCTTACTGAGAAGGAAAAATCGCTCAAAGACGTTCTAGTCAGAGCTAAAATTCCTTTCATCGATATATATTTTTGACTTTTTCTTGCCAATTTGTGTTTGCATCCTATTAATCGAGTATATTTTTAAAGAAGATAACCCCTTGAGACCTCAACAGGTTGTCGGTCACATTTTTGAGATGTTGGGTCTAAGAGCGTTTCAGAAACGAGAATGACGTGCCGATATTCTGTTTGGGCCACAGAGAAGACGTCGCAATAACGACGTTGCCCCTATATATAATATGCTGGCTGTAACACGTAGATCAGTTGTGTTACCGTAAGTGTGTATTCAAAAACTGTGGATATCGTCTTTGGAGCCAATGAATTAAAATAAAAAGAAAAAAAACACAAAGACTGAAATAATCTTTCAAGGAAAGCTTTTAAGACGTAGTTCTAAAATAGGTCTGAAATGGATTCAGCAACTGTAGGTATCTTCTTTGAGCCAATTTGAATAAAAAATAGAAGAAATAAGCTTTTAGGCAAAGCTTCTAATATATGTCTGAAATGGGGTCTAGATTTTCAACTTTAGGTCTAAATTGATGTAAAAATCTCACTGAAAACTTTTGAGAAGGACTGTAAGGCAGCAAATGGGTAATACAATTGACTTCTCATTTATTTCATCAAAATATGCATTGGACCTGAGCAAACGTCAACGTTTTGCAGCAAATTTAGTCGTAAAACAAGAATCTTCAGCTACCTTCGTTTAATTCCTAACCTTATTTAAGGGGAATATTTCTTACTGTCTTTAGTCAAGGTACCAAATAAGACACGAATTTCTTTAACGTGCAGCTACCATAAAAGTTTCGATGTATCTGAAATAAATCCACAATAAGATAAGAAGATTAAGATCTAGAAGATGCAAAAGGACCTTGAGAAAGATGCAGGCTTAAACGGGATTCTACCCATGTCCTTTGCGATACCATGAGCTTTCCGCACGCTCTACCACCTGACAGAATTAAGAGATATTTACAACTCCTTGAGTTGCTGCGTAACTGGGATGATCTCTTATTGATTTGATCATTATCATGGTTTTCTCATATTCTCTTGAACTACAAAAAGTTACAAAACCGCACGTCACTTTCTTATCTCCCTGGAGATTCTACTGTCTGTAACGTTGTCATTTCGCAAAATACAATCAGGTGTTCAATTCATGAAAGTTTAGTCTGAACAGCCAAGACCTAACAGTTAACGTTTGCCGTCCCCTTTGCCGGACATGATTTTCCCTCTCCCAGGCGCACGTTTCCAAGGTGCGTTTGTTATTGTGATATTTTCCTTTCCATCTGTTGGTTTTGTCTCAGTTCCATCTGGGATGTCACAGATCTTTTCTTTAGGATTAAACAACATGGTTTCTGGACACTCCCTTTCCTCCGACACTCCATTGGAGCAAATTACGAAGCTTTTCTGCTCAAAAGGATTGGTATAAATTCCACTCGACTTTCCAACACAAAAGGATTTTAATTCTAAAAGAATGAAAGACAGAGAGAAACTTTATCTTAAAAACTCAATAATAATTTATAAGCCCTTACAGGAACTAAATCACTGATAATACATCGAGTGCATGAATTCTAAGCTGAACAGGCACCACTTGTCAGCACTCCATGTTATCTGTATTAATTCTTTATTTTCAAAAAGAATACCTAAAAGGGGAGCTTATTGACTTCTATTAACAGTGCCAATCAAAACATGGAACACCAGAAATGACGAATATTTCTTGAAAAACTCTGGAACGAAAGTAAGTGTCATTAGGTAGCCCGCGTTCCTGTACTACAAAGTTGCTTTTGTTACTTTAGAAAAATGCATTTGAAAGGAAATTGCTTTTTGTTTTTTCTCGTCTGCAAGAAACGTTTGGTTTCTGGTGCCAAATTCTAGGCAGATTCTTTCTTTTGCTCCAAGATCTTATTCGACACTACAACTTAACAGAGTTTTGATATGATTAAGTGTCCCAAGCTTCTGTACATACATAATCACCATGTCATCCTCATTTCACTTCAGAGAATAAGTACTTAGAAATCCCCAAGAAAGCATATTTTATAATGGTAAAGTAAGTATTGTTTTAGAGTAGCTGTAAATCATATTTTTTCTTATGTGACAGCTAATAGGGATATGAATTCAATAAAAAATTAAACAAACAAATGAACAAAAATGAAATATACAAAGTAATAAATATGTTATTAGCTGATAGTTTCTACTCAGAAACAGCTTCAGCTACAGTGGTGCGGTGCTGTGGAACAGCCTAATAGTGGTTAATTACAGTCAATACACGGCATTCATGGAAAGCAAGCATCCTTTTTTTTACATATTATTGTTATTAATTAATTAAGAAAGAGTAATTCCAGTAGTTATATTTTTGTAGTTAGAATTTATACTTTGTTTAGTGTTCGCTGTTTTCTAAATGTAGTTTTATTAGTAAATTTAAGGCCTGAGGTTTTTAACCGTGTTTAAATAAAGTTAAATGAATGAACTCAAGGCCAGTTTGTCATTGCAAGTTGGCACTTTCATGCATGCACCCTCTATTAGCAGGGCTCTAAAACTAAACCCTCAGTTACACTTTTGTTCATACTTGGGTCAGATTTGGACTTGGGTTTCCCTCCTTTGTAAGAATTCACTTCTGAAGAGCCATACGTTCCAACCTTTACCGATACAGCGTCTTTATGGTCGTCAATTTGAACGTCAACCATACCACCGGATCCATCCAATCCTGATTTGTCCGTCTTGTTAGAATGAGAGAAAACAGCACCGTGACCGTTTTTCTCTCCCATTCCACTTGCACTGGAACCTAGAAGTAAAATAAGGTAGAGGCGTGCATGGCAGAAACGAGACGCGGTATCGATGTTTCAACGTACGGTGGGCGGGCTTTAGGGTGAGGTATGTTTTGAATGTTCAAGGATGAGATATGGGTACCACAGCTAGCAACGGGATGTGCTCTCTATTGTAGGCAAGAGGCGAAAACGTGTTGCAACATTTGTCGGGAAACGGAATCAATCCCAATTACTGAATGTTACGGGATGAAAGGGAAAACAAACAAAAGTCGCTAAAGGCAAAAAAGTTTTAAATCCTAAGTGTTATTAAAGCAAGGAATAATCTGATTTTTAAGAATCTCAATTCCCCTCCACTCACAAATAGTGACGCTTAAGCCAAAGGGACTGGAGAAATCTGGGGAGCTTTTGTTATATTGTTTGTATCATATGGACATATACCCTAAGAATGTCAGTGTTTAATCAGCTAGAATGGAATCAGTCGAGTCTTATGGCAAGCTTTTAACCAACTGTTACTTGAGGCTCTCAGAGGCAAAGTGGGGTACACTCTTTTTTTTATAAGAACTATTTTTATAAGAACGTTGAGGCTGAGATTTGCCCCAAAATTTAACTGAGAAAATGTAAGGACTAAGATAAGAACATCCTCAGTCTCAGCCAAATTTTACGCGTTCTTATAGAAAAAGCCGAGTATATGCTAGAAATCAATTAGCTTAGTTAAACTAAAATTGGCCATTTACTCAAAAATCGAATACATGTTTTTTTGGTTTTGAAACACACTGCCCTTGTTTGTTTGTCAAGGGCAATTTGCAGCTTTGTGAGATGGTGCTGAGCCCCTCAGTTGTTCAAGCATGGGAAAAGCAAGTATGGTGATGAAATAACAATAGGGGAATACCCACTCTTCGCAAAGCTGACCGAAGAAACGAAAAGAAAGATCAAACTTTTTTGCTTTGGTCAATGTATAAGGAAAAAATTCAAATTTGTGCACTTCAATGAAAACCAGAAGAAGGAAACAACAATGACGACAACAATGCAAAAACAACGACGATAGCAACACAACAGCAAAAACACAACAACAACAACAAACCCAGCAACAAAATTTTAAATCCTGCAAACAAAAACATCGAAAATACACTGGAAAACTTACCTTCATCTTCGTCATTTTGTGCTTGACTCATGAAATATTCCTCCTCCTTTTGACCTTGTCCTTGGCTGTGAAATTCAGATGAGGCGGCATTTTGGTTTTCCCACTGCGGAAACTCAGATACCTGATGTATGTAGTTATGACCTTTTTTAATAGTATCGGCAATGTCAGTCATATTTTCAGTGTCTAGATCCCCATCACTGAAAACCATTCCCTGCATAGCAATATCGTCGAGGTACTCCTTGTTAGCTTCCAAGATGCTCTGGGCGATACTTCCACTATCTTTAATGGACTCCAGATCAGATTGGGGCATTTTAACTCCTAATCTAACAGGTTTGCCTACGAGGCTTGACAACTTTGATAAAACGTCTTTCTTCTGCGATCCTAGATCGAGCGGCCTATCTATCAGGCTTTTTAGAATTTGCACAATATGGCCCCTTGCCTCTGATCTTCTCTTCAACTGGGAGCCAGAACTCAAAATCGCGCCAAGTTTCCCAGGACTTTTCAGAATAATCTTCAGCTGTGGTTGGCTATTTGCAGTGGCTTGAGTTTGTACAAAGTTTTGTTTGTTCATTTGACCTTTTTCGTGAAACTGATGTCGAGTTCCTTTGTCTGGTACTTCAGTTGTTGAAAAAATGGCTTGATGAGAATTGATATCAACTTTGTTGTTTGATTCCATTTGTCCAGTAACTATTTCCTTCCCTGGAGCGTGCTGCGTGTTTTCCAGTTTCTTGTCGTTGTAAGCATCTATATTACTAACATTGTTCTCAGTAGGGCCTCCAAATGCTTTTAAAGGGATCCCAGGGAGTGCTTTACTACTGGTTATAGAACTCGCATTAGACGAAACCTCTTGGAGATGTACTGTTTTTGTTTCGTTCTGACGCACATCTGGCTGTACCACTTTGCTATCGTTATTTGTGTTTGCATTGTCTTGTGCTGTTACATCAATTTTTTCTTGGTTTGCAGCAGTTATTTTTGTTGCTGTGTTAGCATCATTAGGGACGAAAAGGGATCCACGCGTTTCCTTTAAAAGCAATGCACCTGGTAGCTGAATCTGGACTTCTGAATTGTTTTTAGGCTCTGAAGTATACTTTACTTCTGTTGCTTGAGGAGATACTTGCTGTACGCCGTTCGCTTGGTCCGGAATCACATGAAAACCTCTTAGCGGTTCTGATCCGATAGTGTTTACGGTGATATGAAATTCGTTCTCATTCTTTTTTCCTTGTGAGTCACGATTTAGTTCTCCAGTTGGTCCAGGTACTACTGAACCAGCTTGCATTGATTGCGTTCCATTATCTTTTGCTTTGTCATTTTGTTTTGGAGATTCACTTTCAGAGCATTCAAACAAAGTACAATTAATACCCGGCTGTTTTCCACTTTCATCCATCTGTACCTTCAGTTTGAAATGGAGCGGTAACGGATGAGCCTCGTTTGTGGTGAATAACTCATCCTGAACCGGTTTGCTTCCAAGATCTTGATGCTGGTTTTGATGTCCGTGCGCATAGTCAGATTTGGATCCAGCAGTATTAAAAACCTCTCCATCGTTCGTTTGATCCTCATATGGCTGCACAGGAGCTTTGGAAGTGGTTACAGGTGCATCGCTGTACTGGGCGGCTGTTTCAACCTTCTGGTCTCCTTCTATTTTCGTATTCTCATTGGCATTTAGGCTCTGTTTCTCTGTATTCGGTGGTTTTGGATGCAAATTGAACACATTTATTGCAAACACCTTTTGAGGAGAAATGAGATGACTCGATAAAAACTTAGCTTTACCAGCTTCTTGAAAGGACTGAGACTTTTTATTTTCCGAATTCCCAGCATTTATCGGAAGTTCCATCGAAGCGCTTGAACTTTTGGGAAGAATATTTTGCTTGGAATTTGACTCTGCTTCTGTTCCAAGATGATCGTGTGAATGAGGGTTTGATTTGCTTGTTATGTTGTTGCTACTCTGCGATTGGCCATTAGAATTTTCCACACTTTCATTGAGAGCTAATTGCCCTTTTTCATCAAGGAGCATCGATGCATTCATCCGCGCAGCACGATTTGATGCAGCCCGCAAATTGTAATGGCTATGACCTTCAGTTGCTGATTTGTCGGGCATCTTGGCATTCAAATCCAGTAGTGTTGTGTCTGTAGCGGTACGGTTTAAAGAACTATTTTGTCTTTGGTCCTGATAGAGGGTCTCATTGGCTACTGCATTTTTTGCTGTTGTCTGACCGCCATTGAAAATGTTGATAGAGAATATCTTACGTGGTCGTTGAGGCTGTAAAACAGGCTTGTCATTTTGCTTTTGAGACTCCTCGGCACCACCAACAGAAAGAACCTTAAGTCCAGCGTTGCCTGGCAACGACATCCATCTAGTAGTTTCTTTTTGATGTAAATTGTCTGGAAACTCCGCGTAATTTCCGGTAAATCTAACGTCTTCTGGAACGTCACAGGAAGAGATCATCGGGTTGAACTTAAGGCCAGTTGGGCAGAATTTCTTAGCTGCTTTCTCACCTTTACACATGTAAAACGCGGTCTCGTCAGTAGGATCAGCATAAATTCCATCTTCTTTCGACACGCAGAATGCCTCGTCTCCTGTGTGATAAACGGCAAAAACAATGAGTGACATCACACTTTAATCCAAGAGGTTTTGCTTTGAGCTAGCAAGTCGTACAGCAATTGTCAGGCTATGCAGATTATTGATTACCTGCCTATTCAACCAGTTTGGAACCCTTGTAAGTATACACTCAATGACAACATTTCATGTGAAAGCAGTAAGCCTGAGTGCAAAACTGGCGAATGTTTTTTGTTTTTTTTTTCTGGATGCTTTGGGAACTTTGGATTCTTTACACGAACATAAATTTCGTGTAATAATAATTCTTCCTACCTTCCCCAGACGATGGTCTGTCCCCTTGACCAAAACACTTTATTCCTTCAGGTGATCCACCTAAACAGAATGACAACACATTCATCAAAGGATTCATCAAAAGACATTGATATATGCACACTTTGTGTTTGCCTGAGAAAATACGAGAATAGCTAGGGTTTAGGACTAGGCTGCGTTTTAACGCTTCTTACCTCTCACACTAGTGTCCGAAAACTGGATGTCAGATTTTATAACAACATCGTTTTTCAATGCGTTAACTGTTGCCTCCAGCTGTTCATTCATAATACTCGTCAGGCGAACCTTTAACGGAAACGACACAGCACCCATTCCTTCGCTCGTAAAGAAGTTGTCCGTAGTTCTCGTGAGACAGAACCATTTACCTTTGACTCGTTCAAATGCCTCGATTCCAGCAACAGGGACTCTGAAAATTGTGACAAAAGTGATTTTTGTGCTGTTAATGATATTTAAGTGTAAGGTTGAAACTTTTCAGAAGTTAGTGAATGAGAGTTACGTTGCTGCAGTACTTGCATGTAATTGCGTTTTAAAAGCTCTGTATCTCTCTTTTTGTCTGAATAAAATTTTATAAGTGACCATTCAAGTGAAAATTGTTCTTCTTTTTCTCAAGCTAAGTTTACCAGAGAAAAAAAAACATATAGGAACCAAATGTGATTACACACATACTTACTTTGCATTCATTGCTTGCAGTTTGAAATACATGTCATTGCTGCCAGTAAACCGAAACTGTATGAAGCCAGCTGGACCCATCCCTGTTGGGCAGTCAACAGCCTTAAAATTTATTTTCCATAGTCCACTTCCGCTTTCGGGAGGGAGGAGAGCTAGGTCTCCTGATAATTCAATGATAAAGAAAATTATTTAACCATTTGTTAATAAATATAAATGGTTTACGACCCTTGCAAAAAGAATTAAGGCGTGTACATGTGTCATACTGTACTTGCATACAAATAAAAATACTCGGCCATGTCTGCATTTTTTCCATAAATTCAATTTACGGTAAAATGCAAGATGGCCGTCTTCGTAGCCACCATTTTAGATGACGCCACATCCCCCCAAGCAGCGTCTTTAGCGGGTGGGGGGAGGGGGTTTGGGGGGTTTTAAACATCCCTTCCCTCTGGAATGAAGATTATGGAAAACTCGGCTAAGTTTAACCATTGAAGTAAATAGCTTTGTTCCTAGTATTTTCTCGGCCGTTTTGAATATATTACTCTTCTAACAAGAGCTTTTAAACAGATCAATAAATTCCAAACAAAACGCCGGTGCCTTCAAGATTTGCACTAGTACTTCCTTCACCAGGTAACGTTATTTTTCTTTCTATTTGGAATGATTCATTCGAAATGAATCGCTAGAGGTATGTTAAGAGTCTACCATTTACCTTGACTTAATGAATCGTCCTGGTCAACAACAATTCCATTCAAAGCGCCCTTGACAGGCGGTGCACCATCCAGATCTGCTGCGGCGGGTTTACCACTGCCCATTATTTTTAAACATACTCCACAACCGAGAGAGGCCTGGAAGTCATCCTTGGAGGCGGCCACGTGTATTATTCCCGGCGCGTTGGTAACGGAAGGTGGAACGTCCATGGAGCAAGCGTTTTTTCCGACGCTTACGTATTTTGCCTTCAAGTTACAAAGGTTAGTCTCAAAATATACTCATTAACGTTCATACTGAAAAAGGTGAACTTCTTATGGATCTTGTTAATGAACTATGAGATCTTTGGCGCCTCCTCCAGGTTTTAAGGTTTCGATAAAGACCCCAAAATGATATATATGATATAACACGTTATTTCAGGATTCAATTTGTTGACGTCAGTATTACATCCATGTTAAGGCGGGAATAAAAAATAAATAAATAAATAGATTTCTCCTTTTATAAACTAAAGTGTAACCACGAACCTTTCCCGTCGATTGACTTACAAATCGGTTGTACATTGCCTTGACATTGTCAATAGTAGTGTCTCGCTTTACCACTGCAGTATTCTGTTAAAGCAGAAAATTTGAACGTAAGTTTTCATTTAACTACACTTATTATCAGTATACATTTGCATTGATTTAAATGCTCCCTTTTCTTCTTGTGCATACGTTTTGAGTCTGGTCAGGGTATGGTCAATGAGAACTTAACCACTTCAAACCAAATCATCCGCCTACAATTACATACTGCCATCTTTGTTTTTAAAACGAAATATATCTTTTAACCTGAGATTACGCTATCTTTTTCCCCGTAGATGAGCCTCTCATACAAATCTTTGTCAGATGCAATTTAAAAATTAAGATTCTGGGCTTTTTCCTTTTAATGTACTGTGTACGTTCCAACTAATAAGTTACAAATTACGCCAAAAACAAACAAACAAAAAAAGAAACAACAACAACTGCCGGATTGCAGTTATATTGTCGGTTGAAATATACCTCTTTCACAAAAGTTAGGATTGCTAAAATGAAGACCATAGATGACAGTATCCACCTATTGGCGGTCGGCTTAGGCATCTGGGCTGACATTGGCTATCTGCATTAAGGAAAAAGAGAAGTAGCGCTAATTTGACAAATATGGAAGAAACCGTGGATGTTAATTGTACCCGCTCTCTGACTTTTTACGTAGTCCTTGTTAACAACCTTAAACTCACGTTTTTGCCCGGTGAACCATAAACGTCCAGTATCCCATTTCGGTGCAAGAAGGAAATAAAGCTCCATCCGTGATGCTTTGCGTAAAATTCAATAGCTTCGTTCCGGACAGTTTCCGAAACGGTTGTTCTTGGCGCGTAAAATAGTAGGATTTTCCTTGGATTTTTCTCATTAGGCGGCGCGACGTGCTTAGGCACGTCTGGCCGACTCATAAAATGCAACGCGCATTCCTGAATTCTTGGTAGTCAGTTCACTTAGTCTTCGCACGGCCTCTAAACAATCAGGCTCGTCAGATTAAAAGCTAATCTCTCAAATACCGGACAATTTGCTCATGATATTACCTTTTTTCCATCTATAGCTATGACGTAACCAGATAGAAAAAAGTAACCGTAGAAAGGGGCGTAATTTTGTTGTTTTGAGTTTTGCAGCGTATTGAAGTTAAGTAAAGGTAAGCGTTGAAATGTTTATTTCTCAGGGTGTTATTGACAAAATACTTTAGAATCGCTGCAGACGTGTTTATAAAACGTGTGTTTAAAGGGAATACCGTGACAGATCGTGACAGTGCGCCATATCGGACGTCCCGTAATATAATATTTTTACAAACATTTAATTCCTTACATACCGGAAGTGCAAATTGTCCATAACAGGTCGCCGGAAACCACGAACTACATAACATGACCTTTATTGAAGATCTTTTGAGTCGAATTTAATTTTCCTTCTTTGACTGCAGACAACTTCAGGGTAGCATTGACAAAATACATTAGAATCGCTGCAGACGTGTTTATAAAAGGACTGTTTTCAAAGGGAATACGGTGACAGATCGTGACAGTGCCCCATATCGGACGTTAAGCACGCGGATTGTGGGATCAGGAGAATCAAACAATTGTTATCGTTTTCGTGACCGTTTAACAAAGCCAGTATTATATCAAGTTGCCTGTCAACAACTTGTTATCGATAGCGTTGCGTGGTCTCAGCTGATACACTCTACTTTTTTTTATATCTCTTATGTTATTAGGCGGAGCGACGTGCCTAGGCACGCCGCTGCCGTCTCATAAAATGCAACACACATTCCTGAATTGTCGGAAGTCAGTAGACTTAGTCTCCGCACGGGCTCTAAACAATCAGGCTCGTTAAAATGACGTGGATTTTACGCGATTGAAAGCTAATGTTTCAAACACCGGACGATTTTGTTGGTGACATGACCATTTTTGCATGTGAAGCGTAATTTTGATGTTTTAGGTTTCGCGGCGTATTGAAGTTGAGTAAAGGTAAGCGTTGAAATGTTTATTTCGCTGTTTTTGAGGACATTTCGTTTTTAAGGGGCAATGTTTACGAGAGCTAGCGAGAACTTGGGAGTTGCGTGCGTCCAATGCTCATCCGCGCTCACGTGCGTTCTCTCAGTGCACGAGACGGAAAGCAATCTATACCTGCCACTGTAAACCCGGCCCTTACAGAATCAAAGCTGGAACTAACTTCTATAGTTTAATAAATAGCGTCCCAAAAAACTATAACACTAAAAAATGGAAAACAGTAAACAAAAATATTCGGTGGTGATGAAATCTCAATTAAATAAGAAACAAGGCCTGAGTATCACCAATCTGAATTGATTCCGTCGCACCAGGTCAGAAATACATTTCTGCTTTTCGGTTCTGCCAAATTTTTAGAATTTTGGTTGTCTAAACTTGTCTAAGACCTCTCAGTCTTTCGTTTATGTCTTTCCACGGTTTCAAACTAATTTGATAAAGTTTCATTCATTTTAGTCTGTATTAGAGCACGGGTTAACAGGCAAAAATATAAACGTCACGAGTCGGTTAGCTATCTCAGCATTGACGTGAATATGTCTTCCAGATGTCTCTAGAAACACAGCTTTCTGGCGATAAAAAAAATTGGTCTGAACCCCTACGTGAAATCAAGAATACTAGACAAAATGAAGTTTGAGCTCAAAAGAGGTGAAGTAAAGCTTTTTGAGCAAAAAGCGTTTCCGCCTGTTGTAGCATCACGGTTTAAGAACGATTTGAAAGAGTCGTACAGAGGTCACTGGCTACAAACAAACGAAGTTCTCAAGTTGCATACATACATTTAATTCCCTACATAACGGAAGTGCAAATTGTCCATAACAGGTCACCGGAAACCACGAACTACTAAAGTTAAACCTTTTTTCCTTAAGAAAAGGGGAGGGGGGAGGGGGGTGAGAGACTATGCGCCGCCTGCAAATTCTTCAGAATTTCTTGTTGATACTAAGTTAGTTGAAAGATGATGGCATTCATTACATACAGGAACTGCTAATTGTGCAAAGTAGGTCAGCGAAGGCCAATGTTAAAAGTCTGTTTTACTTTTTTCTTGAGTGCCTGTTCGGAAAAAATGAACCATAGAAAGGAGTTTAAATTCCTCTTTTTGAGTTTTGCGGCGTATAGACCTTATGTAAAGGTAAGCGCTGAAATGTTTATTTCGTTGTTACAAAGCTTAGTGATTACTTGGGAATTGTCAGCGTTTGTCAGTATTGGAGCACTAAAATAGTTTTATATCTGGCGTTGTTTTCACTCTTGGATAGGGGGAAGGGAAGGTGAGAGACTCTGCGCCGCCTGTAAATTCTTCAGAATTTCTTGTTCTTCAAGGTCGACATTGGCCAGTCTTTTGTTTCGCTTTTGTTTTTGGTTACTTAAAGTTCCCATAGCCTTAGAATTTCTAAATACATTCGTGGTCTGTGCAGTTTTTCCAAGCCTTTGTTTGGCACTCATGTCCAATACACCCAAACTGAGTCGAATCGTCTTAAAGCAAAGACGATTCGAGTCAGCTCGAGGATCAAAGACTTCCGACTCACCGGAAGTCCGTTTAGCGGAACTCGACTTACCGGAAGTCAGGTCGCGAATAAATGCGCAGGGAGGTGAAAAATTTTGACAAATCGACTCGAATCGACTCGATTCGAGTCGATTCGTATTCCTAAAAGTCGATTCGACTCAACGGAAATCAGGTCGTAAAGTCCTTCAAATATGTGCGCGTGACACAATAAGACATAACAAGGAACGCATAACATGGACCTTTCTCGTTCTTAAAGCGTCACTGATGCGACACTAAACAGGAACATTGTAATGAACCTTCTTCCTCGCTTGTGTTGTCGATCTGAAGGATTTGCACACGGAACGACAAGAAGATAACATGAACCTTCCTCGTTCTTAAAGCGTGATGCGACACTAAACAGGAAAATTGCAATGAACCTTCTCCCTCGCTTGTGTTGTCGATCTGAAGGATTTGCACACGGAACGACAAGAAGATAACATGAACCTTCCTCGTTCTTAAAGCGAGTCGATTCGACCACTTTTCCTACCCTCCCTGTTGGCCTTCTTGTGTGATTTTTTTTTCTAAGTGTCTCGCAAATCGACTATCCAGTTAGTCGAAACGACTACACAACGGACGATTTGAGTCGAATCGAATCGAAGTCGATTCGACCACTTTTTCTACCCTCCCTGTTCGCCTTCTTGTGTGATTTTTCCAAGTGTCTTGCAAATCGACTATCCAGTTAGTCGAATCGACTACACAACGGACGACTCGAGTCGAATGGACTCGAATCGAGTCGATTCGACCACTTTTTCTACCCTCCCTGTTCGCCTTCTTGTGTGATTTTTCTAAGTGTCTCGCAAATCGACTTTCCAGTTAGTCGAATCGACTACACAACGGACGATTTGAGTCGAATCGACTCGAATCGAGTCGATTCGACCACTTTTTCAGCCCGCCCTGTTCGCCTTCTTGTGTCATTTTTTCTAAGTGTCTCGCAAATCGACTTTCCAGTTAGTCGAATCGACTACACAACGGACAATTCGAGTCGAATCGACTCGAATCGAGTCGATTTGACCACTTTTCCTACCCTCCTTGTTCGCCTTTTTGTGTGATTTTTTTTCTAAGTGTCTTGCAAATCGACTATCCAGTTAGTCGAATCGACTACACAACGGACGACTCGAGTCGAATGGACTCGAATCGAGTCGATTCGACCACTTTTTCTACCCTCCCTGTTCGCCTTCTTGTGTGATTTTTTCTAAGTGTCTCGCAAATCGACTTTCCAGTTAGTCGAATCGACTACACAACGGACGATTCGAGTCGATTTGACCACTTTTCCTACCCTCCTTGTTCGCCTTTTTGTGTCATTTTTTTCTAAGTGTCTTGCAAATCGCCTTTCCAGTTAGTCGAATCGACTACACAACGGACGATTCGAGTCGATTCGAGTCGAATCGAGTCGATTCGACCACTTTTCCTACCCTCCCTGTTCGCTTTCTTGTGTGATTTTTTCTGTGTCTTGCAAATCGCCTTTCCAGTAAGTCGAATCGACTACACAAAGGACGATTCGAGTCGAATCAACTCGAATCGAGTCGATTCGATCACTTTTCCTACCCTCCCTGTTCGCCTTCTTGTGTGATTTTTTCTAAGTGTCTTGCAAATCGACTTTCCGGTTAGTCGAATCGACTACACAAAGGACGATTCGAGTCGAATCGAGACGAGTCGTCACTACCTTAGACGAATCGAGTCAGTTTGGGTGTATTGGACAACCCTCTTGTTTGGGAGCCATTTGGCGTGAAGACGCCGTTGTTTACGTATTGTCCTTCGCCAAAGGTATGTTAAATTCCATTTCTTTTGTAATTTAATGGATACATTAGCCTTTTGAAGAGTCCAACCTCTGCTTTAAAGGTTAAGGAACGGTACCAATCGCAGTGTACTCTATGTACTCACGTTTTCAATGACTAAGCACCGAATTAAAATTACTCAAAAATTCGTGGCGCCAACCGTCATTTTCCTCGACCAGTGTCACAGCAGCGAGGTGCTTTTGATTGCTAGTCCTCGCAATGTTACAGAAGCTATCGGCAGCTGTTCGCTTCCTCGGCACGTTTTTTATTTGTAATAAGGGTTTTGCGGTACCGTATTCTCCATATCGCTGAACTATGGTCTGATTTCCATTTAAGTGAAGTCAGCTTTGCTATTTGTATGATTGGTTTGTGACCTTCCTGCTTCTTTGTTCCAGATGTCGTGAGTCAGGTCTTCCAGCATTGACACGATGCTGTCCACGAGGAAATCCACGTTTCCCACTGACAGACGAAGTAGTATTAAATGCAACCACTTTTGGTTAGCTGGTTTTAAGACCTTGTTTGTTCATTAATAGCGCATGAATTCTGCCGCTTTTTACTCAGTACCTTCTTCAGTGATCCAAACAAATTTGTACTTACACATTGTTATAAACCTCTCATATAAATATTTTTTTCTCTTTGTATTTTCAACCAATTTCTAAGTTTAATACGCCGTTTGAAGGTAAAGAACATGACTTTTCTACTGTACGCAATGATTTGAAGTTGAAGGGTTGTTAAATTGCCCAAATTTTATCAATTTTGTGGCGTGTTTGACTAAGTTAGTGTCTGTTTGTAACGCGATCCAAAGAATGCCTTTCCGGTAGTTATATATTAGTGCTATAAACCTCTCACATAAATAATTTTTCTTTCCTTCTTTTCTCAACCGATTCCTAAGTTTAATATGCCATTTGAAAGCTAATTAAATGTAGATTCCACTGTAGGCAACGACTTGGAGTTGAAGGGATGTTAAATAACCCAAATTTCCCTGCGGGGAACGGCCAGTTCGCTGGGAAAGCTGAGTTGTCCAAACAGGACTTACTAAAAGGCACAGAAGACTAAACCAAAGAATTTTCTACTTCTAAAATCAACACAGCGCCGCTACACAAGCTTTGCATCTCACACGATGTTCATCGCGTTAAAGTCCTAACGTGAGCAACGAGCGGTATAGTTGGTCGCAAAGCATTATGGGCGGACCTTTCTTTCCTCCTTGATTTTGGTGCCACTGCTTTTATTAAAATTTTAATAAAAAGACATTTCGTCAAATGTGACCAGACTTGTTTTGCAAATGCCGAAAAAAGTTTGCAATTCGTAAGTGTGGGTGCTTAGTGTAGCAGTGGAGATAGGCAAGGGCACTAAGCGAGAAATTTTGTAAAATGCATTTGTTCTATTCAAACTAAGCATTCAACGTTTATCTGGGTTGCAGAGAAGGATAGTCTGTTCCTTGGTTGTCGTGGCTTCTAGCCAGGAATATAACATACCATAGAGATCCAATAATACCATATTCGTGGCTTCAAGCCAAAATTTTCTTCTTCAGTTGAAATGGATGTAGGAAGGGGTGTAGGGGGCAACACAACAATGTAGTACGATGCTATCTTTCGTATGCTTTGAGAGGCTTAAGGCTAACAGCTAGCAAAAATTTGCTAAGCAGCTCAATGGTTTTTTAAATTTGTGAAATTTAATGGACAAGTAACAGAGCGCTCGATTGCCCTCATTCCGGAATCAAAATACACACAATAGGTACGGCAAATCTCTCATTTCTGACATTTAGAACATCTTAAACATAATTCAATGCTTCTGTTCTAGCAGTGTCAACATGAGGGTCCAAAGCCATTGCATTTACTGAATGATAACTCGGACATTATTGTAGAAATGTTTTCATTCCCACACCCCTTTCCCTTCCCTTACTCACTGTTGCCTTGAACGTCGTTAACATCCTCCTTGGTTGTCAAAACAACATTGATAACAGGGGGAGGGGGTAATAGCTCTTTATCCACGAATTTCCTTGGCAGAGTTTTGTACGAGATTGCGTACGTTATAAGCAAAGTAAATTAAGGTGTTAGAATGTTTGAGAAGACATGAAATCAAAGAATATACAAACTCAATTACAGGATTTGCACGATTTGAATAACAATTGAAGTGCATGTATATCCTATTCCTGAAACCGTGGAGGTTCTAATGCAAAAACGTAAGTCTTTGAAGGTATGCAATGCTGTTAATGCTGAACAAACATGCTTTTATGTACAAATGTAGTTATATTCAAAAACTAAAAAAAATTAACGAAAGTTAAAAATATTTACAACGTTAAATGATATAACGTAAAACAAATGCTTAAATAACTGTAAGCTACTTAAAATCAACTCAAATCAACTTTACCTTAACTTAAGACTTGCCAAATGATTCACATTTTCCAACAGTTGTTTTTAACCGAGATTCTGTTTTAAGAATATGTTAAAATTCTCGCACTAAATTTAAAGTAGTTAATAATTTCTATCCCCTTGTTTTACCGCGCTGGCTAGGTCAATAGGGCATCATGGGTGCTTCACAAAAAACAGGTGGCTTGATACGGTTTTAACCCGAGTACTTGACTTTAAGCAAAATTACAAATGACGTTCAGGCTGTTACGAATGTTTCTATGTAAGTGGAATCATCTGTTTTCTTTTTTGTTTTGTTATTTTTGGTGCTGTTGTTACTGTTTGTTTATTTTGTTTGGTGTTTTATTTCTTTCTTGGATGTTGTTAACATTCTTCGTAGTTCATGGTCCATGTCCATTACAGTTGCTACTTTCGCTTTGAAAACCGCTCGTCGATAACAGTAGTAGAATGCAGAAAACCAACAAATTTAAAATGTATGGTAAGAATACTATCGCCAAATTCATCTCCCGGGTATTTCGGAGGCCTACAATCGCTAGTAAATTCAGGTGAATTAAATTCGGCTTCTAAACCAAAACCAAGTCATGTTACAGTCGAACCTGCTTAAAGAGGCAGTAGTTCGATGTCTGAAACAAGACTTGGACTATTTTTTTACTGCCAAACCAGTGTTCTGTTGTAGAAGAAGGTGACGAAGAGCATCGATGATCCGGGTTTACTTTATCATTTGTATACCACCCAAAATTGTGTTCCCCTTTGCCCATTCCTGGTCTGCCATCAAACTGGCATCCATACGGTTTGCTAGAGTAGCTGTTTATAAACCAGGGACGCCCCTCCCTTTGGCTGGTCAAGGCAGTACATTCACGACACTCATTTCCACGAACATTAAGAAACCCAAACCACGTGCACTTATTCTCAATCGTGGAGAAGATAGAAAGAGCTTTTAGCTATAGTGTTGTGCGTGCGTAGTCTGTGTACTGAAGACCGTCTGCATGAAAGTTGCAAGTAGCTCTAAAGTGACTTGAAACATTCTTCAGATACTTCATGTGCGACAAGGATAATCTGTAGAAGGTCCAATCTATGTTCGACGAATTTTCGCCAACAGGAAAATCAACTCCAAAGCCTTTATCATAGAAAAATGCTCTTCGTTCGAATGAAAATGACTGAATTAAAGTCCAGACTAACTTGGACCCAGATTCCCTATCGCAAAAAACGTAAAATGGCTCCTTGTCTTCATCGCAGATGGCGTATGTGCCAGGTTTTTTGACGCCCGTTTGAAAAGCCTCCAGACAGCTTCCATAACACCTGATTTCGCAGCGTTTGCCGAGGAAATTTCTTGGACATGTGCAGTTAAATCTGATGTCATTGGGATCACAAATCTCCTGGCATTCCCCTCCCTGGAGACAAGGATTTGGTTTGCAGCACCTATTTACGCACCGATCTTTGCTTGGGACGTACTTTCGTCCACCCTGTTTTGGATAAACCACAGAGATTAGAGCTGTCGATAGAACTTTTAGGAGCGTTTGCCGACGAAGTTTGGAGGAAACAATTTTTGATAAAGGAATAGTTTACCGGCAAATATTACAAACTAAAGCTACAACTTTATTACTGCGGGTTGCCTTTCAAAATTAACAAAGAAAAAGTGATTGTATAGACGCAACTTTTTCTTATTTATGCTGATTTTCTTAAAAAAAAATTAAAATCAATGAAAGTCGTTTTAATTAAACCAGCTTTTTTTGAATTCTTATCGTAACAGCGATCACCAAAAGTAACTATGACAAACATATTCTAAAGTCTAACGTAGCGATGTTTTCCTTTTTTGTCATACTTACACTTGGTAAAATATATTGCACGGAGAGTTGATCATTATAACTGAAGGAATGATCATCATTGGAAAGCAATAAAATATTTCAACGATTTTTATCCGTTCTCCTCTGCAGTTCAGCGTAATGCCGATACATACCTATTGATCCTTTTTCTTTGAATTTGCATGTAAATTGGTCATAATTTTCCGAAATACCTCACTGTTACCCCTTGATTTAATTTCTTACCTCAGCAGTGTAGTTTCTAACCAAACCATAATACTGAGCCTTAAGCTTGTATTTCAGCGCATCTGGCTTCCTCTCCTTATTCTCATCGTTCAGTTCGCAATTGTTTGCTCTTTCGGTCAGTAGATAATTGATTGAGATACATCGGCAGTTGTCTTTACACATCACATGACACTGTGTGGCCCTCTTCAATGTGTGTCTTTGAAATACATGACCATCTAGAGCGTGGTCATTTATGACATCTTTGTCTAACACAAAGTGGAAGTCTTGACAGATTCTTTGAAGACTGAAAACAAACGTGATGAAGCAGCCGAATGCAAACTGGAGGCCCACGTTCATTAGAAATGCTGTATTCATAACTTTCCTGGCTGAGGGATATTAATAATAACAACAATTATTAGGCAATTCCTTTTTAGTATATTTTGTGATTAAGTTTCATTAAATTACGTACTTGACAACTCCCCAGAGAAATAAAAACTAATTCGGCAAATTAACCAATCGATAATTGCGTAGTTAAGGAGTTTAACTCGGGGCTACTAAGAAACAAATCCATGCCAGCTATCAGAGTGAAAATGAGCATCTCAGTGAGAACAGTAACCAACAGAAAACAGTTAATAGAGCAAAACGGTTGTCGTTAATAGTGCGATGTGAAAGAATTGGTTTGAATTAAACCAATTTGCAACTTGCTCATTTTCCTTCTTTCTTTCTTTCTTTCTTTCTTTCTTAAAACGTTTGTTGGCCTTTATCTTAAGGTTTACGAAACCCCCCACCTCCCCCCCCCCATCCCACGCACACACACCCTCATAGATCGTTTGTACTCTTCCCAGAAGTCACCTGCCTTCTTGTGAAGATGGTGGCTAAACAAACTCAGCAACCGCACTCGTCCAACAACATAGATCAACACTGTTCTACCCAATAGAGAATCCGGATGAAATTGACGTTGAGCTCAAATGTATATGTATTGCTGCATTTGTGCGCTATTTTCCTGCAATGTAAGCGGCAAAACGTTGCAGTTAATCAGCCTATTAATGTGGCCTCAAACAATTGACCTCTTAAATTGTGTCTGGTGATTATTTTAAGCTTATGTCACTGGGTCAGACTTCGCTTTTATTGGCACCTGAATTAAATTTCCCGCGACTGAAACACGGCGCAAAACTAACATGAAAATGCACTGATGAGATCAATATATACATATTAAAATTTTTCTTCCCCTAATACTGGCCAAAGAAGGCATTCAGGTTTAAGTTGCTACCCTTCAAAACTCAGGAAGAAAAGAATTCGAGGTAAGACGAAATATGAGGAAGGGCCAAACAAAAAAAAAAAAAAGAAAGAAAAGAAAGGAAAGAAACAAAGGAGGCAAAAAATGTTAACAGATATCCTAAGCCTGACCGATTCGTTGGTCGAATCAACTCTTTCAACATAAGTTGTAGAGACACAGGCAAATTTCTTACTTATTAAAAAATCTGCCTCAGTCGGTTGTAAAATATTTAAGCAGTCCCGCTGCACAAATCAGTTTGACAATTAAAAAAGCAATTTAAGGGTGGTAAAAAATATGTAAATCAACCTAAATTGAAAGGTTGTATTGATGTTATCTTTGCATATAACGCAGGCCACAAAATTTAAAAGTTAATTAGACTCTGTTTCCTTTTTTTTTTCACCAATGCGAATTCTTCATTAAGCCCAGGTTTCAAGGAAATTCCTGTAAAGGCTGATGTTACGTGTTGAAGTGTCTCACAACTTTTTTCTTGAATGTCTTTTGCTCCAGTTAGAACTAAGACAAAGGTAGTCAACTAATGAGTATTCTGGCTTCGGCAATCTTGTGAAAGAAAAATTTTAGACGGGGAATAAGACAGACAATTTCCCTGGGTGGAAACGGTTTATAAAAATAATATTTCATTTTCCAGCAACACTTTATTTGTATGTTGGCAGCAATATTAAAACAAAATCACGGCTCCTGTCGTTAAATACCCATCTATAATTATCAAAAATCTATCAATAGGTTTGAACAAAACATTGCGATGGATTCTTCTATAATTATCAAACATCTGTCAGTAAGTTTGTACAAAACAATGTGTTGGATTCTTTTCAAAACCGAATCATTATCAAGCTCTCAACAAGTATGTTTTGATTTATTTCAGAACAAACTATATTCATTTATACCTTTCCTATTTTAATACTAAAGATAAAAGAATATTGACCCTAATTCATACCAGTGGGCAAAGCATGCCCTGTTAAAGACCAAAATGGGTAACATCTCATACTGATGCATTTTAAAACGGTTTTAAAACCAAACTTATTGGCGCCAACGCATTAGAATTTTGTTTTTGTTTTTAGCTCTCGGACGTACAAGCAAAGTCATACCTCCCACCGTAGTACAAGGGGGGGGGGTTGATGGAACCCCTCCCCTGGATTTTTGCTATGTTTTGATATTTCGAAAAGATTTTGCCTTTGGTAGAAAGTTTTTGATGTGTTCTATAAGACGAGGTATATATTATAGGTTGTGGCGTTGCTGGGGGCCTATGGCGTCATTTACGATTGGCCGCCATCTTTGCTTTTTACCAAAATTAGAAATTTCAAAAAACGGCGGAATTTTATTATTATGGTAGCCATGTGAAGTATGTTAAAATTAAACACTTTCCTGTGTTTTTTGTGAACAATCTGTGCTTTTTTCACCTAAAAAGGTGAATACACACATTTTTACCCAAAACGGATTTACCACCTGCTACTTATGACGTCATATTTCGTAACCATACCAACGCTTCTTACCAAACTTATGTCAAAATTTGTCTAAGAGATATGCGTACAGCTACTGAAAACGGTCGGTGCTGACGAGAAATCGTTCTAGAAAAATTTAAGACAAACATACATACATACTTTATCTATTTATCCACGGTAAAATATTCGGCATTTACAAGTTTGAATAATAGCAAAACTGTTCCGTAAGAGTAATTCTTGTCGGCTCTGTGATGATTAGCTGGGCCAGTCCGTAAATATCAAGTATATGTTTTAGTTTTGTGGAATTTAAAGTAATGTCGTATCCGGCGGCATTAGATCCACGTTAATATCACCTAAAAGAAAAAATTCCCAATTTCCCACGTCAATTTTGTTAACTAATTCCTCAAAATCGTTAAAGAGACTCACACGGGAATCGGGAGGTCCATGCCACGTACGAACTAGAAATGGTCTTGACCGTGGCTTGGCGATTTCTAAAACTGAAAATTCAAGATTTTCAGTACTCAAGTTGTCGTGAATCTTATAGTTTAGGTTACATTGCACATAGATACGGACTCCACCTCCGTTTCGCCCATTCACCTTGCGATATTTCCTCGTTATTTCAAAACCTGGTAAATAAACTTTCAAAACCTGGTAAATAAACAGTATTGTGGGGTGGTGGCATCCACACCTTCCTCCTCTCCCTTGTACGTACGAGGGTTAAGGCAGAAGCAAATAACAAAGAAGGGTTAAGCATTTCAATCCTGATTTCAGCTACATTTTGCAGCTACATGTAGACAAGCAAAAGCTATTGCATTAAGTAATTTAAATTAGGTTCGGCACATGTAAAGTTTGACGTTTGAACCGGGCCTGAATAATAAATAGGAAATTGATGAATAAGGCGTTGCAACCCGTTGAATACGCCAAGGAAGTATATAGACGTCCTTCACACGTGACTCAGCTACATAGGACGTATAAATGATGCGCTCAAGTGAGGGCTCTCACCAGTGGACTGGTCGTCTCTATTCGTTTTCGTGGTCCGGTTGTTCAAAGAGGACTGATATTGCCTGAGACAATTCGTTTATTATTACATGACGGAATATTGTGTAATTTAATATGGCGGCTCGTGGGCTTGTTAATTTTTGTTGAAATAGAAAAAGCGTTAGCAAAAGAAAACAAATGAACTGTCTTCGGAAAACAGGGACGATTCAGAACATGAAATCAAGTAAAAGTCGACGAAAATTTACACTTTCTAATACATTATTTTGTACACTTGCCAGGCTTAGGTTCAGTTGCAAAATGTTAAAGCATGTACACCTAGTTGCAATAAGCACTCATACACTACGATATAATACTTCCGTTTGATATCAGCTGAATTGATATGAGGTAAATTGGCCATCGTAAAGCGATCAAAAGCTGACGTTTCGAGCGCTAGCACTTCATCAGAGCGAATCCCTAAATGTAGTTTAAATGCCTAATTTACTCCTATTTGACTTTCTCCATTGGTATTTTTTCTTTTTTGTATGGCATCCTCATTACAATTACGTTTACATCCGAGTGCAATAACAATGTCTTGCAAAAAATGGAAAACAGAATAGAATAAAGAGAAAAAGCCAAAGGAATTAATTAGCCATGCAAATTACATTCATTTGTTAGCTATAGATTTTAATAACTCTCAAAGCACTTATGAAATACGGTGTAACACTTAATTTCGCTGTAAGTCTCATTCCCAATTTAACAGCAGTGACCTCCCAAATTTCTTTTAAACAACTAGCGATTAAGGCTCCATACCCAAAAAAAAATAGAAAGGAGACACTGAAATAAACCTACACCAAGTGAAGAGATACAAATGAAAAATCGTCAACACCATTTCAAAGATTGACGTCAAACGTTTCACCTTTGTGCTGAGAAGAAAATTCTGGCAAATGAGTCATCTCCTCTGAAAACCACCAAAATTGGTCGAGAAGTACGTAATAGAAACCAACATAGAAATATGATCTAGCTTAGCAATGTAACATTAATCACAAAAGACCTGTTCTTTTGTTGGAACAGCTTTCACATGTAAACATAGAATGTTTATTTGAGTTGTAAAATTTTTCTGAGTTACAGGAACTCTTTTAACAAGAATACTCCTCAACACCTTGGGCAAAAATAAGCAATCAAATCAATAAATTTGGGACTAATGAAAATAAAATACAAATATATTGACTGATTGACTGATTGATTGATTGATCGATCGATCGAGTGATTGAATGATTGGTTCAATGATTGACTGACTGACTGACTGACTGACTGGCTTTTTTCTTGAACAGTTAAATAATTGGTATACAGGCCAGTCGTGACTGTCTATCTTTTAAAAGACTGCAAAATAAAAATAAACCACAGATAAATGTACATGGCATTTACAACAGCAAATATAATGTAACAGAAAGCATATCAAAAGAAGCCATGACAGCCAAGCGAGAAATGGCGAAAGACGTAGGAAATGGGGGAAAAAACGCTCGCCGCGAGGAGACACAACTTGCAATTGACTGTGGCCTCCGTACTTGATAAAATTTAGTTTTATCTTCTAGATAGTGAGCTATTGCTCGGTCATCCTATCAGAAGTGTACACCACTTGACTCCAGGAAAAAAAAAGTGAAATAGATAATTTCAATATTGTACCTTACAAACAAAACTAGCGTGTCGGAAACGATCTCTTCCTTCATCTGTCAAAAAATTTCCAGAAAGGAACAAGTGAAGTAATTTACATTTTCTGCTAGTGAGTACATCCGTCAGTTTCTTTGATAGATCATCATTTATGCATATCCGACTGGCAGCTAGATTTAGGCTTTTTAGTTTTACATTGCGGCATTTGATTGCTTCAATCAAATGCTCTACACCTTCATTTCCGACCTCATTACCACGTAGATCTAAGCTACTTAGTTTGCAATTACTGCTAGTGATTGCTATAGATAAATGCTTCACACCTTTAACGTTTATTCGATTGGCGCGAAGGTCTAAGTTGCTGAGTTTGCAATTACTATGAGCGAGGGCTTCAGCCAAGTGCTCTACTCCTTTGTCTGTTATTTTATTGTTATACAGGTTAAGGCTAGTCAGTTTGCTATTTCCGTGGGTAAGCGAATTATACAAGTGTTTGACGCCTGCATCAGTTATGTTATTATCAGCAAGATTCAAGCTACTTAGTGTACAGTTACTGTCATTTAGCGCCTCACTTAGATGCTTCACACCCTCATTTGTTATGCCATTTCCAGAGAGATCTAAGATACGCAGTTTGCCGTCACTGTTCATGAGTGAATGACACAGGTGTTTTACACCTGTATCGGTTATGACATTGGCAGCTAAAATTAAGGTATTTAGATTGCATTTACTCTCAGTGGTAGTAAGCAGTTTTCCAATTTCTAAACAACCGAGTGGGTCAATATGGTTATGACTTAAATTCATACCCACTATTCCCTCAACATTCTTAAAAACGTGAACAAGCGATGTGCAGTCAACAGGTGCTAAACTACTTCCACTGAAATCTACAGCATTTAAACCAATTTTTTCGAATTTTTGTTCAACAGCAGCATCTGATCCTTTATACTCAAAAATACACTTGCATACTGTCAGTTCTAACTCTTTGTCTTCATTACTCGGCCACCATATCAGAGTGCTCGGCTCTAGAACGGCTTTTTCCGCATCGTCAAGGCGAGTTTGCCTCCTAACCCAGAAAGGAAGTAGGTCAGTAAAAATTTCGATTGATGGCTGTTTTTGCTCCCCCAGCAAACCAGCCACAAACTGCAACACTACTTGCCAGGTGCCTTCCACGATGTGATCCGAAACAAATAGTCTTAATTCATCTTCTTTCATAGTGTCTACTACGTGCTTCGCGGCGAGGAATTCTTGCATAGTGAGATGAATGAAACAGTACTGAGCTTCATGCCTGAATGGACCAGTGCGACGATCAGGTAGACGATGAAAAAGATCACTTTCTTCCATTCCCTTGACCTCGTTTGATTCAAATATCAGTTTGCCTTCTTTGATACCATTAAAGGCAATTTCTCCGAGTCTTTGGAATTCCCTTTGCAGTTGTGAAGGTAAGTCATCTGACTCGAATTCTTCCCGTGTATGATCTTGATAGCGAAATTGTTTATTGTGCTTGTAAAAAAATAGCTTCATTGCTCGCTTGTAAATTTCTGTGAATTTCGCAGGGAGAACGGCACCCGTTGAGTTAACTTTACCGTGCGACTTTTCCCAGTTAAGTACCTCAAGCAAACATGAGCAAACAATGAAACAGTTTACAGGAATATAGCACAACGTAAAAATGTTTAAATTGCTACTGATGTGATCCCATATTTTTTCTCCAGCGCTCACGTCATCTTTGGCAAATCTCTCTACGTATTCTTTCACTTGCTCGAAAGTAAATCCAAGGATTTCAACCGTTTTGTTAAAATTGACATGTGCAACGCTTGAAACAGCAGTAGGTCGTGAAGTTGTAAGCACAGTGGCTCCAGGGAGAAATTTTCCGGAAACAAGCTTGTTATAGAGAGCAGAGAAAGGCATCTTCTCCTCGAAACTGTCACTGCAATCCGAACTATCGTTAGCGATTCTTGATTTATCTGCAAATTCGTCAAGACCGTCAAAAATCAATAGTACTCTTGCGGTGTTCTCAACAATGTGGTTCCAGACGTCATCCGTCATTTTTTTATGTGAATATTCTGAACGATTCTGTATAAGTTCTCGAAGATTCAGGTTCTCTGGTGAATTGAATTTCCTGAATTTGTACACGAATGCAACGTCGAAATGCGTAAGGGCACTACCGGATGCCCAATCTCGAAGAAATTTTGTACAGAATAAAGTTTTGCCGATGCCCGGACGGCCCACTATAATAATTCGCTTGTTTCGTAAATCAAATATATCTCCTAGTTCTGTTGACGGTAAATTCTCGTTGGGTTTAGGGTATTCTTTAAGCTGTTCGTTTCTTCTTCCGCTAAAATGGTATTCCGCCCTACCATCCTTAATCACCAAATTTGTATAAATTTGGTCCAGTGTCAAATGTTTAGGTTTACTGCGTTCACCTGGAGGAGGTAAAAATGGAGATCGAAGATCTCTAAGATCTTCAGTTTCTTTTATTATACGTTTCTTCAGTCTCTTGATGTATCCTGCCACCTGTTGCTGGTCAGTCTTTTCACGGGATTTTAAGTGGTCTGCTAAAAACTGCGAGCCTTGCATAAACTGTTTTCTCTTTCGTGCTCGTGATAAGATATAAGTAATCTCAATTAACACCAGAATGGCAAAAATCCCATTTACAACACTCACTGCATCAGTCCAGAAGCTTTTCTTGGTTGCTTGTTGATTGAGACATTCGTAAGATAAGACTACCGATGTTTTCCCATTCTTGCCACCTGAGGTTTGAATCGGTAATTTGCACTTAAATTTCGAAGGAAATTTATCTGGATAAAGCACTAGAATTTGCAGGGCAATGAAAATAATTCCTAAAGCTAATCGAGTAGCCAGCTGGAAAACGTACGCAGCAAATAAGCGTCTTCCTTTAAGCTGTTCCTGTATTTCGGTGTCTGCACTACGGGCTTCCAGTTCGTTCACTTTAGAATTTACTAGTTGAGAGTAAACCGCACTAACAATTACAATGGCAGAAAAGTTGACGATTACGAATCCATAAACAGGGATATTCATTTTGTTGTATCGCTTTTGGTACTGCTCGAAGCATTTCTCTTGAATGAGGTCTGCTCTTTCGCTTTCTACAGCACATCGAAAGGCACCATTTGCTTCCATTTCCGCAAAGACTCCAATGAAAATGACTCCGAATAGCATCCAGCATGACACTATCACAAAGCTCACCTTGTTAAAAGTTTTAGGTGTTAAAAAGTCTTTTAGAGAGTCCATTTTGTACTATGTCGGTATATATTCTTTCTGAACCTACTTGCGTTAATTGACGAGTGCAAATACTTTGACAGAAAAATGGTCTGTCTAAATGTGGTGTGGAGGATTAAATTTCAGACAAACAAACCTGTTTTAAACTTGACTTTTCTATTTAGCGTTTGACAGCTTTTTGACGTATCTTTCATGGTGCGCACGTGCACGAGCAATTCACTGCTTTTTTCTGCAGGTGGTTACTATCATCAAGGTTGCCTAGAATCGCCAAACAATCTTGTACCAGTTTTGAAATGAGTAACCGGAAAAAGGCATCAAAATTGATTAAGGTTACAGTTAAGTCAACTAATTCCTCGCAAAAGAATGGGACTGGGTAATCTGCGAGTTGTGGAGTTGTGGAGTTGCGAGTTGCGAGTTGCGAGTTGCGAGTTGCGAGTTGCGAGTTGCGAGTTGCGAGTTGCGAGTTGCGAGTTGCGAGTTGCGAGTTGCGAGTTGCGAGTTGCGAGTTGCGAGTTGCGAGTTGCGAGTTGCGAGTTGCGAGTTGCGAGTTGCGAGTTGCGAGTTGCGAGTTGCGAGTTGCGAGTTGCGAGTTGCGAGATGCGAGTTTCAGATTCGGTTCCTTAACAGTATTATTTGACTGCGTTCTCAAAATTTTGAAATTGGTGCTGGGAAAGTATCGTATCCTATTTTGTCTCATTTTAAAGCTGAATTTCAATCTCGTTTCTTCCCGGAGATCTTTAAACCATTTGAAGTTCCTGCCTGTTGTTCTCCCCCCCCCTCCTTTATTCTTACTGATTCCGTTCTTTATTACATTCGAGGGTGTACCTTCGAATGTTTCTATATGTTGGCGCTACTCGTAGTAACGAATGGGTGAGAGAATTAAAAAACAAATCCGATGGAGCAGCCATATGGCTTGGTTGCGTTTTTATTAAAAGTAAAAGCCACGGCACTTATGGACGAAAGTCTTCATTTCATTGTGTTATGTCGGCTACATTCACATATTATAGTGGAAGTTTTGTTTCTTTCAGACAAAATTCTACGACATTAGCCGGGTTCGTTATCTGTTGAGTTGAGTCACTAGCCACCGGGCAAGTGATCTTCAAAAATCTACAAGCCCACGGCACATTTCAGTCGCCCAGATTCCTTACTGAATCAATCAGAGTTAGACGATCTAACTCTTTCTTCACCCATATCACCTTCACCCTGGCAGTAGAGCTTAAGACTGTGAAGGATCTTAATAGCTTTAATAGCTAAGCGACTGCTGGGTATTTGATGCAAGCTTTAAGCCCATTATCGTAAATCAAATCTAAAGAACAAAATTAAGTCTTATATTTATAATTATCTTACCAAACGAGTGAAACGTTACGTAAACGTTTACGAGTGTTAGGTAAAGCAGGTTCGAAATTCGAAGCTTAGCTGTCGAAACGTTTAAATTTTAACAAACCTTGTAACTTTTAAGATACTTTTAGAGGCTTTTTGTGCTATCTTGCCTAACTTATAATTAGTAACCTGGTAATAAAACCTGGACGTTGTGTGGTTACGAAGTCGAGTACGTGTAGTGAATGTGCAAAAGACTGAGTGAAATTGATGGTTTTGCGCCTGTTTTGTTTTAGGACAGCTCCCAGCTAGAATAATAACAACTTCACAATGCAGTAGTCTGTTCCAGTGGAAAGAGTTTTAACGGTACATTAAAAAATAGTCAACAACGAACTTCCGTGCGATTTCCCGTTGTCTACTTCAGTGTATTTGTTTAAATGCAATTGTTTGTCAGGTGCTGTTGCGTTTTTGGAAATAACTTACGTTGAACATGAAACAGGTTCTGTGTTGGTGTAAACCAATTCCAACCTTTTTTTTTCATACATGGCTGGACTGGCTATGACCCACTATGAAAGAGAACATTGTGATAATGTTTTCCTGAGCGGTTGGGGTTTCGCTTAAGGTGGACCGCTTATGAATTGATGTTACCAAATTGTGACGTTTACTAAACGTTGTTCAAGTTTCTGCTGAGCTTTTATTGACCAAAGTTGCAAGGAACTTTTTTGTTTGTGTCAATAGAGCTCGATTCAAGCATTTTAGGAGGCAGAGGGTTCCAAAAATAAAATTGGGTCAGTTTGCAATATGTTTGTATTTCAAACCGCTTGAATCAATAAGCTGAACAAGACTATTGATTGTGGAGAAAATTTTGGATTTATCAAATGAGTTGATAAGGTAAATTTACCCTCGTTTTCGCTGCTTCGCGGCTCGATTTCGTGAAGAAAAATTAGGAAAAAACTCTGGGACCAGGGTAAGGTAAATTGGTCACCACAAAGAGATTGAAAGCTGACGTTTCGAGCGTTAGCCCTTCCTCGGAGCGAATCAAGAAATTGTAGGTTGCACTTTAGAAAATAGCCCCCTTGTTTGTTTATTGATTGTAGAGATCTCCTTAACAGAAACCCCTAAGGCAACCTTACAATTATAGTGTTATAAATAAACTGGAAAGTCAGGCGTTATTGCGAACGCACTTCAGACAATAAAATATTCTTTGATTTTGTCTGAGATGACCGGCTGATGATAACTAGCAGTAAAGCTGGGCGTTACGCTCATGTATGTAGCTCGTCCTTTAATTCGAAGTCAGTACGGACTGTTAACGCACTAAAGCTACGAAAATTTAACTTCAAGGGGGTATAGTACGTCCACAAAGATGGTTCCACTTGAGTTCTCTTAAAGTTGTTTTCATCGCTCTCCTAATTTTTAATTTTTCATTTCGTGGTGTGTCATCGCTACTTGAAAAATTCCACAAGTGCATTTGTAATTAAAAAGGGTAAATCTGTATGGGGCTTGTTTCATATCGAGTGAGAATTTGCAGTCCCCTGTCAGTCCGGGCCATAACCAGAACTGGATATAAAATTTCTTGTAATCTGATTGGTTCACACATGACCAAAACATTACCTTGACCGCGAAAGGACTAAGTTCCAAGAGAGAGTACAGCGAAAAACAGATCGAAAGCGTTCGATTTCAGCTCGCAGGTCTTGTTGAAGATAGGGATCAACCGTAATTATGGACAATTTTCTTCATTCGGATGAGGTCTTATTCGCCAAGTATTAGCTAGGACAGCCGAAGCGTCCTGAAAACTTGTTTACGGCTGGTATATAATTATACCATCAACGAAGACGCTTCTGCCCCTATTGTGCCGAGAACAATTTGCTACTCGAGTTTATAAAAGCAGAACGCGCGGTATTTGTTGTCTCTAAATTAAAGTACTCATTCATCAGAGAATTAGCATAGTCGAAGCTGTGTGGTTCGGATTGTTGTGAGACTTGCGCCTTACTAAACTGAAGGCGGACGGTACCATTCATAATCTTTCTCGGTAGCTCTGTTTTGCTTATCGGTAGCTGTTTTACTTAGCAGGCATAAGCTTACCTATATCCCGGCTATATACGACGGGAGGATTCCGTGCAATTTTATAAACAACGAAGACAGTCAGATTTGGCACTGAAAATGTTCTGCCATGCCTGTATAAGTGTTTCAGGTGTGCTTGTATAAAATGTTCAGGATAACCCAGGATAACCCAGAATTGCTTGTGTAGAAAAATTCAGTGGTCACAAATAAACTGATCCAGTGCTGAAAACTGTCTCTGTAATTGTTAGCTGCTAATTAATCCACTATCAATGAAATTTAAAATTCCAGTGGCCATCCTTAGATGGTAAAGGTGTCTTTCACTGTTGAGGCCTCAGAGGCTGATGTTAAAACTGATTGCTTTTTATTTTTGTGCATACAGGGTTAAAGCAGATATATTATATTCTTTCACATCAAATAAACTCAACCAACTGAAAATTCTACAGGATAGGAACTAATGGCCAAGGTACATGTTTTACTGTACCAGTAAGGATACAAGGATTTTGGCCCTGCAGTGAGCACATAAACAAGACATAACACTTATTTGAGATAGGGCAATGCAATAGTCCCATCCAACCCAGAGCACTTATTAGAGAGGGTACTAGTTTGAATAGTTAGTGTGAATGCAAAAACCAACTGAAACAAGCCCCTGAGTTGGCTCCACAACTCAATAAAGAGGATCTCTTTAATATAGAACCAGTTCAGATGGGTGCTAGCCAGATCACTTTCATTGCTGATGACATTATCCAAGTAGTAAGCAACCTACACTGATCAGAAGTGTAAGCAAACTGTTCAATCTTGATTGACGATCTTATTCTCCCAATATCTTTACAGGAAGCACATTTTAAGTTGTGATAAGCTATGCATTGCTAATAAAAGTTATGATATTGTGACAAGATATGACTTACAAACACTTATTAAAACAGCAATAAGCACTGATACAATTGCAGGGAATAATTCAACTTCATTCAAGGAAAATTTTTCCACCTCATGATCACTCGACTTCACTGTTAAAGTGTTCAAACCACCCAGGGCGTAATCTCATATGGAAGGAGAGAGGGGTTGTAAACTGCCGATTTGGATACCACTTTTGAGTAGAGAGGATGGAATACTAATAATACATACTACATAATAATACATACTAGTCATACTAGTAATACATCATGGTATTACTTAGGGTTGCAACTGAAGAAATAAAAATATTTCCATCATTGTTGTGAGCGTGGTGTAGAGGTTTCATAATGGGATCTTAAAGCAGTCAACTTCTGTCATGTCCAGATTGGTCTCCTCTAGGATTACAATTAAAAAAAATCTGGAGAGCAATATTATTCTTGACTCACTGGAGTTATGCCACAGGTGAAAAGTCTAAGGAATGTCACTACTATCATCGTGTAAGAAAATGTTATTCTAATCTCCCCGGGGAGAAGACCCATCCGCTTCCCTAGCTTGTCTATTAGGCAGGGTATGCAGAGCAGTGGGAAGGTTGAGGGCTAAACTTAGGAATGCTTACATTTCATGCTGTAGTTTTGGGGGCAGTATAGGTATCATCCCCTTCTAGGGATGCCAACATTTCCTTTGACTCCCCAGTGCTCTGCATTTTCAATTCCCAGCCTGGCAACCCCACACGGTTATTATAGTTGCACAAAAACAATGAAAAGGCTTTACTAACAATGTTTCTTTTGACAATAATTTATTATTTATGCAAACATCTTCCATCAAAACACTCCAATTGTGCCAGTCCTTCGGGGTAAGCAGCTCTGTATAACCTGGAAAAAAGCAACTCTTGTTGTTAAATCTGAAGTAACCTCTCCCAGAGCATGTTGTTGCAAATACTTTTTTTCTTAGTCTTAATTGTTTTATGATGGTAAAAGCAAATTAGTAAATTAATTTAAATAGACAGTAGAAAACAAAATGATGCAAGTCTTCAAATCACATCAGCATCAAACAAAAAAACAACACCAGTTTACAGCAGTGCCAGAAGTGAGAGCTGACCGAGTAAACAAAATATGTCAAAATTTATCTGGAAGAAAAAAATTTAGGTCGTGAATAAAAACATCTTGCAGCTGCTTCTGCAAGAAAGCACCACAAATATTTTCCAAAAAGCACATTTGACATACATGATGAAATGAGCATCTAAAAGCCCATTTAAATTTCTACTGCCAGAATATGATAACATTTTGTTCTGCATGCTGCACACAGCTTTTATAATCCTAATTTCTCACGACAGTAGAGAACCGTTTCTGATGCGGCCTACAGCTTGCAGGGTCTCATCTCCCATGTTTTTTTTAGTTTTGTAGTTTTTTACTCCCACACAATCTACAATCACGGTGCTTTTCCTTGACTACACGGGAAAAATGAACACAGCATGAAATTCGAGTCACAGCAGCCTTCGATCGGCCAACAGACTAGCCGAAACTCCACTGCTACTTCGAAAGTCGTGTTACCGACAATGCAGCCGCGTTACCATACAAAAATACCATCAATTAACGGCAAATTTTATAAAGATATTCGTGATAATTTTTTGGAAAGACGAAAAAAATGCTACGTACCTTGTTTTTCCACTTATCTGATGCCCACTCGCTATGTAATCGAATAACACTTAGCGAACCTCGCGACGGTTCTCGTGCTGAAAATCCTCAATACGTTACACGACGCCATTAGTTCCCCACTCAACTGCATCTTCATTATTTAGTGCTATTGTGTGCAAGGCCTTTTGGGAAAAGGGTCGTTTACGACCGAGAAAAGAGCTCAGAAATGACTAAATATAGTGTGCCCAGCGTTGGCGGCCATATTGACTTTTCTGATGACGTCACCATATAACCAGTTCTGGTTATGGCCCGGACTGCCTGTTTTTCGTCTTCGACCGTTCTAGCATCTCTGCAGTAGATCTAGCTAATCGTTGGCTTGTGGCACCACCACAATTACAAAAAGATGCAATATTCGTCATGTCAAGAACGTTGAAAAGTTAATGAAAATGAATGGAGCCTACCACCTTCCTCACATTGGTTACCTGATCCTACCATTGAGCTACTAGAGTCTCGTGATGAACATCAGGTCGTATCTACTAAGTGCTACTACCAGTTCCCATTGTGAAACAAGCCTATAGGGAGTCACGGGAGTTGCATGCAAAATGACATATATTAGGCGGCTTTTTCAGGTTACCAATGACTCAAAGGACATGTTTCAGGTGAAAAGACGTAGAAAATTGAACTATTTGATCAGCAAAAAAGACGCAAGCGTAAACTCATCTTGGACTTCTGATGTTGCGTACAGCTACCATGATTCCATGCATGCTTGTCACATAAGTGGAACTGGGCATTTCAAATGCCTCATGCATGATAATTATTAATGATAATTATTAACTTGGAACATGGGTCCTAGCAAGAATCGAACCCATGACTCTGCGTAAACCGGTCGGTTGGTCTATGAAACGATTTAGATGCGGGGAGACTGGTCGCGAAAAAGATCATAATTACTTACCGATATGACTGATCCCTTCAGTGTGCGCAGGAGGCGTGTCACCATAATGGCTTCCGCTATAATGTAGCTTAGTCACTGTGTTACAGCATCTGAACAGGGTGCAAAATGTTATGGTTTCGATTCATGTCAGGAAATTGTGTTTTCTTTACCTCAAGCTCATCACGATGACACACTGAAAACTTCATCTATTTTTCACATTGGAGATTAAAATTAACCATACCCCTTTCGTTATGACTAAAGATTTAGGCAGATCTTTAAAATTAAATTTAAAAGCTGAAAACAAATACTTCAAACCGCGTTGTACAACATATCGTCTATGACGAAAAAATACGAAATTAAAGTTCTTCACAAGCTGATTATTGCTCCAAACCAGTACTGGGTGGTCGAGGCAGGTGACGCTGAACAGCGATGTTCGGGGTTGGCCGTGCCAGGCCGATAACGCCCGAAATTGTTTTCGTCGGAAACTGAACCTTGACCTCCATCGAAATCGCATCCAACTGTTTTACTTATGTCACTGTTAATAAACCATGCCTTTCCTGGTTTCTGTTTTGTTAAAGCGGTGCAGTCATGGCATTCCAATCCTCGGATATTAAGGTATTCATAATGTTTACACACTTCATCCCTAGCTTGGCGCGTGCGTAGTCCGTGTAATCAAGACCATCAGTGGGATAGTTGCATGTTGCGCGGAAATGCGTCAAGCCATCAGCAATGGATTGCATTTGTGCTAAGGACAGCCGATACTCCACCCAATCCACTTGATTGAGATTATTATTTATTGGGGAATCGGTGCTGAACTCTTTGTCAAACGCAAACTGCGTGTTATTACTCAAAGAAAAGAATTGTATCAAAGTCCAGGCAAATTCAGTGTTTGATTCCTCAAAGCCACAGTAAACAGAGAACGTAACTCCCAATGAGTCATGTAGTTCCCACTGGCCAAGTTGCCGCTTTCAGCGATATCTTTGCAACTTTTTGGATACGTAATCTTCTTCTCACACCGCAGACCAGTGTAAGTGGCGGGGCAGGTGCAGTTAAACCGCACGTTGTGAGTATCACAAATCTCCTCACATACGCCTTCGTTTTCACAAGGATTTGAACTACAGCATCTGCTGACACAACGATGCTTCCCTAATATGAATTCTTTTCCACCCTAAACAGAAAAAAAGTTGCTATTATTAAGCGCGGACGACACTCAGTTGCAACAATATTTAGTCATATCATTCGGAAAATTACAAATAAACGCCAGCTTACAATGTATTTTCCGCCATCTGACATTCGTTTATTTCATCACTTCATATAGTGCATTAAAACATAAAATGCAAGCAAAAGATTAAGCCAATTAAAATTCATTTGGCTTAGTTAAGTTATACTGTGGAATGTAATCAAGACCGTCGGTGAGATAGTTGCATGTTGCTCGGAAATGAGTCGAGTGATCAGCAATAGATTGCATTTGTGATAAGGACAGGCGGTACTCCGTCCAATCCACTTGATTGAGATTGTTATTTATTGAGCAGTCAGTGCTGAACTCTTTGTCAGAATAAAACAGATTTTTCTTACTAAATGAAAACTATTGTATCAAAGTCCACAAATTTCCTCACATACGCCTTCGTTCTTACAAGGATTTGAACGACAGCATCTGTTGACACGACGATGCTTCCCTAATATAAATTCTTCTCCACCCTAAACAGAAAAAAAAGTTGCTTTTATTAAGCGCGGACGACACTCAGTTGCAATAATACTTAGTCATATCATTCGGAAAATTACAAATAAACGCCAGCCTACAATGTATACTCCGCCATCTGACATTTGCTTATTTCATCACATCATATATATTATTATGTATAAAAAACATAAAATACAAGCAAAAAATTAAGCCAATTAAATTGACTTAGTTAAGTTATACTGTGGAATGTAATTTTGTTAACATTTCAAGACGTCGTTTCAATAAAACCCTCAAATTTCATCATTGCGACATCTCTCCTAGTATCGGTTGTTTTTCCTTATGCATTGGCTGTGTAGCAGTTGGATGTTTTGCATTATTACGAATTTAAGAAAAAACGGTCTCTCATTAGAATAGGGGAGATATATGTTTACAAACATTCTGATTGTTATTTAAATGTGCCAACAAATAAAACAAAAGAAAAGTTTGTTTCGATAGCCAATAGTTCTCTGGTTAGGACATTAATACCAATTGTTGACGTCAATGATATCTTCGCTATAACAGCTACACATAAATTGTAAAATAAAAGAAAGAAGGTGTGCTTCAAGATATATAACTTAAGCCTACGTGGAAACTGAAATGTAGCGGAAACTGAAATGTAGCGAGCTTTATTTCTTTCACCCAGCGTTTACAAATAGCCCACCGACATTTTCTTCGGAGATTTGAACGTCAAAAACGCTTTCTTTCTGCAATAAACGTTTCAGTAATGTCTCGTGGAAGGCACTTTAAAAACATTGCAACGCGCTTATCTAAATCTATGCTTTCTACTTTGACCACTTTGTCCCAGCAAGAATCCAACCCATGTCTCTCTGTAAATCGGTCGGACTAATCGATTCGGATGCGGGGAGAATGGTCATGAAAAAGATCATAATTACTTAATTATTGATATGGCTGATTCTGTCAGTGTGCAGGACGTGTGTCACCATAATGGCCTCCGCTATACTGTAACTTAGTGTGCAGCATTTCACGAATTGAAATGGAGAAGAATTTAAACAAAAGAAAAATAAAACACCTGGTTCCCAGCAAGAATCGTACCCATCTCTCTCTGTAAATCGGTCGTGCTAAACGATTCGGATGCGGAGAGAATGATTGCGAAAAAGATCATAACTATGGTTGATCCTGTCAGTGTGCAGGACGTGTGTCACCATAATGGCTTCCGCTATACTGTAACTTAGTGTTACAGCATCTGAACAGGGTGCAAATTAAAATGTTGTGGTTTCGATTCACGTCAGTTACTTGTGTTTTCTTTGCCTCACGCTCATCATGATCTCATTCTGAAAACTTCAGCTATTTTTCTCGTCCGAGGTTAAAATTTACCATATTTCTTTCGTTGTCACTAAAGATTTTAGGCAGATCTTTATAATTAAATTTAAAAGCCGAAAACAAATACATGAAGCCACGTAGTCTCATGAGTTAATAATTATAGAATACACCATCCATGACGCAAAAATATGAAATTAGACTGAGTACTTCACAAGTTGATTATGGCTCCAAACCAGTACTGGGTGGTCGAGGCAGGCAACGCTGAACAGCGATGGGCGGGGTTGACCGTGCCAGACCGATAACGCCCGAAATTGTTTTCGTTGGAAACTGAACCTTGACTTCCATCAAAATCGCATCCAGACAGTTTGCTTATGTCACTGTTAATAAACCATGCCTTTCCTGGTTTCTGTTTTGTTAAAGCGGTGCAGTCATGGCATTCCAATCCTCGTATGTTAAGGTATTCATAATGTTTACACACTTCATCCCAGGTTTCGAATATGTTATAGCCTTCAAGCTTGGCACGTGCGTAGTCCGTATAATCAAGACCGTCGGTGAGATAGTTGCATGTTGCTCGGAAATGAGTCGAGTGATCAGCAATAGATTGCATTTGTGATAAGGACAGGCGGTACTCCGTCCAATCCACTTGATTGAGATTGTTATTTATTGGGCAGTCGGTGCTGAACTCTTTGTCAGAATAAAACAGATTTTTCTTACTAAATGAAAACGATTGTATCATAGTCCAGGCAAATCCAGTGTTTGATTCCTCAAAGCCACAGTAAACAGAGAACGTAACTCCCAATGAGTCATACACGATGTAGTTCCCACTGGCCAAGTTGCCGCTTTCAGCGATATCTTTGCAACTTTTTGGATACGTAATCTTCTTCTCACACCTCTGACCAGTGTAAGTGGCGGGGCAGGTGCAGTTAAACCGCACGTTGTGAGTATCACAAATTTCCTCACATACGCCTTCGTTCTTACAAGGATTTGAACGACAGCATCTGTTGGCACAACGATACTTCCCTAATATGAATTCTTCTCCACCCTAAACAGAAAAAATGTTGCTATTATTAAGCGCAGACGACACTCAGTTGCAATAATACTTAGTCACATCATTCGGAAAATTACAAATAAACGCCAGCCTACAATGTATACTCCGCCATCTGACATTCGCTTATTTCATCACGTCATATGTATCTTGTGTAAAAAACATAAAATACAAGCAAAAAATTAAGCCAATTAACCCTATTTAGCCTGGGGGAGTGGGGGGGGGGGGCACATTGTGCCCGCGCTGACTTTAACGAACTATAACTTTTAAACGGCTGGACGAATAATCACTAAATCCGTGACTTTTCCTAAAATTTATCAGAGAATATTTTCCTGTGTCAAGACGTGTCTATGATGATTGACGTTTCCCTAGCAACTGCCTTCTCAGGAGTGTATTTTTTTATTTTCTGTCGTTTTTCAGTCGTTTTTTCAGTTTTTTACCCTTAGTTTGTAAGAAAAAGATAATCCTTTGCTTTTTGTGCTCATTTTGATTAAGTATGTTTCCTAGAACAAATTCATATACTTTTTGATGTCGTCATTAATTGTCAACTGTATGACTGCAGGTTTGGGATCCAAGATGGCGGCCTCAAATTCAAAATGGCGGGTTTGTGACGCCATTATGACGTCATGACACGTCATTATTGACACGTCATAATACCAACCTGTTAAGCTAATGACTTACTAAATACGTGTCAAGTTTCATCACGAGAGCGTTAATACTTTTCGAGGCTTAGAAACGCAAAAAAAGCCCAGGCGAAATAGGGTTAAAATTGACTTCGTTAAGTTATACTGTGGAATGTAATTTTGTTAACATTTCAAGACGTCATTTCAATAAATATATTAAATTTAAAAATCCTTCTCTCATGACATATTGTGACCGTAGTGCAATGCAGCCAAATTGAAATCATCTATTTAAACGTTCTCTTGGCCTGTGAGCAGGCTCGCCTTTTGAGTCCTCTGCGCAAGTCACTTTGAGAAGGTTCGCTCAGATTACCGGCGAGAAGAGTGGAGCGCGGAAAAATCACTGAGTTTTTGTCGCCTTATTCTTGTCGCGGCATGCGTAGCGCGCCGGCTGGCAAATAGTAATATGTTATATATGTATATTACCTTTATCTCTGCCTGTTAGATGGGAGAGGGAGTGCGGTGACAACGTAGTATAGCTCCCGCGCTTACCTTCAACGTGTAGCTCCTTCTTAGGTCATAATAATTGACCCCTTCTTTGCTTTTCATTGCCAGTGGTTCCATTTCTTTGTTGACATCATTAAGTTCGCAGTTATTTTGCTTGGCGAGCGGGAAATAATTCATTGAGACACAAAGGCAGTCATCTCTGCACATCATATGGCACTCGGTAGCTCTGTCGACCGTCAAACGTTTGAAGACATGTCCTTCAAGGGTATGATCATGGACGACGTCCTCATCGATATCAAACCTGAAGTGCTGGCAATTTACTTGTTCCTCGCAATGCACCTTGCTCGAGAGAAACAAGTGCAATCCCAGAAGCACCAGTTGTAAAGCAAGTACGGGGCCCATTGTATGACTGATAAAAAAAGCATTGAAAATAGGATCAGTGACACTTACATATCGCATTTTATAGCTAATCTGAGTATTATAAAATTTTTAAACAAGACTATCATATCCAGCAATGCGGTCAAGGAAAAGAAAATTACATAGCGAACAATAACAACAGCAACAACAACAACAACAACAGCACTCAACTTACTTCTTCGCTGGTTTTCAGTTTTGAACGTTTAGAATTTGACTCGTAGTGCAAAAGTAGGCTGTATGGTTATGTTAGTTGTTGGCATCTTACCCCTTGCTGTAATTTTACTATTTTCATAACAGTGTCAAAGTTTCTTATTATAAGTAATCAAGGTTCTTGACAACTGAAAAGTGAATGAAAAACAAGCGACAACGAAAGACAGCTCAAATTTCCCTCGACGAACCCCCCTAATAAAGCAACAACAGTAAACAACAACTACAACGACAACAACAAGAACTACAAAGTGTTTGCCAGTTTACATAGCTCGAAACTACTTATTTTTCTTTTTCTGACTAAATTACGAAGATGCCGAAAATTTCTTGGCGCATACTTTTGTTTTGAAGATGGTAAAACAATCACATTGGAACAGCTGGAGTCATTTTCACCCACTCCTATTATCAAGTTTCGATTAAGTACGTACAGAGAATCGTTCTACAGAAAAGTAAGTTTTGGATACTTTAAATCTAAAAAGGAAATCTATTGAACTACTGCCATATCACGAAGTTATCTTGAGGGTAATAGTTTCGTGTCAGCAATTCATCGTTACTAATTTGTCAATCCGCAGGAGTTTTGCATGTTTAGTTCAGTGTAAGGTCATTGTTACGATACCAATATCATTTGCCAGTGTATCTTCAAATTTACTAAAAATTGCCAGTTGTTTAAAAAAATGTGCTTAAAAGAAATCGCATTTGTTTCGTTTTTTAGTTGTGTTATCAACGGAATTGGCGAAGAAATGGTCAAGGCGAAAGAGTAGGTAAAAAGAATACCTGATTGCAACCACGCTTATAATACCCCAGGCATCGTTTGACAGCATGAACATGCCTAGCAATTAGCTAAAAGGGACGCAAACTTTCACCTGCTAAAACAAGAGTACTGTCAACCCTAAAACGCGCGGCGTTTTAAAAATCTTACATTTTTTTCCTAGCCTGTAAACAGTGTGTGTTTTAGTTATTTGGTAATGATTGTCACGACGAAAAACTGTTACCTGCAGGCCTTTGATATTCTCATTCTCAACCTGAGAGGCTGATGAAAAATATTTCCAGGGGATCCGTGATACTAATCTTTTTTCTTAGCGTTTTGTCAGGGGCGCCCAACAAGAATATTTTGCAAAGTACTTGAAACGTCATTTTCTGCTTTCTTAGATTGTTTCAGAGCTTTTTAAAAGCATATTTGTGTAAGCTAATAAGGTTGATCAGTTCGGTGTTTTTAGCTGAAACTTAAGGCTAAAGAAAATTTTAGAAAACGGAATCCTATTTGCCAAATTTCCGACATGCTAATGGCTGTTCGAAAATGCTAGCTGTCCTTATTTTGCTCTCTAAAGGACAAATTTTTCCTTCCGAAAACAGTAGGAATTAATAAGTCCCCTTGTTACGAAAGTCTGAGGTGACATTTCGCCAAAGAAATCTCTAATTTTTACTGCAACTAAATCCGAATAAGTCAGGCGATTAAGGCTCGGCTGCCGAACAGATATTCCGCCGAAACAATCTGTTAGATATCCCTGTGTTGTTTCAAAGATGCTGTGGCACTGAAGTCGTAACCCTTGAAAACCACCGAGAACGTTTAAAACTGATACTTACATTTGGAATTGTTGTCGTTATCGTCACCGTCCTTCTTGTTTTTATTGTTCTTCTAATCTTCTTCTTCTTCCTATTTTTCTTCTTCTTTCTTCCTTTTTTCAAGGAAACTATTCCTTCAGAATCAGTTGCCACATAAAATAAAGAGGAACGTCCTTAACTTTCCAGGACCTTCCTGACAGCTGCATGCGGTATTTATACATTTAAGATCTTTTAAAAGGCGTGTTTTGTTTATCAACGGGAGATCCTTGATTTACTAACTGACATCCCAAACATCTTTTATCGTCACCACTGCCTTTGCATAAAATAGTATCAAATACAATAGTTTAAATTACTAGCGATGGGTACTTTTTAAGACACCGGCAAATGTTATCCCTGTACACCTATATTAGTAATATTCGAATAATTTAGAAGGCAATAATTAATTTACATAGATAGGTTAGCCTAACAGCGGAGTTCTCATGAATAAGCTGGTGTTCGTTTGTCAAAAAACTGCATGTGGTGTTTAACACTAAAACCAGTTTTATTCATTTAAGATCTTTAAAAGGCGTGTTTCGTTTATCAACGGGAGATTCTTGATTTACTAAATGACAACACCTCAAACATCTTTTATCGTCAGCACTGCCTTACCATAAAATAGTTTCAAATACAATAGTTTAATTTACTAGCGATGGGTACTTTTTAAGACAAAAATGTTATCCCTCTACACCTATATTAGTACTATTCCAATAATTTAGAAGGCAATAATTAAGAATTGTTCGCCGAAGGCGAAAAATTGTTTTAGTATAATTTCGAGATGTGGACGTCAAAAAGCGAAAAAAAAACTTAAACTTGACAAACAACACACGAAAAAAGTAACTTAGCTTGTCAGTCGCGCCTTGAAATGTTATATTCACCGGGTAGCGCGGTAAATATAGCATTGAAATTGTACTAATTATTAGTAGCTGGTGTGGTGTTTGTAGAAAGACGATAATCAATTCTAATATTTCTAGTAAAATTCGTTGCATACTAGACCAAAGTTGATTAACCTATACTAAACTAATCACCGATTTTCTTTCAGTAGGAATTTTGACGTATTTTACTTATTTGATGTTTTCCTTGCCTGGTAAAAAAGAAAAGACGTAAAATGTCAACTATCTTTCAACCTTCAGGGTGTACATTTTCTATAATCGACGCCTAAACCTTTTGTTTTTTTTTTGTTTGTTTGTTTGTTTGTTTGTTTGTTTCTTTTTTCAGTTTTTCTTGGAAAAAAAACTCCCTTTTAACAATTTTTCGTTTCGTTTTTCAGAGTGGAAACGAGGTATGTTTTTTTCATTTCTCATCTAATTTTTGTATGCAAATTTCTGATCCTTGATTCCAAAAGTGTGACCAATTTGTGTCCCTGATCCCACAAATATATGATACAGCCTGATCCCTGATCCCTAAAAAAACTGCTAATCCGATCCCATGATCTGTGATCCCTGATCCCAGGGCTGTGATCTCAGATCCCATCCTTCTGATTCCTGAATCCCCTTTATCCCAGATCTCACATACCTCGTTACTACCCTCATAGATCCTAAATGAAATAAAAGTTTGTTATTGTTTGTTGTTGTTGGATTCCCATGGCTGCCTTGCTAAGATCTGCTTTTCCCTCATAGTCATAAAAGGAGCAAAAATTTAAATAATTTTGTATAAGGAGGAACCTTCCTTAATAGCCATTCATTTTCAGTCATTTTCAGATTTACCATAAGAACCTCAGAAAATACGTCCAATTCGTTAAAGTTACAAGCGACCACTTTTTTGTCTTACCACATTATTACTATTTTATTTTTAATAAATCCATTAGTAGGTTCCGTCCTTAAAAAACGATTCTCTGACCTTCCCGAAATGTGCAAAACGTACGGGGAGTAATAAAAGGAGGCACGAGCTAGGCGTTAGGAGTTAGGATTATAGCAGCTGTGTTAAAGAACGAGTACTTGCCTATCGTAACTGGTCGAACCATGACAACGTCCGCTAAATAAATTGCAAATTTGCTTTCCATTGTCAGCACAACTACAACCCTCAAATTTCATCATTGCGACATCTCTCCAGTATCCTAAGTTACAAGTTATTCTAAATGGGACTTCGTTTGTTTTTCCTTATACATTAGCTGTGTAGCAGTTGGATGTTTTGCATTATTATGACAGAAAAAACCGTCTCCCATTAGAATAGGGCAGATATTTGTTTACAAACATTCTGATTGTTATTTAAATTTGCTAACAATTAAAACAAAAGAAGGTTTTGCTTCGACAGCCAATAGTTCTCTGGTTAGCAAATTAATATTAATGGTTGACGTCAGCGATATCTTCTCTATAACAGCTACACACAAATTGTAAAATAAAAGAAAGTAGAAAAAAAAAACGAAAAAGAAATGTGCAGAAATCAACTTTATTTGCAACTCTACAGTCAGTGCATTCATAGAATGCGTTAATGAAATAGCATATTACACAGCGCTTGAAACAGCCAACTGAACTGCAAAGACCTAAAAAGGAAAGAAAATTTCAATGTTTACTATTGGCCGGGAAAGAATACTTCACGGAGCTAACTCTTTACTTTCTACAGCGTATATATTAATGGGCCTAGGCCTGTCAGTAACAATCAATTTGGGATCAAATTAGAAATGTAAGTGGAAGCTGGTCGCCTTCAGCGCCGAGCCGTTGCTGATCCCATGAATTGAAACGTGAATAACTCATCTCCATATATATATATATATATATATTTTACAGATAAAGAAGACATAACCATGTATTATAAAACGTGACGGGCGTTCCCCGAGCTCCTAATATCTGTGTGCTTCAAGATGTATACGAAAACTGAAATGTAACGAGCTTTATGTCTTTCACCCAGGGTTTAAAGTTAGTCCACCGAAATTTTCGTCGGAGAATTGTTCGTCAAAAACACTTTCTTTCTGCAATTAACGTTTCAGTTTTGTCTGGGCTTGTTAGCCCACGCGCTATTTCGTGTTATATTAATAGTATTTACCTTTACGATAAGATCGCGCTGACGTAGAAACTACCAGAACGGCAAGAACCACAAACCAAACGGCCTTCATGGTGGATTGATGAGCAGCAGAGGAAAACAATCAACAACAAATCTAAAATTAAAGATGAAAAACATTGAAATGCGCTTATCTAAATTTATGCTTTTTGCTTTGTCTACTTTGTCTTCTACAGATGTTGTTTCTGCTCTGATAAATTGCTTTTGAACCTACAGGAAATCAAAACACACAAACCGTCAAGGATAGGAGGCAGTGGTACTTGTTTCGGTAAACTTCTTATTATACTTATAAGATCTAATAACCTTTTTCATTTTGATATCTATACCGTCTTGCATGCATGCACTTCATTTTAGGCCTACATATATCATCTATTATACAATTTATTTGATTCACTATTGCCATTCTGTTCGTTATTTGGGTATTTCCCCTTCATTTTCATGGTTTTCTCTTGGTATGAGAGATATGCTTTTTTTTTTTTCACACAAACAGTCTGTTACAAGACAGTGAACTTACCTGTGAAGTCAAAAGCGTTTTTCTTTGAATTATTTTTCTTTGGTCACTTGTCACAGCAATAGGCGCAAGTGAAGCCCCCACAATAAGCCAGGCAAAGTCGATCACATCCCGGATCTTCAGAAATGTGAGGCTTCTCTCCTTCTTTTGAGACATCAAAATCCTTTTTCATTGTCAAGAGCTTGAGACCGGGTAGCTTGGATGAAATTGAAAAATTTATTTATTATTTTTTCTCACTTCACGCTTGACCTGATCGGTAGCCAAGCCCTCCAACACTCACCGCCCCCCCCCCCCCCCCCGCCACCACTATTTTTTTTATGCGTTATGCAAACGCACACGATTTTGTGATTCTAAACCTCGTACAAACACTGGCGTGAGTTTAAAGGATCCTAAAGTTAATAATAGGCAATGAAAAGAGCTCCTCGTCCACGGCTACAAATAAACTTTTCAATCCCCCCATATTTGATGGTTTCTAATTCTTCATCCTATATTAATGTAACTATAATGCAATTTATACTGTGTTTATCGTATGATGAGAGTTGACGAGACTGGCCTGACCTCTTGCGAAATAAAACATGGTCAAATACCGATGAAAGAACAACATGATGGGATAGGAGTCTAAACCATGATCTTCCGCACACTTGTGGAGACTATAACCACTGAGCTACAAGTAGACGCGTGACGAGTTAGGTCATTTTCCGCGGTTTACGAAAATCCTAGAGGTGTGTAGGGCGTGTTTTACTTATGAACTTATTTTCCCAGTAGATAAGTGGTTAGAATGCAAATGATAATGAGTTCAATTCCAGTTATAAAGGGTTCCATTCTTTTGATAAACTGGATGCAGTAAAATAGTTTGCTTGTTACTCCACGGTGCTTATACTGCCATATGATTTATTTAAGTCAAATATACTTTAGGGATTCAGCAATGCTCCATAATGCGCTGTGCTTTGTAATTGAGTGCGCAGCCGATTCTGACGAGGTTCTTAAGCCACAGACACGAGAGGTAACATTTGTTTGGCTTCATTTTACACAATTAATAGAAAATAGCCACTTTGTGCCTTAATAACATGATGCTAACAATCGAAGTAGTTTACAAGAGATCGAAACTTTTTTAAATACTTCTGTAAACTCTTTCTACTTAACGTTCAGTTGTTAGCCCACGCGCTATTTCGTGTTATATTAATAGTATTTACCTTTACGATAAGATCGCGCTGACGTAGAAACTACCAGAACGGCAAGAACCACAAACCAAACGGCCTTCATGGTGGATTGATGAGCAGCAGAGGAAAACAATCAACAACAAATCTAAAATTAAAGATGAAAAACAAACTCACAATTATATGTTATTATATCTGAGTTGTTTCAGAACCCTAGAAATGACTGGCTATGGGACTCTCTCCCCACCCTTCCCCACAGAATCCCAGGGACCTCAGAGTAGCTCCGACACTCCTTGGCTTACCCAACGCACCAGTCGAGTGTGTCAGCTTAGCTAGAGAAAGCTCTGTTCACAGAGTCAAGTGATCAAGTTGCCTTAAAGTGCTAGTTTGCAAGCATTCTGACTTTCTATTTCATATAGAACCAACCTTTAACAGTGGTCACAAAGCTTTCCACTCGCACGCGATCAGGTCGTGCACCTTGAAACCGCGGCAAATTTTTAGGTCAGTGGCGCGTCAAGCAAATAATTTTTACTTGTTCTATGTTTCATTTGCTCTGTTCAGTTTTGAGTTGTGAGGTATATAAACAGAAACAGGACTAGTATGTTTTGCTTCCCATCGATTCTTAACAATGAGAGTCTCGGGGAAACAAAACTGTTTCTCGTAGGGCAAGTCAAGTGCTTAATCAATTTTAGATACAACTTTATTGCAGTTGACAGATGATACTGCATGTTTCACGTTCTTTAACTCTCAAAAATCTGTCCACGTGCGTTTTTGCCTGGTTTCTATTGACCTGACGGATAAATGCAAGCATATATCAGGTTGTTTACACTTTCGATAAGCACAAGCCCTCGCAGGCGCTGTACCGTTAATCTTATTGTTAGTTATGCGTTTACGGGATTGGGACACAAATTTCGCTTCTTGGTTCTTATTTGTTTTGATCTACGTCGATCTGCTATTAGTTTACAAATTAACTATGCATGAACTGCGAATAGAGATCAATACATGATTTTCAGTACGCATAGAACGGTAACCATTATTCGTTTTGATTTACATCCCATCCACTATTCAATTACGAATAAATCAGGGGCACACAGCGACTAACACAAAGGGGAAGAAAAGTGTTATTTTGGTGAAAATCAGCGGCGCAGTCCGACGCAAACGGAATCTCAAGCACTATAGAGAATAGGAAATATTTCCTGCGTTTTTGCGGGTATCAACAACTGTTACAGTGAAAACTGCGTTTTCTTGCGCTTATGCTTTAGATTATCCTAATGCGTGAATTGCCAATGGTAAATCAAGCCTTAATTTTCTGATTGGTCGGCTAAGGTCACGAGCCTTCAAAGATAACCACTTTGGCGCCTAATTCAACTTTCACGCAATTCTTTGAATTGTCGTACGGCCCACCTGTTCACCACTTATGATCAATAACGAAACAGGAATACCGTTAATTTAAAGACTCGACTGACCGTTAAATAAGGCACCAAAATGGAAATCATTGAAGGACACGATAGCGGCGGTTACTGCACGGGCCATTTTTTAAACGCATCACAGATTCCCACGTTGTTCCTATGTAGAAGCAAATTTGTGAAGCAAAATCAAGAAAACGTTTGGCTACAAAAGCTTGCTCAAGCGCGAAATCTAAGGCAGCTAGCCGTCTTATCTTATAACCCTGGTTAAATTATTGCACTTTGATTATTTGTTCTCAACCTCCAATTCCGGACGAAGTTTTGCCTTCAGATTAAACGTTTCCTTCTAAACCTGCGTAAGCATGTTCGGTTTTTTTGCCACCACCTTCACTTTACTCTTTGAATGATACAGAAAAAATAATTTTACTGTTTTTACTAATTGTGCTCAATTTTTCACGACGTATAATTTTACCCTTTCTGGTTCGTCGACAAGAATTCGGGCGAAGATAACTGGTCTTAAGCTTAAGATTGCTATATTCTCTTAACAGCAGTCGCAGACTGGATTCCGAAAATTTTACGCGGAACCACCATTTCTATGTAAACGTCTAACCTAGCTCAAACTATTCTTACTGCATTTTGTGATAAAAGATGTTTCACTCAAAAAAGGAAAGAAGGGACTCAGATAGCCCGGACGCGCTCTAAGCTTAAATATGATTGCATACATATTTTAATTCAAACTTACCTTTCTTGCTTGCTTTCACTTGCTTTCAACAAAGACGAATGCAAAATGACTTACGTGAAAACAAACATCCTACTTGAATACAAGCAAATTCAATTAAGAGCCCTTTTCAAAAAGAATTTTAATCCTGGGGGTGTAGCACATGGATCAGTTTTATTGTTTTTAGCTGGTACATAAATTAAATCTATATATTAGCTGGTACATTAAGGCAAAGTAACGACTCCAACACCATGTAGTCCAGAAATATATTGGTGCAGTACAAAATATATGTTTCATTCGTTACGTTGAAAACCGGTCAAGTGTACGCTTTAATTCCTTTTTGTTGGTCTTGTGCAAGCTACGTGGTTTCAAAGATTCCTTTTTCTTTTTTCGCGCCTAATTCATCTTTCAATTGTGTCTTATTCGCATTAATTCACTGATAAGTAACGGTATGTTCTTGAAATGCGGTTACTGAACAAGCCGTCAGCAACAGAAACGAAGGTTACTTTCTTTACAATATACGTCTCGCGATGCTCGCTTTGTCTAATATTCTTGGTTAGGTCACATAATACTCTTCTTCGCCAACAACAAGGTTGACTAAAAGCACGGTTGAGCGTGGACCGCAAGGTAACCGCGATCTATCGTACAAATTAGCGCCATTTATGTGTGCTATATTAATGTTCTAATTTATGACAGGAAAATATTTAAGACTATTTTATTGCCTCAAAATTGATCGGATCACTTAAAAAGGTGCTTTGTTCTGAAAAGTCCATCGAAATTTGGGATGTTTCTTGGCTACCTTTTACCAAATAGGGCAAGTCTTTATTACAGCAAATACACTGCATGTGGTTAGTGAGATTTCTGTTAATTAATCGTTGTTTATTTCGTTTCAAGTGGACTGCGTCAGTTATGCGTTTACCTCGGCACACAATTTTCGCTTGTTGGATTTTATTTGTTTTGATCCGCGTCGATCTACTATTAGTTTACAAGTAACTATATACGAACTGCGAATAGAGGTCAATGGATGCCTGTTGGTACCCATTGTACTGTAAACATTAACACTAAAGTCGTTTGCTGACCATTATTCATTTTGATGCACGTCCACCATTCAGCTACGAATAAATCAGGGGCGCACAGCAACTGAAACAACGGGGAAATTAACTTATGTACTTTAAATATTGTTTTCAGTTTTTGCTGTTAGTCCGATGAGTTTTTAAAAAGATATTGTAAATTCTAAAACAGTTTGATCTGTTCAAATTCCTTAGCAAAACAATTTTAGTCGTAAATAACATTAAGTACCACTCTCTTTGGAATTTCCGAGCTGTTTGTGGCTTTCCAAAAACCTACATGGTACTTATTCACCACATTTTCCCCTCCGAGAGCAAAAAAGGATTACTTTGAGACTGAGGTTCAGTATTACAAACAAGAACTGTATTTTTTTATTGTCAAAATAAAATTCAGTTTCCTAGGTAATTCAGAGACCTGCCCATGTGAGCTTGGAATAGAGGTCTATTTGTACTCGTAGAGATACTTGATTGGAAAAGCGTATTTTTTAAATATATAGGAACAAATTTATAAAATAGAGCTCACATGTAAGATTATTAAAAACAGCTCATACCCTATTTACTGAGACACGAGTCTTTTACATTCGTATATTTAACACTCGTGACTGTCTACTATGGGAAACATTCCTTGCAGTAATTTGAATCTGTGTTACGGCCAAGGCTGCGCAATAATCTTTTGACTTTAACTTATGGTTAGTAAGCACATTCTAAGCTTATTCCGTGTGATATCTAACGCGTAAGACGTTTTAGACTACTGACTCGCTATTCTCTGAAATTACGCAAGGAATTCATTCCTTAGCATAAGCGAGTGAGGACTGGCGATTCCGTAGTATGCCCAAAGTAGGAATTATTGAAAACGGAGTTATGTTTACGTACAGTTTGGTACCTAAACGGAGGTTCTAAAAATGGAGGCATTCTATGAATCGTTTTCAATCGTTTAATAGTCAAAGTTATGCAATTGAAAGATTAAAAAAAACTCTGAAACGAACAGACGATACTAATATTCCAACAATGCAAAAGGTAAGAACAAAATGTCCCTCGCAAAAGAAAAGGAAAGAAACACAGCTGCTGTTGTTGACAAAGCATGAGATGCACATTAGTTTCCATGTAGTGTCAGTTGCCCCAATATGCCAGTCGCCCATTGCAGATGTGTAAAGCCATTCCTCTGCTGGCAGTCGACCAGACATGTATGACAAACAGTTGCTGACACATGAAGCAGGACTTCATGGCCTCCATTCATGATGTCAAGAATATCTTGAGTCCATTCCTAGACGTGCACGTGACAGTAGAAAGCAACCATAGCTCAAAACAGGATTTCAAAAAAATACAGGTCCAAATCGATAGAAACAGTAAGCCTAACGTGATCAAAAACAATATCCGATATACTCATAAAGGCTCTTTATGATTAATATTGAGTGCATTAGATCTTTCGCTTACGGACACTTTCAAGAAATAAACAAGCTTTTTTTTTACTAAGACTGTTTTGAAGAGTTAAGAAAATTAAAATTAAAATTTAATAATTAGTATATGGACACTGAAAAAGTCCGCTCACAACTCGACGTGCTTTTGCATGTTAATTTATTTCAAGTCTCAACAAACCGCCTCGATTAGCCTTAGCTCTTTTATAGGTTATTATTTAACTTGTATTTGTATATACATATATACAGATACATTCACGGCGGGGCCAAACCACCCCCCAAATGGGTCATTTAGACTAATTTTGCTTCTTTTTCATATTTCTTTTCCAAACTTGGCGAAAAACCTTATGTTGTCGCCCAATTTATTTTAAGTATGAGAATGACTTAAAAAACCAAATTGTGACGTCATAATGGCTGACGTCACAAAACGAGTTAACTGAAAATTTCAAATTTGAAATAAAAAGTTATGTCATCTGAAAGAACTTGGCAAGGGGAGTAAAATGCTGAAAACCGTACCTCGCTAAGACAAACGTATCTTGAGTTATGGCAATTTAAAGACATTTAAAGTGTCCCCCCCGGAACCATACTTTTCTTCTAAAAACAACCCTGTTGATCTATTTTGTACAGTTTTTTTCCATGCAAGCTAATAATCTGGTAAAATGGACTTCTTGTTGTTCCAAAAAATCGTATCATTTTAGATTTTAAGTTTTCGGCTTGAAAACGATAATATTAGCAAGAGCATAATTGATCACGTGACACTTAATTACGTCACAAAACTGGTTTGGGGGCTCTAGCTCTGGCAGGAAAAAAATTTTCCGAGTTTTTCTTTTTCATTTAGCTTCCGTCATTTAAGACATCTTATCTGCAACTTAAATGGTGTCGTTGACGCAACAAAACAACACTTAAATTCAAACGTATTACACAAGGGGGGGACCCTATTTTGAGACTGTGAAATTTTCAAAATCTAAAATGCCATATCTCATCCATTATTTATCACATCGACAAACGGTTTTCAGCATTCAACTCCTCTTGACGTGTTCTTTCTAAAACACCAGAAAAAATTTAGAAATTCTAAAATTTTATTTTAGAGAATAATATGACGTCACCAATTATGACGTCATAATTTGACATTTGGCATCACCATTCATGTCAAATTGTTTGGCACAAAGACCCATATCAAATTACCAAGTTTGGTAAAGAAATGATGAAAAGTAACAAAATTATTAAAAATTAACCAAAAAACGGGACATTTCATGACCCATTTGGGGGGTGGTTTGGCCCCACCGTGATTACATGTGCATTAATCTATTAGCAGGTTCCATCGTTGAGAAACCCGATCGTCCGACCTTTCCGAGATGCGCAAAACGTATGCGCAGTAATAAAAGGAGGCACAAGTTAGTCGTTAGGAGGAGGGCTCACTCTAAGAGGATTATAGCTGTGTCAAAGAACCAGTACTTGCATATCGTAACTGGTCGAACCATGACAACGTCGGCTAAATAAATTGCAAATTCGTTTTTCATTCTGATAGCACAACTGCAAGGTTACAATTCATAGGCATTGCATTTTTTGGAACTTATTTTAAATCGGACTTCGTTTTTTATTCATTCTGCATTAACTCTGCACCAAGTTTAATGTTTTGTATTATCACAAACGAAAAAAGTCTCCCGTTAGAATAGGAATATATTTGTTTACAAACATTCTGATTGTTATTTCAGCGTGTTTCGACAGCCAATAGTTCTGTGGTTGGCACATTAATATCAATGGTTAACGACAGCGTTACCTTCCTTATAAAAGCTACACACAGCTTGTAAAAAAAGCGAAAGTACAGAAACCAACTTTATTTGAAACTCTACAGTCAGTGCATTAACAGAATGCCTTAATGAAACTGTCCAGATAAAACAGCGCTTGAAGGCCTGAAAAGGAAAGAAAATGTCAATGTTTACGAATGGAAACAGATTTCCACGGAACTAACCCTTCACTTTCTACAGCGTATATATCAATAAGCCAATATAGCAGTCAGATTTGGGATCAAATTGGAATTTAGAAATGTAAATGGAGGCTGTGCGCCCTTAGTGCCGAGCCGTTGCTGATAAAGAAAACAAAACCATATATTATAAAACATGATGGGCGTTCCCCATCTGTGTGCTTCAAGATATATAACTACATGGAAACTGAAATGTAACGAGCTTTATTTCTTTCACCCAGAGGATTACAGATAGTCCACCGAAATTTTCTTCGGAGAATTGTACGTCAAAAACGCTTTCTTTCTGCAATAAACGTTTCAGTTTTGTCTCGTGGAAGGCACTTTGAAAACATTGAAACGCGCTTAACTAAATCTATGCTTTCCACTTTGTCTACTTTTGTCCCCTACAGAGGTTGTTTCTGACCTCATAAATTGCTTTTGATCCTACCGGAAAACAAAACACACAAACCGTCCAGGATTGGAGGCAGTACTAGTGGTACTTGTTTCGGTAAACTTCCCCAGGCAATTCTTATTACTTATAAGATCTTATATCCTTTTCTATTTCAGTCTATTTCTACTGTGTTGCATGCATGCAATTTATTTTAAGTCTACATGTCATCCATCTCCTATTATACGATTTATTTGATAAACTATTGCCATTCTGTACCCCTTCATTTTTACGGTTTTCTCGTGGTATGAATTTTTTTCACACAACCGGACTTTTACAAGATAATGAACGTACCTGTGAAGTCAAAAGTGTTTTTCTTTGATTTTTTTCTCTTTCGCCATTTGTCACAACAATAGTCACAAGTGAAGCCCCCACAATAAGCCAGGCAAAGTCGATCACATCCCGGATCTTCAGAAATGTGAGGCTTCTCTCCTCCTTTTGAGACATCAAAATCCTTTTCATTGTCAACTTGAGACCGGGCAACTGGGATAAGATTGGAAAATTTATTTATTATTTTTTTCTCACTTTAAGCTTGACCTAATTGGTAGCCAAGCCTCCATCCCCACCCCCACCCCCACCCCCACCTACCACTGTTTTTTAATGAGGTTATGCAAACACACACGATTTGGTGATTGAAAACCTCGTACAAACACTGGCGTGAGTTTAAAGGATCCAAAAGTTTTTATTAGATAATAAAAACAGCTCCTCGTCCGCGGCTACCCATAAACTTTCCAATCCTCCCATATTTGATGAGAGCGTGCGCACTATTTCTAATTCTTCATTCTATATTAATGTAACTATAATGCAATTTATACTGTGTTTATCGTATGATGAGAGTTGAAGAGACCGGCCTGACCTCTTGCAATATAAAATATGGTTAAATATCGTTAAAAGAACATCATGATGAGTCCAAACCATGGCCATGGTCTTCCGCACACTTGTGGAAACTATAACCACCGAGCTACAAGTAGACGCGTGGCGAGTTAGGTCATTTTTACGTGTTTTACGTATAAACCCTATTGATAAAATAAAAAATATATATATATCCTAGATTTTCCCTGTAGAATAGTGGTTAGAATGCGGAGGATTATAAGTTCCATTCTTGTGATAAGCTGATTGCAGTAGAAGAGTTTGCTTGTTATTCCATGGCCCTTATATTGACATATAATTTGTTTAAGTATAGTATACTGTAAGGGTTGGTCCATGCTCTATTGGAGTTTAACTACCGTCAAACAATAACACCACCACACCATTAGCACGAAATTGTCCATGACATAATATGCCATGCTTAGCTACTTCATTGAAGATGCTAGAATATGGGACACGAAAACAAACTAATAATTTATTGAGAGCGCAGCTGTTTTTGACGAGGTTCTAGCAATAAACACGAGAGCTAACATTTTGTTTGGTTTCATTTCACACAATAGAAACGTTTAATACTTTTGTAAACTCTTTCTATTTAAGGTTCGTGCTAGCCCACGCAACATTTTCTCTGTATTTTCTGAAAAAAGATGCGATTGTCAAGTAATATGGTATTTACCTTTACGATAAGATCGTGCTGACGTAGAAACTACCAGAACGGCAAGAACCACAAACCAAACAGCGTTCATGGTGTATTGATGAACAGCAGACGAAAACAATCAACAGCAATCTAAAAAGTAAATATGAAAACCAAGCTCACAATTATCATCCACTGATTTCCTATGTACATACATTTGAGTGGTTTCAGAACAACATATCTGACAGTCCCTAGAAATGAATGGCTGTGGGAATCCCAGGACCCCAGAGCAATTCCGACACTCCCTGGCCATCGATAGCCCAACCCTCCAGTCGAGTGTGTCAGCTTAGCTAGATAAAGCTACCCTGAGCACGCATGTGCGGGACTTGTTGACTTTTTGTCTTTTTAGTCACATCCCACAAGTGTCTCTCTTTGTCATAGCTAGATAAAGTTCCGTGCACAGAGTCAAGTAATCAAGTTGCCCTAAAGTGCCAGTTTACAAGCAGTCTGACTTTCAATCTCATATCTTTCGCACAGTACCAGAGCTATTTCTAAGCCTCTCTATCCCCTTGAATGGACCCAATCTTCACCAGCTGGTGGTCGCAAAACTTTCCACTCGCACGTGATCAGGTCGCGCACCTTGAAACCGCGAAAATTTAAATTTTCGTGTCAGTGGCGTGTCAAGCAAATAATTTTTACTTGTTCTTCTTTTAATTCGTTCTGTTCTGTTTTGAGTTGTGAGGTATAACAAAACACTTTTTAGAGTGTTTTGTTACACCTAATGACTTACCCACGCAAACAGGACTAGTACCTTTTGTTTCCCCTCGAACCTTAACAATGAGCTGAGGGTCTCGGGGAAACAAAACTAACTGTTTCCCATGGGGCAATTCATTACGTGCTTAATATAAATGTTTTAGATACAACTTTATTGCATTGACGGAGAAGATACTGCATGTTTGCACGTTCTTTAACTCTCACGAACCTGTCCACGTTCGTTTATGCCTGTTTTTCATTGACCTGGTGGATAAATGCAAGCATATATAAGGTTGTTTACTCTTGCGATAAGCACAAGCACTCGCAGGCGATGTACCGTTAATCTTTGATCACTCGGACGTAATTCGATTCTGTTTGTAGTTTTCCTTGCGTTATTATAGTGAAAATCAGCGGCGCACCGACGAACACGGAATCTTATGCATGTGTCAACAACAGTAAATACGTCGCTTTCTTGTGCTTATGCTCATCCTAATGCCTGCATTGCAAATGTTAAATCAAGCCTTAATTTTCTGATTGGTCGGCTAAGGTCAAAGATAAGGTCTTCAAAGATAACCACTTTGGCGCCTAATCCAACTGTCACGCGTTTCTTTGAATTGTTGTACGGCCCACCTGTTCACCACTCATGATCAATAACGAAACGGTTAAACCGTTAATCTCAATACTCGCCTGACAGTTAAATAAGGCGTCAAATTGGAAATCACCGAAGACACGTTAACAGTGGTTACTGGACGGGCCATATTTTACATCACAGGTTCCATAGTTGTGAAGAAAAATCAAGAAAACGTTTGGCTATAAAAACTTGCTCAAGCGCGAAATCTGAGGTAGCTAGCCGTCTTATCGTATAACCCTGCATGGTTAAGTTATTGCACTTTAATTTCGTTCTCAGCCTCGAATTCCGAATGAAATTTTGCCTTCAGATTAAACGTACCCTTCTAAACCTTTTCGCATGATCGGCTTTTTTGCCGCCAACTTCACTTAACTCTGACTGAATGATACTGAAAAGAAAAATCATTTTTTTTACTAATTGTGATAAATTTTTCACGACGTATAATTTTGCCCTTTCAGGTTCATCGTCAAGAATTCCGGCGGAGATAAATCAGGTGGTAGGAATGCTATATTCGCTTAAGAGCATTCGCAGACTGGATTCGTTAGGTTTTTAAAACATTTTACGCGGAACCGCCATTTTTGTGTAAACGTCTAACTTAGCCTCCCACCCGCAGATGGGCGCCCTCAAACTATTTTTGCTTTTATGTTTCACTCAAAAAAAGGAAAGTGCTCTGAGCATAAAATAATATATGATTGCATACATATTTTAAGTCAAACTTACACTTTCTTTCCCACTTTCACTTGCTTTCAACGAAGACGAATGCAAAATGACCGAGGCAAAAGGAATATTTTACTTAAAACAAGCAAATTCAATTAAGAACTCTTTTCAAAAGACTTTTAATCCGGGGAGTGCAGCACATGGATTATTCTTATTGTTCTTACCACAGCGTAATGTTTATTCAAGGTTAAAAATTTATAAGGCCAAAATAAAATTACAAAAACATCTTGAAAGGGAATACAGGAGGTTGGCTCTATGACGTTTCCTTAAATAAAAAGTTAAAACAGGCGTAAGCCATCTACAGTATAAAATATATAAAACAGAACATTTCAAAATCTATGTGCAATATATACATTATCATTAAAACTGCGAATAACTAATGTGCTGGCCGAAGCCAAGAGCCTTGACCAGCCCGAGAACGAACCCAGACAATGAAACCCCTAAGTCCACCCCTGAGCCGGTACAGGCTCCCGGCCCCAGCAGCCGACCCTTGAGGACTGCTCCATATGGCCACGTACAATTCGGATAAAATTCACGTACAATTCTTAACTAAAGCATTACAGCAAAGGTAATGACTCCAATACCATTTAGTCTTGAAATGTATTGGTGCCGGTTGAATAACGGTCAAGAATAGCCCTCAAAAGCATTTTGTTGGTCTTGCGCAAGCCACTCGGTTTCAAAAGATTTCCATTTTCGTGTCTGATTCAACTGTCATTTGTGCCTTATTCGAATTAATTGTAAGTAACGGTTTATCGATTCTGAAATGGCGGTCACTGGACAAGCAGCAAGCAAAGTGAAGGTTACTTTCTTCACATCAGAGCTTCGCCATGCTCACTTTTCAGATTCTTGCTAGCATAGTACCCTTGTTCTTTCGTCAACACTGCACGAAAAGACGGATTTACCGAACTTTGCAACTGAAGTAAATATGTAGCAAATTTAGGGCTCTAAATTTGTCACAAATTTGCACAGGCGGCATTGTCGAAGCAAAGACACACACTTGCTCCTGCTGAAATTAGGCACAAATGTAACGTTAACACGAAGTTTGCATCAGATTTGTGTCAGTTTTGCCATCAAGGTAAATTTTCAAATTTCACATTTATTTGCTGAAGTTTTGCTACCCTTAAAAATTCATACTTTTACGGAGTCCGTAAATCTAAGCAAACACGGTGAAAATCAACTTATTTGCATCAAATTACCATCACTTTTACTTGAGTGGCAAATAAACAAATTTAGGTTTATTTACCCCATATTTATTAAAGGAGCAAACATACTCATCTCCGAACACGCAAACAAGTGGCGTAAATCAAAGTACTGTCACATTTACTTGAGTAGCAAATAAACAAATTTGGATATCTTACCCTTACATTTGCTATCATTATGGCAATTCTGTTTATTTGCACCAACTTTACACCAAGTCAGCAAATTTAGGTTTATTTACCCCAGAAGCAAATATGGAGCAAATATAACCATTTCCATTTTCGCCAACCTACTCTTTCTTTTTTATGAAACCCGAAGATTTTCAAGTCATATTTCGTGTACTGTTAATCAGCAAATTTGTCCTAAACAATCCTTTTTGACCTCTGTAAGAAAGTGCACACGTATGTAAATCAGGGCTGAAAACGTACTTAAAATGGCGAATTATTTCCCTCCAAACAAATTGCAAATCTTAGTAGTTTTCGTTCTCACATTGGATAATTCAGTCTTGAACGAGGTCAATCAAACGCACTATGGGATTCCAATGGGATAATGATCACGTGCGCGTCATGTTTTCACGCCACATGCAATTTTCGCGTCCGCTCGCGTGTCCTTTGTGCTAATCAACCCCTAGTGGATTTTGGAGGTGGATTCATTAGAAGAACAAAGAAAAATGTTTTCGATGCCAGAGGGACTTTGAATATTACAAATCCCAGAAGTGCCCAGACATACAATGATTCAAGAACTCCACGATGTTTGAATTAGCAAGGATGCACAACATTTGCTTATCATTTTGCCTCAATCTGGTAATTATGTTGCATATTTCACAACATTTTCCTAAATCTTTTCGTCTCAATATGCTTATTATGTTGCATATCCCAAAAGTGCTCAGGCATATGGTGATGCTAGGACTCCAAGCTGAGTCAGCCAGAAAGGATATTCAACATATCTAAAATTTTGCCGCTGAACAGGGTAAGGTTTTTGGCCTCTCTGTCCTGTACAGGGTATATAATTTTATGCGAGTTTGTCCCAAACAGGGTATGAGCGCGTCCTAAACAAGGTATGGCTGCACGATTGTCACCGCTGTCACTTATACATAGCCAGTCATAGATCTGAAACCTGACGTTTGCCGCCCAGTCTCTAAATTCCTGTAAAATTGTCTCGAACGTGAAGAAAGTGTGTATTTCTTTTCAATTGTTCTAAACAGGGACCTAAAAGGGAGGGTGTTGTCCTAAACGGGATTGGTATTTTACGGCTTTTTGTCCTAAACAGGGTCAGGGTATCAGATCTTCAGCGGTACCCCTACACCCAAACATGAGTCAAGTACCACCCCCGGAAAACATTTTTACTTTGACAAATGAAATCTGTACCTTTCTTTACCGTTTTCATTCTCTTTCAAATGAGCATTTTCTCACTAAAACCATTTTACAGAAGTGCCAGTCATGAAAGATCAGCATTTTTTGTTTGCAATAGGCTTCACTGACTGCTTAAAGATGACTGCATCTTTGCAGTGGGTTTCCTAAAAATGACCACATTTTGAAAACCCAACAGTGAATACTAGAACAAACAGAAAATGTCACTTATCTTTTGTCACATTCAATTTGTGACTGCGATGCATGAACTTGGCTAATGAAATTCCTTTCTTCTGACATGTTGCACTTACAAAAGGTTTTTCTCTAGATTTCAAATGAGATCTTGACTTTGGATATTTCTTCCTGGCTTTAAGCTTTTTGTTTTTCACTTATCTCATTGATTGCTATTAATTTTGAAACATATGAAACACAGAACTGTTTGTACTAAAATCTGCCAGTCATGAAAGATCAGCATTTTTTGTTTGCAATAGGCTTCACTGACTGCCTAAAGATGACTGCATCTTTGCAGTGGGTTTCCTAAAAATGACCACATTTTGAAAACCCAACAATGAATACTAGAACAAACAGAAAATGTCACTCATCTTTTGTCACATTCGATTTGTGACTGCGATGCATGAACTTGGCTAATGAAATTCCTTTCTTCTGACATGTTGCACTTACAAAAGGTTTTTCTCTAGATTTCAAATGAGATCTTGACTTTGGATATTTCTTCCTGGCTTTAAGCTTTTTGTTTTTCACTTATCTTGTTCATTGTTTTCAATTTTGAAAAATATGAAACACAGAACTGTTTGTACTAAAATCTGCCAGTCATGAAGGATTAGCATTTTTTGTTTCCAATAGGCTTCACTGACTGCCTAAAGATGACTGCATCTTTGCAGTGGGTTTCCCAAAAATGACCACATTTTGAAAACCCAACGGTGAATACTAGAACAAACAGAAAATGCCATTCATCTTTTGTCGCATTCGATTTGTGACTGCGATGCATGAACTTGGCTAATGAAATTCCTTTCTTCTGACATGTTGCACTTACAACAGGCTTTTCTCTAGATTTCAAATGAGATCTTGACTTTGGAACTTTCTTCCTGGCTTTAAGCTTTTTGTTTTTCGCTTATCTCATTGATTGCCTTTAATTTTGAAAAATATGAAACACACAACTGTTTGTACTAAAATCTGCCAGTCATGAAAGATCAGCATTTTTTGTTTGCAATAGGCTTCACTGACTGCCTAAAGATGACTGCATCTTTGCAGTGGGTTTCCTAAAAATGACCACATTTTGAAATCCCAACAGTGAATACTAGAACAAACAGAAAATGTCACTCATCTTTTGTCACATTCGATTTGTGACTGCGATGCATGAACTTGGCTAATGAAATTCCTTTCTCATGACATGTAATGCACTTACAAAACGTTGTCCTCTACATTTCAAATGAGCTCTTGACTTTGGATCTTTCTACCTGGCTTTTAGCCTTTTTTCACTAACATTATTCATTCAGCTTCAATTTTGACAAAACTGAAACAGAACTGTTCGCACTAAAATCTGTCAGCCATGGAAGATCAGCATTTTTTGGTTGCAGTTGGCTTCACTGACTGCCTAAAGATGACTGCATCTTTGCACTAGGTTTCCTAAACATGACCACATTTTGAAAACTCAACAGTGAATACTAGAACAAACAGAAAATGTCACTCATCTCTTGTCACATTCGATTTGTGACTGCGATGCATGAACTTGGCGGATGAAATTCCTTTCTCATGGCATGTTGCACTTACAAAAAGGTTCTCTCTTGATTTCAAATGAGATTTTGACTTTGGATCTTTCTTCCTGGCTTTAAGCTTTTTGTTTTTCACTTATCTTGTTCATTGCCTTTAACTTTGAAAAGTATGAAACACAGAGCTGTTTGTACTAAAATCTGCCAGACATGAACGATCAGCATTTTTTGTTTGCAAAAGGCTTCACTGACTGCCTAAAGATGACTGCTATGCAAGAGGCAGTGTTGGTCTTGTCTCAAAGCGACAAAAAAATTGTTAATATGTCCATTTTTTTCTTTTCTCTTTCTTTATAGAAATTATTAGTCTTGTTACTGAATGTATTTTTTGGCAGCTTTCAAACCAAACATATTTTGGCTTCCATACTTGCCAAAAAATTTACATACACACCATGGCATTAACATAAAGAGGCATGCAGTGTTAGATAATTGGCTTTAAAGTCATTTAACACACCAGGAATGGTGGGTGCACCAACCCACCAGTTTTGAGTCTTTTTATTTACCAACCGGAGATTTTACGAGTTAGCTCAGATCAGGTGCTACATTATAGAACAACAATCATTTTCAAATGAAGCAGGTGTCATAAAACCTAAACAAAACAATTACTCTCGTCAATCATAAGACACAGGCAATCAAATGAGCCAATGAGAGATAGTAGCAAATACAAGTGACCAGTGCCAAGCGTAGGAAAAATGAGTGTGTGCATTCAACGATTGGTTGTCGTTCCAGTATACGTCCCTAAGTCTACATGTACTTAGGCCCCGTTTACATGAGTTATTTCATCCCGGGATGAGTTTCATCCCGGGACGACTTTCGTCCCGAACCCATTTTTGCTCCAAATCATGTAAATACTCACAGGTAAATGACCAGACAACGGGATGAAAGTCACCCCGGGATGAGATGAAAATCATCCCGGGATGAGTTAACTCATGTAAACGGGGCCTTAGCCAAGTGACAGTAGGCTATCAAACTGTTTGAAGACAGTATCTTAATACTTGTAAAGGGTTTCCAACCATAGCCTTCTCAAGTTTTCATGGCAAGGTCATTATCATAAATTGTCGTCATTGTTATTGTTGTTTTTGTTTGTTTTTTTTCTCTGCTTTTCATCAACTGCTCAGGGCATGTCAATATGAAGTGAGAAGTGAGAAGTGAGAAGGCTATGGCTCAGGTTAATCACGAATTCAGCAGCTAAAAGCTGCTATCACTAAAAGTCGCTGCTTTGAACTTTTTTAATATTCCTATGTTCCTTTTGCCAGTTCGAGACTTCGTTATACAGGCTGTATGCATCCTTAATTCTACTCACCATGGTGGTAGACTAACATTCATGTATTGCTTCAAGAAATTATCCTAGTACAAAGATTTTCTTACCAGAGCTTTCTTTTTTTTAGTCAGGGCCAGGTCATTATCATTAGATTATTTGTTTGTTTGTTTTGTTTTGCTTTTTACCAACTGCTCTAAATCATGAGTGATGGACATTTATTTCTTGTATCAACAGCAAATGCAAACTGGCAAAAGATGTGTCATCTTGGCAGCCCTGCTCATAAAAATTGTGTCACCTTAAGAGCAGGAATGGTTGCCAGTGCCACAAGGAAACAAATATTCTTCAATCAAGTTTCAATTCTTGCATATTTTTTCTCAAACATTACTGCTGTGAGAACTGAGAAGACTCATTACAAAGAGAGACTGGCCTGTATCAGTTAAGTTATGGACTGGCAAAATGAACATAGAAATAAAACTTCTCAAACTCATTCATAATTCATTAAGAGAAAACAAAGGAAATCACAACTGTGACAGTGGTTTGGATACCGGATCTTAATTAGCATAAACTTTTGTGAACTTTTTCTTTCAATTTCTCCAAGAATTATGAATGGTTTGAGAAGCCATATCAAAAACTCGAAAGAGTGTTTCATCAGGTATCCAAACACCTCGAAGTCAGTCAAAAAAACTCGGCTGCGCCTCTTTTTTTCAACCCACTTCTCGGTGTCTGGATATCCTGATGAAACACTCTTTCTCGTGTTTGATATATTACTTCAAATATCTTTCCAAATCACACTTAATGAGTGACAAAAAAAACTGCCATCTCAGTGGACAGTCCTTCTAACAAAGGAAGTGCCTCCATCGTCTCACTCGTAATAGAGCAAAAAAGCAAAGCCGAAAACATCGATTTCTTATTGTTTTCTTTGCATCCTCATTCAATCAGACCTCATAAACAAATTGATGTGGATTAGCTGAGATTTTCTAAATTAATTTTGTATCTAACTTGCCATGCAATGCTGTTTTTCTTACCAAAATTTTGTTTTCATGAAATACTGATCAAAGCCGATCCAAAATAGTGAGAAATGTGTTGTCCCTGTAAGAAAATGTCCAGTTCTTTAAAATATTTACCAGTGTCCCATGAGTGGTAGTTGACAAAGGTAACAAATCTGAAAAAGACAAGGTTGAGAAGGTCATTTGTGACACTTGTACACTGTAAATCAAATTCACTTAATGAGAACATTAATTTTAACATGGATATGAGCAATGCTTACATATCCTTTTGTATCCCATTGATAGTAGCCATAATAATGAGGTAGTTGCATCTTGATAAAGTGGTTGAGATCCTTAAGTGGGGTTCAACTGTATACTTAGATACATGTAGTTTGAATTTACAACAAGAGTAATCTTTAATTGAGGCAGTCAATGAGGTGGTAAAAATAATGTTGACTAATGACATTGACTGTAACAATGAATATCTACTTTACTGACACACACTTAATAAGACACTCTGTTATACTCAACTGTTCATTGTTTGGACAATCTTTCAACCTTGGGCATTATCCTCTAATATACCAACTGCCGAAATGGGGTTGATTTGCTAAATAACACTCATGCCAGAAAAAAGTTGCCCTTAAATTAAAGTTTTGTTTTCAGCCTTGGGCATTATATGCATGTATCAGCTGTTGAAATGGGTTTATGTACTAAAATAATAATAATAATAATAATAATAATAATAATAATAACTGTAATAGTAACAGCAACAATAACATTATACCTCAAGTTGCTAGGGAACCAATCAGAATACAGTCAAAGCCCTCCCTGTGACCACTCTCGTAAGCGACCAGCTCAAGTTACAACCAACATTGTGAAACCCCATTTGAACATCACTTAAACTCTGTAATCAAAAGTTCTCATAAGCAATCGTTCCCGTAAGCAAAAGTGTGACCACTTTTGTGAGTTATTGCCTGGATTCTAAGTTCTCGTAAGTGACCGCTCAGTCAACACTTTACAGTGCTGCATGTTGTACGGTTGCCACCAGACAACGGTACAAGAGAGAGAGAGAGAGTGTGGAACTTATCAACTCCGCCTCCCACATTTCTTGCATTCTAATTGGCCAGTTGAAACAAAACCCATCGGGAAGTTGTCAGAAAGATGTCAAAAAGTTGTCACAAACTAATGAAAAACTTTGTCTGGTGGCAAGGGTACAGCAAGCAGCACTGTAATAAAACTACTCACTTTTTGGGCAAATTCAGAGTAATACATAGCATAAGCACTCATGGTTCATTGACTTGTACATGCGCAATAATCTTGTATAAAAATTTTTAATATTTTTGCTACAGTACTATTGGTGACCATCAACATATGCCAGGCTTTAATATGCTAAAAGCTCTCATAAGCGACCATCCTCTTCTGTTGTACCTCGTGGTCCCTTAAATAAGAGCTCCTTCTCATGAGCGGCCACCTCTAGCTGCAACCACTTTTTCCAGAGGTGGTCGCTGATGAGAGCTTTGACTGTACTGAAACCTGTAATATTCACAGTAGAATATATCTCTAAAAGGCAGTCACATGACTTCTTGTGCAATTTGATCATGAGATAAGACTGGCAATATTCCTAGAAAAATTTGTAGTGCTCAAATTTGCATTCAAATGTTGCGTCTTCTTACACACTTGGCTGGTATACGCTCCAAATTAGAAGACAAGCCCTGAGACTGTGCATGATGTACAAACTTCACAACGGCTTGGCTGACCTGGGTACTCAACAACTCAAGCGTCCGCAAAGGATACCATCAAGACATGTAAACTGCATGGGCTATGAAGTCCCATTTTCTCGCACAAATTACCATCAAATGTCATTCGTACCAAGAATTGTTCGTGATTGGAATAGCCTCCCAGATTCCGTGGTTCTGGCAACTAGCCTGGAAGCCTTTAAGGACCGGCTGTGGTGCCACTTTGCCAATAGCCACTGACCATACCCTAAGTTTTTAATTCCCAAGCACCTGCACTGACGCTCACGAGAATCTTAGAAATAGAGAATTTTAGAAATAGCACCTGTACTGATGCTCACGAGAATCTTCATTAAGAAGGAGGTGGGTTATCCGAGGAAGAAGAAGAAGATGTAAGCCTAAATGAAGTGGCCGGGTATTCTGAAATTGCTCCCAATAGCGTTCCCTTATATTAGGCCCTTTGGAAAGCCCAAGATGATATCAGTAGGACCAATAGTCAAATACAAAATAAAGTAGTTTGTCAACTTACCAGTTTCAACAGCGATGCATTTCATCATGGACTGATGAATTCCTTTTTTGTTCGGATGAGACGTGGACATTTTTGCTGATGACCGGGGCAGATGATCCAAGTCGAAACGTGGGCTACCCGTATGTAGCTTCCATTTTGCTAAAACTGCACAGTGGAAAGGCTACTTTCGTGCGCTGGGTGAACCTGATACATCCGAAAGTTAGAAACAGCACCGTTTTCATTTTACCAGGAACAAGAAACGTACAAAACTATAAAATATAACATGCAGCCATAGCCCTTGCTTACACAACATCCGCGCCAAAATTCGTCGTCCCGCGCGATATTCGCCCGCGATACTTTTGGACAGTTGCAGTGTCAAAGGAGTGCGTAGATACGTGGTGTAACTATCATATAGTGGTTTGACTTAATCCAATATAGGCATAAACATAGGAAGCAATATACATAGCTATACACAGACATACACAGCTATACATGGCTATACATGGCTATACACAGATGTACATAGACATATATAGCTATACACAGCTATACATGGCTATACATGGCTATACATGGCTATACATGGCTGTACATGGATATACATGGCTGTACATGACTATACACAGCTATACACAGCTATACATGGCTATACACAGCTATACATGGCTATACATGGCTATACATGGCCATACATGGCTATTCATGGGTATACATTGATATACACAGCTATACACAGCTATACATGGCTATAGATGACTATACATGGCTCCTCATAACTATACACAGCTATACACAGCTATACATGGCTATACACAGATATACATAGCCATACATAGCCATACACAGCTATACACAGCTATACATAGCTATACATGGCTATACACAGCCATACATGGCTATACATGGCTGTACATAACTATACACAGCTATACACAGCTATACATGGCTATACACAGATATACATAGCCATACATAGCTATACACAGCTATACACGGCTATACATGGCTATACACAGCTATACATGGCTATACATGGCTATACATGGCTATACACAGATATACACAGCTATACATAGACATACATAGCTGTACACAGCTATACATATCTATACATGGCTATACAAAGCTATACATGGCTATACACAGCCATACACAGCTATACATGGCTATACACAGATATACATAGTCATACATAGCCATACACAGCTACACATGACTATACATAGCTATACATGGCTATATACATGACTATACACAGCTATACACAGCTATACTTGGCTATACACAGATATACATGGCTATAAATGGCTATACATGGCTATACATGGGCATGCATGGCTGTATAGAGTCATACACAGCTATACATGGCTATACACAGCCATACACAGCTATACATTGCTATACACAGATATACATAGCCATACATAGCTATACAAAGCTATACACAGCTACACATGACTATACACAGCTATACATGGCTATATACATGACTATACACAGCTATCTATACACAGCTATACATGGCTATACACAGATATACATGGCTATAAATGGCTATACATGGCTATACATGGGCATGCATGGCTGTATACAGTCATACACAGCTATACATGGCTATAGATGGATATACATACCCATATATAGCTAAACACAGCTATACTCAGCTATACATGGCTATACACAGATATACATAGCCATACATAACTATACACAGCTATACATAGCTATACATGGCTATACACAGCTATACGTAGCTATACATAGCTATAGACAGCTATACATGGCTATTCACAGCCTACATAGCCATACACAGCGGTACATGGCTATACACAGCTATACATGATTATACACAGCTATACATTGCCATACATAGCCATACACAGCTATTCATGGCTGTACGTGGATATACACAGCTATACATGGCTATACACAGCTATAGTACATGGCCATACATAGCTATAGACAGCTATACATGGTTGTACGTGACTATACACAGCTATACATAGCTATACACAGCTATACATGGCTATACATGGCTATACATCGCTATAAACAGCTATACATTGCTATACGCGACTACACATAGCCATAAATGGCTATACAGAGGTATAAATGAATATACACAGCTATACAGAGCTAGACACAGCAGCTATACATGACTATACACACTATACACCTCGCTATATACAGCTATAAATAGCTATACACAGATATACATGGCTATACACAGCTATACATGGCTATACACAGACATACATAGCTATAAACAGCTATACATGGCTATACACAGGTATACTTAGCTGTACACAGCCATACATGGCTATACACAGCTATTTTTAAAACAGCTATACATGGATATATACAGCCATACGTGGCTATACCCAGCTATATATGGCGATACACAGCTACACACTGCGTTTGTTTTCCCTATCCCTTCTCTTGAAATCTGCTGTTCTTTGTAATAATTTATTTATTGTTTGCGGTCTTTCTATCAGGGACCGCGCGAGGGGTGGGCTGAGGGGGCTTTTACCCCCTTTCCCTTTTTTGGTGCCATTAAAAAATAAATGAAAAAGTTGGACAATTTCTTTGTTTCAGAGTTAATCAGTTTTCGGTTTACCAGTTAAATATAATTTTTAATTTAGACCAAACAGGAACTGAGTACTATAACTCCGTGTTGAAATCGCCTTTCCTTCATTTGGCTTGATTATTTGAAATTCTCACGCGCTCTTGGGGAATCTCGAAGAGTCTGGACCTGTTCAGACTTTTTCAAGTCACTTGAATCGATGGAAGTTGAAACTGTCGCTCTCGCTCTTGTGGGGCCATTAACTCTGCGCGTACTGTCATCGACTCTTTCCTGTTGTTGAAGAGTTTAGACTTTAGTTGACTTTTGTTCTTGTGTTGTCCGGTCATTATACATTAGGACCGTTACTTTATCAAGCTAATCTACAAATGTAAACGTTTCGTCTAGGATATATAGTTGCCAAAAGATGTCATTTCCTCAGTTCTATCGATAAGAAATAAGGCGTTCAGTCCTTAATTAGGCCGCTACGGACTGACTTTGGTAGAAATGTATGTTTCATGATACTAAACTCAGTAGTGATTTAATATTCTACAGGTCTGCTTGTACAAGTTTTTTTAAAGGAAAATGTTTTCATGTTTGAGATCTTTAGAAATGCGAATACGATAAGGTTCATAGCTTGCCGGTTTCATCTTTCGAGTAGAGCCGACCAAAGAACCTGTCAAGGAGCATTATTTTGGGACTGTTTTAACTGACAACTTTTATCACACTTGGCTGCTCTAGATACATTGCTAATTACTTGAAAAGGGAAAGTTTTTGCGTGAGATTTCCCCCCACCTGCTTTACACGAGCGATCACCAATTAGCCCCCCACTCTAAAATAGGCCGCACGGTCCCTGTCTATTTTAGCTGCCCCAGTTAACCGGTTTGAAACAACTTTTTTGGTCAGTGCTCGCTCAGAAAATTAATCTACAATCATGTAGTGACGACGGGTCACCGCTTGTTATTTTGTGTTAGCTCAGTCAGCTTTTAAGCAATTATTAGTCAGGATATCCAGAATAATGAAGGCTTTAAAATTCTAAGTAAAACATCTGTAAGTTTCTCTGATCCCTAGCACAAACTAAAATTTCAGCACATTCTTCACAGACAGTGCATGTACCACCCTCATTTCGTTCGCTTCCACACTCACAGCTATACATAGCTATACAGGGGTAAAAAGGTACAACTCAGGGTAGTATTAGTGGCCCATACCTTTTCAACTTGTTCCTGAATGACTTGGAAATAGTTGGACACGAAGAGATATCTTTACTTAAATATGCAGATGATTCTACAATCTTAGTTACGATCTCTAGAGATTTACCTGATGTATCGGGCATTGCATTGATTAAATTTATGGATTGGACTCACGCAAATAGTGTGCACTGTAACACTAGTAAATGCAATTACTCTTGAATAAGAAAGGCAACCCTACAGCCTATCCAATGTTATAGAGTATAACCAGGAGCCCATTATGATATTATGCAGTATAGTTGTATCTCTATATATACTGGGAGTCACAATACAAAGTAATTGTTAGTTTAGCTTGCATGTTAAGGCAAAGCTTCATGAAGCCAGCAAATGTTTATTTATGATTACAGGCCTGTGTAAGGAAGGATACACACAGGGCGAATTAGATCAGCGTTTTTAATGCGATTGTGCTCCCTAAAATACTGTATGGCCTTTCAGTTTTTGCAGCTAGTGCTTCTGACCTCACCGCTGTGCAAAGCTTTTTAAAAAGATGCCACAAGCATCTTTGAGCTCTTGGAAAGTAGTGACCGCCGCCTTTTTGACAAACTTTAACGTAATGACCATCCGTCACATAGTCTGCTTCCTAGCTATAAAGATTCATTGGAGCGCCGTAGAAATAGATCCAGTATAAGACCTTCCTATAAGTACAGAACGTTTTACAATGTAAAGATAGCTTTTTTAATAGATTACTTTTTAAGTATAACCTAGTTAGTTCCTAATTTAGTTCATTTATATATTGTACTTTTGCGCATATAAATAATTTTTTAAATAATTTCTATTGTAACATCTGATACCTATTTTCATCCGATGAATAAATACATTGTTATTACTATTATTATTATTATTATTATTATTATAGTATTAAAGAGATCTACATGTAACTAGAAAATCTAACGAAAATGATAAGACTTTTGTCACGGTGCATGTTGGGTGAGGACATCATACAATCTACGACTTGTCACTTTTGACTCTAAAATTATCATTCACTAGTACAAGCATTTATTTTCTGAAAGCGGCACAAGCAAGTAAACGCTTAAACGACCATGGGTCATTTGAGTGAAACCACTGGGTATCAGACATAGGTGCAAAGCAAATTAACTGCCCAGTGTTAAGCACAAAGCATCAATGAACAAATTGGAGAGAGCCTTTTTTCAAATGTCGGATTGGTTTAAAATGATAACTACATCTGTGTGAAGTTAGAGTTAGCTTAAAAGGTCTTGTGACATGCCTTATGATAGAGGCTATTAAAACGCCTCCATAATTAATAAAAAACAAATTTTTCTTTACAGTTCATGTATGCTGAATAGGATGTTAAAGCTTTTTTGCGAAAAACGTTAGCTTAAATACTTAACCTTCTAACAGGTTAAAAACAACATTTCTGGTATAAAAATTATAGATAAAATTAATTAATGTAATTACATCGATGTGAATTTCGTTACCTCCCAATGGAATGTTGGCCCTCCCAATCACTGAAAGGGCACACTCAATGGCTGTGGATTTTGATGTGTTTGGGTGTCCTAATGCCATCGTAAGTGGTATTCTCTTCTTGGATTGTACCCCATGCTCATAATGCATGGCGATAGCCATGCATCCCAGTAACATGAGACTGGATACGAAATTTTCTTTAAAGAAGACTTCTTGAATCTTGATCAGCTCTCTTAGAGCCTCTCCTTGGTCTATGTCTCCTACAAAAATGTTAACATCATATCAACAAATTTCAAAATGATATGTAACCAAAAGTAAACCAAAATATTTTTGTTGTATGTATGCCAAATATTATCAAAACCAGATTGTTTCAATTTCAAGGATGTGCAACACGGTGAACAAAAAGGCAAACACACTACGTTTACAAACTTTTGGCAAACCAACAACAGACAAAGGAAACAGTAAGAAGGCTGTCTGTTGAGATAACTATGCTTTGCTTTCAGCAAGGCCACATGGACAGCAAGTTCACAACACATTTACAAAACTCCCAAGTAAAGTGAGAAAACCTAAGTAACGACAAAAAGATGGCCGACTGTTTGGAGGAATTTAAAGGACAGCATATATTCTAACCTTCAATGTCTACGTGTGGGACTTTGAAAACCCCATCCAGTATACAGCATGGAGATTCTGACTCTGTCAGCTTGGAGGCTTTCCCCCCTTCTACTTGTAACTGGAGATTCCGTCCAATCACCCACAATGGTGGATCACAGTTTGGTTGATATCCAAGTCGCTTAAAATACATAATAACACCATAACATTAAGGTCATTTATTTTACACCCTATAATGAATAATTATTATGATAACCTTAACATGGCATGACTGCTTATAAAAAGGGGGGCATTCAGTTAAGGTTTGAGAAATGGTAGGTCACACAAGCTGTCAAAACGTAACCTTGTTTTAGAAAGCTCCCTAAATCTGCCATGTGTAGACCCAGTTTTTCCAGCATGATTTGCCAGGTGTGATTCGCCCATCCTGATTCTCTCATAACCACAAAGCAAAGAAAAAAAATCAGCAGATATTCTACCAAAATTGCATATGATAGTTTTAAGCAAAAATTACAGCGTCTAATTTGGCCCGTGCTGTGCTGTGCATAGGTTATGTCTGCTTAGCTAAAAACCCTTTTAAGCCACCTTATGGTATCAGCCACCCTTCAGGAACACTTGCATGCTGATTGCTTGTGTTTATTTTTTTTATGGAAAACCCTATAAGCTACCAGTGTACATTTTTTGGCAGCTTTAATAATTCCAGAAAATGCCTTTTCATTCAAAAAGAGGCAAAAGTTTAACATGCTCAGAAAATGGGAAGGGTTTTTCACACTTACATCTCTGTATACTGTAGATTAGGTTCCACTCCCTCCAGAAACAAAGAAAACTAAACGCTTTACACTGCATTCTCCTCTTGACACCTCTGGCTAAAAAACTGTGTCTCAGATTTTAAGCAAGTGTGTTTGTTCTTCTTTTATTAGCATAGGAAATCAGATAAGACAAAAAAATAAGCACTTCGTGTGGAAGAAAGATTAAGCTTTGAAATGAAAAGAGGGATAAAAATTTGCGGACATGGTTTGGTAGAAAAACTAACTGGCAACAATCTGGCTAAATTCCAACCAACTGGTTGGTTGGGCTGTTGACTTGGAGTTTAAAATATAGTTACAACTCCCCAAAACTGTATACTTTTGAGAACAAAAGGAAAATGTTTTTTCTGCAGCATCTTGCCAGTAATGAGATTATGACATTCAAATGTTCAGTGAGTTCTATTTTGATAGATACCAATCGAGAGAGGGATCTGCTTTCCCAAACAGGCTTATACAAGAACTTTCCTCGAAATTGGAGGAGCAGACAGCAACTGGGCCAAGAATAGGAAGCAGACAGAGGAAAAGAAAAATATCTGTTTCTAAACAGTGTCGTGTAAGTATTATATCATTTTAGTGTGCTCATCGGTCGAATAGTTGACTCGTAACGCCTGTCACGAGTCGGCTGTCGTGACAGTAAAGCTTTGAAAGTATCTGTGATCTGTCTAGTAGTAGCTTGATGTAATCAATCTTTTTCGCTACTCTTGTTACAAATTCGGGTATTAATCCTTGAGTTTATTCAATTCTCCTCATTTATGCCGATATATTTCGAGGTGAAGCCGAAAGATTTCAGAAATATTTCAGAAGTCACACGTCGGTGTGATTATTACAATGAGCATGCGTATTAGTGCGCATAAGTTATCTGTCACTATTCTGACAGATCTTTTTCGCTTCTTCGGTATTTCAATATTTCAATCCCATTGCATGTAGTTCAACCTATTCTCCCTTTTGCTGCCATTTTATTTCCAGTTGAAAACGAAAAAGGCACTCCAAGAAAAATCCTCCATAAAATACTGAATTTCACATGTCCTGGAAAGGTTATCAGTGACTAAGTAAGATTTACATGTATTTATTTAAAGGACGTCCATAGATTGTTATCTTCAGGTTGAAACATATAAACCAGGCTGGAACGGATTTAACCTGAAAACTGATTTTAATGAAGATGAATTTTTTCAACAATGACACTAGCATGGGACAAAGAAAAATTCTGGGTCCCTGACGGGAATCGAACCCATGTTCAACCAAATAGAGCTCCCAACCAGTATCTGGGAGGCCATGGGTTCAATTCCTGTCAGGTGACTCAAAATTTTTCTTTGTCCCATGCTTTAAGTCATTGTTGAAAAAATTCATCTTCATTATTAATCACCAAGCTTAAAATTTACCATCTTTATTATTTACTTAACTGATTTTACCTGCAACATAAAACTGTTGGTATGAACTTATTTGATAGGCCAAAAAGGCAAAAACTTTCATAACAAGTGAGGAAACATTTCAATATTTTGGTCAGAATCTTTGTCTTTGTCTTAGAGCCCCAATTAAAATATCAACAGAATCCCATTACCACAGTAAACATATTTGTTCATTATTTTACTTACACATGTGCGATTACATGTAGCTGTACCTATGTAATGCATAATTTTCTGTTTCTTTACAACAACAGCAAGACGTAAGAAAGATGTTCAACACACTAAAAATGAATGAAACCTTTGAAGGGTTCGTCCTGAGTGAGAGGTAAATACCTGTCGTTGCTATTAATTTTATCATGATAAATGAAATCTTAAAAGGAACCGGAAAATCACTACTACAGTCTAAGGATGTGAACCTTTTTTTGTTTGATGGTTTGTAGCAAAGAAGTAAATTAACATGTAAAGGTGATCATGAGATTGTGTAGCTCCAAATAGACTCAATGTTACACTGTGCACATGTCAAGTTAGGAAACTACCAGTACACACAAAGGTTTTGTCACTGTGGGTGAAAAGTTAGGGTCTGAGGCAGATCACGATTCTGCATACCCAATGTATGCAGAACTTGTGCAATCGAACCCAATCAAACAATTGGCGTTTGATTGGGTTCGATTGACTTTTGGTTCGATTCTGTTCGATTGAATGCGCTGGGTGCATATCACCATTTACTCAAGGTCACAAAATCACTCTTGAAATGTTTGGATGAAACAAGTTATAAAAGAAATACCCACTTTCTAAAATAACAGGCATGTAAAAAATTTGCTTACATGTATGTCCTTCATCACTTTGAATCATGCTTTAAAAAAATAAACAGATACTATACATGTATGCATGCAGCTGTGAAACTGGCTGCAATGTGACAAGTATTAAGCAATGATGGTCTGCCTGCAAACTTTTTATAGAGACCCACAACTGGTTGTACACTGTAAGCATTAATTATTTACTTCCTTCAGTATCTCTTCACTTGCCAATCAAAATGTGATCAAGATGGTTATCGATGCAGTGGTGGCGGACAATGGCGGAAATGAGAGGTACCCTTGGACTCAAACTGAAATGAAAAGTATGTTTGGTAATCTTTTATACATGTAGATATGTCCAGGAGTGCATGCTGTCGTGATACATGCTTATTCTGATGGTGTCCCCAAGAACTAACCTCACTTACAGTCAAGAACCTTGACAAGTTTTTGATTAGTTTGCTGGCTTCCAGTTGCACATAGGATCTATGAAGCATTCAGTTTCAACCACGGTCTCACAGAAATTGTTAAAATGCATTTCCTGTTTGAAAAGTTAACTTCGACCAAAGTTTTGTCAGCATAAAATGTATTTATTGCCAATTGAATGTGTCATAATCCCTTGAGCGAAATGTTATTGGAAACCCTTTCAAACTCTGACGTTTGATGACAAATCATGAAGTTGTTCCATTTTTCAACGCATCTGATTGGTAGTTAAAAGCAACTGGTGGTCATAAAACTCAAACTTTTCTAAGAATTTGACTTGAAAGCAGTGCAAACTTTTGTAGGAAATTGTTATAGAAATAGTACAGTAAAAGAAAATTTCAAGCTGGGAAACTCAGTGGAGATCAATTATCAAATTTCCCATTCATAGGCGGTGAATAAACCTTAACTTCCCAGGGACGGTGTTAACTTTTGGCTTTAAAGCAAAAGCATTAAAAAAATTAAGACTTTGTGTGGAGAATTTTGGCAGGAATTGCACAGGAACTGTGCACATGCGCGGCGTTTGACCACTGTGTGGTGTCTATCTTGAGGCACGTTTACATGTACATGACAGGGATGTAGCTAAGAAAACACTAAGCTGGCTCATCAACAAGCCCAGCTGGCTTTTCTGGCCTTGGCAGCTCTAAAAGTTTACCTAAGTCTTTGTTTTCATGTGAAATTTAAGCCGGATTGAAGTTCTATTTCAGCCTGTTAAATTAGCCGGCAGCCGGCCCTTAGCGACATCCCTGACATGACGGAGAATATTGGGTATAGACCCGTCAAAAAATTGGTCCGGACCTGACCACTTTTGTATAGAAACAGTCGAATCAAAAAGGGGGCCAGAGGCGCCTACATGTACAGTGTATGGCCCTGTTTTGATTTGACTGTTCCTCCACCAACGTGTAAACGTGCCTTCAGTGTACATATGTACTTGTAAACATTATATTTTTCACACTTTGCTTAGTGGTTAAGAAATTGTTGAATTATTCCAACACAGCTGTTGTTTTTGTTGAGTAAATTATCTTTTGCTAGATCACTCCTTAGAGCTTAAATTTTTTTAAGATGTCTATTCTACAATTTAGTTTTGTTTTCATGCTTTTCAACAAAATGCAGCACAAAACATGTAAAGTTGGCATGCAATCATTTCAGTTTTGGGGCATACATTCATTGACATGTTCTAACTCTCCTTAGGTGCTGCTGCCACCTACTTTAAGAGCTTGTATACTGCCTCTGAGAGAGCAAGAAAGGGAAAAAAGGAGGCCCATAAAGCACTTTGCAGGAGGCAAGGGAGAGTGCGTGACGTAAGTTACATGTTTGAGCCATAGCTGCATATACTGTTCTAACAAAAGCAATTTTTTCTGCCTTTTAAGTGTAATTGTTAAGAAATAGAAAACATGCTCTGTGTTTATGTCAAGTTATAGAAACACGAGAAATGCTGTGGGAACATGAGCCAATAGGCGAGTGTTTCCACAGCTTTTTTGAGTTCTCCCAAACTTTCACAAGTGTTTCTATAACTCGATAGAAACACAGAAAACATGTTTTCTATTTCTTTAAGAATATAGCACAGAGAAAATGACGCACAACGAAGTAAAACTGTGAGCTATATTAACATGTAACATCAAAATGTAAATTCTCTTCATTTCGCGGTTTTACGTCATAAACATGATCAACCAATCATAGTAAGGCAGTCGATCAACAGAAAGAAAACAGCTGTTCGACATTTCTGCTTCAATTCACCATTTTTGCCAAACAAGGAAAACAGGCCTCAAAGTTAACTAAATTACGAGAAATTTCTTAGCCAATGATTTTACTGGAGTCAAGAGTCAAGAATGGAAGTTATATTCAGTTATATTTCGCTTCATCGACTTAACTCCTCCTCAGGGTTAATTATCTTTTTTGAAATTCCTAAAAAAAACCTCATGTTTGTCAGAGGGCTAAATCCATTTTGGGACAAGTTTTACATAATTCATTTAATATATGCTTAGATGCAACTGATGGTGATCTTTTATCTATTGTCTTTTTGTTTAGAAACTTCAAAAGAGGAGTTCTACATTAGAGTTAATGCCTTGGTCAGAAACCAAGAAGGCGGCAATTTTTAAGGCAATGACAGCACAGTACACAAGCTCAGATGAATCAGACCTATCAGAAGATGAAAATGGTGTGATGCAGCTGAAGGGATACCGGGTAAGGAAGCTGCCTTGGGAGAGGTCAGCTCTTACCACAGTGAAAAAAAGCCTGGATGAAGCCTACTTAAAGACCCTTCATCCAAGACTCAGGGCCAACATACTTGAGAGGAGTCCGCATCCCAGGCCTTCCACCAGAGGTCGCCCAGTTGATCCGCTAGATTGGGCGGTGAGGCCAGCAGCCATTGGGACACCAGCACCAAGACTGCCAACAGGCAGCGCATCAGGGACATCTACCTCTGTGTCGGCTACACTGCCTCGTACATCGACTCCACTTCCATCGGTTCCATTACCAGATTCCCTCCCCACACCCAATGTGACACCAGAGGCTGAATCCCCATTGGCTGTCACATTACCTTCCTCCACGTGTAGACCAGCAACAATCACACCGACTACATGTTCGCGTAGAGATGCCGATGGGGCACTAGTGAGTAGAGCTGCAAGGCCTCTTCAACCAGTAAGAAGCTCGCTGGTAAATCCTCCGAACAATTACCATAAGAACACTGATTCATCAAAAAGAAGAAAAACTACTGCGAAAAGGAAGCTTTGTTCTTGATTTCAAAATGACAATTTATATTTACTAACTTTTTGGTTTAGTTAGGCTTGTGCCTGTTTAGACATTATGAACATTTGAGCACCAGGCTTTTATCCAGAAAAATATCGAAGTCATGCATGCAGCATACTTTTCCATGACATTTTTGTCATAGCAGGGCTGCAAATAACAGTCGGTCATTGGACATCGGCTGACCAAAATTTGCTCATGTCCAACGAAATACCAAGTGTGTTCAGACATGATGTCCGGACAATTTTTTGATCAAAAATCATTTTACGGCAACAATGAATGAAATTAAGCCTTTTGTTTTTAGTGATATCCGACCAAAATTTTGTTGTCCGACCATGATGGTGTCTTAGTAGGACGTGTCCTTCCAAGTGAAAAAAATTATTTGCAGCCCTGCATAGTAGTGTTAAATTGAACTGTTCTAGTTGCATTAAGGATTTTTCACTTTGTTAGTATTTTTCAAAACAAAACAGAAGTAGTCATGGTTGTTGTTAAAATTGATAGGTTCAATCTTGAATCTAAACTCTTTCAATGACAATTTAAGATGTGCATTTAAGATGCAATTTGAAGTTTAAAGTCTGTTAGAATTAGTTTTTTAATTTTCTCTCTTTTATATTTTTACAATAAAAAAGTTTGCCCTTTTGGTGTTTAGCAGGTTTAGAAGATGAGGGTGACAGAAACCCATTTTCAAGAGTTTTTTAAATAAAGCTGGTGTGAAATTTTTACAAGCTTGTCATTTATTCTTCATTACATCTTTAAGGTACAGTGGCGAGTAAATAAACTACATTGTCAATTGAAATTTATCTATTTGTCACTTGTTTTCTTATTTTAGTTTAAGTTTGGCCCCCCCTTTTCAATTATCCCAAAAACCAGACCAAGAGCAAATTGGGAGAAATGGGCGAAATTTACTGTAACAGCTACCATTCTGGGTGTTGGTGGTTTCAATAGGCCTATAACACAGTTCATTTACAAGCGAGCAGAAGCCATGCAAAAGCATTTTTTTAACCTTGGTTTAAAACAAAAAAAAACATGCAAAGGGTAACTGATAAACAAACCAATTTGCGACGGCTTGAAAGAGGTATATTTTGCCTTTACACAAACATATAAATTTCGCGTAAAGCGTAGTTTTCCCCTTTTTTTACACAAATCTGAAGCATATTAAAGTTTCATTTAAACCAGATTTAAACCCTGTACAACGAAATAAAGTTAGTGTAAATTTAGAATTTATACCAGGTTTACACAACTTTATATCGCTTATAAAGGAGTCTCTTTATTCGGCTTTATTTGTTAGTATAAAGATGGTATAAAGGTCATCTTTACAAAAGTGTAAATAGAGGTTAAAGCTGTGTAAAGTTGACCTTTAAACAAGCTTTATCCCTGCTTCACACCGAATTAAATTTTGTTTTTCATGCTGTGATATATAGCTGTATACAGGTATGTATAGCTGTGTCAGTATAGCCGTGTATACCTGTGTATAGCTGTGTATAGCCATGTATAGCCATGTATAGCCATGTTTAGCTGTGTATAACCATGTATAGCTGTGTATAGCTGTGTATAGCTGTGTATAGCTATGTATGGCTATGTATATCTGTGTATAGCCATGTATAGCTGTGTATAGCTGTGTATAGCCATGTCCAGCCATGTATAGCCATGTATAGCCATGTATAGCTGTGTATAGCCAGGTATAGCTATGTATAGTTGTGTATAGCTATGTATGGCTATGTATATCTGTGTATAGCCATGTATAGCTGTGTATATCCATGTATAGCTATGTATAGCTGTGTATAGCTATGTATGTCTATGTATATCTGTGTATAGCCATGTATAGCCATGTATAGCTGTGTATAGCCATGTATAGCTGTGTATAGGCATGTATAGCTGTGTATAGCTATGTACGACTGTGTATAGCTATGTATAGCTGTGTATAGCTGTGTATAGCCATGTATAACTGTATATAGCCATGTATAGCTGTGTATAGCTGTGTATACCCATGTATAGCCATGTATAGCTGTGTATAGCCATGTATAGCCATAGCCATAAATAGCCATGTATAGCTATGTATAGCTGTGTATAGCCATGTATAGCTGTGTATAGTTGTGTATAGCTATGTATGGCTATGTATATCTGTGTATAGCCATGTATAGCTGTGTATACCTGTGTATAGCCATGTACAGGCGTGTATAGCCATGTATAGCCATGTATAGCTGTGTATAGCCCTGTATAGCTATGTATAGCTGTGTATAGCTATGTATGGCTATGTATATCTGTGTATAGCCATGTATAGCTGTGTATAGCTGTGTATAGCTGTATAGCTGTGTATAGCTGTGTATAGTTGTGTATAGCTATGTATGGCTATGTATATCTGTGTATAGCCATGTATAGCTGTGTATAGCCATGTACAGCCATGTATAGCCATGTATAGCCATGTATAGCTATGTATAGCCCTGTATAGCTATGTATAGCTGTGTATAGCTATGTATGGCTATGTATATCTGTGTATAGCCATGTATACCTGTGTATAGCGATGTATAGCTGTGTATAGCTATGTATGTCTATGTATAGCTGTGTACAGTTATGTATAGCCATGTATTGCCATGTATAGCTGTGTATAGCCATGTATAGCTATGTATAGCTGTGTATAGCTATGTATGGCTATTTATATCTGTGTATAGCCATCTATAGCTGTGTATAGTTGTGTATAGCTATGTATGTCTATGTATAACTGTCTATAGCCATGTATAGCCATGTATAGCTGTGTATAGCTGTGTATAGCTATGTATGTCTATGTATATCTGTGTATAGCCATGTATAGCTGTGTATAGCCATGTATAGCTGTGTATAGGCATGTATAGCTGTGTATAGCTATGTACGACTGTGTATAGCCATGTATAGCTATGTATAGCTGTGTATAGCTATGTATGGCTATTTATATCTGTGTATAGCCATGTATAGCTGTGTATAGTTGTGTATAGCTATGTATGTCTATGTATAGCCATGTATAGCTGTGTATATCCATGTATAGCTATGTATAGCTGTGTATAGCTGTGTATAGCTATGTATGTCTATGTATATCTGTGTATAGCCATGTATAGCTGTGTATAGCCATGTATAGCTGTGTATAGGCATGTATAGCTGTGTATAGCTATGTACGACTGTGTATAGCTATGTATAGCTGTGTATAGCTGTGTATAGCCATGCATAACTGTGTATAGCCATGTATAGCTGTGTATAGCTGTGTATACCCATGTATAGCCATGTATAGCTGTGTATAGCCATGTATAGCCATAGCCATAAATAGCCATGTATAGCTATGTATAGCTGTGTATAGCCATGTATAGCTGTGTATAGTTGTGTATAGCTATGTATGGCTATGTATATCTGTGTATAGCCATGTATAGCTGTGTATAGCTGTGTATAGCCATGTACAGCCATGTATAGCCATGTATAGCCATGTATAGCTGTGTATAGCCCTGTATAGCTATGTATAGCTGTGTATAGCTATGTATGGCTATGTATATCTGTGTATAGCCATGTATAGCTGTGTATAGCTGTGTATAGCTGTATAGCTGTGTATAGTTGTGTATAGCTATGTATGGCTATGTATATCTGTGTATAGCCATGTATAGCTGTGTATAGCTGTGTATAGCCATGTACAGCCATGTATAGCCATGTATAGCCATGTATAGCTGTGTATAGCCCTGTATAGCTATGTATAGCTGTGTATAGCTATGTATGGCTATGTATATCTGTGTATAGCCATGTATAGCTGTGTATAGCTGTGTATAGCTGTATAGCTGTGTATAGTTGTGTATAGCTATGTATGGCTATGTATATCTGTGTATAGCCATGTATAGCTGTGTATAGCTGTGTATAGCCATGTACAGCCATGTATAGCCATGTATAGCCATGTATAGCTGTGTATAGCCCTGTATAGCTATGTATAGCTGTGTATAGCTATGCATGGCTATGTATATCTGTGTATAGCCATGTATACCTGTGTATAGCGATGTATAGCTGTGTATAGCTATGTATGTCTATGTATAGCTGTGTACAGTTATGTATAGCCATGTATTGCCATGTATAGCTGTGTATAGCCATGTATAGCTATGTATAGCTGTGTATAGCTATGTATGGCTATTTATATCTGTGTATAGCCATGTATAGCTGTGTATAGTTGTGTATAGCTATGTATGTCTATGTATAACTGTGTATAGCCATGTATAGCCATGTATAGCTGTGTATAGCCATGTATAGCCGTGTACAGCCATGTATAGCCATGTATAGCCATGTTTAGCTGTGTATAGCCATGTATAGCTGTGTATAGCTGTGTATAGCTATGTATGGCTATGTATATCTGTGTATAGCCATGTATAGCTGTGTATAGCTGTGTATAGCCATGTATAGCTGTGTATAGTCATGTATAGCTGTGTATAGCCATGTATAGCTGTGTATAGCTGTGTATAGCTATGTATAGTTATGTATAGCTGTGTATAGCTGTGTATAGCCATGTATAGCTGTGTATAGTCATGTATAGCTGTGTATTGCTGTGTATAGCTGTGTATAGCCATGTATAGCTATGTATAGCTGTGTACAGCTATGTATGGCTATGTATATCTGTGTATAGCCATATATAGCTGTGTATAGTTGTGTATAGCTATGAATGGCTATGTATAACTGTATAGCCATGTATAGCTATGTATAGCTGTGTATAGCTATGTATGGCTATTTATATCTGTGTATAGCCATGTATAGCTGTGTGTAGTTGTGTATAGCTATGTATGTCTATGTATAACTGTGTATAGCCATGTATAGCCATGTATAGCTGTGTATAGCCATGTATAGCCGTGTACAGCCATGTATAGCCATGTATAGCCATGTTTAGCTGTGTATAGCCATGTATAGCTGTGTATAGCTGTGTATAGCTATGTATGGCTATGTATATCTGTGTATAGCCATGTATAGCTGTGTATAGCTGTGTATAGCCATGTATAGCTGTGTATAGTCATGTATAGCTGTGTATAGCCATGTATAGCTGTGTATAGCTGTGTATAGCTATGTATAGTTATGTATAGCTGTGTATAGCTGTGTATAGCCATGTATAGCCGTGTATAGTCATGTATAGCTGTGTATTGCTGTGTATAGCTGTGTATAGCCATGTATAGCTATGTATAGCTGTGTACAGCTATGTATGGCTATGTATATCTGTGTATAGCCATATATAGCTATGAATGGCTATGTATATCTGTGTATAGCCATGTATGGCTGTGTATAGCTGTGTATGGCCATGTACAGCAATGTATAGCCATGTATAGCTATATATAGCTGTGTATAGCCCTGTATAGCTATGTATAGCTGTGTATAGCTATGTATGGCTATGTATATCTGTGTATAGCCATGTATGGCTATACACAGATATGGAAATTAGCCGCACCTGTTATTTACAAGAGCTTAACTGATCTTTTTAACTTTTCCATCGCCTCGGGTGAATTTCCTAGCGATTGGAAGGTTGCAAAGGTCTGTCCGCTCTTTAAATCCGGCGAGAAATGCGATGCCAACAACTATAGACCTATATCGGTTTTACCAAGCATTGCTCGTGTTTTTGAAAGAATTTTCTTCGAACAAATTTACCGTCACCTTAGTAATAATAAATTGCTTTATTCTCGCCAATCGGGGTTCAGGTCGCTCCACTCAACCGTGTCTGCCCTACTTGACATGACGAATGATTGGTGTTTCAATATAGATAGGGGCATGGTTAATGGAGTCTTATTTCTAGATCTAAAAAAGGCCTTCGATACCGTTGACCACAAGATTCTTCTTAAGAAATTAGAATTTTACGGTTTTGAAGGTATTACTCTACATTGGTTTCAGTCTTATCTTGCAGGCAGACAGCAAGTGTGTTGTGTTAACGGCGTCGTCTCTTCTACTAAGACAATCTCCTGTGGGGTACCTCAAGGGTCCATTTTAGGACCTTTGTTGTTTTTGATTTACGTTAATGATATGCCAAAATGCTTAGGGTACGGAACAGCGAGATTGTTCGCCGACGACACAAACTTAACTTTCGCAAGTTGCAGTCTGCCTGTTTTGCAAAATAAAACGAGTAATGATTTAAATGAAATTGCCGCCTGGCTTAATGTCAACAAACTTACTCTTAATTTGTTAAAGACAGATTTTATGTTAATAGGGTCTAGACAAAGAATTGCCGCTCTTGACGGTAACATAGAACTTTCCTTGTCTAATACGGATGTTAGGCAAGTAGAGTCCACTAAATGCCTAGGTGTCAATATTGATAAGAACCTGACATGGGAAGGTCACTTGCAAAGTGTAAAGCAAAAAGTGTCCTCCAACTTACGAATACTGAAAAAGGTTAAACCTTTTCTAAATAGTGAGAATATCGATACTTTATATAGGTCAATTATTGAGCCTTATTTCAGTTATTGTTGTCTTGTCTGGGACTCAATAGGTGACACATTAAGTAATAGTCTTCAAAGGCTTCAAAATAGGGCGGCTCGTATTGTTACTGGTGCTGCTTATAATAAGCCTTCTGGAGAAGTTTTTGAGGAATTAGGCTGGACTCAGTTAAATTCCATGAGACAATTTCACAAGGCCATTATGATGTTTAAAATTGTTAACGGCCTGGCACCTCCATACCTTACCGAAATGTTCACTTCTAATAACGCCTTAAACAATTACGGTCTGAGATCTTCTAGTTACGACCTAGAACTGCCCAAATGCAGAACAAATTACTATAAGAATAGTTTTGCTTTCAGTGGCGTCAAGGTCTGGAATGCTCTCTCTCGCTACCTCAAAGAAGAAAGGTCTTTGGAAAAGTTTAAAAGAGGCTTACTACCGGCACTTGTAAAGTAATTAGTTAAAGATCGCCTTGTAAATTGTTAAGTTTAAGTACATATTTTAAGTATTGTATTAATTAGTTAATTCACGGATTTTATGGAAACCAAATTTAAACCTGTATATTTAAATTTGATAAGATTTCGTGTATAAATAAAAGATTCCATCCATCCATCCATCCATAGCTGTGTATAGCTGTGTATAGATATGTATAGCTGTGTATACTCATGTATAGCTGTGTATAGCCATGTATAGCTGTGTATAGCTGTGTATAGCTATGTATAGTTATGTATAGCTATGTATAGCTGTGTATAGCCATGTATAGCTGTGTATAGTCAAGTATAGCTGTGTATTGCTGTGTATAGCTGTGTATAGCTGTGTATAGCTATGTATAGTTATGTATAGCTATGTATAGCTGTGTATAGCCATGTATAGCTGTGTATAGTCAAGTATAGCTGTGTATGGCTATGTATATCTGTGTATAGCCATGTATAGCTGTGTATAGCTGTGTATAGCCATGTATAGCTGTGTATACTCATGTATAGCTGTGTATAGCCATGTATAGCTGTGTATAGCTGTGTATAGCTATGTATAGTTATGTATAGCTATGTATAGCTGTGTATAGCCATGTATAGCTGTGTATAGTCAAGTATAGCTGTGTATTGCTGTGTATAGCTGTGTATAGCCATGTATAGCTATGTATAGCTGTGTATAGCTATGTATGGCTATGTATATCTGTGTATAGCCATGTATAGCTGTGTATAGTTGTGTATAGCTATGTATAGCTATGTATATCTGTGTATAGCCATGTATGGCTGTGTATAGCTGTGTATAGCCATGTACAGCCATGTATAGCCATGTATAGCCATGTATAGCTGTGTATAGCCATATATAGCTATGTATAGCTGTGTATAGCTATGTATGGCTATGTATATCTGTGTATAGCCATGTATAGCTGTGTATAGTTGTGTACAGCTATGTATGTCTATGTATAACTGTGTATAGCCATGTATAGCCATGTATAGCTGTGTATAGCCATGTATAAACGTGTTTATTAAAAACTGGACTAGGTATATTGGATTTCTAGCATTTTGATTGGCTGAACGGAGCTAGGCTAACAGCTCATATACCTGCTGCGACAAATATGGTCAATGAACACTCAACAACAAAGTGAGCTGAAAGTTTTTTCCTCGCGAGCAACCCGACGAGAAAAATGGACCAGAAAAATCACTTGACAGCGAATTTAAATTAAGCAGAAATTCCAACATCGTCAAAAACAAGCATCACTAACAGCGTCGTCTAACACAAGTCAAAATTGTTTGAAGAAAGTGTGCAGAAATGGAAATTTAAGCATAAAGCGTTGTGTTTACAATTAATTTCTTTCATCGATCGTCACGTCCATCATTGAAATTGAACAAACGGTAGGTTTTATCAGGAAGGCTTTCCACTTCAAAATATCAAGACAAGACATAAAATAAAACACAATGAAATGGGGCAGGAGCATCTTAATAAAACCATCACACATTCATAGCAAGTCGGTACGAAAATCATGAATCAGCCTAAACAAGTACTAAAAAAAATACAGCTGCAAACTACCAAGAAGGAAGGAAGGTCGAGATTTTTTTCGGCTTTACAAACGCAAAATTGACACTGGTTTACCTGCACTCGTTGTAGCTCTGTGTTCCAACAGGTCCAAATGCTCAGATAGAAATCGGATGCCATGTAAACGGAGTTGAATCGCTTTTCCAGTTGTTTGAATGTTGTTTTTACCATTCCGTCCGCAACCTCTAAACCGAGAACAACTGCATTTTGCGCTTTGCGTTTAACAAACTATGATGATGAATTCTAATGTTCCTCGCTACAGTAATCTTGCTTCTGAGCTGCATAGAAATTACCTCTTCAAGTTCAAATTTTTTCTGTCTTCAGTTCGATCAAACACGCACATGATAGCTCCGTTGTGCGAACAGATTACAAACTTGTTCAGTTTCAACTCCAGCAGTTAATGTGGCGAAATTGTACAGCTTCAATCCGCTTTAAACGAGATTACAACAATGTCTCAGGAAAAATCAAACATGTACCATATTTCAGAGCCAATAATTAGAAGATTTTTCTCCAAAACTTGTGCTACTTTGTTCACTTTCGAGCACTTTTCATTGATTCATTCAGCTTTGCAATGAAACGCTGCAACACTTCGCAAGGTTTTGGCGCCTTTTTCGTTCAGTCATGTGATCGATTCTTGTTCCGTTTAAATTTCTTCTCTCATTTTTCCGTTCTTTCTTGATTTTTTTAAAGAGTGGTTAAGTTTTTAATAAAACAATTATTCTACTCGGGCTTGCTGGATATCAAATGATTATAACCAACTCGGCGCTACGCGCCTCGTTGGTTATCTATCATTCGATATCCAGCGCGCCCTCGTAGAATAATTGTTAAATAGCCATGTATAGCTGTGTATAGCTGTGTATAGCTATGTATGGCTATGTATATCTGTGTATAGCCATGTATCGCTGTGTATAGCTGTGTATAGCCATGAATGGCTGTGTATAGCTGTGTATAGCTATGTATAGTTATGTATAGCTGTGTATAGCTGTGTATAGCCATGTATAGCTGTGTATAGTCATGTATAGCTGTGTATCGCTGTGTATAGCTGTGTATAGCTGTTTATAGCTGTGTATAGTCTTGTATAGCTGTGTATAGCCATGTATAGCTGTGTATAGCTGTGTATAGCTATTTATAGTTATGTATAGCTGTGTATAGCTGTATATAGCCATGTATAGCTGTGTATAGTCATGTATAGCTGTGTATTGCTGTGTAGATCTATGTATAGCCATGTATAGCTGTGTATAGTTGTGTATAGCTATGTATGGCTATGTATATCTGTGTATAGCCATGTATGGCTGTGTATAGCTGTGTATAGCCATGTACAGCCATGTATAGCCATGTATAGCCATGTATAGCTGTGTATAGCCCTGTATAGCTATTTATAGCTGTGTATAGCTGTGTATAGCCATGTATAGCTGTGTATAGCTGTGTATAGCTATGTATAGTTATGTATAGCTATGTATAGCTGTGTATAGCCATGTATAGATGTGTATAGTCATGTATAACTGTGTATAGCTGTGTATAGCTATGTATGGCTATGTATATCTGTGTATAGCCATGTATAGCTGTGTATAGTTGTGTATAGCTATGTATGTATAGTTGTGTATAGCTGTGTATAGTCATGTATAGCTGTGTATTGCTGTGTATAGCTGTGTATAGCCATGTATAGCTATGTATAGCTGTGTATAGCTATGTATGGCTATGTATATCTGTGTATAGCCATGTATAGCTGTGTATAGTTGTGTATAGCTATGTATGGCTATGTATATCTGTGTATAGCCATGTATGGCTGTGTATAGCTGTGTATAGCCATGTACAGCCATGTATAGCCATGTATAGCCATGTATAGCTGTGTATAGCCATATATAGCTATGTATAGCTGTGTATAGCTAAGTATGGCTATGTATATCTGTGTATAGCCATGTATAGCTGTGTATAGTTGTGTATAGCTATGTATGTCTATGTATAACTGTGTATAGCCATGTATAGTCATGTATAGCTGTGTATAGCCATGTATAAACGTGTATAGCCATGTATAGCCATGTATAGCCGTGTTTAGCTGTGTATAGCCATGTGTAGCTGTGTATAGCTGTGTATAGCTATGTATGGCTATGTATATCTGGCTATAGCCATGTATCGCTGTGTATAGCTGTGTATAGCCATGTATAGCTGTGTATAGCTGTGTATAGCTATGTATAGTTATGTATAGCTGTGTATAGCTGTGTATAGCCATGTATAGCTGTGTATAGTCATGTATAGCTGTGTATTGCTGTGTATAGCTGTGTATAGCTGTTTATAGCTGTGTATAGTTATGTATAGCTGTGTATTGCCATGTATAGCTGTGTATAGCCATGTATAGCTATGTATAGCTGTGTATAGCTATGTATGGCTATGTATATCTGTGTATAGCCATGTATGGCTGTGTATAGCTGTGGATAGCCATGTACAGCCATGTATAGCCATGTATAGCCATGTATAGCTGTGTATAGCCATGTATAGCTATGTATAGCTGTGTATAGCTATGTATGGCTATGTATATCTGTCTATAGCCATGTATAGCTGTGTATGGCTGTGTATAGCGATGTATATTGCTTCCTATGTTTATGCCTATATTGGATTAAGTCAAACCACTATGTGATAGTTACACCACGTACCTACCAAGGAGTGTGAAGTTTCCGGAGTCCCCCTGGGAAGATCGAAGGAATAGGTGGTATGAATTTGTTAGGTTTAACCTTGATACTCTCTTCTTGAGAAAAGGATGGGTAACTTTGTTCAAATTGCTACTTTTTGATAGGGATGACATTTAAAATTTCTAAGCAAATTGAGTTTGTGCTTATCGTCCCTCCCCTCCCCTCCTCTCTCTTTTCAAGTTAATTTATTCTGTGAAAGCCGTTATAAATTATGCTATGCGCGCGCAGCCCTAGCTGGTAGGCGTTTATTTCAAGCCTGAAACAGAAGGACTTCGTTTCATTTCGTAACAAAATGGTAGAAAATAGCGAGGTTCACGTCGTAAAAGCAGTTCACAGAGGTCAGAATGAAGGACCAGAAGCCGACGGGTCTCTAAGAAACTGCTTCACAATGTTCTGGCGATTCCACGGTTGACACTGGAACGATGGAAGCGAACAACCGACCTGGACTTTCAAGGTTAGTGTGAATTGTGTTCAGTGATTTCCCCTAACCTCAACCGGTTTCTGTGAAAATCAGAGCAAGTCATGAATACTCAACAAATTGTGCAGCTCCCTATTTACGTTTTAAACAAGTGTTGTTTTGCTGCAACTACAGGACGTGTGAATGAGCGTATGGCGTACGTGCATGTAATGTTTTTATACAGCATTTGCATGAAACCCCTTCGACTGGCAGGCTAACAGAGATTATTACTTTAAAAGAAAAGTCGCGTTTTAGTGTTGTTAAGCTTTTCATTCAGACTGAATATCACAAAAATAATATTCCTCAGTTGCTGTTGCAAGGCACATGCTCAATATACCGGTAACTATAGTCACTCAATAGAAATTGATATCAGAAATAATAATTATTGATAAATTATCAATTAATTATCATTTTCTGATTGCTAGTAATTGGTTTTGGCAGTCAAACTAATAGAACAATCACTTAAAAAGCCATCTTTAGTGATTTCAGTTGCACAGCTTGCCTTCTTCAAGTGGGGCCAGAGGTCTTGGGACTAATGCACAAGTCATTTGACAGTCCCGGTTCCCCCCCCCCCCCCCTCAGGCATGGCCGGGGTAATGAGGGGACTTTCACTTAATATTCACTCCATTTTCGTCCCCCGGTAGACGGGGAACACACAAGAAATCACGGCCTTAGCCTCCCTGGCCAGGGAATAAGCGGGGCAGTTACTCCATGGTCAGCGGTTTTCATTTTCATGCCACATAGTAATTTTGCATACATTATCATCACTCCTTTGATTGAACGATCGAAGCGAATTGTAAAGCGAAGCGATACAAAGGTGTAAATTAAAATGCTCTGTGAAACGTCTTTCTGCCTTTCCGGTTTAAAAAAGGCCCTTGTAGCCGAAGATTTCTTAAGTCTAGTAATGCATCAGTCAATTCCAACTGCGCCCATCCCCCCCCCCCCGGGCTAACCCCCGGGCATTAGCATTTTTTTTCTCTTGGATGGCAAATTCCCGGCGGTGGGGACACTTTAGCTGCCAAATGCCCCGTGGTGGGGACTAAGGAAGAGGGCAAATGCCCCACCCCCGGGATCGTACGTCCCCAATCAACACTGCAGCAAGTTTTCATTCATGGCACAAAAATGCCACTTTCAGCGTTTTTTATGTGTTATTTTTCATTTCTGTAGGCCTGCCTCTCAGTCTTCTATTGTTTGTAATGGAACTATCCGATGTTTAACGTAATAAGAAAGTTAGTATAAATGCCAAGTGATGATATTTTAATACTTCACAGACACCAATACTACATGAAGTTGATTGTTACTTTCCCGTTTTGTTTTAAACAGTTCGATAGTAAACAAAAATCTTGACATTATAAAAGTCTGTTGTGAATATTTTAATAATATGCAAAAGTATAAAACGACGATCCCTATACACATGTTTAGAATTCAATAATCGATCGTAATAGTTTAAGAATCATCGCAACCAAATTTTGCTTAAATCCTTGTTCAAAGAAGCATACGTACGTCGATTCACGTTGATCGTTCCCGATCTCGCTATATAAAGTGATAGTTGTGCCTTGGTAAGCAATGAAGAAATGCATAAAATCGAGAAAACCTCCACAAGCTTGTCCAGTCCTTAACGGACGATCCAATCTGCGACGAACTGCTGGTCTTTTGCGATAAAATCCTCCATGTTTGGATTTCGAGTCGGAAACCACATGTGTGTCAAAAGCCCGGGGGCAGGCAAATGCCCGACCCCCGGGCCGTGCCAAATTTGCTAATGCCCCATCCCCGGGACTGGCAAGGCACGCAAGTGCCCCGCAGTTGCCCGGGGGGGGGATGGGCGCAGCTGGAATTGACTGATGCATAAGGAAAGGTGGGCATATTTTCAATGATACTGTATAGATATTAAAATATTATGCATTTAAACTCACTGACTTGACCTATCGATGAACAAGTTAAGCTATTATCAATGTTAATATTAATGATTAAGTTACGCGTTGTTTTGTGTTGTTTCGATTAGTGTCTAACTGGGGATTGCTTCTTTATGACCTACTTTCATTTTGACAAGAAATACATTTGTTAAGCTTGAGTTATTCTAACTTCAGAAGACTATTGCTAAAACATGAGTTGTAATTTGTTGTGATCTTGCATTTTCTGACATCAAGATGTAAAATAGAAAGATTATGTTAAAATAGTTGTCTTTTCTTGTCCATGGAGGGGTTTCAAGTGTTGCCACATAATGTTTTCATTTCATGGTTATCATCATGTTTCTCATCCCTTGTTACGAGTTGGCATTTAAAAGGGAGTACCCTGTTCGTTGGACATACGTGTATGGGGGTGGGGAGTTCACCATTCACTTTTCCCCTGGGGACCGGGGAATTCACTGGCTTCATTTGCATAAAAAGTTACTGCCCTGGTCATGCCTGAGGGGTGGGGGGGGGGGGTTCGGCGTTTTTAAATGACAGGTGCAGAATAGTCTTTGCCTCAATCTACTGTTTAATTTTGTCTATTGAAATTATTTTGTCTCTATGTTTTGATGTTTATTTTGGAAGGAAGATAGCCATAAGAAGTGACCTTGTTTTTTATTTGTGTGTTTTTGTTAAAAGTCTGAACTTCTGGGATCTAGGGAAATTAAAAACAAGCATTCTTCATTGCTATCAGCAATCTAAATTAATAAAGGTCACAAACCTTTTTCTTCATTGATTCTCACTGATTGCTAAAATCATTTGAAATAATTCATTGATATTGTTTACTCTTGAATTTTGTTTTGTGACTTTCAAAATTGCTCTTTTAAAAATGTGTCTACTTTAGTTTTTCCCACAGTACCGGCCTCCACTGCAGAGCAAAGTAAATATTTGTGTGCAACTAAAGGCTAATTTACATGCTGCGACTTGTCAGGCTGATTTGTCGGCCACGACAAATCAGGGAGCGAATCAGCGCCTGTGAATGGCAATCCGATGGGGGCGCGACTCCAATCCGACAAGCCGGCCGATTCAGAAAAATCTGTGACCGCTTCACAGATTTTCACGTGTCGGGCCCAATTTTAAGAACGAAAACGCAACCTACAAAAGAATTGGGGCAAAACAAATTATATCTGCAGTATTTTAGCTGAAAACAAACTAACTATCTAGCACCTACCATTTTGTTTTCCAAAAACGTTTTATAAAAAAGCTTTTACTATAAAAAAAAATGCATGTGCAGTGCTTGCACTGTACATAAACTAATTTGCTTCCCGATTTATCGTGGCCGACAAATCGCAGCCTTAAAATGCAATAGTATGACATGTATCTTTTAGTTATCATGGTTTAGTTTGACTGTGTTGTGTCTTCACAGAAAAAAAAAAGACAACAGCATTGGGCAACAAATTAGTCAAGACGGACAAGAAGAACATGTGCATGGAAAGCAGGGATTATCTGCTGAACATTAGGTATCAAAGGCAGACACCAATGATGATTTTAAGATCCAAATTGTTATCTTACAAGTGTAAGTACTATGCACTAGCACAGCTCAGAATGGGACACATTTGACTACAACTACCAGAATCCTTCAGTTTTTCTTTTCTGATTAAGGGTTACCAACATGCCAGCCAGTCGCACAAGCAACACAATCATGTAAGTCCACAATTCTGAAGAAAAAGGCTGAGGGTACAGCTGTAGAAATGGAGTGTTTCTTGCATGCAATGCTGAAGAAAATTGAGAAATTCAATTGAGTCAGCAAGTCCACAGCGGTCAAACACTTTATGGAAGCTTAAGCAAACTGTCATATAACAGTTGCTGAGTTCAGCAGTGTACATGTACATGTAAGAACATTGTATGTCGTGCTCGATTTAGATGTTTTGACTTACTCTTACATCTGTTGCACCACTGCAAACCACCTATTTAGACAGTACAAGTTTGTTGTATGCAACATGCTGACAAAAAGCCTACTGCGCCCGTTGTTTTATGGGAATCAAAGCTACATTTTTATCATGACTGTTGCCATGACCAAAACAAAACAAAACAATTCCAGGATAAAGACAGATAAATTAAAGAGCAATCGAGAAGAGAAATGACCTTCATAATCAAAGGAAATTGCTGCCTCACTGGTCTGAGTAATCGAAGATAGGGAAAGAAAACTACAGTAGGATTAATATTAATATTATACTGTGCCTAGCATGTGACTATGTGCCTTGCATCTTGCACTCTTGGCTCGCTAAAAAACATGCCTCACTGACTCACTCATTGTTCATACACCCAAATTAGGTCCATTGTCATTAAACTTCACTGGGATTACACAATTTTAATAAGAAAGGAAAAACTAATTTGATTGTGGTAGTTGTAGTCAATGATGCCATCATGCAAATGTCCTACAATTGTTAATGAAACAGACTATGCCAATCCAAAAAAAGAACGCAATCCTTATGCTTACACTGTTCCTGGAGACGCTAAACCCTTTACATTTTCGAAGAAAAACTGCTGACAACAAAAATTGGTTCTAAAGTAGTCAATATTTGGCCTTGTTAATGCAATTCCATAGAAAGCAACCTAATAAGCTAGCATGTGTGGGCTGGATTTGGGCCCACACATTTCTTTTGGTTCATTTAGCATGTGTACATGTGCTGTGCCCAGTTCCCTCTTTGATCACAATTTGAAGGTATCGTGGTTGTTGTATTTAAAGTGGCATGTTTGGTCATTTCCTGTGGTTCTAAGGGTGTGTAGGTTGCAAGACCCAATGATTTGAATGATTTTTAATCATAAAACAAACTACTGGATTTCATTTCATGTACTGAATAAGACTTCTGGGTAAGCTCATTTTGGACTTGTTTTGCTGCATACAACTACCATGATGCACCAATGGCATGTTCATAGAGGGAACTGAACATTCAAAAATTATTCATTTCCCCTTGAGTATTCACTAAGATGTTTTCATAATTTTTCAATCAAATCAAGCATAAAATTATGGTTACTAATTGACTGAGGTCAGGCTGGATGGGAAAATAAACGGCTCTTGATCTTGGTGCACAAACCTTTGCTTCCCAGTTGTCAACCCCAAGGCCTTCCATCAAATGTTTCCCACCCAGCCTTCTCATTCAGTTAACAGGTCATTGGGATCAGTGTTCATATGAAAAACTAACTGCTCAGCTGCCTACTTTACAGTTCTTGTCATAACATCATTCGAGCATGTAAGTGGAATTTAGCACAGAGTGCTTATTGGAGACACTGTTTTTTCACTGCATTACTACACTAGCCTGATAATAAGCTCTTCCACTGAAATTTAATGTCATTATATATACATGTAATGCATCAGTCACTTCCAGCAGTGCCCATCCCCCCCCCCCCCTCTCGCAGGCATGAGCGGGGCATTTTTCCCATTGTCCCTCACGGGACCAGGCATTAGTCTACCCCAGGGCATTTGCCATCCCATGATTTTCATGTCACAGTACTGTAACTTCCTTTTAGTGATAACTTCATTGGGCAAGTTCAATTTAGCTTTGATTACTAGAATGAAGGTAAGCCCAAAAACTAAGAAATTAACATACATTTTTTTTTTACCTTAGCTGGGGGCATTTGCCAGGTTGGTCTTTAAAAATCCTAACGCCCAGGGGTTGACCTGGTGAAGGGGGGAATGAGCACTGCTGGAAATGACTGATTCATAATTAACTGCTGCTGGTGCACTTAGTTGTAAGCAGTGAAAAGTGCATTCTGTTGAAGAATCTCTTACCTGTAAGACATTCAGAAAAAAGATCAGAGCACAGTTGCTTAAAACAGGATTAAGCTAACCCAGGGTTAGTATCAGTTTTGAATTCAAGTTTGTAGCTTATGATGTGGATACCTGTTAATTCTTTTTGTTCAAACTACAACTAAAAATAAGCAGTGGAAACGGTTTCAAAAAAGAGATAAAGAATCATTTGTTAAACCTTTTACTCCTGTGTTAGCTTTAACCAGCTTTCAAACAACTACATGTATGCAGTTTAGCTCTTGCAAAGCTTTCCAGTGAAACATATGACTCTGCTTTTCCCACCCTTACTTTGTTGACGAAAGTGTCATTAGTTGTGCAATTTTAGTATTCTTACACTTAAGGTGGCAGTTTTTACAAAAGAGAAATTGATTAGTCATGTCACTTTGATCTGGTAATGAAAAAATAAGAATTTGTTGGTCACCACTGATTACAATTCAAGAAACTGATCGTTTTGTGTTATAGTGTGCTGTTAGTTTTGTGACCACAAAAACTGATTTGATATTGTACATTTGAATTAATAATTGCAAGTAGAACTGTACTTGAAATAGGGAACTTGGGTGCATTAGTTGATATACAAAAACTTTGGTGATAATACATGTATTTAGCCCTTAAAATTATCTTTACGGTCAGCTAAATTAACTGTTGCTTGTAAAACACTCCCTGAAATAAGAATAAATATTGGCATTTTGCTGAACATGCTTTATAGTACAGTTGTTGTCGCGGTTATTGTTAAGTTTTGCCTAAAAGAGCAAGCAAATGTGACCAACGGAAAGCAAACCTGGCATTTTTGTCATATTTCCTTTTCAGGTAAAACCATCTTTTCGTGCAGTATATACACTGTATTTGACCGTGCGTCATAATTACTTTTGGGTGAATTTGTCTTAAATGTGTACAGATTTATCACGTTTGCTACGGTATGTAAATATGGAGCGAAGACCTGTATTCACCTTCTTTGCTTCACTGGTAAATGTGGCCCAAACACGAGATTTGATTCATGTGCAAATACGACCAAAGAAAAAATTAACATGGCATTTCCTTCATATTTGCTATCCGTGTAAACATCGAGTAAAAGCGGTATTTACCATCTTTGCTTTGTTTATAAATGTGGTGCAAACACGTCATTTGATTTATGTGCAGATATGGCCAAAGTAAAGCAAACATGGCATTTGCTTCATATTTGCTATCCATGGAAACATCAAGTAAACGCGGTATTTACCATCTTTGCTTTGTTTGTAAAAGTAGTGCAAACACGTCATTTGATGTACGTGCAGATATGGCCAAAGCAAAGCAAACATGGCATTTGCTTCATATTTGCTATCCATGTAAACATCGAGTAAACGCGGTATTTGCCATCTTTGCTTTGTTTGTAAATGTGGTGCAAAGACGTCATTTGATTTACGTGCAGATATGACCAAAGTAAAGCAAACGTGGTATTTGCTTCATATTTGCTGTCCACGTAAACATCGAGTAAACGCGGTATTTACCATCTTTGCTTTGTTTGTAAATGTGGTGCAAAGACGTCATTTGATTTACGTGCAGATATGACCAAAGTAAAGCAAACATGGCATTTGCTTCATATTTGCTGTCCAGGTAACTATCGAGTAAACGCGGTATTTACCAACTTTGCTTTGCTTGCAAATGTGCTCCAAACACAAAATTTGACTGATGTGCAAATATTATCAAAGTACAGCAAACATGGTATTTGGTTCATATTTGCCACCCATGCAAATCCATCTTTTGGGGCAGCAAATATTTAACTTCACTTCATAATTACTGTAGGAGTAAATCCGTCGCAAATGTGTACTTCCTGTTCACATTTGCTACGTTGCATAAATATCGAGTAAACGCGGTATTTACCATATTTGCTTTTCATGCAAATGTGGTGCAAACATGACATTTGAATTTGACCAAATATGATCAAATTTAATCATTTATGGTATTTACTTCATATTTGCTGCGATTTTGCTATCCTTGTAAATCCGTTTTTTCGTGCAGTGCAAGAACTGAACGTTGACCAAAAACTAACAAAATACAGCTGAGCACTAAACCTGAAGTAGCCGAATGAATTAGCTCCATTTGTATGTGCTATTTTAGGGCTCAGTTAAAAAGGTGCTTTGTCCTGAAAAGGTAATAGTAATTTATGCCATTTCCTTCCTCTTTTTAGCAAATAGAGGGCAAATGTTACAGCAAATACAATGCATATGTTTTTTTTAACCAATCTGAACTTCTTCTTTCTAAATTTTCGGTGTTTTGTGTCCACTTTCATCGGAGCTTAACAAAAAGGTTGTTGGTGATTGCACTTACAAGCTTGTGCGTTGTTGATGGCATCCTGATTTTGAACTAACGTCATAAAAAGGGTGAGGGAACGCTTTCCTCTCGTTCACGGCGTCGCTGCATATGGTTAGTGAGATTTCCAGTTAATAAGTCGTCTAATATTTCGTTCCAACTGAACTGAGTCAGTTATGCGTTTACCGGCTCGGCGCAAATTTCGCTTGTTGGCTTTTGTTTGTTTTGATCTGCGTCGATCTACTATTAGTTTGCAAATTAACTATGTATGAACTACGAATAGAGATCAATACTTGTCTATACACATAGAACAGTAACCATTATTCATTTTGATTTACATCCGATCCACTATTCAGTTACGAATAAATCAGGGGCACACAGCGACTAACACAAAGGAGAAATTTATCTGAAGTATTTTTATTATTGTTTTCAGCTTTTGCTAATCGTCCTATGAGCTCATTTTAAAAGGATATAGTCAATGCTAAAACAATTTGTCCTGTTCAACTTCCTTGGCAAAACAGTTTAATTTTAGCCGGACCACTCTCTCCCGGATCTCCGAACTTTTGTTGGCTTTCCAAACAACGTATATTATTGTCTTCTTTCCCCACTTTTTCCCTCCGAAAGCAAAAGAGACTGCTTTGAGACTGAGGTTCAGTATTACAAAGAGCTGATTTTTTTTTAAATCAAAAGACTTTCCCTACATGAGCTTGGAATAGGGGTATGTTTGTACCCGAAAAGACGCTCGATTGGAAAAGTGGCATTTGTTGTCAGTATGTAAGATTGTTAATAATCGGCCCGAACCCTATAAATTAAATTCAGACAATGACTTCGACATTGGTATATTTAACATTGTCTTATGAATATGGCACATATTCCTTGCAGTACTTTGGATCTGTGTTCCCGCTGTGACCAAGGCTGAACAATGATATTCAGAACTTGACCAGCTTTATTACATTCAAGTAAAAACCTTGACTTTAACTTATGGTTAGAAAGTATATCCTAAGCTAATATTACAAGGAATATGTAACGTGTAAAACGTTTTAGACTAACTCCTCACTATTCTCTGAAATGATGCAAGAGATTCATGCCTTCTCTTGCGCATAATCGAGCGAGGACTGGCGAATCCTTTGTGTGATGGCAACTTAACGGTATACACAACAAGTTGACGTGTACAAGTTCTAGTCCCTCTGTGAACGCTTTCCGGTCATTTTAGTGAAAAACAGAAATGAATTTATAAACTTATGAATCCGTCAATTCCAAGCCCGCTTATCCTTCCCCAGGGCATTTGTCGGGCATTTTCTAACTTTTCCTTCCCAAGATGCGCATTTGCTAAAACAGGTCAGCCCGGCGGGGAACAACGTTATATTTCGGATTATAAAAGCGCGGCGTACTTAACACGTTGTTCATTTTAAATTTCCTAATACCCCAATATAAAAATATAAAAACTGAGTTGATAAACGTCGTTTGGGTCGATCCCGCGCTTTTCAAGTAAACAGGAACCTACATGTTCGCTCGTTCCCAGGGCCTCCTCTTCCCACCCCCTAGCGCGAGAGTCTACGTGCGAGCAAAAGGATGGGGGAAAGAAGCGGGGCAAGATATCGAATTCGTAAGCTCTTGGCTACGCGATTAAGGCTTGGAAGGATTGATTGAAACTTTTGTGCGTAAGTGATTGATCCTTATTTACTTACCATTTTAATATATGGCTGAAAACTGACCAGTAGATCGGCGAGAGTCATACATATTTGTTTGATAGCTGCTTTATGTTTATAAAGCCTACATTTGCATGCATTTGAATATATTACATTAAATGTAGTGAAAAGGATCAGTATTTATGGACTATTATACTGTGTCGAGGGACTTTAAGAACTCAGTTCATGACCGTATTTTTTTTATAAAATGGCACAAAGAATTCTTAACGAATTCGAACTAGCGCGTGTGAGCTAGCGCTTTGTGTCCGCTGTGCAAATCGCATTTCCGAAATCGTAGTTCTGCATGGCCTATTATTAAACACAATGATCAATCTGAACCAAGTTTCGGAATTCAGTTTTACCACTGAGTTTAAAGTTGGTTTGTCAGTGCGTTCGGAATAATTCCTGTCGCTGGTTCGCCTTGAGTTGTTTTGCTGCTGGATCACAGCGTTGCATTCAAAATTTAAGAGCGACTTTCAGTAAACATCGAGTATTCGGCGGCAGAAGTTGAAAAATCGATTTCTTTCATATTTTGCACATAAATGGTATTGGTAAAACTAGAAACCTGATGTGGTTCGTTTTCCCCAGAAGCGCTTTATTTTCGAATAAAACGAGGAAATCGATCCTCGGGTTCGGAAGGTCAAAAATCACAGGAAATTAATCTTGAAAATCAGTACTATAAACTTGCATCGCACTGGTAAACTAAATCGCGGAAAAAGAGATAGACACTCCTTATCAACAAAACAAGTCTTTTCCATCAAATAGACAGTTACAAAACAGCATTAGCGAAATTTAATGAGCACAAACGATTCCAAACTAAACGGCAGGTTCTGATGTTTACGTAGAAACTGATTTGGAACTTAACTTCTGTGAAATAATTTAACATGTGCCACAACCGCACATGGTCTCCATCCTGGTTCAATAGACAGTAGAAACATTGAACTAAACTATACCTTGAAACTGGCTTGAGTTATCCATGCTGCTGTCTTTGGGAAAACTTGGAAGACAGCGAATTCAACAAATGGGGCTTAATGAAGTTCAACTTTGCCGGATGCCGAAATACACCAAAATTTTCGTGTTAAGCTACACAATCTCTCTTTTCTTCGTCGTTGCTTGATGCTTGACGATGGCTTCAAACTAAAATGTTCGGTTAACCTCAAAAAAGGTAGAGGGAAAAGAAAAAGTTGAACGATACAGGTAATATCGTTGTGAGGTCTCTATGCAAACCAGGACAAAACGTGACATCTAATATGCTACACCTGTGACATTATATATCCAAATTTGGTTAAACAATTAAGTCACGGTATTTGGTAACGCAATGCAAACAAATGTACCGAGAATATTTGTACACGAAGGAATAGAAGTTTGGAAACGTGAAAATCGCCCATTTCGGGCTTTTTCTTCCTATTTTTGGAACGCAAAAGAATGTTAACGCTGGAAATTAACAAGAATGAAGTAGAGCGAGCCCGTTTGGTTAAAGAAGCAAAATTTCCCGTGTTTTTGTGTACGGCAGAATTCAACTTCACTAAGCCCCATTTGTTAAAACTTTGCTGAGTTCGAACTGGTCCCAAACAAAGTAGCATCGATAACCCAAGCCAGTTTCCAGGTATGGGTTATTTCAATGTTTGTGCTGTCTATTGAATGAGGATTAAGACCATTTAGAATTATGGCACATGTTAAATTATTTCACAGAAGTTAGGTTCCAAATCAGTTTGTACGTGACCATCAAAACCTGCCTTTTAGTTGGAATTCTTTGTGTTCAGCAGATTTTGCTACTGCTGTTTCACAACTGTCTGGTTAATGAAAAAGACTTGTTTTGTTGATAAGGAGTGTCTATCTCTTTTTCCGCGATTTAGTTTACCAGTGCGATGCAAGTTTATAGTACTGATTTTCAAGATTAATTTCCTGTGATTTTGACCTACGGAACCCGAGAATCGATTCCCTCGTTTTTTCCGAAAATAAAGCGCTTCTGGCGAAAACGAACCGCATCAGGTTTCTAGCTTTACTAATACCTAATTATATGCAAAATACGAAAGAAATCGATTTTCAACTGCTGCCGCTAAATTGAAATTATGCTTGATTTTTATTGAAAGTCGCTCTTAATATTTTTGAAAGTCATGGGCTCGACTCCCGTCGGAACTAAGGGTTCTAGTTGTTTTGTCAAAGGGGTGGGGGAAGGCTGTGTGTTGGTTGGCCTTTTCTTGCTCGCTGGCTTCAAAAACGAAGTCTTTTAATTAGTCACATGCTAAATAGAAACTTGATATCATATTGAAATATAACTTTGATCTTCTTGTTCCAGTCATCACGTTCTCACGAATGTAGAGTTTCATAACATTTTACCTTGTCAGACTTTCATTTTGCTCGCGTTTTCAGATATAGTTTAAATCACTGACATTGTAATTGTTATTTTTATATGTCTAATAGCTTCAGATAAGAATGTTTCGTAATTCTGAAAATCCAAGCTGTCTTTGCTGTTTGATACTCCGTTTGGGTCAACAAGCCAAATCATTTAAAAAAAATTTTGATCTTGTCCTCCGGGTCGGGCGTTTGCACTCTTCCAGAAGCCCCACCGTGGGGATTTGCACGTATGCGCTGACCCGACCGTGGGGCATTTGCAACATTATTAAAAAAACAGAAAGACAAATGCCCCGGGGAGGGGATGAGCGGGCTTTGAATTGACTGAGCCATTACATGTAGGTTCTTTGCCGACAGTTAATGATCGTAAGCGATAGAACCTAAAATAAGCATGCCCAAAGTGGGAATAATTGAAAACGGAGTTACGTTTACGCGGTCAGTTTGGCACCTAAACGGAGGTACGTTCTAAAAATAGAAGCATTCAATCGTGTAATAGTCAAAGCTATGCAATTGAAAGGCCGGTAAAAAGTTCTGCGAAACGTTAATTGCATAGTATACGTACATGAACCATTCGCGGGCAAAGACCTGAAAAATACTAATATTCCAATAACGCTACAGTAAAGAGTGAAATGTTTCCCGCAAAGAACAGCTGCTCAGTGTTGTCAACAAAGCATGAAATGCACAAGTTTCCATGTAGTATCAGTTGCCCCAACATGTCAGTTGCCCATTGCAGATGTGTAAAGCTGGCAGTCCACCAGACATGTATGTCAAAAGTTTGCTAACATACGAGACAGAATTTCTGTTGAAATCCATTCACGATGTCGACGATGTGTCGAGCCCATTCCTAGACATGCACGCGTACGAGACAAGCGAGTACCCATAACTCAAAACAAGAGTTACGAAAGAGCAGGTCCAAATCGATAGAAACAGTACGCCTAACGTGATAAAAAACAATATCGTTTATGATTAATATTGAGTGCAACAGATCTTTCGTTGACGGCCACTTTAAAGAAATAAACAAGCCTTTCTTTTACTAAGTAAGTTTTGAAGACGTAAGAAAAAAGTGAGTAAGTAAGTAAAAGTGAGTTAGTAGCTGTACACTGAAAGAGTCCGCATACAATTCGACGTGCTTACGCATGCTTTACTATCTTTGTGTGTATTTTTTATTTAATTACTTTAAAAATCTCTTCTTATTTCATAAACATACAACAATATTACCTCCTTAAGTGATTCTCGGAACCCTTTTTTTCCAATAAAAACCTCACGTATGCAAGAAAAACTTTACGGCTAACAATTCTTTGCTTTAATTTGGAACGAATTAAGATTTTAAGGGTGACCGCAGCGGGAGGGTCTTTAACTAGACAACAGAAGTAAGAGTTAAATAAACTTACAATTGATAAGCAATAACGAAAGATATTACCGACATAAAGATGAGACTGATAGCTAAAATTCTAATGCTATCAGTCTTTACAAAGATAAAGGCATAATGTCTGTGAGATAATACTACAAAACGAGCACATCCACACATCGCCTAAAACCACTTATCGAGTATTTTGCTCACCTAAACAGCGTAGCTCAAATGTTGACACAACTCATTCTACATTTTTGACAGGCAGGTTGCTAGCACCTGGGGCAAGGTGTAAATATCAAATATCAGTTCGTGTCAAAGATCTGATCCGATATCAAAGATAAAGGCATAATGTCTGTGAGATAATACTACAAAACGAGCACATCCACGCATCGCCTAAAACCACTTATCGAGTATTTTGCTCACCTAAACAGCGTAGCTCAAATGATGACACAACTCATTCTACATTTTTGACAGGCAGGTTGCTAGCACCTGGGGCAAGGTGTAAATATCAAATATCAGTTCGTGTCCGGTTTAAAATATAAAAACCACGACTTTAGTGACTCATTGCATTCGCTGTAGACTAAACAGCAATATTGACATGAAGTTGGCACTGCTTCTTCTGTTTCTGGGCTGCGTGCAGCCCTTCGCCACAGCCGAGTACATTCGTGGATGTTACTACACTAACTGGTCCCAATATCGACCCAAAGGAGGCACCTTCGTTCCTGAGGACATCGACCCTTTCCTTTGTACCCATATCCTATTTTCCTTTGCACAAGTCAGTCGCACTACCCACACATTGGAAATCTATGAGGAAAACGATCACGAATTGTACGCGCGGATTAACGCCCTCAAGAAAATTAACCCAAAGCTCAAGACCCAGATTGCCGTTGGTGGATGGTCCCACGAAGAAAAGGACAGCCCGTTTTCCAAAATGGTGGCCACTCCGGAGAAACGGGCTATCTTCATCAAGTCGTCGATTCACACTTTGAGGAAGTTCGGTTTTGATGGCCTTGACCTAGACTGGGAGTATCCAGGCACGCGTGGTGGCTCTCCTAAGAGCGACAAGGGACGCTTCACGCTCCTCTGCCAAGAATTAAGAGCTGCATTCGAGGCAGAAGGCAAGGCATCTGGGAAGGAGCGTTTGCTGTTGACTGCAGCAGTAGCAGCTGGACTCTGGACTATAAAGGATGCCTACGATATTGAAGCCATCGCCGAGCCACTTGACTGGATCAACCTGATGACGTACGATCTTCATGGCACCTGGGAATACAAAACTGGCCACCACACTGCCATGGGACCAGATGGTGACAAGCTGACCCTTCCATTTGCAGTCTGGTACTGGATGAACAACAGAGACACTTGGGAGAAGCCGGGAATCAGGAAAGGTATGCCAGCCAACAAGATTGTCCTCGGCTTAGCGACATACGGACGCGCGTTTGGCCTTTCAAGCCCATCGACAAACGGCCTTGACGCTGCAAGGGATTACCAGTACACCCCTAAAGGAAAATATACTGGTGCAGAAGGCTTCCTGGCGTATTATGAGATCTGCAACAGGGGTCTGACCGTGGTGGAAAAGAATAAAGCAGAGGCACCATATGGGTACAAGGACAAGGACTGGGTGGGGTTCGACAATCCTCAGAGCTTGATTTACAAGATCGATAACGTGGTGAAAAAGAACTCTCTCCGTGGTGTTATGTTCTGGGCTATCGACTTGGACGACTTTTCTGGACAACACTGTGGCCAAGGCAAGTACCCACTTATGAATGCTGTCAAGGAGTACCTGACCTCTGGGGTACAGCCGCCTCCTGTGACCACACAAGCACCTCCTCCGGTCACTACCCAAGCACCACCGCCTCCACCCGTCACTACCCAAGCGCCGCCACCTCCAGTGACTACAGCTCCAGGGGGAGGTGGATCCAACTGTGTTGCTGTTGGAGCCTGGACCGGCAACGCTGGTATGGACGCCTGGTGCCAGTCGAATTGTGCCGCCGGTAACTGTCCACCAGACATTTGCAAGTGTGCCTAGGGGATTAGACGGATCACTGGTTGCAATGGGTTATCAAAAGAAAATAATGTAATGTATTCAAATAAGGAATAAATGTGGTTAGTGTTGTAACAGAGTGTGACATTCATTATCTTTACCCTTTGTATAAAACAGAGTATTTTACAAGCAACATTACAAGTAGTCCCCAAATCGTGAGAAAGTTTAAAATAGAGGTTTAAGTTATCGTTAAGCTCCTGCTTTAACACTGGATAGATTATGGAAAATTCAACCCAAACACTTTATTTCCTTCACGCCTACTTCAAGATGACGCTTTTCACTACTGAAGTCCATGCAATGTTACTTTGCTCAATTTCCTTTGACAGGAATAAAGAAAAACTCCTGGGATCAGGGTAATGCAATTTTTCTTTGAGTAAATAGCATTTGCTTATTTGGCTTTGGCCTGCTTCTGAAGATGCTATTCCCTTTTTTTACTTGTTTAATCAACCTTTGTTGTGTTTCACTTTAAACGACATTACAAACAAGTTGGCGCGACAATTATGCTTTACAGTTTTCATTTTTTTTAATTGCCTTAAATTTTTCGAATTATAATCAAACTATCAAAGAGGCGCCTTAGCTACTCACTCTTAGTTTGTAGTATTTACTTTGTTACGCAATGACATCTTTTAGTTGTTTCTTCTTTTCTCTTTGAAACCAATGACGAAGTTTTTAGTTTGGGGAGTCATGCCGTATGAATACAGAACAAGAAGGAAAGGTCCACTTGAGTGAAATGACAAGTCCCACTGTTTGATACAAACCATATTTTCTACAGTTATATCAGTTTTAAACGACATTACAAACAAGTTGGCGCGACAATTATGCTTTACAGTTTTCATTTTTTTTAATTGCCTTAAATTTTTCGAATTATAATCAAACTATCAAAGAGGCGCCTTAGCTACTCACTCTTAGTTTGTAGTATTTACTTTGTTACGCAATGACATCTTTTAGTTGTTTCTTCTTTTCTCTTTGAAACCAATGACGAAGTTTTTAGTTTGGGGAGTCATGCCGTATGAATACAGAACAAGAAGGAAAGGTCCACTTGAGTGAAATGACAAGTCCCACTGTTTGATACAAACCATATTTTCTACAGTTATATCGGGAACCATTCAGTTAACCTTTTTCTTCTTTTTTGATGTGCAATGGTCCAGCTGTTATTTTAGACTCGATCCATTAATTCGTCATTTTCTTGCCACGTTTGTTGTTGTTGTCGCCTTATTGTTGATAACGCCCTAGTGAGAGCAAAATTCAAAGAAATTTCACTTCTTCGTCTTATCGAAAATTGATTTAAGGTTTTCACAATCCTAAAAAATAAGATCGAGACCTCTTTGACAAGGCAGCAACTTTGCAGGACCGCAGAGAGTGATTTCATGTGCAATTTTATGTTGGGTATAATTAAGGAACAGGCCATAAAGGCGTTTGCTCGCTAAAACTCAAGCAAAACGTTAGAAATTTTTCCTTTCCTTTCAACGATGAAAAGACCAAAGATTAAATATTTATCCTATAATTCTTGCTGTATCGTTGCGGTATATGTTAGCAATTCCCACTAAGCCAAGGTAGTTAATCAATGGGCTCCTGCAGTTATTTAACGGCTGCAACTAGTGAAAAAATTATGTTTACATCCTTGCTATAAATACTAACAATAATAATAATAATTATAATAATAATAATAATAATAATAATAATTACTCGCATGTAATTTCAGATCGAGAATTGCTTTCCCTTCACCCTCATCTCCGTCAATATTGTTTGCATGGAAGGACTGAATCCATACACTTTGGTGGCAAAGCAACGCTGATGAGGGGAAAAGTTGAAGGGGAATGAATTTTTCCTATACATGATTTTCAGTTGTTCTTGTAAGTTTTTTTTGTTTGAGACAGTAGACTCAAAAGCTAAAAGGGGGAGAAGGGACACAATGAGGGTCCCTGAGTGAAAACATCTAATGAGAATTCGAAGAACTTTCGTTTCTCTTGGCCTTTAATTTTATTTTCAGATTTGCCAAAAGATTTAATTTTTCTTACATTGCTATTGTTTCAGAAAGCAGTTTTGAGTTTAGTCCCCCTTTCTTACCGGAGCTAGAGACAGTGACAATCAAAAATCTACGTTTAGACGACGTTTAGAAGAGAATGAAAGCTACTGGTGACAAAAAGGCTACGCTTAGATTACAAAAAATTATATCTCCTCACTACTTGATGAATTCCATTCCAAATTTTTGCTTTAGCATACACTACTATAAATTCGAATACCTTGAACGCCTCAGGAATTTCAGAAACATGAATAACCCCAAAAAATACGAATAAGGACACTTTTTTCCTAATTGTAAATATACTGAACTGTCGAAGCTAATACAATTTTTTTTAGATAAAATTGACTAGGATAAAAAAAATCACAATGGATTACAAAAGAAAAAATTCATTCCAGCTTGTATAAACTAAGCGTAGTAAGCATGTATCCCTTTCACCCCGAGGATCGCATATACGCGCGCTCCTAAATGTGGTGTACATTTTGGCCCCTAAAAGGCACATCAGGGCTCTTTATAGTTCCCAGTCCCCCTCAAATAAGACCATAAACAACGTGCTTCAAAATGGCGGCGATTTGAAGCGGCTTTGCGATATTTCTTCGCAGTTTTTCAAGTTTTCCAAGTTTTCCTTGCTGAGTTAACGAGGATTTCAACATGGCGAACTTTCATACAGTTATTGATGAATTTTGCCGTATTTGCTTCAAAACTTCTGAGGATATTTACCGATAACTTCAACGCCGGGAAAGGTGAGATCGAAGCTTAAAATGTTTCATCTATCCAAAGCCAAAGATGCTCAGAACCAGGAGTTTGCCGACATTTGTAGTGAAAACCAAAGACTGTCAGCTTCTGAAAATCGTGTGACAATGGAAAATCAATATTAAAGGCTAAAACGGCATAAAATAGTTCAAAAAATCAACTGGAAAGAGCTGAGTGAGGTCCACTATGATTATACTTTTCCAAAATGTATGATTAGCTATATCTACATTAAAGTAATAGGCTGCAATAAACATTTTTGTGGTCACGGCCTATTCTCTGAAGGTTTTTCTCAGAAAATTCAGGGGTTCAAAGCGGTATCAGGGGCACCCAAAGGTTCGTTTCGGGGAATATCTGTTCGGAAAGCCTTAAATCGCCTGCGATTTTCGGATTTAACTGCGGTGAAACCTAGAGATTTCTTTGGCAAAACATCACGTCGGACTTTCGTAACAAGAGGACTTATTATTTCCTATTATTTTCGAAGGGACAAAATAAAGGTCAGCTACCAATTTCGGAGAGCCATCAGCAGCTCGGAAATTCGGCGGAAAGGATTCTGTTTCCTAAAGTTTTCTGCGGCCTAAATTTTCAGCTAAAAACGCCGAACAGATCAATCTGTATTGGCTTACACAAATAAAACGGTCTGAAACAATCTAAGAAAGCAGAAAATGATATTTCAAGTAGTTTGCTAAAAGTTTCTCGTTGGGTGCCCTTGACGTATATCAATAGAAACTGAACGTCTTTGCCAGCTGTGATCAAAGACCAACAAAAGTGGGACGAATAGTCGTATCTCGACGATAAGTTTGCTTTAAGTGCACTCATCTGCCATGCGTAACTGACATGTTGAGACAAAAAGCATACACCACCAGCAGTGATTCAACATATCGTAGCATCTGCAACAAAGACACAGCAAGTACACGTAAATAAACGTGGTGCGATTTTAGCTGAAACTGGTCCTTTGCTAACGACCTTTTCTAGCATCAAGGACGAGTTACATGAACTTAACGCCAGATGTAAACGCTAACGTCAAATTGTTGAAATCAGATAGTGATGAACTGTACTGAAGTTTACATGTTAGCAGTTACATCAGATGACCTTACGTTTTATGCAACGCGCTTCAGGGCACAAATCTAAAGTTTTTGCTTGGTCCATTAGTTTCACACCGGCTAAAGACGTTTACAGTTCGACTGTGCTGTCGTTATGGAGGAAAAACTTACGATCAATAAACGCATTTCTTCGTTTACGAAATGCTGTAAATGAAAATTGTTTCTTAGTATTTTGCACCTGCATCTCGTAGCTAACATGTTGAAACAACTAATTCAACATTTTTGGCAAACAAGCAACACTCTTCCTGACACCAAAAGCGATGATGCAAACATCAAATACCAGGTGAGAATGGGCCACGTCGTATGAATAAAATAATAAAGAACATGATCACGGGGGCTCTCTTCATTTGATGTAGACAGAGCAGCAAGATAAGATGAACACTACTCTCCTACTTCTGTTTCTTGGCTGCGTGCTTCCCTTCGCTGCTGCCGAGTACATTCGTGGATGTTACTACACTAACTGGTCCCAATATCGACCCAAAGGAGGCACCTTCGTTCCTGAGGACATCGACCCTTTCCTTTGTACCCATATCCTATTTTCCTTTGCACAAGTCAGTCGCACAACTCACACATTGGAAATCTATGAGGAAAACGATCACGAATTGTACGCGCGGATTAACGCCCTCAAGAAAATTAACCCAAAGCTCAAGACCCAGATTGCCGTTGGCGGATGGACCCATGAGGAAAAGGACAGCCCGTTTTCCAAGATGGTGGCCACACAAGAGAAACGAGCTATCTTCATTAAGTCGTCGATAGACACTTTGAGGAAGTTCGATTTTGATGGCCTTGACCTAGATTGGGAGTATCCTGGCATGCGTGGTGGCTCTCCGAAGAGTGACAAGGGACGCTTCACGCTCCTATGCCGAGAATTAAGAGCAGCATTCGAGGAAGAAGCCAAATCGTCTGGGAAGGAACGCCTACTGTTAACTGCAGCAGTGGCAGCTGGACTCTGGACTATCAAGGGTGCCTACGATATTGCTGACATTGCAGAACCACTTGACTGGATCAACCTCATGACATACGACCTTCACGGTACATGGGAATACAAAACTGGTCACCACACTGCTGTTGGGCCAGATGGTGATAAGCTGACCCTTCCATTTGCAGTCTGGTACTGGATGAACAACAGAGACACTTGGGAGAAGCCGGGAATCAGGAAAGGTATGCCAGCCAACAAGATTGTCCTCGGCTTAGCGACATACGGACGCGCGTTCGGCCTTGCAAGTCCATTGACAAACGGCCTTGACGCTGCAAGGGATTACCAGTACACCCCTAAAGGAAAATACACTGGTGCAGAAGGTTTCCTGGCGTATTATGAGATCTGCAAGAGGGGACTGACCGTGGTGGAAAAGAATAAAGCAGAGGCACCATATGGGTACAAGGACAAGGACTGGGTGGGATTTGACAATCCTCAGAGCTTGATTTACAAGATCGATAACGTGGTGAAAAAAAACGCTCTCCGTGGTGTTATGTTCTGGGCCATCGACTTAGACGACTTTTCTGGACAACACTGTGGCCAAGGCAAGTACCCACTTATGAATGCCGTCAAGAAGTACCTGACCTCTGGTGTACAGCCTCCTCCTGTGACCACACAAGCACTCCCTCCAGTCACTACCCAAGCACCACCGCCTCCAGCCGTCACTACCCAGGCGCCGCCACCGCCTCCCGTCACTACCCAAGCGCCGCCACCGCCTTCACCGGTCACTACCCAAGCCCCGCCAGCTCCTGCCACCACGGCTCCTGGGGGAGGAGGCTGCAAAGCTACTGGTCCCTGGACAGGCGATGCTGGTATGGACGCCTGGTGTGAGTCGAATTGTGTCCTTGGAAACTGCCCATCATCACATTGCACGTGTAGTTAGAGGTACAACTTGTAACGCAATCTTAAGCTGAGTTACAAATGAAATGTAATCAGATAATCAATAAATATGATTACCAATTAAACATAGTTTCAGATTCTTGATATTCATGCCTTTTTGAGAAACAGTATTTGAACGCAAGATACTGAGGGATCAAAAAATGGGTTACCAGACGCCTTTTGCCTGTTGAAAACGGACCATGAAAGTGCATATTTAAGGATTTTTTTCGAGTTAAGGGAACGTTAAGTGTATTCAGAAATTTATGGCGTCAGGTTAGTGAGCGTGCAGAGGAGGCTCGATTCTTTTCTTTTAATTTCGCATATATATAATCGGTTGTGACGTTTATGGCTGCCTGTGACGTTGTCGAACGAGATAGCTGTCACCTTGCCTTTCACGCAAAACTCGGAATTCCAAAGTGCCTTTTTTTTCCCGCCATGACATAAAAAATCAGCAGTAAAAATCAAAGGGCACCTTGGGCGGACGCTCGTGTCATTTGTGAAGGGTACATGTAAGGTCATTGAAAAGGTGGTGTTTTGGATAACATATTCACATAACGAGAACATCGTGCTCAATCAAGCTATAATTGCAGAGGCCGAATTGCAGAAAATGTCCTGTTGTTCTAGCATTTACAAAATCCTATTTTTAACAGTTTAAAAGAAACACTGCTTGTGGTCATCCACAGCTGTCAATCCATAATACATGCACTTGCAACGTTATCGGTGAAAATCCACAAGTTTGAGACCAAAAAAAATTATGTAACAGCTCAGTACAGTAAAATAGCTTCGAACAAATAAAACACACCGTAACTTCTTGAAAATGTGCCTATTGGTCACGTTTTTAAATGCAAACAAAGATATTCAGACAACAACTATACTTGAGCACTACTTCAGATGTGTTTACTTATTAACATCAATCAAACATGTACGGGGAGGGGGAGGGGAATTAGGAGCACACTAACACGCAACCACGCACTCAAGATGAACTCATTTTGAGGGAGCACCAAACAGATAAAGCCTAAAAACAAAAAGATCTCCTTTAGAAACCGATCATATCCTTTCGATATCCTTTAGAAACGGATGCAATTGTACTTTTAGTCTATAAAAGGGTATCATTTTGGAAAAATTATTATAATAAGGGTAACCGTTTGAACGTTCGGGCGCACGAGCTTCCACGTATACAATCCTCCTCGCCTTATATACAATGACATCTTGAAAATTCGTTATAATCTGAAAGAAAACATGTAGTTGTTTTATGTAATTAAACTACAAGAATTTGACATGCTATATTGGTTCGAACGCTTTTATTAGCTTGACCATCGAAGCCATTTACTTAAAGCATACTTTTTGGCACGAACTATGCATATTTCAATAAAAGAAAAGATCCAATGTCTATCAAGTTGAAATCTCACAAATATGCAACAGAAACTTGTAAAATATTTAGTTTCAAGTATTTAGATTGTTGACAAATTTTTCACAGAGTAATTAACGTTGACACAGTACTTATGAAATCATTATCTTTCTGTAATCAAAGTAGTGTGTTATTTAACGTAACACAAGAATGGTTTGTGGCGTTTTTAACGAGATTATTTAAGTAAAATATAAATTAACTTAAGATTTGTTTTGAAATCCTATGTCTTATAAATTGCCGAAAATGTTTTTACATGGAGATAGATGTTATGATTAACCTATGAAAACCAACACACGGTTTTGTTTGACACAACTGTTACTTCAATTTAAAGGGCAACTGCTTGCTAGAAAATACTTTTCATAATAACCTTCCAAATGGTTCCTTATTCATGTAGGAAGCAAAAAATCCGCTTCTGCAGCTTTTTTACCTGTGAATTTTAACAGTAAACTTCATATTTTCCCGCTTCCATTTTAATCACGTGATATAATACGTTACATGCACGTGTGTAAGCTCGAGAAAATCATAAACATGGCTGACTCGGATTCTAGTAGTGAGAGCCCAACTTCTGGTTCTCATTATTCCAATCTCGAAGGACTTACAGCAGGTGAGCACACTGAAGAGGTATTCCAAGCCTTTACCGGTATCCAACCTTGGTGTTTCGAGCCTCCAGGGCAAAGTGGAGAGACGCAAGAGAGCGAAGAAAATATCGAACCTCCTCGCAGGCGCTGTGATCGCGACAGCTAAGAATGGTGAGTTTTTAGACAGACTTTATTTGAATGAAATGCGTGATGAATTTTGTTGTTTATATTATTATTACCCCTAAAATATGTGAGAGCTTTTGTTATGGTTTGCCATGTACATCAAGTGAACATGTGTGTTTGCTTGGATCGCATGTCTCTTTATTTTCGTTGGAAACACCATTTGCAAACACCATTAGAAAGTTCTGATTCCAAAGATGTACAAGAATAAATTTTGGTATATAATATTTGCAATTGACAAATGCTCATTAGAACTCATATTTGTGGAACACATTTGTCCGTTTAGCGCCAACGGTGTAAATTTTGTCTTCGGTTTACATTTTGTTTCGTGGTGAGTTATTTGAGATTTCGTGTAATGTTTAGCTCGTGATGAATATAGCAGCTTCGTTGATCAGGCGTTGGATTCACTTGAATTGTAGTAACAGCTCTTGTTTTCAATACTAGTTTTGTAGAAAACCCGACCAACTTCGCGCCCAGTCCCTCGTAACAATAAGCTGCAAAAAGATTGTTGGCCAGAGTCGGGCTTCCAATCTTCATCTCTTTTTGCTACAACAAAGGCAATCCATTTGCTTCGCCGAGGTTCATCATTAACACGTGGAAACTGGTGGAGGCTGACGTTATCTGCGTTGGTGTTGTTGCAGAACATTACAGCGCAACGCTTGCCAGGTACTTTTCCTTTCTTGCCCCCCCCCCCCCTTTTTTTGTTGTGACCGCCGTCAGCCATTATGCTGCCTTTTCACACACGTTCGTTGTCACAAAGGTAAGTTGGTCCTAGATGAATATATTTTAAAATGAAAATAAATTACGTCCACTTCTCGGATAACAATCAATGTTTTGTCTAATGCCAAATGAATGACGAGAATCGAATACATACCCTGAACCTCACGAAACCTGGCTGTTTTTAGACTGATTTAGTCTGTGCATTCGAAAAGGTTGATTTTTGAAAGGACAATCACTAAAATGGAGAATGGACGAAGTTCAAGGACGTACTGTAGGTTTTTATTAAGTCGAAACAAAGCTTGCAGTTTCGTGACGATATGCGTGTTATGAAGTTATGTACCTTTAACAGCATATAAAAAAGTTGTTAACCTCTATGGGTCCATTTCATTTCATCACAGAAAAATGTACACTGAAAGGTCTGTTTGTCCGTTTTATTACATATGTCCTTTTATATTCATTTACTGTCAACGCATCCTCACTAAATGTAAGACATTTCGCACCGCACAGGTACTTGGCAACCACTTGTTTAGCGCGGAAGGCGTACTGAGTTTTTCTCTTATCAAAACAGACTGCCGTTATGCCTTCCGCACGTGTGATGTAAAGACCCCAGGTGACCTTAGTCGAGCGTTTTAAAAACAATCTACTATTGTCATCAGCCGTAAACAGTTTTTCACAATCACAAGAAAGAATGTGTCAAATTTCTATAACAAAGGCGGAAATTGTTTACAGCTCCCATTAGGAGCAACTCCGACAGACATCGGAGATAAAAAAAACAAGATAAGATCTTCGCTCCACGGAAAACAAAACATTGAAATCGTTTCCCAAAGTGCATAAGTATTTTACGACAAAGGTCTCAGATCACTTAAACAGGCTACAGTTAGGGCCCTGAATAAGGCTTTTGGCATTTTCGGGCCACAACTAAGCATAATTTAAAAAACCCTTTTCTTCCGAATCAACCCTTTTTTAGAAAATTTCACAATTGTCGGATTTAATGCTATAAATAAAAATTATATTAGTTGCCCTATATCACTCAAAATTGAGTACGGACTCTTAATAAAACACCAACATCACGCTGGTATGACTATATTCTTACTGACCTCTTAAAAATACTTTCAGCACTAAAACCGCCCTTTCACCATATACACTTACGTAACTCTTGAACGAGCAATTTAGATCAAACATATTTGAAAAGCTTATCTCCCACATCTAGAAATCTTTAAATACTTCACGCGCTCAGTAACACAAATATGACATTTTTTTGCTCTTTTTCCCTCCCCGACGCTCAAAACATTACTCTTCTCCCTGTTGTTATAAACGTGACTTACTCGCACCATAAGCGTGTTCCTGTTGTATCACTCTTTCACTATTGTTTATTGCTAACAGAACAAAATAGCGCATTACATTCACATTTATTTTCTTTTTTTTCTTACAGAAACTTAACTTACAATACACGCTACAGTACTTACAATACATTACTTGCAGTAACTTACTTACAATACACGTCACAGTATTCACAATACATTACTTACAATAACTTACTCTTACTTTCAGTACACGTTACATTACCTACAATAAATCCCTTACAAGAAATTATTTACAATACACTCCTTTTTTAACAATTTTTTTTTAACAGGAAAAAGAAACACTAATTAGCTAATCAGCACAAGAAGCAAAATTAAAGGAAGCGAAAAAAATAAAAAAACGATACATTTCTGTAATGCTATGGTGCAAAAGTGCTACCGGGTTGAAAGGACCAAGAGGTTTTGTTAGGTTTGTGAATTAATTCTTGGGGGTCGGGTCTGTCATTGCAAGATTGGTAGAAGAGGTTCCCATTTCTTTGCAACTGTTCTACCGTCGTTTTCTATTTTGAAAAGGTGACGTAAGTACGATAAAAAATCATTCAATTTTCAGTGCATTCTTTATAGTGCATGAGCCAGGACCGGAAATTTGGGCGATTGGTACCACTCAGGGGGACAAAGGCTAATGTCCATGGTGATGTAGGGCAACATCCCTAGTTTACCTTTTCGGGTGATAGCATTGCCAATTGTGTCACCTTCAGGGGGAAAATGACACCTTTTCTTACCCCTCCCCCATTGGGCCATTTTCCAACGTGAGAATTATACATAGCATTCCCAACATAATTTACTTACTTTATTGTACGGAACTGGGGAAACGACTTAATAAACAAGTCAAAAATGAAGCCCAGTCAACCAGTACGCCATTTTAATCAATACTTTTGGACAGGATGTAATCACATGACTGGTCACGTGAGCTTTAATAGTTGAAAACGGATTCTTTACTTTCTAGTGCTTTCTTATTCGATAATATTATACTGTTTTATGTTTTAATCTTTTCCTACTTGCTAGAGATCATTATCACAATACTTTAAAGCCGAAAAAATGTCTACTGTGACAACAAAATTTTACTTTTGGCATCCTTGTTAACCAGTACCCAGTCCCCTAGATTTCATTTGAACTAAAGAAAGTAGCCTTTCGCTTCCAATAGGACAAATGTTGCTATTTAGTTGGATTGCGTAAATCACGACTGCTCCTACTAATTTGAATTGCTCTGAAAAATGGAAATAGAAATAGTTACTGTGACGTGTTAGAGCGCTTTTCTTGAGTGTTGTGATAGCAAAACACGACAAAATTACTCTGATCAATTACAACAGACACCAAAAACACAATGAACCAATCAGAACGACAAGCAAATACATGTAACCGACGCCAAGCACGAAACGATTGTGAGCATGTCAGGATTGGTTTGGTTTCACTTTTGATTGGTTGAGAAAGGGAAGCTGTTTTTTTTTACCAACCGCAAAACAAAGTAAGGCAAAACCAAAGCAAATGCAGATTACTTTCGACAATCAATTGAAAACTACTCTATTCTGGACTTGATTTTAGCACAGTAAAACATGCTTTCACACCGTATTTGTGTTCTTGAGTATCGATTAATCTTCATGTCCCAGAGTTCTTTAGTCTCACTCCAAGTTCAGAGGTATTCAAATGGAAAAACTGCTAGTCAACTGTGTTTCACTTCTTCTTAACAATGGAGTATCAGGTATATAAGCGGACTTCTCAGTAACCACCTTCACCCTCCTCTTTGCTATCTCCATCACCAATGACTTCCACATCCACCTGTGCTGCTTGGGTCCTGCAGTCAACACAAGTCTGTGTACATGTTAGGACGTTCGCCATGCAAACGCAGTCTGAAAGTCTGCACGATCTGGGACATCTGCATACAAGAAGCTCCAGCACTGCCTCGGGAGCAGACTTTCCATCCATCCAGTGAATTGGCAGACTTGATTCGTCTTCTGCTGAGCTTCCCATCTTCCATCTGAATCCAACTACGTCGAGGATTGATGGGCTACACTGCAGACTGCGTCTCCAAATACACGCTTGAGTTTGCCCGCATGGTGTCCTTTAAAGGCTGTCTTTGCAAGGTGGTAACTGGTGCGACTCAGTCTCTCCATTCTTCGCAAAGAAAAGATTGTATTATCCTGTGATCAGTCACGTCACTTGCATTTGTCCCAGATGAGTAGAAAGAGCAGGTTACCTTCTCGATGCCCCGGAAAAGGTCGTCCGTAAAGTCCCAGGATTGACTCAGTTCAGTGAATTCTTCTTTTGCATCATTGTCTGACTTGACAATCTTTGGGGCGATGAGTTTGCCTTTAACAGCAAAAGCACCAACTGTGTCACATCAGGTAAAGGAATGAAGACCAATGAGAGCCTGACAAACATCTTTCCCGATAGTAGCAACCAATTTACTAATGTCAGTCAACCTTGTGCGTGTCTGAGTACCGCATTTCTGGAATAAACTGGCATCAATGGAACTGGAAAAGGCCAGAAGCAGCACAAACACATCGGTAGCTGCATAACTCTGGCACTTCCACTGTTCTGTCTTCAGAAATCCTTCAGCATTTCTCCTCACACGTGACATACAGCTCTTTTCTATTTCGCTGAATTCTCTGGACGTACTACTCAGTTTGTCTTTCCTCGACCAGAAACCTTATCAAGCTTGTTTTGTTCTTCACCTGGCTCAGGAACTTCTTATGTTGCTTAATCAGCTGTGGGACGGTTATGTTCACTACTTCCACTCCAGGCACTTCCCCTCGCAAGCTTCTTTCTGTATTCTTAATGGAATTTTCCTTATAGGAAACGAAGTTGATCCTGCTGCTATCTAAACCTTCAAGTAAGATCATGCCCATCAAGGAGGATACCAGGTTTCCAAAGGCGACCTGGGTGATTTCGAAGCTCACTTTCTGTACGAGAGCCATCCAATCGAAAACCGTAGCTGAGTTATTTGGTGACCTGTCAGCTAGCTGGACATTCTTTCGCAGTTAAGAAGCCAATGCCGCCTTGTTGGTCTTCCGAGGAAAATCCTCTGCTGTCGACAATGCCCAAGGCATAGGACCAAGGCTATGTTGCAGCTTGTTCTTACCTTCAATCTTCCGACCTTGTCCCGTAATTATCATTCTCCCGAAAAGGGATCTGTCAGCCTTGAGTAACATGGTTCTTCGCCGAGTCGAGACTGTTTTCTTCTTACTGAGTGACGTAAACATCGTGCGTTTTTTTTAATTTCACGGGATCATAAAACGTCTTCTTAAGAGGGGAGCTTTGAAGCCTTTCCTCCTTGAATTGTTGGAACTTTTGTTCTCAAATCCCACAGGCGTGAAGTAAGTCATATGACATATCTACAGGAGCATCTTTCGCTGTGGAGATGCTGTTGAGGTCTTGGTTTCCTACGAATGGATTATTCCAGCTCTCGATGAGGGCTTCAACTGCCAATACTTGCTCTTCATTTTTAAGCATTCACGGTCATTGCATCTCATCGTGGTGAAATTGAGGTCACTAGTACTTAACTCCTCAGCTGATCGAGAAAAGCACACCTGTACTCTGCCGTAAGGTAAAATCTATTTACAGCGCCGGTCTTCAAGCTGAATCTTGTCACGATCCCTGTCGTCTTTGTGTCTTTGTTGAAAGTTACGTCCATGGTCTGATCCACGAGAATCCTCCTAAACGGACTCCCACCGGCTAGCAGCACAGAAAAATGACCTTCCATAAAATTCCAATGTACGTACATCAGGACGATCCACTGGAAGGTTCGCCATTTGTGCGTAGTGCACCAGATATCTTGCATAATTAAATTTCTCGTATGCAAAGAACCATGGGATCATATGATGAACCGTACAGAGATGTAGCAACCAGTTACCTTCTTGCAGTAAGGCCTGGTATATGCACTTGTGAACTCGATCTGCATGATTGTACATCTCCTTCGAGGACGCCTGAGACTGAACCTTCTGCGATTGTCCCTGATTCAGTGCAAATATCGCGCAAACCAGCGTCTTGGAACCATTTGCCAATTATGGATAGAAGGTTGAAAATTGTATGAAAAGTTCCCAGCTTGAGAAGAACTTCAGCGTAGAGATCTTTGTGATTCCAGGCGACCTCACAAGCTTTGGCGTAAAGTGCTTGGTCCATGACAACCACAATCTCAGGTAGATTTAAAATCTTTCTGATAACCTCTGACTGACGCAAGATCTAATTGGCTGTAGATAGCTGAGTCACAGGAGCATTTATAGTAGGAAGATATCCAACAACATCTTGCATAAACGGTTCACGCCTGTCCGGCTTGGGATCCGCTGATTGTCTCCTTTAACCAGTCTTGCAATAAGCCAAAGTAGGTCCTTTCTTCTAGAAATCTGTTCCTGGCCACCATAATCAATCGTAGCTGTTCTGAGGGGCTGTGGTCCTACCCTGGAATGTATGCAGCTAGAGGCTGAACGTCATGCGTGATGCTCCTCTGCTTTCGTTTACTGACAACTGGAGGGTGTATACTGGGGAGTTGTGGTCCGTTTTCCCTGAGTTAGACAGCAATTCCATTAGCATGGTGAGTGGTTCCCTCTCCTGTGAGTGTCTTCTCTAATCTGTCGATGTTATCCCACGCCAGGTTGGGGAACACGTTAGGTTGAATAGTCCCTGGAAGAACCAGCTTCTGATTTAAGTTTGCTGCCATCTTCTGTAGGCACAAAGCTGTGCCATTTTGTTCGACCTGAGAATTGGACACACCATGTCCGAGTCTATTCGGCATTTGTATTAATTCTACATTTTCAGTCAGAGTTTTTACCCCATACGACAACAGAATGTGTTTAAGAGGTTTGCTTTGGCCACAGATGTTGCATAAATGAGATCTTGGCTGAGAGAGTTGATCAACATCTTTATTCTTGTAGACGAATTAACTGCGGTGCAGTCGCCAAGGAGGACTCCAGTAAAGAATCTGACCAGGCATTCTGGAACTGGGAAAATGTCTGGAACAACATGTCCTTGATGAATTGGTCATGAGGTGGTATGCTTGGTATACTTCATCTCCATAATGGAACGTCGCATGTGAGCAGAACACTTGTCAATGACATTTGTAATATCTGTGGTTGCAAGCCTGTGGCTTTCAAGTTCCTTTCCCAAAAGAAGCTTTTCTTTAACCCTCTACCTAACTTAATAATTGCCTGATATTTCAATTAACCCTATTCTGCCTGGGCGTTTTTTTGAGTTTCTAAGCCGGGGGGGGGCACAAAGTGCCCCCCATAGATCTTGAAAAGTATTAAAGCTCGATGAAACTTGGCACGTTTGTAGCACGTCATTAGCTTAACAGATTGGGCTTATGACGTGTCAATTATGACGTGTCGTGACGTCACAATAACGTCATAAAGCCGCCATTTTGAATTTGAGGCCGCCATCTTGAATCCCAAACCTGTAGTTATACAGCTGACAATGACGTCACCAAAAATATGATTTTGTTCTAAGAAACATACTCAGTCAAAACAAGTGCACAAAAGTAAAAATTACCTTCTTTTTACAAACGAAGGGGGAGAACCTGAAAAAAGACTGAAAAAAGACAGAAAATAGTCATTATACACTTCTGAGAAGATGGTTGCTATGGAAACGTCAATCATCATAGACACACCATTGACATAGGAAAATTTTCTCTGAAAAATTTTAGTAAAAGTCATGAGATTTGGTGATCATTCGTGTAGCCGTTTAAGAGTTACAATTCGTTAAAGTCAGCGCGGGCACAATGTGCCCCCCCCCAACCAGAATAGGATTTGAAAAAGTCTAACCTGAACCTCTTCATTGCACACTTCAATCGTCTGAAGGGTCACTTATGCATTTTTTGCGGTTTCTTCATGAGAAACCCCAGCTTACGTGAAACAACTCCACTTGTGGCTGTGACACGAATCAAAGTGGTCAGCGGCTCGGACTGAAGGCTCATTAAAACCTTTTCATTGCATAAAAATTATCATCACAAGATCGCAAAGAAAAAAGAGTCGTTTTTATTCTTATTTTGCAGAAGATAAATCCCCACACCCTAGATGGGTAGACCAATAGAAGTTCATGATTAACTGGAAGTGCAGGAAATGACCAAAAATGTTACTCACCCCACCCCCTTGAAAAATCATTGAAGATGACACTTTGGCAAATGCTATCACATATATTCTTTTACTAAGGGTAAAGAGCTTTCCAAAAATGTATGTCACTCTTTGTCCTCCCAAGTGGTACCATTCACCCCCTCTGGCTCATGCACTATTAAGTTTGCAGATCCAAATAAAATATTTTGCTATCAAGAAACAAAAATTGATTTGTAGTTCATATTTGGAGTTATCCGGCCTCAGACCCAAAGCAGCGTCCGCCTCAAGAGACCTAGAGTCTTTCTCAATGATCCTGCCGGACTGCAGCCATGAAAATAGACTGTTCCAGAAGGACTGGGTTTTCTCACATGTCCAAAATAGATGTAACAGGTGTTCTGTTTCGTTTAGACAGAAAGTGCACTTTTCACTGTCTGTGAATCCTAATTTATGTAAGAAACCGTTGGTTGATAGTCGCTGATGTAGAAATTTAAAATTAAAAACAATAAGTTGTGAGCTCTTTGTGCAGTGAGAGGCCAGCTGGTAAACTGCTTCCAGTTGACTTTTTGATCTGTGTCGATATCCTGTTGCCATTTTTGTTGACTTGATATGGGTTCTTGACCCCTTTTTGATAATATCTTCTTATATACAAGTCGGGATGGCCTTGTACTTTTCATAAAAACTGATGAGAAGCTCTCGTGGCTGTCCGGCTGGTTTCTTGCAATTTGGATGCGCAGATGGTTTATTGCTGCGATCATTCCAAAAAAAGTTAGAGGTTTGACTCGGAGGTTATATTTGTTATGGAAAGATGTGTGGGAGAGGAAGTTAAAGGAGTCGTCCATTAAATGATTGACTTTGCTTATACCTTTGAAAAACCAGTCTTGATAAAATACAGGTTTGTTTCCAATTCTTATAAGTGAGTTATGCCATAAAGGTAATGAACGAAGATGTTTATAGGATGTTACCGTTTCCTCGAAAGAGATCTCTGATCAAATTTCAAGACTTTCTTTGACAAAAGGATCTGATACCTTTATGACACTGTGCATGTCCTTTGGGTTAAGATTTCCTAATATCACTTATTTACTTCCATATCTTTGGAGTTGTACATAAAAAAAAAAATTTCCAACTGCCTCTATTTTCAGTGCCAAGATACTTTTTAATCCAGGTTGCTTTAAGAGATTTGTTAAAAGAAAGAATATCAATCATCTTAAGTCCTCCTTGAGAATAGTTATTTATCATTACATTTCTTTTTATTTTGTCGCCTTTGCCGTTCCATAAGAAGTTATAAAAAATTGTATTGATTTCTTCTGGGCTTGATTGTATAGGGGATAGTATGTACACTAGTTGCGATGTAATAAGGCTTTTTAAGATTAACACTTTCCCTAACAGACCAAGTCTGCGGAACTTCCAGCATCCTAGAGTCGCCTTTATTTTTTCTAGTTTGTCCTTGTAGTTCACATCACATTTCTACCTTCTAAGAATGGTTTACAAAGGAATGCACTATTCCCCCAACATAACGCATCGTGTCGTCATCACTGACGACACGAGCGTAAAAATGACTATTTATTCGTATCACTTCACTTTTTCACTAATAAATGTGGAAAACAAGCGTTTTTGTTAAAAAATGGCTTGACCTCACTCTAGTTATCAGGCCGTATCTCGAACAACTATCAACGTATTCTCACAACACTTTCCCAAAATGTTATAATCTAACAGCCCGAGCCAAAAATACGAAAAAAGAAACATTACAGGAGCCTGAGAATAAAGAATTTTGAGTAGGTTAGCTAATTAATGAAAGGGCCTACGCCATGGCGATTTTTGCATTTTTGGCAAACTGTAATGAAATATCACCACTGATTAGCCTTCTTTCAAACACCCTCTCCTCCTCGAACACCAACAGAATGGAGAAGAAATCAAAATAAACTATTAAGTTTACAATTTATTATTAGTTTATAATCTTACAATCTTTTTATTTATGTTTCATTTTCTGTTTAGCAACAAATTCCATTTAGATTTTTATATTCATAACACGAATCCTTAATGCCATTGACAAAAGGTTTTCCTGTTTTATTTTTAATGTGTTTCGTATGTTGATAATTTGACAAACAAGTTGCCCTCATGTTTTCTATAACAAACATATTTTTGTTCTTAATTAGTACCCCGTTTATATCAACTGAACTGCGAGACTTCGCTTCGATCCGTATCTAAATGCAAATCTAACCCTTTGTTTGTCTGCCAAGAAAGCCTCTTATCTTTCTTTCGTTTTCAATTTTGCCCAGGTTACATATATATCACTCCGCATTTAGCGCAAATTGCCAAAGTAGAAACCCATAGAGGGAATTAATTACTCCGACTTCTAATTGCGCAGTGAGACTTTGCTCTCGGTAATCATTTTTTTCGCATTTTATTTTGCTAACCTGCATTCTGTCTCCATTGGTGACAATAATAGCAAAGACAGCTTGTTTTATAAAAGACAAAAACACCGCCCCACATGAATGAACGGTAGCTTCATACACCTGTACTTTCAGAACCTTCTGGCTCATTATTTTGCCAACTTTTGCACAAAAACGTTCGACATGTACATCAATCGTGAAATAGTGTTGTATAAGCCATGTTCCAAATTAATATTTAAATTGAGTCTTACGACAGTGTCAGTTTATTGACAGCGTGACAAATTATGTATTATTCTTTTCACCCTAGTTGGTAAATATTACATTTATTCACCTGGACCAAAACGATATTCATCCGGGTACGCAAGCCATTAACCACTTCTTTCTAGCGCTTTTGAGATAAATCTTTCAGCTGAAAACTTCGCAACCTCTCTTGTGTGTTTTGGGCACAATGTCTGAAAGGACTTACAAGGCGCTGACCGAGGAACTTAGACAGAGAGGAGAAGCGCTGGTCATTTGTGAAACCTTCTTTTATATACTTACTGTTTCGGTGGCAATAATTGGAAACTCGTTTGTTCTTCTAGCGGTTTATAGAAATACACAGCTGCGAACAATTCCCAACTACTTCATTGCGTCTTTGGCAATTTCCGATATTCTTCTTCCATTGCTTTGTGCTCCGCAGGCTATTACGGTGGTTGTTCTTGGTCGCTGGCCATTCAACCATGATGTTTGCCAAGCACAAGGTTTTTTTGTTATAATTCTTGCCTGTGCGTCATTGCAGATTTTAACGCTGACTGCCATTAATCGATTTTATCGGATCGTGCAAACAAGGCACTACAAACGGATTTTTACCAAGTCAAAAACTGCAAGGATGATAGTTCTTTGTTTCATTTTCGCTCTCTTAGAACCATTGCCTTACTTATTTTCAGGCAGACGCTACGTCTTTCATCCCGGAAAGATGTTTTGCTTTCAGACAACGGAAATTTCTGTTCCAAATTTGCTCGTTTATGTTTATGTTGGAGTACCAACGTTTACTCTGAGTATCTGCTATTTTCTCGTATTCAGGAAAATGCGCAGTCATCAACAAACTGTTCAAAGCAATCTGCAGTCATCTTCCACGGACGAAATTACACACAGGGATATAAAAATCACCAAGATTCTTTTCATCACGGTAATTGGTTTCTTGGCGTGTTGGACACCGATTGCTGTCATAGATTTTGTGGACACGTTTCGAGGAGAGGTTACTTTCCCCAGACAAGTCTACTTTTTCTATCTCCTTCTGGGAAACCTGTCAGGTGTCATAAATCCATTCGTATACGGAGTGTTAAATAAGAATTTCAGAGATGAGTATAAAAAGTTATTTTTGTGCAAAAAACGTCGAAAAGTTGGAGAAACGCAAGAAACTACGACGAATGGAAAGAGGTCGAATGCTTTTGTCTTAAGTGCGTGAAACACTCAAAACATTTGAACTGCAAAAATAACAGAAACCACGGATTAACGCAGTTGCTGAATGCAACATACTATCAAATAACGATTTATTTTATAAAACAGTGCATTTACGCTGTTTCCAATTTCTACGTAATATTCCAGGGAAATAAGGATAAGTCACTGTTCTACTGAAATTACGTCTGGCGTTACTCTTTATGCAACTCGCCCCTGGTCTATCGTATCGATTAACTATGTTTGACGTATAGTGTGTTATAGTGGCTTTATGTTTTAGCTCTTTCTTCGCATTACTCTGTATTTCAATATGCTAAGTCTGTAAATAGACTTGTAATCATTTTTATTGAAAATTAGACAACTTTGTGACTTGTGCTGATTAAGTAAGTGTGTAGACGTTAAACATTAAGCGCAGATCGAGAGTGAAAACGGCGACATCGCCAACTCCGCTGAAGGGGAGGAGGTCAGGTGGAAAGAAAACTGACGATGCACAATCTAAAGAGTATTGTCTAAAGGCCCGGGGGGAGGTGTACTCAATAAAGTGTTATCCGGGGAGGCTCCGCCCGGAGATTCAAACCCTTACCCTTCAATATACTATTTTTTCTACCAAAATGGTACCCCTTTCTTATACCTCAGGGATAAGCCAAAACCAATAGAATTTCATATAATTGCTAGCTTTTTCTCGGCTTTCAGTTGTTCCAGTTCAGTTGCTAAAAAGGTGCAATTGCTTTTATGCGTTTCGTGTTGTCATTTCTGCCAAAATTTGGCACCCATCGTATAACCCGCTATAGGGAATACACATCTTCCCAGGACTAAAGGAAATGGAAAAAGACATAGTAATCATGCATAACTGCTTGAAATTAAATAATTACTGAAATAGCACGTTTGAGGATTAGTGAAATTCTAACCGCACGGATTTAAAATATCGCTTATTCTTTTTTCTCTTTCTTTTTATACAAAATATATGTCAAAGCTAAGGCCACCAAAGTTTACGGATTTTTGGCGATATAGGAAAAAACACCAAGCGTACTTTCACCCTAAGGACTGAATTTACAGGAGAATTAAAAGAAAGTTTAATTTGACTGTTTTCCATTTTTTTCTAGCCTTAATGCCATTAATCCATTTTTTCCGTTTATAATGTTGTTCCCGTTAGTTGGTCAAGTTAAGCCATTTTACAACGGGGTAAATATGCCACCTGCTCAGTTCCATTTGCTTTTAATTGTGCTCATTAATGTCTGAATAAATCAACCTTTTTTCTTACTTACAACTATCTTCAGAAATGGTAGATAGAAATCATTAATCATTTTCCATATTTCAAGGTCTGAGAACGCAGTAATTAGTTCGGTTGCATTTAGCCGAAAGAAAATCGCTCATTTCTTATAGCAGCAGGAAATTCGATAACACCGAATTGTGAATTATGAAAACGTCCGTTCCAGTCAGAGAGAGCAGTGAATGTGTATCAATCGGATTTGCAGTAGAGGGGATACACAGTATTTGCAATCTGCAGTTTAATTTTTTATACAATGACTAATAAGAATTTGCATTAACCCGAAAACTAGCTTCTGTTCGTCTTCTTTAACTCCCAACAAGGGTTATTCCTTTCAAACTCCACAAATAGCTATCAACTCACATTAGTCACACAGGGGTTCCATTCGCAGACGTTTCTGGTCGCGTGAAGATAACTCTTTTGAATTACATCTAAACACAAATTCGAGCCTTTTTTTGTCGTTTGAGAATGTCCTTTAAATTTCTTAATTTCGCTATCTATAAGTATTCACATATGCCATAACTTATATCTTTTTAGCGAGCTGGGGAACGAGTTTTGATTATAACATACGTGTTCCGAAGCAAAAACACTTCGTATCCCTCAGTAAAATTTTCAGCATTTTATTTCACTCTGCAGCTTGAATTATGGGTCCATTACCGGCGATTGTGCCGTAAGTGAAACAGCTGCTTGCGTCGAACAAGATTTTCTTTTATTTGTTAAAACAACTGTCAGGCTGCAATACATGCAATTCTCAAGGCAATTTTTAAATTCCAAATGTAAAAAGTTCACACAAAACGGCTTCGTTCACTTTTGCATGCTGAGTGGTGTCGGTCGCCGTATTTCGCGGACTGCATATTTATACCACTTGTGTAAGTTACGGTGTTTTTTAGTCCCTTTTTAGTTGGTTCAGATTCTTATGACAGTGTCAACGTCAGTGTCAAGATCTCAGTCTATCTAAATGCAATTCTCAACCTTTGTTTGTCTACCAAGAAAGCCTTTTATTCTACATTCATTTTCAGTTTCGCTCAGCTTTAATTAACTCTTAGCAGAATTTCCACCATGGCATATCTGTAGAAGGAAATTGTTGCTCCTACGTTGAAGTGCGCAGCAATCCTTAAACGATTTGCTAATCAAATTTGTGCGTTTTATTTTGGTAACCTGAATATTCTGTCTCCATTTGGTGACAATAGTGGCAAGGGAAACTAAAAAAAAAACATCGTATGAATGTCGATCTTCAATTTCTAAGGGTGGATAGTTTACGCAAACTGACTTTGTTCACTTTTGCTGCCAGGAAGTTCTGGCTGATAAACACTTTTGCCCAAATTTTGACAAACACTCGTATTTATATTAGTCGCATAATATAGTTATCTAAGCCATGGTCCCAAAAATATTTATTTTGAGTCTCACGATAGTGTCAATTTATTGACAGCATGATAAATTATGTAGTATCAGTCTTTTGCCCCTTGTAACCAAATATTATATTAACTAAGCTGGACCCAACTGGTATTCAACAAGGACAAGGGCAGCTGGTTTTACTCAAAGGCAAAAACCCCCTTTCGTTTGAATGTCTTCAATTTCTCATGGTAGATGTTTTAAGCAAAATGGCTTCGTGTACTTGTGCTCTTAGTAAGTTCTGGCTGATTATTTTGCCTGCACTTTTATACAAATTTGATTAAAAAATGCGCGATTTTTATGTTATTTGTTAGTTATAGTTTTATAGAACCTATGTTTCAATTTAATGTTAATTTATTCCAAGTGCTGTTAGTGTTATGGCAGTGTGAAAATATTGGCAGCATGATAAATAATTCATTATCCTTTTACCTTTCGTTCCGAAACTAACTTAATTAGCCGGAACGAAAAGGTATATCATCCAGGTGAGCATTAACTACTTATTTTCACCGCCCTGGAAAGATCCTTGCTAAAAACGTTGCAACCTGTCTTCAGTTGTGTGTTTTAGGCAAAATGTCTGAAGAGATTTATAAGGCATCAAGCGTGAAACTTTTTCAGAGAGGAGAGGCACTGGTTATTTGGGAAACCTTTTTTTATCTGCTTACTATTTCGGTGGCAATAACTGGAAACTCGTGTGTGCTTCTAGCGGTTTATAGAAATACACGGCTGCGAACAATTCCCAACTATTTCATCGCATCTTTGGCAATTTCCGACATCCTTCTCCCATTGCTTTGTGCCCCACAGTCCATTACGGTGGTGATTCTCGGTCGCTGGCCATTCAACCAAGATGTTTGCCAAGCGCAAGGTTTCTTTGTTATAATCCTTGCCTGTGCGTCATTGCAGATTTTAGCGCTGACTGCCATTAATCGATTTTACCGGATCGTGCGAACAACACTCTACAAACGGATTTTTAATAAGACGAAAACTATAAGGATGATAGCACTTTGTTTCATCTTCGCCCTCTTGGAACCATTGCCTTATTTATTTTCAGGCAGACGCTACGTCTTTCATCCAGGAAAGATGTTTTGCTCTCAAACAACAGAAATTTCTGTTCCAAATTTGCTTGTTTCTGTCTTTGTCGGAGTACCAACGTTTACTCTGAGTATCTGCTATGTTCTTGTATTCAGAAAAATTCAAATTCATCAAAGAAGTGTCCAAAGCAATCTGCAGTCATCTTCCTCAGACGAAATTACACACAGGGATATAAAAATCACCAAGATTCTTTTCATCACAGTAATTGGATTCTTGGTGTGTTGGACACCGATTGTTGTAATAGATGTTGTGGACGCGATTCGAGGGGAGGTGACTTTTCCCAGACAAGTCTACGTTTTGTATCTCCTTCTGGGAAACATGTCAGCTGTCATAAATCCGTTTATATACGGAGTATGAAGAGCTTCCGAGATGAATACAAGAAGATGTTTTTCTGTAAAAGACATGGGAGAATTGGAAATATGCAGGAATCTGCAACAAATAGTAAAAGGCCGACTGCTTTAGTCGTCACACCACAAAAAACTCAAAGCGTCTGAGCATGAAAAATAACAGACACAGATTGGAAGCTAAAACAATCTATCATTTTATTTAGTAATAAGGAATTGGTGTATAAAACAATACATTTAAAATACATTTGCTGCACATTGTTTCTAAATTCTACATAGTACTCCAGGGAAGTATTACTTAGAATTTGATAGGTAGTAGATAGGTCATTTTTAGGCAATTTCAGGGAAACTCGCTACCATAGTACATACGGGCTATTAAGTGAAACCGTTTAGTTTGGACAAGCTCTGTGGGAGTTAACGTGTGAGTTTAGACGGCCTGAGTATGCGTTACTGAGGAGTTACATACGGCTCCCGTCTTCGGCAAGACGTGAATCCAGAAGTTCGATGGCTCCAGTTGGCATTTAGGGTAGACGTTGGCAGTTAGGCGGTTGAGATTCTGACCTGACAGCCGTTCAGCGCATTAGATGTAGATGTTCGTTATACAAAAGAGAGTTTTTCCACTACTTTCACTGCGTTTCCAGGTCAGTGCATGCTAGCCTTAACGTTGTAAACTTTTTCTGGGTGAACTGTTCTGTCTCCTCCTTTCAGCACAAGATTAAAAATGGAGATTTAAATAAACTGAGATTTTCATTTAACTTATTGTTTTTGTTTTTTAGTTTGAAATAACGCTTTTTGCTACAGTTACCTGCACCACTAAAAATGTTCTCTAGCTTATAGTTAGTTGCGCTCCACAGCATTTGAACCCATACAAAGATCAACAAAGAAATAATTTTCTGTGGCTTGCTTCAGTTTCCGCCATGATGTTAAACATTTAAAATCGCCAAGTTAAATAACAATTTGCGTATCGCACGGGTAATCGCTTGGGGAGTTCATCAGTGTGTTTATTTGCAACAGGGTAATCTTTTATCAATAAAAGTACGAAAAGTATATGCGTATGCTGCAAATAAATCCACCCAAACAAGTTTCTCAGATTTTTGCTTGGTTTATTTATTTCAATATTGGTCGTCATTGAAATTTCCTTTACGCTAAGGTTTAAACTTAATGACGGCAACCTCCATTCATTTAAGAAAACCATTTACCCGTTTTTATTTGTCAATGCGTCATGCTCATAAAGAACCTAGTTTCGTGACCTTGCTTATCGAGTCTCCCATCATGCTGTCAATTATCCAATCAATCAGTCGATCAATATCAATTATATATCTCAAGCTAAGAAGCCAAGGTGTTTAAAAAAAATGTTGTTAAAAAATGTTTGTGCAAATAACTTAAGTGTCAAAAGTTGAAAAAAAGTTAAAGAAATTATTATTTCCGGGCAATAATCAACTTCAAGACCAATTCGTTAGTATATTCACAAGTTACTCTTAATAATTTCCCATATGCAATGAAAAAAAAAATGCAACGCATTTTTCATTAACAGGTTGTGTATATTAAATATCTTGACAAAGTATGTCAGTGTGGACGTAAGAGTGGAACACAATAAAACCACCAGACGTTTTTCCCCTTTCAACAATTCCTACCGTTAATTAAAAGCATCTGTCGAATGAACGCTTTAAACTCGATCGTTTACCCGTCCTAAAAAATCGTATGCCTAGCTGTTTTTGCTTTTATGATGATTTTCGGCAAAATAGGAAAAAAGAAAAGAAAGGAAAAAATACTTTTATCACAGCGGGTTTAAATTCTTGTCTTAACTTGTTTGTGGATCTTGACTGCCACAAAACGGTATAATGAGAATGATTAATTATGGCACTGTTTAAATTAGCTAAAAGCATTTTTCAGTGAATGAGAACCACCAAGATCGATCGTGCCAGCGCTTTTGTACAGTCCGTATAAATTTATGGACAACCTGGAGAAAAAAAGGGGTACTAGCTAAGATCTTTGGGGCCTGCTCTTAATTGTCGTTGCTCAGTTTGAGGAAAAGGCACGTAATGAAAGGGATATTTACGGAACTAAGCGAGGAACTGAAAGACAGAGGAACTGTGGTGATCATTTTTGAAGCATTCTTCTCCTTGCTTCTCTTTTTCATCGCAATAATTGGTAACTCCTGTGTTCTTCTGGCTGTTTATAGAAATGCACAGCTACGAACAATTCCTAACCTCTTCCTTGCAGCCCTGGCGATTTCTGACATCCTTCTTCCACTGATGTGTGCCCCGCAAACCATAGCAACGATTGTCCTCGGTCGATGGCCATTCAGCCATGATGCTTGTCAAGCACAAGGTTATTTCGTTATAACTCTTGCTTGCGCGTCATTCCAGATATTAACTTTGACTGCACTAAATAGGTTCTACCGAATAGTGCGAACGACGCACTACCGAAGCACTTTTACCAAGAACAAAACAATAATCATGATAGCACTATGTTCCGTTCTTGCTTGCTTTGAGCCAATACCGTATTTGCTTTCAGGTAGAAGGTATGTCTTTCAACCCGGAAAGGTTTTTTGTGTTCAGACGAAGGATATCTCTTTCCCAAATTTCATTCTCTTTTTGTTTCTTTGTGTCCCAGCATTCACTCTCAGTATCTGCTATTTTCTTATCTTCAAGAAACTTCGAAGTCATCAACAAATGGTTCAAAATAACCTTCACTCGTCTACTTTATCTGGCAGAATTACTCACAGGGAAATAAAGGTCACCAAAATTCTATTTATCACGGTAATTGCTTTCTTGACTTGTTGGACACCGCTCGCTGTCATAGATTTTGTGGACACTTTCCGAGGGGAACTCTCCTTCCCAAGGCAAATCTACTTTATGTATTTCATTCTGGGAAACTTGTCAGGAGTCATAAACCCTTTCATTTACGGATTGCTACATAAGAACTTCAGAGAAGAGTATAAGAAAATGTTCGGAATCTGCAGAATAAGACCTGGGAGAGTTCACAATGTGCAAGAAGATGGAACGTAAACAGTGCCATCCTTTATTCTTGAGAATAGGGAAATGTGTGGCTATTATTTTTTCTTTATGGATGAGGAGCACAAGGAAACTTAAAAGCGCAAACCAAAAATAAACTGGTCTCTATGCAGGTCTTTTTACTTTAACTCTGTCGAATTTGAATTTCCAAATGTTGGTTTTCGTGAGACAGAGGGACCGAAAACCGAAGAGAAAACCCTCGCAGCCATGCCGGCGAGGCCATACGCGTATCCACTATTAAGCATTTTGTTCATTATTTAATTTGGCTCTCTGGAAACATTTTTGCAGAAAACATGAAAGTTATATACCTCAGTTTAACATAAACCCTTATTGCACAATGTGATCGTGATCAGGAGTTTTGTTTTCTATCTTATTTTAGGCCTCATTGTATCATGACCTGAGATGAAATACGACTCTTATTGTAAATATAATGATGACTCATCATGTTGTTAAAAAAAAAGCTGCGTCACTGTATTAGTTTGTTAGTAGTCACATGTCAGCTAACACGGAAGAAACCTACCCAACGTTATCTGCAGGCAACACTCGCGAAACAGTGAAGTCAAATGAAAACAATGCAAATCTACTATTTAACGTGCAGCTAAACAAAGAAATCCGTGCAATGTATTCGGAGGCTAAAAGAAATGTTAATAAACCGAACAACCACTTTGCTCTTTGAAGATAGATTTTATTGGGTTAGGGTTACTGGGTTGTAAAATTGTTGATAAAAACGTTGCCATAAATTATGTGCACAAGGCTTTTTCAACTGGTAGACTCGTTAAAGTAGCTTGGAAAAGAGTATTTATTTTTGGTGCCTTTACTATTTACATTATACAGCAATAACTGTGACATAAAGTGGCTGACAACTTCTCTGTCAATAAGTGACAAAGAAAGACCACCCAGGATTCAAGATAGCTAATAAGGCCTAGTTGGTGATCGTTTCCAAGACGACCAGTTGCACAGGAACTCTTTCCTTGACATCACCTGCATAAATTGCACAAAAAACCAACCGGGAAACATTTCCGCACAGCCTCGGCCTATTCAGTCAGATCATGACTACACAGACGTAAAAATTGTGCGCATGCAGGCTTGCTGAGCTATATCAAAGCACTGTGAAAATCACGATGCTACTGCAGTGTGTTAAATCTGGCGTCGTTAATTTTCGCTATAACGTTTTTTCTTGGGTCTGAAATTCCAAGTATGAGTGAGTTACGCCGCTGAAAATCTGGCAAATCTGAAGATTTTCCCAGCTAATACATCTTTCTGAGATAGTCAGCAAAAGTCGCACAAAAACAAAATAAAAGGAAATATGAAGTTGTAAAATTAATGCAATGTTCAGCCGTTTAATTGTCTCGTAACACCTCTACACTGGGAAACAGTAAACACGCTACAGGTTGTTATTGAATCTATCAGAGTGTTCGCGAATAGCCGTTATTCCAAAGTGTGGGGCAGTGGTTTTAAATAATTTTAAATAACATGGATTGCCTTTGAAACTCTGGATAAATGATTCCTACTCCTTTAAAATAGAAAAGAAAAGAAAGAAACTTATTTAAACTCCATTTTGAGTTCAGAGAAGTTGCCTTTGTTGCTTAATTCCCAATTCTGATTAAATGGTATAACGACATTAATAAACTCATTTTTACCACCAGCATCCCTCACTGAAAACCATTTTATTTGCCGTGAAGAAGACAACGATGCCAAAAATAGTACCATTTCACTTTTTGAATATACTGATATTATCTTGACTTGGATAATAGTGAAAAATGAAGTAGAAAATAATAGTAAAATCTGATAAATGACTTCAAATCAAACAGTTGAATGTTGTTGTTATGGTGAAGGATAACAGGTGGAACAGTAGATTATTCCATCAGCTTAATGTTTTTTTTGCGAAAAAGAACACACACTTCTGTCAGTGATCTCTTGCACTTATTTAATTTCTGGTGGTTTTCATTTTTCCTTCTTTTTCACTTTTGAGAACCAATAATGATGGTTTTCACAGGAGCAGCATTGATTCTCGTGATCAGCTCTTCGGCTTTTGCAAGTAAGACTTCTAACATTGTGATAACTTTGTCACATTCTATATATACTAATTTGCTTTAAGAAATATATAAACTAATGATATACAATGTCCTTTCAAACCCAGGGAGCACTTGGAAATATGGGGACAGTGATCGAGCTCATGGAAGTAAGTAGTTGCTTAATTTTTACTGTTTACTTAATTCAGATAAAGTTGTCCGCTATATGAGGAGGCGCGATGTGAATAGCCTTAATAGATATCTTGTCAGTATCTTGAGATCGTTAGCTAGATCGTTCGCTGGCCTTCCACTAATTCCTACATAAGCAATTGCAAATTGCCATTGACGAGATGACAGGCAACCAACTAGCGTTTGTCCGAACTCTAGCTAAAAGTTAACTGAGATCCTCTTTTTTTAACAAAGTAGGAAAAGGCCAGCCGTCTGCAGGCAAGCTAGCTGCAATTTCAGTTACAGATTTTGAGTTTTTGTAGGCTTTCATTTCAAATTGCAGGGACATTTTCCTCAGGAAAACTCAACTTTTTTTGATAAACAGTTTACGGTCCTCATGGATGGGATAACGTTGCCAGCGCGTGCCGCCAATCCGACCAATCTCCAGTCAACATTGTCACAAAAGACGTCGAGGCGGATTCGTCGCTTGGGGAACTGGACATCACCTGTGATAACGATAAGGGCCTGTTCAATGGAATTCTGCTCAACAATGGACACGAACCAGTGCTAACGGCTGATAATACACGAGGAACTTGTAATCTAACTGCTGTCTCATTGAACAACAAAAACTACGAACTCCATGACATGAACATCCATTTTGGATGCGATTCCAGCAGAGGCTCTGAACACACAGTGGATGGAAAATCTTTTCCTGCAGAAGTAAGTCCCATTGCTGACACCAGGAGCAGTTTTCAATCGAGTGTTGAAAGTAACTCACTTTTGGCTTGGTTTTGCTATACATCGCCTTGTGATTGGGAAAAATTACTCGAGCCAATAACAAGTAAAGCTAAAAGCAATTGTGAGACGGCATGTGCTTAAACGTATTTTCCCACATTCGTTCAGACAACAAATAATCAAAGCGTTATTTTGTCTCCTTTACAGTTGCAGCTAATGTTCTTCAACACAGAGTACGGAAGTTACGAAAATGCCGCCCCCTTGCAAGACGGTCTAGCGGCAATCTCAATGCTCCTGAAGGCAAGAATATTCTCATCTGTATAGCTTCTTCTGCATCTGTATAGCTTTGCGTCTCTTAGAATTAAAACGACGTTTTGTTTAGTTTACAGTAAGTCAGCCTGCTTCTTTCAAGACCATTTGGAAATATAATTCGAGACATAGCTATGCAGTTATACAGCTAACTGTTTAGCGATTTTCTTCAGATTGGAAAGTCTACCAACAAAGCTTTGGACAGTATTGTTGATCAAATGGACGACGTTGCGGTTGAAGGTATGTTGATATGTAGACCTTCGTTTACAACATTACGTCCGTACGGACCGTACCAAGAGCACAAATGGATCGTCAGAATTTTGTCATAAACAACAGTAACTGTCCAATAAGTGTCATTTGCCAATCACAGACTTTGGCGATACACAGACTTAAAAAACAAGCTGTTAATTGTAGTTGTTTTACTTATTAGCTCTTGAATTAACAGCAAAAAAAAATCTTAACAGAATATTTAATTTCTCAAAATCGAAAGAAATGGGTATTACAAAACAGAAATCGTCGTCATTCCGCTGAGAAGCACACCTTATTAATCGTTATTGTTGTTTTCGTTGTTGTTGTTGTTGTTGTTGTTGTTGTTGTTGTTGCTGGCTCACGTTCATGTATTACTTTTGATATGCACTGCATGTATTAGAAGCCGGTACAGTTCTGAAATATTAGTCATTTTTGTCTGATCTATCAAGACTTTTTCTCATAATACAGAAATATAATTCAACTTGCCTTTTGTTGCGTTCCTTGCTATAGTTCGTTGATATTTGAACATTTCTAAATTAAAGGATCAAGCATTCCCGTTTATGCACCAGCCGACAATGTGACTTTGGCTGACCTTGTTCCCGACCTTGCCAAAGATCATGCACCTTTCTACACGTATAGAGGCTCCCTAACCACCCCTCCCTGCTATCAATCTGTGCGATGGTTTGTGATGAAGAATCCAGCAATGGTTATAAAAAAGCAGGTAATTAGACCCTAACTTTTAAGACTTTCATGTTACAAATGCGAAAAAAACTCCGACGATGCAAAACGTACATCATAACTGGAATGCACTACTGGAATGGTTTCGTTTGAAATATCACGCTTTTGGTTTGCATTCAATAGAGACCTTTAGAGCAAAGTAAACCGCGGTTTGAAGTTTAACGACGTTGGACGTTTGTGGTATACGTTTTAGCCCAGTTAAGAGTCGGATCCATTGATGATGGGAAATCAAGCAAAACAAATCGTGACGGAGGCTAGGCAATAGCCTTCTTGGTGAATTAAATATCTTACAAGAACAGAAAGAAAAAGATTGGCCTAAATAAACTAACAGAGAATAGACATTCCAACTTTGAAACTGTGAAGAGCAAAATGGGCTTTAAAAACTCACTTCTTGAGAGATCTTACCTTTATCATCCTGACGACGTCTCAAATATCTCTCAGTCTGCATTCTCATCCCTCGACTTCCACCACTTATTTAAAGTGCTGAATTCTCTACTTGGCGTCTCTACTATCTTCTCCTAATCAGCCGTTGAACTAGTGGGATTTTTCAGGTCAGCGACTTCTTTGCACAGGCAGATGCCATACAAATTAGGACTTGGCCAACGAAACGGAGGCAACATTCATTTACATTGTGAAAGAAGAGTTGTCCTTTTGAACATGTTGAACACTTGTCAAGAACGGCACCATGTTTGTTTTTCTCCCAACTCGCACCACCTGATTACATGTTGAAATTTGCCACTTATTTTGTTGTGGAGTCCGAAAAAACAAAAGTGAAGTCGTTAAGGTAAAAAGGAAAAGTAATGGGGGCTCAACGCGAGTTTTTGATGATTAGGTTGCCAAAAAACTCTGCGGGAAGTCACGTACTTCTAGACAGGCCCCTTCACGTTGAAATGCGAACCGCAAACGGCAAACCTGACGGCAAGCATAACGTCACGTGACACTGAGGTTTGCGGTTAAGAAAAACCTTAATCTTAAGGTGCCTAATGTCTGCGATATTGGAACCACAGTGTAAAGTGCAACAAAAAGCAACACAACAACATATTGCTCAATACATTCATAAATTAATGGTCACATTTTCGGATTTTTGTGCACAGAAAGAGAACTTTAAAATATCGTATACAGCATAAAAAGTACTCAGAAAAGCACATTCAATGGTTTCTAGCTGTATGCATCATTTCAATGATCTTACTTTGAGCTTTTGTCTTGTTGCATCAGACATTTGATTCTCCTTTAAGGTCAAATCTATAGCTTTACTACTAATCCATGGAAAAACGTGAACCACAGTGCAACCAATTTTTGGTCTAAAACTGGGATGAATTTGCTGTCTTTGCTTTTTTGTTTTGCTTTCAACCCTTTGTTTTGTTTTGTTTTTTGTTTGGCTGGAGAAAACGATGGAATCCTGAACGTACGTCAAACTATACCACCAGAAAAGTATTAAGCGTTTATAAACAGCGATCATTTCAATTGTTAAACGCCAGGAGTCTATTTTTCCCTCTAGGGAAGTTACTAGAGGGATAAAAACCCAAAACTATAAAAAAAGTTGATACATTCCTATCTGTCTTTTTGGCGGCAGCTTTTGGCTTTCAAGAAGCTGACGTCCAAGCAAGGGTCAGAGTGTGACAATTTCCGACCGACCACACCCCTGAATGGTAGAAAAGTTGAAGTTAACTTCTAAAACAGGTACTAAACCTGATGGTTTGCAATAAGCATTTTTCCTGTTACATAACTAATAAAATCCAAATTACTGTCATACTGTTATGTCAATATAATTGCATTAATGTGAGAGGTCCCTATCGAAGAGGGTTTAACAGAATGTTTGAAGACATGTTAGCTTTATTCTATGACATGGTAGAGAGTGTTAAAATGAGATTGTTGAGACAGACGTGAGGCCTTTATAGCTCAGGGCTTGGTTGTTAAAAGCAGGAATAAGCTAACCCATGATTTAGTTACAATTTACAAGCCACTCTTAGTCACAATTTCCAAACCAGTCTTACTACCTATCTAATAAGCTAACCCAGGACTTAGTCACAATTTTCAAGCCAGACTTACATGCAACCAAGCGATGAAGATTCCTGTAAATAATGATTGCCATACACTTTCTACTTTTGTTGCCTTCAAGGGAGCCACGTAAAATTAGCCGTGAATACTCTTTTCAACAAGGCAAGCAGGAACCTCGGTTTAGTTTTAATCCAGGGTTAGCGTTGAAAGCTTTTTCAACAACTGGGTCCAGCTTCTTTGGTGGCGTAGCAGTATGATTCCGAAAACAAGAGGAAGGCAACATGTAATTGTGATTAAGTTACATGACGGTAAAGGAATACAGAGATCTCAATTTCTGCAGAGATAATTTACTGTCAATCTCGGTATTTTGAGGGATATCACACAAATAAGATGGCGATCAGGAAATGACAGAATTTCCGCTGCTTTTCTCCAGGTTGAATATGGATAGTAATGACATCTGTTAATCAGCATTGAGGAATGACGTTGGCTTTTGCAGTGGAGAGGACAAAAACTGAATAGAATATTCTCCTCTGAGCATTCTTTGTTAAAAAAAAAAACCATCTTCCACATATCATTTCTATAAGTGGCTTGATAATTTACCAGTCCATTGAAATAATTATTTCTTGTCTAAGCTTTTATTCAATAGGTAAAAATAAGAAACAATAAAAGAAAAATTGGCACGAAAATGAGTACAATGGTTTGTTTTTATATTACAGCGTCTTGCGCATTTAGCTATTAACTAATCTTCCAGCTTATATTTTACAGTACGATAATAAAATGAAGTTTACTGGGGCAAAACTGATGCTTCTTCCCAACGGGATATCATCGGTTACATATTCAATATGAACAACTTTTATACAGTATGTCGATTGCTATAGGTAATACACAAACCTGCGATTCATAACGCATTTTATTAGGCAACATAACGCTCGATTAATTTGTAGTTTAAAAATAAATGTAAGAGACTGTTACGTAAATCACGTAAATCACACCATTAAAGCTTAAAAGTATGCTGTTAGTTTCCATAAATGAAATGTCGCCTTTGGTCAAGTACTACCTTTACAGAAGTTCTTTGTTTCCTCGACTGGGTTTTTACCCATTCTTCCCCTGAATGCTAAAGAACAACTTCCCGGTTTCCAGGCCTGTACAAGGACATTTCAATGGCCTCAAGGTTTACCTTAATGTCCTTCAGATCGCGAAAATCTTTGCCATCAAACTTATTGTTATTAAACCCAAAAGAGTGAACTTCGAAATTATCACAATCCTTATCAAGGCCCTTAAAGCGTTCTGATTCTACAGCAAGGTCTTTCCTGTTAGAGTCCTGCGCCTTTTTCTCTTCTTCTGAATTATGATCATCACTTTGTTTCTCTAAAAGTTCGGTGTCTTCTTTGTCTAATATTTCATCGTCAGTAGTTTCATCCATGAGACTGTTAAAGGAAGGTACGTTGTAGTAATCCCTTGTTTCATCCAACACGCTGAAGTCCAAGTAAGGGTTGTCCTTCTGCATCATCTCCTCCAGTCTTTCTCGTATCTGGGTGAAGTTTGGTCTTTCGTCTGGAGCTTCCATCCAACATTCAGTCATCAACTGGTAGCTAAAACAGACAATAATGAAAAATAACAGACGCCAGGGTTTAACGCAATTTTACGTTAAAAACAATTATTGCTGAATGTAACATACTATCAAATAACGATTTATTGTATAAAACAGTGCATTTACGCTGTTTCCAATTTCTACGTAATATTCCAGGGAAAAAAGATGTGAAATAATTGATGTTATTTCAATGTTCGTTTTTTCTGTGTTCATGTGGGAGCGTTACAAAAATCTTAAAGTCAGACATCACTGCTAACATTTTTAGTGACAGAAATCTAATGTTAGCAGTGATGACTGACATTAGATTTCTGTCAGTAAAACAGAAATCTAATGTTAGCAGTGATGTCTGACTTTAAGATTTCTGTTTTACTGACATCACTGCTAACATTAGATTTCTGTTTTACTGACAGAAATCTAATGTCAGACATGACTGCTAACATAAGATTTCTGTCAGTAAAACAGAAATCTAATGGCACCCATCGTGTAGCCCGCTATAGAGAGTACCCATCCCCCAGGGTCTAAAGAGAATTTATAGAATAGGACGTAGTAACCACGCATAACTGCTTGAAATTAAATAGCACGAAACTCTGTGGAAATAGTACAATCGATCAAAGTTTAAGGATAAGTGGGATTCTAACCGCACGGACTTAAAACATCGCTTATTCTTTTTTTCTCTTTCTTTTTTATATAAAATGTATGTCAAAGGCCAGCAAAGGATTTTTGGCGAAATAGGAAAAAACACAAAGCGTACTTTCACCCATGCAAGGACTGAATTTACGCAAGAAATAAAAGAAAGTTTAATTTGACCGTATAACCTATGCGGCATTTGCTCCGTACATCACGACCGTTAGTTGGTGTGAAGATAAATATACCACCTGTTCTGTTCCATTACAAGTCGATTTCCTTTTAAGTGTGAATATAGCAACCTTTTTTTACTTGCAACTACCTCCGGCCAGAAATAGTAGATAGAAATCGTTAACCATTGTCCGATCGTTTCAAGGATTTACGAATGCAGCAATTAGTTCAATTTCAATAAGGCCAAAGAAAATCCATCATTTCTTATGGTAGCAGGAAATTAGATAACATCGAATTAATTCGAGGTAGCCAAACTTAGAATATGAAATCGATCTCCAGTTAGAGAGAACATCGAATTTGTGTTTATCGGGTCTCCGATAGAGCGGATATACAGCATTTTTATTCTTCATACTGCGACTAATAAGAATTTGCATTAACCTAAAAGCTTACTTCTGTTCTAGGTATCAACCCACAAGTCACACCTGCTTTCTACATACACACGTTTCTGTTACATGAAGACTCTTTAGAATTACATCTATTAATGAAAATTCGAGCCTTTGTTCTCGTTTGAGAATGTCCTTTTTCAAGTTCGCTATAAGTGTTCACATATACCATGACTTCTTTTTAGCAAGTTAGCGAACAACGTTTGGTTATAACATACTTGTAAGAGTAAGTACCTGTTCCGACACAAAAATGCTTCGTATCCCCCATTAAAGTTTTCCGGCAATTTTTTTTTTGTAGCTTGAATTATGGCTCTATCCGGCTGGCGATTGTGGTAGCAGATCAGCTACGTTTATACAGTCGAACAAATATTCTCATATTGGTCAAAATAGCTGTCTAGTTGCAATACATGCAATTCTCATGACTGCTTTTAATTTCAAATGGTGAAAGGCGTTCACGGAAACGGCGTCAGTTACGTTTGCAGGCAGCAGCATCGCCTATCGGTTATATTTCGGGGACAAGTTTACGCTACCCTTACATGCTTACAAGCATTTCAGAAGTTAGAAGGTATATTTTATACCACTCGTGTGGGTCACCTTAAGCATAAACATATTTGCCCTGATTAAGAATTTTGTGTCATTTTACTACTCGCAACTAAATACTTGGAAACTTCTGGAAACCTCCGGACACCTCTTAACCCTTAACTTAGCAGTATACGAAAGACTGTTTTGTTTGTTTGTTTATCATCCCATTCTTTTGTCACCGATAAATGTGGAAAACGAGAGCTTTTGTTGAAAAGTGCCTTGACCTCAAGTTATTAATCAGACCATAGCTCCGGAACAGCGATCCATCAACTGATTTTTACAAAAACTAAAAAAAAAATTCCTCCAATTGTACATACGTTTAATCTACAAGTTAAAAATGGAGCAAAGAAACACACACACACACACACACACACACACACACACACACAAACACACACACACACACAAACCAGCAGGAGCCCTAGACTGAAGAACGTTTATAGGCAAATATGACTGTAGTTTCAGTTAATTAATTAGTTAATGAAAGGGTCCATGCCATGGGAATTTCTGTATTTTTGGGTCAAATTGCACTTATTAAACCTACTCTCGTAAACTCGGTGCTCCTAAAATACCAAGAAGAAGCTATCAAGTGATTGTCTGTAAAATGAGAACAAACTGTAATAAGACTCCTTAATACTTTTATTATTTTTAATTTTATTATTACTATATTTTTTGGCAAATGTCCATTCCTATTTTCATTTTTATAGTGGAATTTCTTTATTCTATTACGTACTATCTTTTTTTTTTGTATTCATTTACTTACTTTTTTATCTGCACCGGGGTCATTAAATTGTATGTCCGTAAATTGACATGAAAGGTTCTCTCTGGCTTTCTATAACCATCATGTTAGTTTTTGTGTTTAGCTGTTATCCTGTTTAAATAAACTTAACTACTAGAATTCGTTAGATCTCAGTTTAACTAAATGCAAATCTCAGCCCTCGTTTATCTTTCGCTCAGTTTGTCTTTCTCTCATCTTCGTTTGTCTTTCTCTCAGCTTCTCTCAAATACATTACTCCTACTTTAATATACGTTGTGAGACTTACCTTTTGCTAATCAAATTTTTGTATTTTATTTTGGTTATCTGAACATTCTGTCTAATCATTGGTGACAATAAGGCAAGGGCAGCTGGTTTTATAAAAGAGAAAATACACCCATCATCTGAATCTCTTCAATATTGAACCGGTGGATATTATATGCAAAATGCCTTCGTATACTCGCTTGTACTACTAGTTAAGCTCTGGCTCAGACTATTTTGCCTACACTTCTGAACAAATTCAGATTTAAAAAATGCTCGATATTTCTATCAGTCGCGTATTAGTCTTGAACAACCTATTTCCTAATTTAATGTTAATTTATTCATGGCAGTGTGAACATTTTTGGCAGCATGATAAATAATCTATTCTTCTTTGACCCCCTCGGTTTCTAAATTTACTTAGCTGGAACGAAAAGGTATTCATCCGGTATTCATCACTTCTTTTCAACGCCGTCGCACCCCGTCTTCATTGCTTTTGGCAAAATATATCAATAAATTTATAAGGCGTTAGGCGAGGAACTTAAACAGAGAGGGGAAGGGCTGGTTATTTGCGAAACCTTCTTCTATCTGCTAACTATTTCGGTGGCAATAATTGGAAACTCGTGGGTGCTTCTAGCGGTTTATAGAAATACACGGCTGCGAACAATTCCTAACTACTTCATTGCATCTTTGGCAATTTCCGACATCCTCCTCCCATTGCTTTGTGCTCCACAGTCCATTACGATGGTGACTCTTGGTCGCTGGCCATTCAACCAAGATGTTTGCCAAGCACAAGGTTTGTTATAATCCTTGCCTGTGCGTCATTGCAGATTTTAGCGCTGACTGCCATTAATCGATTTTACCGGATTGTGCGAACAACACACTACAAACGGATTTTTACCAAGACAAAAACTACAAGGATGATAGCACTTTGTTTCATCTTTGCCCTCTTGGAACCATTGCCTTATTTATTTTCAGGCAGAAGCTACGTCTTTCATCCCGGAAAGATGTTTTGCCCTCAAACAACCGAAATTTCTGTTCCAAATTTGCTTGTTTCTATCTTTGTCGGAGTACCAACGTTTACTCTGAGTATCTGCTATTTTCTTGTATTCAGAAAAATTCAAATTCATCAAAGAAGTGTCCAAAGCAATCTGCAGTCATCTTCCACGGACGAAATTACACACAGGGATATAAAAATCACCAAGATTCTTTTCATCACGGTAATTGGATCCTTATGAAATTTAGGAATGTCTGGCGCAAAACAGCTCGTAGAACTAATGATCCACACGCCTGGTCTACCTATAAAAACCTTAAACACCAAGTCAGGAAGTTAATCAGAGCAGCGGAGAGTGAATTCATCAAAGATCAGATCCAAAACAACCCACGGAACACAAATTGTATTTGGAAGGCAATCCGGCTCTGCATCCCTAAAAGATCAGTCTCCCCTAAAGTTTACAGCAAAGAGGACAAGATCGTGGCGGATACTTTCAATAATTTTTTTGCGTCTGTTGGAAAATCAACCAATTCCAAAATAGAATCTTTGGCTGAAGAGAATAACTTCGACTTGAATAATAGCATCTTTACTCCTAAAATTTTTCCGACATCTGAGCAATTTACATTTCATTCTGTTGAATGTAAACAAGTCGAGGACATTATAAATGCAATGCCTTCTAATAAGGCTCCTGGGATTGATAAAGTGCCAACTCGAGTCATAAAGGACTGCCTGCCGATTATACTCCCTTTTGTTACATCAATCATCAATGCTTCTCCTTCATCTTCAACATTCCCAGGGATCTGGAAAACAGCCGAAATCACACCTATTCCCAAACAAGGCAATCACGAACTTCCTAACAATAATAGACCAATTTCGCTACTACCTGTGTTGTCAAAGGTCTGCGAAAGAGTCGCTTATAATCAGTTTGTCACCTATTTGACAACAAAGAAGAGGTTGACGACAAAACAAAATGGAAGCAAAAAATGGCACTCTACTGAAACATCATTACTTCGCACGACCGATGCATTTCTTAAGGGATAGACAAAAAGAAATTAACTGCCTGTGTTCTCCTAGATATGAGCAAAGCGTTTGATAGTGTCGACCACCAACTACTGTTACGAAAACTACAAGACGTTGGCGCCTCAACTAGTGTGCTACAATGGTTTAACCGCTATCTCACAAATAGATATCAAGTTGTACGGATTCACTCCACTGTTTCCAATCCAATACCAATTGAATATGGAGTACCCCAGGGTAGCATCCTGGGCCCCTTGTTATTTAGTATATACGTTAATGATCTAACGGAAGCTCCACGGAATTGCTCTACTGAATGCTATGTAGATGATACAAAATTGTTTGTTTCTTTTCATTCACAAGACACCCGACGGATTGTTGAGGAGATGAACGAAGACCTCCTCGGTGTGCGCAACTGGTGCTTCAGAAATCGGCTATTACTAAATCCAGAAAAACTTGATTGTTTTCGGGAGCAGACAGATGACTTCGAAGCTCCATGATTTTCGTTTGTCTTTGTTGGGAAAAGACATCTCCCCTGTACAATCAGCCAAAGATCTCGGCGTGATTTTGGATTCGAACTTGACTTTTGATGATCATATTAAGACCACAGTATCGGAATGTATCACACGCCTCGCGCAAATTAGCCGTGTCAAACATTGTCTTGACAGAACGTCGTTGTTAACCGTGATAAATGCCTTGGTTTTCAGTAAGTTGTATTACTGCTCGAACGTCTGGGCAAATACCACAGAGAAAAATATAAGGAAATTGCAGGCTGTGCAGAACTATGCATGTCGAATCGTTAGTGGCGCGAGAAAGTACGACCATGTAACTCCCCACTTAAAAAGTTTGTCTTGGTTACCCGTTAAGGACCAACTATACTATCGCCAAGCTATCATGGCTTTTAAATGCATTTCCGGACACGCCCCCAAATATCTGTCGTCACAATTCATTACTCGCGAGCAAGTTACCAAGCGTACAACCAGGAGTGGCCAAAAGCTTGATATACCTCTTTTTAAAACAGCCTCAGGACAAAGAACATTTTATTACAGAACTATTGGACTTTGGAACAATTTAGATCCCTTTTTAAAATCAAGCTGTTCAGTTCAAGTTTTTAAACGTATCTTAAAGAATAAGCTTTTAGACAATTTTGTAAATACTCCCTAAATTTTATTCATTTTTAGTATTTCGGCGACTACAAAGTTTAGATAATGTTGTAAATGTTTCTTAAATTTGATTCATTTTGATTGTATAGTTATTAGTAACTTAGTAATTTAAGTAATTGTTCCTGAAAAGCCCCATTGGGGAGGTAACAATAAAGTATGTATGTATGTATGTATGTATGTATGTATGTATGTATGTATGTATGTATGTATGTATGTATGTATGTATGTATGTTGGACACCGATTGTTGTAATAGATGTTGTGGACGCGATTCGAGGGGAGGTGACTTTTCCCAGACAAGTCTACGTTCTGTATCTCCTTCTGGGAAACATGTCAGCTGTCATAAATCCGTTTGTATACGGAGTATTAAATAAGAGCTTCCGAGATGAATACAAGATGTTTTTCTGTAAAAGACATGGGAGAATTGGAAATATGCAGGAATCTGCAACAAATAGTAAAAGGCCTACTGCTTTAGTCGTCACACCACAAAAAACTCAAAGCGTCTGAAAAATAACAGACACAGATTGGAAGTTAAAACAATCTATCATTCTATTAAGCAATAAGGAATTGATGTATAAAACGATGCATTTAAAATACATTTAGTGTACATTGTTTCCAAATTCTACATAGTACTCCAGGGGATTGTTACGTAGAATTTGAAAGGTAGTAGTCAGGTAGGCAGTTTCAGGGAAACTCCCTACCATTGTACATCCGGGCTATTAAGTGAAACCGTTTAGTTTGGACAAGCTCTTTGGGAGTTAACGTGTGAGTTTAGACGACCTGAGTATGCGTTGCTGAGGAGTTACATACGGCTCCCGTCTTCGGCAAGACGTGAATCCAGAAGTTCGATGGCTCCAGTTGGCATTTAGGGTAGACGTTAGCAGTTAGGCGGTTGAGATGCTGACCTGACAGCCGTTCAGCGCATTAGATGTAGATGTTCGTTATACAAAAGAGAGTTGTTCCACTACTTTCACTGCGTTTCCAGGTTAGTGCATGCTAGCCTTTACGTTGAAAACTTTTTCTAACCGAACTGTTCTATCTCCTCCTTTCAGCACAAGATTAAAGATGGAGGTTTAATAAAAGTGAGATTTTCATTTAACTTATTGTTTTTGTTTTTTAATTATAAAAAGCGCCTTTTGCTACAGCTACCTTCACCACTAAAAGTGTTCTTTAGCTTATAGTTAGTTGCGCTCCACAGCATTTGAACCCAAGTTGATCAACAAGGAAATAATTTTCTGTGGCTTGCTTCATTTTCCGCCATGATGTTTAACATTTAATCGACAAGCTAAATAACAATCGGCGTATCGCACGGGTAATCGCTTGGGGAGTTTATAAATGCGTCTATTTGCAACAGGGTAATCTTTTATCAATAAAAAGACGAAAAGTATACGCGTATTCTGCAAATAAATACACCTCAACAAGTCTCAAATTTTCGCTTGTTTTATTCATTTCAAAACTGGTCGTCATTGAAATTTCCTTGACACTAAGGTTTAAAGTTGATTTCCAGTCCGTACTGCGCAGGCTCAGCCCCGAATTGTTTGTGAGCTTCACATGATGGAATGTAAGGAAAAAACAACAACAAACAAAAAACAAACAAAACCTAGTACATGTACACACCGAGATGTTATCTTGTCCTTGCCGCGTGGCCACCTCAATGTTTCTTTCTTCAATTTCATCGAGAGAAAAGCCACATCCATGATGGCGGGAGACAACAATTGTAATTTCACCTTATGTAAGACGTCACGAATTGAAACATTTCATAAAGTCGTACATGACGTAAGTAGTTTTTCAAAACAAAAAACCAACTTTAAACTTAATGACGGCAACCTCCATTCGTTTAACAAAACCATTTAATAACCGTTTTTATTTGTTAGTGTGTCATAGTAGAACCTAGTTTCGTGACCTTGCTTATCGAGTCTCCCATCATGCTGTCAATTATCCAATCAGTCAGTCGATCAATATCAGTTATACATCCCAAACGAAGAAGCTAAGGTGTTTTAAAAACACTCGTTAAAAAATGTTTCTGGAAATAACATAATTGTCAAAGTTGAAAAAAGTTTAAAAAAATTATTTCCGGCCAATTCAACTTCAAGACCAAGTAATTCGTTAGCATATTCCCAAGTTTATTCTTAATAAATTCCCATATGCAATGAAAAAATTGCAATGCGTTTTTCATTAACAGGTTGTGTATATTAAATATCTTGACAAAGTATGCCATTGTCGACGTAAGAGTGGAACACAATAAAACCACACGAGGTTTTACCCCCTTCAACAATTCCCACCGTTAATTAAAAGCATCTGTCGAATGAACGCTTCGAACTCGATCATTTACCCAGCCTAACAAATCGTATACCTCGCTGTTTTTGCTTCTATGATGATTTCCGGTAAAATAAGAAAAAAGAAAAGAAAAGAAAAAAAATACTTTTATCACGGCGGGTTTAAATTCTTGTCTTTAGTTGCTTGTGGATCTTGACTGCCACAAAAGGAATTGACAGGATGATTAATTATGGAACTGCTTAAATTAGCTAAAAGCATTATTCAGTGAATAAGAACTGCCAAGGTCGATCTTGCCCGCGCTTTTGTACGGTCCGTACTTAAGGACAACCTTGAGAAATCTCTGGGACCTGCTGTTAGTTCTCGTTGCTCAGGGAAAGACACGTAATGGAAATGATTACGGAACTAAGCAAGGAACTGAAAGACAGAGGAGCTGTGCTGATCATTTTTGAAGCATTCTTCTCTTTTTTTCTTTTTTTCGTCGCAATAATTGGTAACTCCTGTGTTCTACTGGCTGTTTATAGAAATGCACAGCTACGAACAATTCCTAACTTCTTCGTTGCAGCTCTGGCAATTTCTGACATTCTTCTTCCTTTGATGTGTGTCCCGCAAACCATAGCAACGACCATCGTTGGTCGATGGCCATTCAGCCACGATGCATGTCAAGCACAAGGTTATTTCGTTATTACTCTTGCTTGCGCGTCATTCCAGATATTAACTTTGACTGCACTAAATAGGTTCTACCGAATAGTGCGAACGACGCACTACCGAAGCACTTTTACCAAGAACAAAACAATAATCATGATAGCACTATGTTCCGGTCTTGCTTGCTTTGAGCCAATACCGTATTTGCTTTCAGGTAGAAGGTATGTCTTTCAACCCGGAAAGGTTTTTTGTGTTCAGACGAAGGATATCTCTTTCCCAAATTTCATTATCTTTTTGTTTCTTTGTGTGCCAGCATTCATCCCGGAAAGGTTTTTTGTGTTCAGACGAAGGATATCTCTTTCCCAAATTTCATTCTCTTTTTGTTTTTTTGTGTGCCAACATTCATCCCGGAAAGGTTTTTTGTGTTCAGACGAAGGATATCTCTTTCCCAAATTTCATTATCTTTTTGTTTCTTTGTGTGCCAGCATTCATCCCGGAAAGGTTTTTTGTGTTCAGACGAAGGATATCTCTTTCCCAAATTTCATTCTCTTTTTGTTTTTTTGTGTGCCAACATTCATCCCGGAAAGGTTTTTTGTGTTCAGACGAAGGATATCTCTTTCCCAAATTTCATTATCTTTTTGTTTCTTTGTGTGCCAGCATTCATCCCGGAAAGGTTTTTTGTGTTCAGACGAAGGATATCTCTTTCCCAAATTTCATTCTCTTTTTGTTTTTTTGTGTGCCAACATTCATCCCGGAAAGGTTTTTTGTGTTCAGACGAAGGATATCTCTTTCCCAAATTTCATTATCTTTTTGTTTCTTTGTGTGCCAGCATTCACTCTCAGTATCTGCTATTTTCTTATCTTCAAGAAACTTCGAAGTCATCAACAAATGGTTCAAAATAACCTTCACTCGTCTACTTTATCCGGCGGAATTACTCACAGGGAAATAAAAGTCACCAAAATTCTCTTTATCACGGTAATTGCTTTCTTGACTTGTTGGACACCGCTCGCTGTCATAGATTTTGTGGACGCTTTCCGAGGGGAACTCTCCTTCCCAAGGCAATTGTACTTTATGTATTTCATTCTGGGAAACTTGTCAGGACCTTTCCTTTTTAAGAACTTCAGAGAAGAGTATAAGAAAATGTTCAGAATCTGCAGAATAAGACCTGGGAGAGTTTACAATGAGCAAGAAGATGGAACGTAAACATTGCCATCCTTTATTCTTGGGAAATGTGTGGCTATTAATTATTTTTTCTTTATGGATGAGGAACACAAGGAAACGTAAAAGTGCTAACCGAAAATAAACTGGTCTCTATGCGGGTCTTTTTACTTTAACAGCTTTAACTCTGTCGAATTTGAATTTCCAAATGTTGGTTTTCGTGAGAGAGAGGGACCGAAAACCGAAGAGAAAACCCTCGCAGCCATGCCGGCGAGACCATACGCGTATCCACTAAGCATTTTGTTCATTATTTAATTGTGGCTGTCTGGAAACATTTTTGCAGAAAACATGAAAGTTATATACCTCAGTTTAGCACAAACCCTTATGGCACAATGTGATCGTGATCAGGAGTTTTGTTTTCTATCTTATTTTAGGCCTCATTGTATCATGACCTGAGATGAAATACGACTCTTGTTGTAAATATAATGATGACTCATCATGTTGTTAAAAAAAAGCTGCGTCACTGTATTAGGTTGGTTAGTAGTCACATGTCAGCTAGCACAGAAGAAACCTACACAACGTTATCTGCGGGCAGCAATCGCGAAACAGTGAAGTCAAATGAAAACAATGCAAATCTACTATTTAACGTGCAGCTAAACAAAGAAATTCGTGCAATATATTCGGAGGCTAAAAGAAATGTTAATAAACCGAACAACCACTTTGCTCTTTGAAGATAGATTTTATTGGGTTAAGGTCATTGGGTTGTAAAATTGTTCATAAAAACGTTGCCATAAATTTTATGCACAAGGCTATTTCCACTGGTAGACTCGTTAAAGTAGCTTGGAAAAGAGTATTTATTTTTGGTGCCTTTACTATTTACATTATACAGCAATAACTGTGAGATAAAGTGGCTGTCAACTTCTCTGTCAATAAATGACAAAGAAAGATTCACGATAGCTAATAAGGCCTAGTTGGTGATCGTTTTCACGACGACCAGTTGCACAGGAACTCTTTCCTTGACATCACCTGCATAAATTGCACAAAAAACCAACCGGGCAACATTTCCGCACAGCCTCGGCCTATTCACTGATCATCACTGACACAGACGTAAAAATTGTGCGCATGCAGGCTTGCTGAGCTATATCAAAGCACTGTGAAAATCACGATGCTACTGCAGTGTGTTAAATTTGGCGTCGTTAATTTTCGCTATAACCGGTTTTTTCTCGGGTCTGAAATTCCACGTACGAGTGAGTTACGCCGCTGAAAATCTGGCAAATCTGAAGATTTTCCCAGCTAATACATCTTTCTGAGATAGTCAGCAAAAGTCGCACAAAAACAAAATAAAAGAAAATATGAAGTTGTAAAATTAATGCATTATGTTCAGCCGTTTGATTGTCTCGTAACACCTCTACACTGGGAAACAGTAAACACGCTACAGGTTGTTATTGAATCTATAAGAGTGTTCGCAAATAGCCGTTATTCCAAAGTGTGGGGGAGTGGTTTTAAACAATTTGAAATAACATGGATTGTTTTTGAAACTCTGGATAAATGATTCCTACTCCTTTCAAATAGAAAAGAAAAGAAAGAAACTAATTAAGACTCCATTTTGAGTTCAGAGAAGTTGCCTTTGTTCCTTAATTCCCAATTCTGATTAAATGGTATAACGACATTAATAAACTCATTTTTACCACCAGCATCCCTCACTGAAAACCATTTTATTTGCCTTGAAGAAGACAACGATGCCAAAAATTGTACCATTCCACTTTTTGAATATACTGATATTATCTTGACTTGGATAATAGTGAAAAATGAAGTAGAAAATAATAGTAAAATTTGATAAATGACTTCAAATCAAACAGTTGAATGTTGTTGTTATGGTGAAGGATAACAGGTGGAGCAGTAGATTATTCCATAAGCTTAATGTTTTGATTTGCGGGAAAAAAAACACACTTCTTTCAGTGATCTCTTGCACTTATTTAATTTGTCGCGGTTTTCATTTTTACTTCTTTTTCACTTTTGAGAACCAATAATGATGGTTTTCACAGGAGCAGCATTGATTCTCGTGATCAGATCTTCGGCTTTTGCAAGTAAGACTTCTAACATTGTGATAACTTTGTCACATTCTATATATATTATTTTACCTTAAGAAATATATAAACTAATGATATACAATGTCCTTTCAAACCCAGGGAGCACTTGGAAATATGGGGACAGTGATCGAGCTCATGGAAGTAAGTAGTTGCTTAATTTTTACTGTTTACTTCATTCAGATAAAGTTGTCCGCTATATGAGGAGGCGCGATGTACGTAGCCTTAATAGATATTTTGTCAGTATCTTGAGATCGTTAGCTAGATCGTTCGCTGGCCTTCCACTAATTCCTACATAAGCAATTGCAAATTGCCATTGACGAGATGACAGGCAACCAACTAGCGGTTGTCCGAACTCTAGCTAAAAGTTAACTGAAATCCTCTTTTTTTAACAAAGTAAGAAAATGCCAGCCGCCTGCAGGCAAGCTAGCTGCAATTTCAGTTACAGATTTTGAGTTTTTGTAGGTTTTCATTTCAAATTGCAGGGACATTTTCCTCAGAAAAACTCAACTTTTTTTGATAAACAGTTTACGGTCCTCATGGATGGGATAACGTTGCCAGCGCGTGCCGCCAATCCGACCAATCTCCAGTCAACATTGTCACAAAAGACGTCGAGGCGGATTCGTCGCTTGGGGAACTGGACATCACCTGTGATAACGATAAGGGCCTGTTCAATGGAATTCTGCTCAACAATGGACACGAACCAGTGCTAACGGCTGATAATACACGAGGAACTTGTAATCTAACTGCTGTCTCATTGAACAACAAAAACTACGAACTCCATGACATGAACATCCATTTTGGATGCGATTCCAGTAGAGGCTCTGAACACACAGTGGATGGAAAATCTTTTCCTGCAGAAGTAAGTCCCATTGCTGACACCAGGAGCAGTTTTCAATCGAGCGTTGAAAGTAACTCACTTTTGGCTTGGTTTTGCTATACATCGCCTTGTGATTGGTAAAAATTACTCGAGCCAATAACAAGTAAAGCTAAAAGCAATTGTGAGACGGCATGTGCTTAAACGTATTTTCCCACATTCGTTCAGACAACAAATAGTAGTAAGGTGCGCTCGTATGGAGACGTTTGCCTCGTTTTGATGTGAGAATGACGTCATAACCGGAACCGGAAGTCACGTGTTTTTGGGAGGGGGAAACCGCTGACCAGGTGTGAAAAAAGGATCGTGGGCTCATACAACCGGAAGTCACGTGGTTTGGAAGGAGAAACCGCTGGCGAGTGTGAAAAAAGGATCGTGGGCTCAAGGGGAAGGAAACCCGCTGAGAAAACGCGGGTGCAAAGTCCAAAGTCCAATTTTTGGAACGGGGGTGACCCATATATGGCCCATATATGGTTTTGATATGGCACAAGTCCAAGTGGGGTAAATATAAAAGGGGGTAAACCCTAAGTGAGGGAGTAGTCACCATGAGTGTTTACATCACGCTCCTGAGTGATCAAGCACAAGGCACGGGTCAAAAATTTACGGCACGATTGCCTCGTTCTTATTATTTGGTGGAAGATGATTGGGAAGTGGCGTTGGTACATATGTCCCACCCGGGGTTTAATCAATCCTTGGAAGATCAAACCAAACAGAATTGGACGCAAGAAGATAGTCAAAACCCTTGGAGTGAAAACAACACAAAATTAATAAATCACGTTTATTGTTATACTTTTGTTTACAATAACTGAGAAAATGGTTTTCCTGAGTGTTCCTTAATGTTCAATAGAGGGTCCCCACCATTGTTTTTGACATCGAGTTATTCTTCGCCATTGATTGTTGTCACGGATCCATTGTTGTAGTGGACGTCGATGATTTCTGATCAAAGGTATGGCAAAGGAACTGTAGAATGGGGGTGGTGGTGGTGGCGCCAAATGTTCTCGATCACAGTGATCACAATCGACGATCTTGTTTTTTGATCTCTCACTGGTAGCCATAGGGGTAGGTCTTGAAGGTGCGGGGATCGATGACTCTTTTGTCATACACCAAGCGATACCATTTGTGTTGGGGTTGAGTGAGCAAGGTGTAGTTTTTCGGGTTCCTGACAATGTGGTGACTTTTGGTGACTTGGATTTCGCGTGGTTTGGGAAGGGGTTTCTGGATTTCATCTTGGACATTCTGACGCATGACGTCGTAATTCAGCTGGGTGTGTCCTTCACTGTTGAGTCGGAAGCCTCTGACCTTGCATTCCACCTTTTCCTTATTCGTAGTATATCCGTAGTTCTTGGGTCCTCCGCTGACGAATTCTTGGATGTATTCATCATCAGCTAATTCGGAGGTGAAGTCCCCTAGATAGGATCCCAAGGTAGGTTGGAATTGAGTGGGTGTTTCCTCCAGGTAGATGACGGAGTCGGTGTCAAAGTAGAGGACTCTTTCCCCTAAGGCTTCCAGGGCGGCATAGAGTTTGAGCCGGGCGTGGCAGGTGGTGAAGCAGGCCACAAAAATGTTGAGGTTGGGTGAGACGCGGATGTCCTCTTTTTGTTTTTGGTAGTGCACCTCGACCATGTCGTCATTGATCACGGACACGTGACGTACATCTAAGGCATCGGTATCCAAGAAACAGTGCAAGGCCTGTGGGTCATCAAAGGCTTGAATTTGGGTCTTGTTGAGGCGTTGTCCAAACTTGCCCCACATGGAGTTGAGCATGAGTTTTGCTAGGGTACGCAGCCCCGGGTTGTATTCGATCTTGTCGTATTCCAACTGGATGCCTTCATGCTCGAAGTACTTCTGGATGTAGTCCTGTTTGGCTTGCTCTGACATGTCGTCCTTAGGCCACCCACTGGCTTCTTGCTTAATTTTGAGCCAGGTGTTGACATAATCGGCAAAGAGGCCCTCACAGGTTTCGTCAAAATGCCAGACTTCATAGATGTATTGGACTTGGTACCCCAATTCGACGGCTTTGACTAATTCGGGAGTGCACCAGGTACTGGTGAGGGTGCGTTGTTCGTCGGGGTGAGGGCAATGATAGGATCTGTCCAAAAGAGGTTTGTCCATTTCTTCTTCCACACAACGGGCACAGAGGGGAAAGAGCAGTTTGTCGCCATGACGGTAAGGCAGCACGGGATGGTACAATTCACGGGGAGGCAGGACTTTGCATTGAATGAGGCCAAAGTACTGGTGGATGTTCGTGTGACCCGGGGTGAAGATGATTCTCGGATGCCCTTTGGGGTAGGAGGAGGTCTTGTTGACCCACGGGTACAAGGAGGTGACATCGATGTAGTGAATTTTTTGGCCGGGGGTGATATGATGGTAGAGTTTGATGGCATTGGTACGACCTCCACAGAAAGCCTCTCGAGGTTCAAGAGGTTGGATAAAGTTGAGTTCCCGGACGAAGGCGTCGATCTCTGGTTGGGTTTTTAGGAGGTGCTCCCATTGACATCCCCACATTTGAATGACGTTGTACCCTTGGTCGGTAAGCTTTTGGACTTTGTCTTGGGTGGTGTCATAGAGGTCCTGCATCGTCAGATCATAGTTGCGGGGATGTTTTTCGTAGCGATGGGGATAACAGGTCGGGCATCCGTGGGTGAAACAGCCTTGAAATTCGTAGACGGTGTGGGTGTGGGGGCAATAACCATCCACATAGATCTGGGTCCCGGGGATCTTATACTCGCCTTCATTTCGGACATGTTGGATGTACTGTGGGTCTGGATTGGCACTGGCCAAGAGATCGTGGGGGTTGAGATCTTGGAGGGCGCGTTGACGTAGTTGGTGATCGCACCAGGTTAACCATTGAAGGGCTGGGAGGGACTGGTTGATGCTGTTTCTCCACCCCTTATGACCGGCGGGTTCGCTGGCAATACTGTTGGGGATCATCCGGTTCATACGTAAATCTCGATTACAAGCCGAGGCAATGGTGACGTGATCGAAGGGATTGAAGCCGGTCAAGTCTTCAAACAGGCGTTTGAAAGTCAGACATCCTTGTTTCAAGAGACGTACATCCGATTCACAATAGGCGACCAATTCTTTCTGAAAGTCAAACACGACGTTCTTGGCACGCTGCTCTTGATGCCAGGTTTCGAAGGCTTGTCTTCCTTTGAGTGACATGGTCTCAGGCATGTAGTAATCGCGTGAGGGGAGGATGCCCACGTAGTGTTGATGCTTAGGTATGTTGAACTTGTGGGGGAAATACCCTTTGCAGAGTTCGGTCAAGCCAAAGGTTTTGGGAAACGCGGAGAGGGGCATCTGGAAGAAACTCATCGAATCGATGAACCGGATGCGGTCATGTTTGATCTCTAAGAGTTTACACCCGTTGCGGAGTTGTTGGACGATGCGGTTGTCCCCATAGTATTCTTGGATGATAAAGTACCCGTCGTACCCCTGGAAGTTATGGGCGATGACATTGACTTGACGGGTATCGTGGAGAGTCAAGGTATCCAACCATTCCAGAAAGTCACGGATACAGGTGGGACCTGGGAAAGGCTTGGGTTCATCCTTGTCTTCGGTTTCGGCCACGACGAGATTGGCAATGTGTTTTTCCTTGGGTTGCATGGCTTCGATATCAAAGAAGACGTGTAAGGGAGGCAGGTCTTCCTCGTCCTCAGAGGAGGCATGGGGTTCCGCGGCACCTCGTTTGGCGCGAGGACCTTTTTGACGGGTCCTCTTTCTCTTCTTTTGGTCTTGAGGTTTGGGGGCTCTTTGTATAAAACAACGGTGGTCGTCGGCGTGGACGTACTGATGACAAGAAGGGCAATCCACGTGCCAACAAAGGTGACGTTGAATGCGGGACAAGCCCACATTTTGTTGATAACAGTCAGGGCATCGGTATCGTTGAGAGCACACGGAGGCCTGGAGGCCCGTGGCGGGTTTGCCAGCATGGGTCTTGCTGGCATGGGCTTCCAAACACGTGGGTCCGAAAAAGTCCCGATGACACGAGTCGCAACGTTGACTGGCTTTCAGGTGTCGGGGGTAAGCATGTTGAAAGTCTGGACAATCTTTCTGTCGACAGGCTCCGCACAACTTGGTTTTGGTGCATCGATGAAGTCCCTCATGGTCATAGGGTTTCCAACAATCCGCACACACATAACTGGACCCGAAAAATCCCGGCAATTTGGTGATGACATCATAATGGTCTTGGTTGTGCAACAGGATCAGTTGTTTGTCAGAAAGGGGTCCAAACGTCGTGATGTGGAACGATCGCTGCGCATCGACCAACAGGATCTGGTAACCGGTGAGGGAGGGAGCTTGACTGAATTGGGTCAAGGCGTCATAGCTGCAAGGACCGAAGGGTACCTTGGCTTCATGCTGAAGCAGTAAGGCGAGTTCTTTTTGAAGTTTGTCTCCTTTTCGAATCGAATGCCATTTCGGGTGCTGGTCCACGCGAGCTTTGGCGATGACGAGGGCTCTGGCACAGCAGAGGTCATCGTCGTTGGTGATTGTTATGACAGACCGTTTGTTGGCCGTTAACATGGTCATGGTGGGATGGCCTGGTTTCCCACGCCGTGGTCTGCCGGTACCTTGAGGAGCATGATGAACTTGCGTGATGGAGACTTGAAAGGAATCGTCCATTTCAAATTGTTCGTTGCTGTTGAGGGCTTGGGCTAAACGTTGGAACAGAGCTTCCACCCGTTCTGTGTCTCGACGCCATTCACCTGCACGTAATCCCCACCCCTGAAAATTATTGTGCAGGCGATCGGATGCTATGGTAAAGTAGAGACGATCTTGATCGTGGAGGTCGGGGGTGGTGGTTAACACTTGATCGACGGCTCGACGTAATCCATCTTGGAGAGCTTGGGTTATATTTTGACCTGGAAGCAAGGTCCCCCTTTGACGTAACTGGGTCTTGAAATGACGTTCTTGTACCCCCAGGCGATCACTCTTCCGATTCACAAAAGGTTCTAAGTCAAATTGGAAGGTAACTTGCGCAGAGGGATCCAATCCACCCCCACTTTGTTCCCATTGGTCCAAGACCTCTTCACAAATGGCGTCGTCACTGTCCGTCATGTTTTCGAGGCAAATCAAAGGTCCCACACAGGAATTTGTTGTTGTTGTCTCTTCTTCTTCTGGCTCTGAATCGGACATCTCTAGTCCAAGCAACGACATCATCTCACGGGGGTCGAGGCCACTAGGCCCAGCACGAGCATCATCCTCATCTTCTGGCGGCGACGGCGAAGTCATGATCAGATGAACTCCGCTGGTGGTCGGTCTTCGGGTTTTATAGAGAAAAAAGGGTCACGTGGAAGGGAAGGGGCCAATGAGAAGGAGACCCCATGATGCTTTGGGAGGGGGACCGGGGTGGGGGACCCCCCTCCCCCCTCTCTAGTTGGGGCCCATGGGGCATCACGGGAACGAATAAGTCCCTATAAAAGAAATCGAATCGCCGGCGGAGTCATCTCAAAATGGAGGTTGCTCATAAAGAGTTGTTAGAAGCCTTTGAAACGTTTGAAGCGGATTTGGAAGTCGACGAGATTTTGAAGAAAGTCAAGGCGGACTTGGCGGTGTTCAGCAACGACGAAGACATTCGTGAGTTTTCAGAAAGTTTAAAACAACTGGAGCCGGAGAAAGTCGAGGCGCAGAAACGCCGAGCAGAACAGGCGCGTCCGTATCATCAGCTGTGCTACCCTCAATACACCTGCGGCTGGTTCATTGAGGGACTCGACTATTGCTGTGATTACTGGAGGTACGAATTTAAGCGGCCCTTGACACCTCCGCCAGTACCGCCACCATCACCCCATGTCCAGAGAAAGAGAAGGGCTCCGCCGCAGCAACCGACGACGTACGACCTCCCGACTAAACAACGACCTTAATGACTCAGACGACGACGACAAGGACTATAACCCCTACGACGAGGACAGTGACGATAGTGACGACGAACTGGCCCCCACGACGGATACCCCCAACGACGACATCCTCAATGAACTCGCACAGCTCCGGGCGAAAGAAGCCCGACGACGGGCGGGGGTCCGGGCCGCCAGGGCCAGGTACCGGGCCAGACATCCCGAGCGAATCGCCGCCCAGAAACGACGGTATCGGGCCAGGCATCCCGAGCGAGAAGCCACCCGGAAACAACGCTATCGGGCCAGGCATCCCGAGCGAATCACCGTCCGGAATCAACGCTATCGGGCCCGCCATGCCGAGCGAGTCGCCGCGCACAGCCAAGGCTATCGGGAGAGGAACAGGGAGAGCTGCCGGGCGTATGCGCGACAGTACTATAAGGACCATACAGAACGTCTCCTGGAGCAGAAAAAACAATATTACTACTCGGAAGCAGGTCAACGGTGGCAGAAACAATACCGGGCGAGAAAGACTGAGAGGGCGGCCCTCTTACGTCGACAAAGAGGGTCCATGGTCCAAAAGAGAACGGAGGAGAAACGCCAAGCGTTGGGTCCCCTGACATTAACCGTGGCCCTGGAAGATTTTATGCAGGACTTTTATGATACCCTCTCACCCTGCCCTGAGGATTGTATGGACCAACCTGAGACCATAACGGATTATTCTGTAGGCAACGAATCGTCCCTTTCTTCTTGTGACATGTGGGACGAGGGGAAGGGATTTTTGGACAATCTACTCGAGGACTTGCCATCACCATCGGACGACTCTTTGTATGAGGTATTACGTGATTTGGGCCCATGGAGCCCCCAGGAGTCTGACTTTGATTTGGAGGACTTTGTTTCGTAAAGAGACAGTGATTGACATTTTCATTTTTTATTTTTCAACATGGTATGGGGTTGTCATTAAAGTGTTTTTACAATTTTAAACGTTTCTTGGCTTGCATGATTTTCTTGACCACCCGTTCCGTCTTGGTTTTCTTGCCGGGTAATTTATCAATGGCTTGGATCATCTTGGTATCGGCTTTCCATTTATCTTGCAAATTCTTGGCACGGCTGTAATCAATGTCGTGTTGTTTCGCAATTTGGTCCAAGCGATTGATCCCGGGATCCCCACGTTTCAGGCGTTTGGCCAAATGCGTCCCAGGGCCCATGTACTGATAGCCAGGCCAATGAAATTCTTTGCCGGTTTTAGCAATCCATTTTTGGACATCCAAGGCCCCTCCGCGTTGACGGCGTTTCACGCCCCTTCTCCTCCTCCTCTTGGTACGGGGGGCCATCTTTTAGTCCGTGTCGTAATCCAATCGACGTCGTAACTTTTTGCCTTGGTGCCAATCTTCCCACCCGGGTAAGGGTTTTAATGCTTGCACTTCACGGGAGATGCCTTTGCCTTTGCCTTTACGACTCTCGGCTAACTTTTTTTCCAAGGCCTTGCGCTGTTCTCGAATGGCTTCTAAACGCGACCGGCTATCCCCTCGACTGGTGGAAGGGCTCCCTTTCTTGACAATCTTACCGGTGGTGGCGGCTGCTCCTTTGCCTTTCTTGGTAGCAGGGGTAATGGGTGGTTTGGGCGTCGACGGGCTCCCTTTTATCATGCGCTTCAACCATTGTTCCACGGGTCCGGTCACCAAATCCCCGGCCTCTTCTTCTTCGTCTTCGCCTGGCGGACCACCCGGGGCCCCAACTCCCACGCCTCCGGGAAATTGACGAATGCGTTTGGTTAACTTGATTAATTCTTGACTCAGGGGTTTGGTTTGAGCATTGACCAGGGCTGGGGGTAATTCGGGATTGGCCAACAACACATGTTTTTTAGCGGCGAGCGTCGCGGCTTTGTTCAACAAGGCATTTTCGGTGAGTTCTCCTTTGTAATATTGAATGAGTTGCTCCAAATCCTTCTGGGGAATCATGTAGACCTCATCCATGGGGGTTGACTACACTCGGAGCAAAGTTCCCCGTCTTCTATCTCACGACAGCTCTCACAAAGACGGGACCTCAACATATGTTGGTACTCTCGATACAACAGGTGATATTTATGCTTCCAATAAGAACAGGCGTCTTTCCACTGGTCGGTGGCCCGATTGGCCTCTTGTAACAGGGTGATCCATGTGGCCAGGGTTAACGGGTCGGTCGAGCACATTGACATAACACCTCGTGAAGTCCTTGAAACAAGCCGCGTCCTTTTTGTTGAACCAACCACGCACGACGTTTTTTGACGGAATGTCGACGACGTCCCAAATCGCGTAGCACCTTTTTATAGGGTTGAAGTTTAGCCAGCATGGGGGGTGTGACGGGAATCTTGTTTTTTAAGAAGTTCAAGACCAGTTCACTCACAGCATTGATTTGATCGGCATTGGCATGTTGTAACAACTCTTGACGTTTGGAACCATTGGCTTCTTGTAACATGGACCGTAAAAACGGTAATTGACGTCGAAGACGTTGCATCGTTTATCGGTGACGGCGACGATAGCGTTGGTTGGCTTTTTGGATCGTGCGTTTTATACGTTTATCCGTTTCCAAGGCCACGGCTTTCCCTAATCCTACCATGGCGGGGACCAATAGGTTTAAAAAACCGCCTCGTTGACGACGTCGTCGTCGTCGTCTTCTCCTCACAATGGACGGTTCGTCAATAGACGTTGAAGGACTTTGTTTTGTTTGATGAGGTCTTGCGTCTCTTTATAACCTTGACGGGTATTGCGTTTGAAATCGGACCACCAACCCCCACCTCGTTGTCGTCGGTAATGTTGTACATTATCGGTAATGCCTTTTAAGGCTTGCCCGCCTAATTTGCCTAAAGCAAGTCCAAACCCAGGCGCGGGGCCTGAGAGAAACATACTCATGCCATGGGCAATTTTATCCACCAAACGGGGTTTGCGACGCATTAAAGCTCCTCCTCGTTGTTTCCTTTTTCTGCGTCGTCGTCGTCGGACGGCCATGGTTCTAAGAGTGTCGGACTGGGAGGGAGCGGCTTTTTATGGATCCAGTAGTCTTTGGGTTTCAAGGGACGAGGACATCCGTCTACATAGCATAGGGCTTCCAAAGGTTGGTACACAAAATGACGATGGTAATCTTGGACACATCGTTTGGGTAACGGAGGGGTGAAATCCACAATGGTATCATCCAACGTTTGCATCTTGATTAAAAATCCTTCCAGGTCCTCCAAGGGGACACCCCTCACATAGGTTTTCAATTCGGTCAAGGCTTTGGCATAGGTGGTAAACGCAAACCGACTCATGGTCACTTTAAATCGATATTGTTTAAAATCATTCCATCCTTTGACCACGGTGCCCACCGCCGCCAAACACGCTACCAACGTACTGTTGTCCAAAAGAGGGCCAGCAATCATGCCCGCGGCCATCAGGAGTAACGCTAGGCCATTGAACAAGGCATTGATACACTTGTAATGATTCAACATTTTTCGATAACACCACCATTGTTGATGGTAAAAGGCATACAAGGAATCCATCCGTTGTAACAATTCCGGTGGGAAGGGGATGCCAGGACGTCGAGATCCATTCAATAACGACACGGCGGCTTTCATCCTCACGGCGAGACCCGGGACGACGAGGTTTGTACGCTCGGGGCTCCTCCTTGTTTATAACTGGTCACAATGCTATTGGTCATGGTCACATTAGCAATTTCCCGTCCTTGGGCCAATTGTTCTTGATCTTGTAACAGCATGCGTAAACGTCGTTGTAAATCGGCTTGACGCAAGGTACGAGGTTGTCTGCCAGACCCCCCAGACGATCCGGGAGTGGTGGAGGCAGGTGAAGTGGGGAAAAGGCGTCGGCGTCGTCGCCCCCGTCGTCCACCACCACCACCACCACCACCTCCACCACCACCTCCACCTCCTCCACCTCCTCCGCCAGCACCAGCACCACCACCACCACCACCAGCACCACGTCCACCACCAGCACCACCAGCACCACGCCCACCACCTCTAGTCCTGGGTCCCCGGCGTCCCCTACCATCACCTCCACCACGTCCACCACGTCCACCCCCATTACCCCCAGCACCCGCGGCTGTTCGAGCACCCGCCGCCCGGGGTACGCTAGGAGGCGTCGCAGGCGTTCGAGCCCCGGACGACAAGCGAGCGCTCCCCTGACTAAGGGGGGTTCGCGCTCCGGACGACAAGCCGGCGCTCCCCCTACTAAGTGGAGTGTCCGGGGAAGACGGCGGGGTAGTGTGTATGCTACGGAACGATTGACTTCCTGGGCTTCCTACCCCAGCAGGGGAAGAGGTCCTAAACGGAGGGGGGGAGGGCAGCTGGTCCACATACGCGATCATGTCCTCGACGGTCATTTGATCAAAGGCTTGGTCGATCAAGCTTGAGTCCCCTGTATCCAAAATTTCTTGGATGGTGCCTGGGGACACTTGGTTGCTGCCGGACGCCCCGACCCCCGCGGGGGCCACGGTATCGTAGGCTTGCGGAGGTTGACGGTCTTCATCGGCCATGGTTGCTCTTTTTTCCGGTTCCAAAGGGGGTGTCGTGCCTTTATACTCGCTTTTGATAGGTGCGCGTCCATCCTTCGTCTTTTAACAGGTGACTCAACACACGTTGTTGATCGGAGGAGGCGGGATGTAAATCTAACATCAAATAGCCATACGGGCGCGTGGTGGCCTGATGAAAGGTCTCCAAGGTGTCTTTCCAGGTGGTCGGAAACGATTGCAGCATGACATTGCGTACCCCTAATTGATCCCGGGGATTCTTGAACGCCACAATGTAATGCGCATTGCGGGATATACTTTTGGCATAGCGCCCCACGGGAAACATGTCTTGGCACAAGTACAGCACCGTCACCCCTTGATGATCCGAATGTTTGGTGAATAAATCCAACACGCGTTTATCGTGACTCCCTTCATCCATTAAATCATCCAAGACCAGGACCCCCTGTCCTTGAGGAAACCATTGGACCAACGCGTCATGATCGGGAATCCCTTCGTGAAACACCACCCCATGATCTTGCATGCCTCGAAATCGATCTTGCCATGCCCCATAACAATAATGCACCTGCGTTGGGGGCCTTTCAAACAACTCGGGGTTGTCTACCAAGAGTTTTTCCGTAAACACCGTTTTGCCACATCCCGAGGGTCCCACCACCAAGATAGAGGAGGGAGTATGAAAACGAAACGGTTTCCCCGTTTGCATGATGATGATACTACCCAGGGGGAAAAAAAAAGGCACCTTTTTATTGGAATCGGTGGGACTCGAACCCACGCGCGATCCCCCTACACCTGTTTTTTCGGGGGATCCAAAGGCTCTACCGACTGAGCTACGACTCCGACACACTTGTTTTTTCCAACAAATTTTATTTAATCATTCCGTTGATGATACGGATGACAACAAAGTTGATACCATCTGGCTTCTTGGCCTACAATCAATTGTTGAAGGCGTTGACCGGCTTGATGGTCATTGCTTACATAATCATGATCGGAAAACTCATTTAAAAAGTCTTGCAAGGTCCGTCCACGGGCTTTGGCTTTCAAGTACAACAAGGCGTAATCCCCACAACTCTTGCTTGAAATGGCTTGGAGGGACTTGCCATTGGTCACCACATACTTCCAATGTTTCACAATCCAAGCTTGGAACGGGGCGGCTTGCACGTACGTGTCCATGGGCAAAGCATAACTGTCGAGGATTTCACACACGTTTCCATCCGTCCACACCGCTAACCAATGTTGTCCCGGTTGATCGTGTGGGTCCGTATTCACAATGTACCCTTGGGGTTGGGTCTTGACAGGCCTCTTGGGTAGTCGATCACAGGCCACCGTCCCGTAAAAGTAACGTTTCAAGTGGGGGTCGTCTCGGGCTAAATAATCCAATTGCACATTATTCAAGGCCACGTGTTCCATCTTTAGTGTTGGTAAATGTTATACAACACGGCTCCGTTGCGGTCAATCTCCAGCAAGTTCTCAAATTCTCCATAGACGAGCACGGTTATATTGACACCGGGGGCGACTCCAAATTCCAAGACCAATTGTAAATCGCCCGTTTGCTTGGGGTTGAGGTTTTGACTGTCAGCACAGCCATTGGCCACATTGTCAAACATGTACAAGGTACAATTTTTATCTTGGCCCCAATCTCCTAGTTCTACCATATTGCCTTTCTTTTTACACCAAGCCCCACTGGCTTGCAGAAAACGGAAGTAGCCTAGATTATCTCGGCTGCCATTGTTGTGCACTAACTGCAGGGTTTCATAAGGGTATTCTTCGCCTTTGACAATCTGTTTAATGGACGTCAGTCCAAATTTCTGGAAACAGAACGGATCTCGGTTCACATCTCCATTGAAGGCTCGGCTGTCCAACAACCCCACAATCATTCGGTCAGGTATTCTGTTTTGAAACAGGTTGGGGATATCAAAGCGGACCAGGTTGTTTTGCATGCTGAAAGTCCGGATTTCACTGCGGACGGTCGGGTAAGCAGCCACTTGGCCTTCATTGTGTCTTTTTTCAGATATACTCTGGTAGATGGCGTCATTCAAACGCAGTTGGCAGACATGAAACCGTAGTTTCACATCCCCTTCCATCAATCGACCAGCTAGACCCACTCCATTGAAAAACAGGCTGGGGCCATTGAAATGAAATTTCATCTTGATTTCGATGCCAGGCACTAACAGTTTGCCGGTATGAAAGACTTCCAGGTGGGGGGTAAACACCAGACTGTGGGTAAGACCTCCAGCATACTTCCCCACTTCAGCTACCATGGCGGCCAAGGCCCCTTTGTGATTGGCAGGGAGAGCGGTCCAGTCTGCATGCGGTCCAGCTTTGTCTGTGTTGTTGGCAGTCCATGCGGGTGGGAAATCCACTTGATTGAACCATCCTTGGGGTCCCAACACGGTCTTGCCATCTTCTCGGTCATAATTCAACAAGGTTTCCAGGTAAGCTTTGTAATGATAGGTGTCGGATTGTGGACTGATCAACGTGCCATTCAATTGCAAGTCAATTTGTTTGATGATGGAATGGGCCAAATTGTTGACGGGCCACAATTTCTGATTGGCCACCAAGTTCCCGGCATCCTCCTTTTTCAAACTCAATTCCATGGTAAAGTAACTGCGTCCCAAATCCACAAAATCGTCTAATCCAGGAATGATGAATTCCATGGGATTGATACCCGTGGTGGTGGGTTGAACGGTAACCATGCGATAGGCATTGATGCTAATGTCGGTCGGCGGCACCTTGAAAATCCGTAACGCCGGGTTGACGGTCCCTTCGGAACGCTCGTGAGCCGGGGCGGTTTGTGTACTCACGTCAGGCATGTTTAACGTCGTCGTCGTCGAGTGGTGGTACGTCGTCGTCGTGAGGGGTTTTTATACCGTCGTCGTCGTGCTAAACGTTGTCTCAAATCAAACCCGGGCAGTCTCATCACCTCGGCACTTAACCAACCACCACGTTGTCCTCTCCTGAGTTTCCAAAACGGATACAGTCCACCCCATTGAGACAAGCCCCGATTACTGCGAATCCGTCGAGGTCGTGAATGCACGGGGTCCATGTTCACACGCCCAAAATATCACGCGCCCGTTTGGTTTGCTTGGGAAACAAGGCACTGGCTACTCGCACGGCTTGTTTCACGCTCTTATGGCTCAAGGCTTTCTTGGCTTGTTTGGTAATTTCTTTTTTAAGGACGTCTTCGGCTTTGCGTTTGATCCCGCGTGTCAAACCCGTTGTCAAGCCTCTCTTGATATTACTAGGCAGTTTTAAAGGATTTCGCGTGCTTTTAAGGCCTTGGAACCCTCCACGCAAGAGATCCGTCACCAACCCTTTGCCTTGTTGGTCATACCACTCGTCGGTTCGAAATCGTGTCAAACTTCCCCCTCGCATGCTGTCTTCTTCTTCACCAGGGATGCCTTTTGTTGTTTTTCACAGGGGGCTCGTCTCTTTTTATACTCACATGAGGTTGCACGTAAACGATTCCCCCGCATAGCGTTTTCGTTTTCCTTGTCGGATTTCCTCCATGCGTTTCAAATGCGATTTTCTGGCATTCTTTTTCGCCAACTTTTCTATCCCTTTGGTGATGGACCAGGCGGCTTTAGGAATTCCCGCAATCACTGCGTTGATCCCTTCCCCCGCTTGGGGACGCTGTTTTCGTCGTCGTCGTCGTCGTCGTCGTTTCGGAGGCATGATGATTGACTTGGAGTTCCTTCTCGTCTCTCTTTTTTATGCCTTTTTGAAGTGCAACGTGACAATGGTACGGCCGTCACCAAACTTGACCAAGTCGCCTCCCCTACCAATCGTTTCGGCGACTTGAACGTGAATGATTTCCACCACCTCGTTACGAATAGCCATGTATTGAATGTGCAACGGTTCAAAGTACAGGGTGCCGCGTCCTTGTCGCTTGTACTGGATTTCACGCAATAAATCGGTCACGCGGTTGCCCACCACACTGCTGCCTGCCACGTCCGAGTACACGTGGAGTGTTCGCGTGGGGTCGCCCACCACCGCCCGAAACGCCACATTCAAGTTGGTGAAACGCCAATTCACGCTGAAACTCAACCAAATCCATGTGGTCCCAGCACCATCTGTGCTCACTTGATAATACTCCGGGTCGTTCTTGCTATTTCTCAATTCAATGTCGTTATTGTTGGGAACCTTTTCATCACGGAATTCCATGGCCAAGTTGGGTCCCAACGCATAGTTTCCTGCGTCGTTTTTTTTAAACCATCCCATTTTTTCGGCCATGAGATGATGAATGGCCAAGTGAGGGACGACCATCGTCGTGTTGTCTTTGTATGGAAGCACGTACTTGTACCGCATGATATTGCGATTGTTCATCACCAAATCCTCACCGTCCCACTCAAAGGTCGTACACGTCTTCTTTCCCCGCTCCGTATTCGGTGCGCCATGGTAGCCCAGGTAAGCAGCGGTCATACGTTGTCTCACCCATTGCAAAAAGGCTTTCATGAAGGTCACGCCATCCACAATGGAAGGATCGTCTTTCAAATCGTCCATTTTCATATTGAAGCTTTTCACCACACGTCCCGAGGAGGGGGTCAACCGATAACAAGAGGTACCAAACACGAACTGATCCGCCGGCAGCAGATTAAAAATGTTGACCCCCGTGTCCGGTAAGGAAATGGCACTCAACCCCACTTGCCATCCACCCCCCGTGAGTTGTAACGGTTGAGGTAGACGAATCTTGAAGTTATTGGCTTGGTTGTTGGGAAATTCACGTCGGTTGGAATGACTGGGTAACGTCACGTAGAACGACATCTTTGTCTGCTTCACACCACCACCACCTCCCTTTTAAAGTGGAGGGTCAGGAGGGTATGCCCTTCGCCAAATGTCACGAGATCCCCATTGATTTCGGCCATTTGCGTTTCCACGATTTCCACCACTTCATTGCGTACCGGGACATATTGAATATGTCGAGGTTCAAAGTGCGTGGTTTCTTTGGGGTGGTACTTGATTTCTCGTAAGAGATCCGTGATGCGACCCCCTACCATACTACTGGTCCCTACATCACAATACACGTGTAAAGAACGCACGGCGGGAAATTCCGACGGGACACGAAAGGTCCCGTTCAAATTGACAAACCGCCAAGGACACGATAGACTCAATTTCAGATAATCCCCGTCCACTTTCCAAAAGAGGGGTTTGTTGCTGGTATCGCGGACATCCGTCGGGGTGGGAATGGTAGACATGCCTTGAAATTCTGGCAAGAGATTCGGACCCAATCGATACTGGCCGGGGGACGGTTGTTCAATCCATCCCATTCTCAGGGCCAAGGTTCTGCCCCATGACACGTGCGCCACTTGTCGTTTGTAATCCACGGGCTTGCTATTCAACAACAAATCCCCTTCGGAGGTCCATTCAAAGGTCGGGGCCAATTTGAGGCCATTGTCCTCGGCCCATTTGTTTTTGGGGACGCTTTGTTTCGCCCGTTCTTGCTGGTAACGATAGATCAGTTGATGAAAAAATTGAACTCCCGTCAACGAGGTCATCTCCTTTCTCATATCTCGCCCGTAGACAGTGAGTTCGCGGCGTTCATGGTACCAGCGATCGTTCCCTTGATCGTCTTGGACATACACCCGTTCGTGCCATCGTACGTACAACAGAGGATGGGAATCGCCCACGCCTCCTTCTTCCGCTAGCACTGGAATGGTGGGTAAGGATAAACTCACCATACCCACCATCCATCCGCGTCCCATAAATCGAATGGGTTTCGGCAATCGGTTTCTGAAATGATGACTCTTGTTGCCCGGAAACTCTTTGGTACTCGCATGACTCATCAACGTCACGTAAAACGACGAATTGGGCACCCACGTCATTGTTTAGCGTCGTCGGCGTCGTTTGCGCGGTCGAAGGGATGTCACGTCACCACGAGCAATCCAACTATTGTACTTGTCGGGCCAGCCTTTCCACTTGACCAACCAACGATCTTTTTGACGCTTAAGTACCTTTTCGATGCGAAACACGTCGGACACCTGGACTTTTTGTAAATCCTCTTCATAAAACGTGCCTTGGATGGGGGTCTCATCCCATTCGTGAATCTTATAGGTGGGCACGGGGCCCGGGATCACACGATGCACCACAAACACTTCTTCGGTCCAACCGGGGAGATAGCCTTTTTCAAAGGTCCGATGAATCGTGTTGAGACGGACCCGATCCCCGACTTTGAATTGGGGTTTTTTCCGACCTTTCAATCGTTTGCTGTACAATCGTTTCCACACGGCTTCTTCGTTGTCCCACGTCACGTCTTCGGGGGGCATACCAATACTTCGATGACGGGTGGCATTATACCCTTGCACCAGCTCGGGTAAGACATTGTCAAAGCGTAAGGTGTTGGCCGTGGTCAAATAACGGTACAACCGTTCTTTCAAGGTCCGATTAAATCGTTCCACCACACTGGCTTTGGCATCCCCTTCGGTGGAAAAATGTTGGATGTCTTGCTCGTCGACCCATCGTTGAAAGGTCCGATTGTAAAATTCTTTCCCTCGATCCGTTTGCAATCGGTTGGGGTGACGTCCTTGTCTCACAATCTTCTCAAAGGCTTTCACGAGGGCCACGCCGGTTTTGGTTTTCAACGGTTGGACCCACGCGTACTTGGACAAGACATCCACGACGGTCAATAAGTAGCGTATACCCCGATTATGTTTAGCCAACCGTTGCACTTCCACTAAATCCGCGGCCCATTGATCATCCAACCCTCCCACGATCACGGGTAAGGTAGCAAAACGACGACGTCGTGGTTTATGCAAGGTGTAGCCCACATCCTGTTCCAAGAGTCGTTGGGCTTTTTTCAAAGGGAGACCCTGGGCTTTGGCAAACCGTTGCACCCCGCCTAAACTCCCCGGGGCGCTAGGATCGTGGTAACGGCTTAACCATTGTTGCGAGACATTGCTTTTCTTCGTTGACGACGACGAGACAGGGCGTTTGGTTCTCTTCAACTTTGTTGTTGTTGTTGTTGACCAGCGTTGAGTTTTCTTTCGAGGGGCCATACGTTCTGGCATTCATCCCATAAGGTCGGTATGGAAGGGATGGTGTGGGGATGCGCCTTTTGAATGATTCGATACCATCGCCACGCCTCTGGGTGGGCTTTTAACCATACGACAAACACCACCCATCGATACAGGTTACGATCCACGTGGGTTTCTTCAAAGACGTGGAGAGGATGCGTGTCCTCGAGACAGGGAGGAATCGGGATTTGGGTGCCGGGTTGGTGATCATATAACACTTGGCACAGGGATTGATGGCATTGCCATTGCGCCAGGGACCAGAGAGACTCCCACGCATACGACATAGCAGACTCCATGGTCACATTGATAACATCATTTATTCCTACTCCTTTTTAATACATTTAAAAGAGACCTAGACGACCACAGGCGACGGTCTCTAGACCTTTCTGCCAGTTGTCCACACTGTCACTGTACTTGGGGGGTGGCGGCGCTGGGGCGACCATCATTTCTTGACGGTTCTTGAGCTCTTGAATTTCTCGCAACAATTGTTTCTCATAATCTGTCAGGGGGCGATCCTCTTTCCTTGGGGCTCGAGGGGGTGGGCCAGGGATGTCATAGCCCCTCTTGGGATATCCTTGCGCATCACGGGTAGACAAAGGAGATTCAGCTTGTTGGTCGGCTTTCTTGGGCGGGTTGTCATGAAACCAACTCCAGTACTTGGGACCCAAGGGTTGATCGGCCCATCGGAAGAAGCCACACTGTTTCTTGGAACAATTCAGAAACAAGCGATCGGGGTTCTGGGTCGAATGGCTCTGTTGCAGCGTGGCGGGTTCCCGGCAAAAACACTGCAAACAAGTCCACATGTCCAACACTTCTACATGAGGTTGACTATACACGGCTTTCATATACTCCAGAGCTTGATCTTGTCCACAAAACAGCAAACACGGTTGCATGGGACATTTCACATACTTCCATCCCTTTTGAGATTCTCGGGCCTCCAAACGCACGTCATGGCAAGGGCATACCATATAGTCCACCGACTTTCTTTCCTTGTCCTCCGCAGTGTCATACATGACCGTCAATGCCGGTGTCGATTGCTCCACCATGTCATTCAATTCTTTCATCATCTCTTCCACGGCCGCTCGGGTATCTTCCACCACCTCCCCTACCACCGGATCACAGTCCACGGGCGTCATCGTTTGAATGGTGTTCTTCTTCTTCTTGTTCCCCGCAGGGTGTACGCTTGGCTTTCTCTTCCGTTCGACCGACATCGTGCTCAAGATTTTCACCCCTACCACCGAGGCCTTTTTATACCTTGGACCCTTGGCTCTCATTGGTCAGCTTATCCTACCCATATAAGGACGTCTCCTCGTCCCATTGGTCAGCTTTTGCCTCTCCAAATAAGGTCCTCTTGTCTTCCCATTGGTCAACTGTCTCTATTTAAGGAGCTCCCTTGCTCCCTGAATCGTCATTCTCCAAAACAATGCCCCCAGACATCATGATCGGAGAACAAGATCTCGGTGCCTTGGAACTGCAAGTGGGTCATGGACATGTGGTCTACACAGGGGGAGCCAAAGGTACGGATGCCCTCGTCGAAGAACAGGCCAAACACTTTGGGATGCAGCTCGAAGTCCTGGTCCCCCCGAACCATCCTCGAGCCACTTTCATCACCCCTTCTACGGTGGAAGTCCTGATGCTGGCCAACCCTCATCTTCACCAGGCGGCAGAGAAACTAGGCAAAAAAATGCCCAGTCATTTTTACACCCTGCAATTGCTGCAACGCAATTATCAATTGGCCAAGAAAGCCCATACCATCTATGCCTTTGGCATCTTGGAACCGGATCATAAACGCGTGAAAGGAGGCACTGGTTGGACTGTGCAATTGGCTATGGATCAAGGCAAACCCGTCTACCTGTTTGACATCCCCAGTCAATCATGGTACCGTTCGGACCATTACTACCAAGTCAACGAGAATGCTGCCACCCTGGTCACTGGCAGTCAATTTGTCCCTTGGGGCCCCAAAAAGCCCACCCTTCATCAAAGCAGTGCTATCGTGGGATCCCGGGATGTGGACGAAAAAACCCGAGCCGAAATTCAAGCCTTGTTCAACCGCACCTTCTGTCTCCCCGAGAACATTGATCAATTACGTATGGAACTGGAAGACTTTCATTTGTAATGTTTTTAGTTTTTACTTTTGGAATTGTACATAGTCCTTTTTTACTTTTTATTTTTCCAATTGTAGTTTTTTTTCCAATTGTAAATAGGAACGCCCCACCCGCGTGGCAACAACACCAACAACCATTTGTAAAAAAACATCAACTCTTTTTTAATTAAAATAAAAAACTGACAACACTGAGTTTGCACACGCGTCTTGACTTACAATAAAAACAATCTCAACCATAAAATAAAAATGTTCAAAGTCTAATCATCCTCATTGGAATAGTCCATGTTATACTCGGCGGAATTCTTCCATTCTAAATAATTTCTCTCGCCCGCCTCCTCTTCCGTCAACTCCTCATCCTGCTGCTGCTGCTGCTCCATTTCCTCAAAATACACCCTGATCATTTGCCATTGATGGGTTGCCCGTACACGAGGGAGATGACTAGTCAAATGCCTGTCAAGTTCATGGAAGTTGTCCAATGAAAGCGGCCATTGACTATCATCCCTGGTCCAAGCCCTATTCTGGTAGATCCAGGGGATGATCCGTCTCACCAGGGTGCGGTTCAACATTTTCGTGGAGGCTTCGTGTTGCCGCCCGTTGCGGTGCGCATTCTCCACGTAAACCATCGCTAGCAAATACATTTGTAAAAATGCCCCTACACGCTCCTGGTTCAAAGGTCGCCACGTCTCTTGTCTTCTCTCGTGCATTCTGATTGCCACTCTCTCGACATGGGTTCGCTCCCGTGGCACTCTCCTTCCCACCGCCTCCTCTCCATTCACATTAATCACACTGCCCAGGCAGTCCAACACAGTTCTAGACATTTTTTCACCAGACGAACCAACATAAGTCCACCCTAACAGAACTCAAAGCTAGGAGTGACGTCCTGTGGCCTCCCTTGACTTATATACCCCGATCCGCGCAATGCCTGATGGTCTATCTAAGGAGGGGGGAGGGGGGTCCCCCCACCCCGTCCCCTCCCAAAGTATCATGGGACCTCCTTCTCATTGGCCCCTTCCCTCCCACGGGACCCTTTTGTTTCTCTATAAAAACCCCCGTCTCATTTCACACTTCAACTCATGGATGATCCAGTTCAAAAGCCCAACAAGTGATGGCTCAACCCCAACCATGCCTGGTGTGTAAGAAACCTGTCACCAAACCAACCATTTTGATGTGCTGCGAACAACCCTGTCATCTAACCTGTGCCACCCGGTGGGGAAAAGAAAGTACCAATCCTAACTGGGGTTGCTTTAGATGTGGACACGGAACTAGCCTCCACGTCCTTGAAATCCTCCATGAAGAATGGAAAAAAGACCCCCAATTTATGAAAGAAGTCAAACGTCACTGGTACCAGCATACTTTTCCGGGAATCACACATCACCTCCTTCCTCTCTGGTATGGTATCGCTTATGAATTGAAGTGCGGTGAACCCATATGTTTGGGAGGCGTCCAAGGGTTCTGGGGAAAACACAAACCCAGGTATTGCTCATCTGAACAAATCGAGTTTCTTGGCCAGACCCCAAGCGAAGTCATTTCAAGCATGAAAGAACTGAATCCTTTCCCCACCACCTCGTGTATCGTCTGTGACAAAGATGTCACCTATCAAAACCTATTGATCTGCTGCCGACACCCCTGTCATGTAGCCTGTGCTGACAACTGGAGAAAGAATCCTCATCTAATCCCCAAATGTGTTTACATCCGACAAAGCCATTCCACCACAGTCATTGAAATCCTCAATTACGATTGGAAAGAAGACCCCCAATTTGTGAAAGAAGTCGAACGTATCTGGAATGGTCATCTGTGGTATGGTATTTGTCATACAGACACCGGAGCCATTGAAGGATTCTGGGGAAAAATCTTCAAGAATCCGGATACAATCAGCAACATACCCCATTTTCTTGGCCACACCCCAAGCGAAGTCCTTTCACACATGAAGAACATTTTGAGTTCTCAGTAAGGACCCCATGTTTGGACTCACTTGTTGTCAAACAATACGAAGGACCAATAAAGTATGTTCCATGACACTTTGTTGTTGTGATCTTTATTGATTCTCTACACAATCATGTTCGTTGACTTTTTCGGGAACGTTCAAGGGTAATGATGGTTCGGCCTTGTTTGAATGGAGCCGGTCGTCCGTCGGCTGTTTGAATGTCCACGGCAATGCTGTCAAAGATGGTTTGGCCCAGAGGAAAATACATCCGTTCCCTGGTATCAAATTGATGCTCGGTATTGCCTGCATCCAAGGTACGTAACAAGCCTTTTTCTTGATTTCCCACAATGCTCGGTGCCACCAGATCCGTGTAAATCATCAAGGGTTGTTGACCTTGCTGCGGTTTGACCGTGGGGGTGGTGGGAAAAGGTTGCCGACTCAAATTCGGACCCAAGAACAACTCATAATCAAAGTCGGGGTGGGTAAAGCTGACGGAGACGTGCCCCAACGGGGGATATTTGGCTACAGGTCCGGTGGTGGGTTCCCATTTATGCCGATCGTTGTAATCCACGATATGTTTCACCAGATAATTCTTTTCTTGGACAATGCGTTCCGTGGGCGTTCCATCTTTCACCAATCCCATCAAGCCCGCCAATTTCCATTCCATTTCAAATTCCATGTTGGCTGGAATGAGGACATACAACGAATCTAATTCAGAGGCGATGCCCTTATTGGTGATTTTCACATAGGGTTGAGCCAGGTTCAAAGCGGCTAGTTGTTGTCGTTTGGCTAAATCATCCACGTCCATTTTGGGTATATCCATCATGACTTCCATGCGTTGTTTTTCCATTTCGTAGGCAATGGTAATCCAGGCTTCTTTCAAATTGTGGTAATACTCTGGCGGTAAATAAATTTGTTTGGTGACTTTCAGGGGCGCCGTGTTATCCGCCCGTTTTGGCATGTATCTCACATCTGTTTTCATCCAATGGTTTTGACTATCTTCTTGCGTCCAATTCTGTTTGGTTTGATCTTCCAAGGATTGATTAAACCCCGGGTGGGACATATGTACCAACGCCACTTCCCAATCATCTTCCACCAAATAATAAGAACGAGGCAATCGTGCCGTAAATTTTTGACCCGTGCCTTGTGCTTGATCACTCAGAAGCGTGATGTAAACACTCATCGTGACTACTCCCTCACTTAGGGTTTACCCCCCTTTTATATTTACCCCACTTGTGCCATATCAAAACCATATATGGATCATATATGGGTCACCCCCGTTCCAAAAATTGGACTTTGGACTTTGCGCCCGCGTTTTCTCAGCGGGTTTCCTTCCCCTTGAGCCCACAATCCTTTTTTCACACTCGCCAGCGGTTTCTCCTTCCAAACCACGTGACTTCCGGTTGTATGAGCCCACGATCCTTTTTTCACACCTGGTCAGCGGTTTCCCCCTCCCAAAAACACGTGACTTCCGGTTCCGGTTATGACGTCATTCTCACATCAAAACGAGGCAAACGTCTCCATACGAGCGCACCTTACTACTACAAATAATCAAAGCGTTATTTTGTCTCCTTTACAGTTGCAGCTGATGTTCTTCAACACAGAGTACGGAAGTTATGAAAATGCCGCCCCCTTGCAAGACGGTCTAGCGGCAATCTCAATGCTCCTGAAGGCAAGAGTATTCTAATCTGTGTAGCTTCTTCTGCATCTGTATAGCTTTGCGTCTCTTAGAATTAAAACGACGTTTTGTTTAGTTTACAGTAAGTCAGCCTGTTTCTTTCAAGACCATTTGGAAATATAATTCGAGACATAGCTATGCATTTATACAGCTAACCGTTTAGCGATTTTCTTCAGATTGGAAAGTCTACCAACAAAGCTTTGGACAGTATTGTTGATCAAATGGACGACGTTGCGGTTGAAGGTATGTTGATATGTAGACCTTCGTTTACAACATTACGTCCGTACGGACCGTACCAAGAGCACAAATGGATCGTCTTCATCAACAACAGTATCTGTCCAATAAGTGTCATTTGCCAATCACAGACTTTGGCGATACACAGACTTAAAAAAAAGCTGTTAATTGTAGTTATTTATTTCCTGTTTTACTTATTAGCTCTTGAATTAACAGCAAAAAAAATCTTAACAGAATATGTAATTTCTTAAAATCGAAAAAATGGGTATTACAAAACAGAAATCGTCGTCATTCCGCTGAGAAGCACACCTTATTAATCGTTATTGTTGTTTTCGTTGTTGTTGTTGTTGCTAGCTCACGTTCATGTATTACTTTTGATATGCACTGCATGTATTAGAAGCCGGTACAGTTCTAAGATATTAGTCATTTTTGTCTGATCTATCAAGACTTTTTCTCATAATACAGAAATATAATTCAACTTGCCTTTTGTTGCGTTCCTTGCTATAGTTCGTTGATATTTGAACATTTCTAAATTAAAGGATCAAGCATTCCCGTTTATGCACCAGCCGACAATGTGACTTTGGCTGACCTTGTTCCCGACCTTGCCAAAGATCATGCACCTTTCTACACGTATAGAGGCTCCCTAACCACCCCTCCCTGCTATCAATCTGTGCGATGGTTTGTGATGAAGAATCCAGCAATGGTTATAAAAAAGCAGGTAATTAGCCCCTAACTTTTAAGACTTTCATGTTACAAATGCGAAAAAAACCCCGACGATGCAAAACGTACATCATAACTGGAATGCACTACTGGAATGGTTTCGTTTGAAATATCACGCTTTTGGTTTGCATTCAATAGAGACCTTTAGAGCAAAGTAAACCGCGGTTTGAAGTTTAACGACGTTGGACGTTTGTGGTATACGTTTTAGCCCAGTTAAGAGTCAGATCCATTGATGATGGGAAATCAAGCAAAACAAATCGTGACGGAGGCTAGGCAATAGCCTTCTTGGTGAGTTAAGTATCTTACAAGAACAGAAAGAAAAAGATTGGCCTAAATAAATTAACAGAGAATAGACATTCCAACTTTGAAACTGTGAAGAGCAAAATGGGCTTTAAAAACTCACTTTTTGAGAGATCTTACCTTTATCATCCTGACGACGTCTCAAATATCTCTCAGTCTGCATTCTCATCCCTCGACTTCCACCACTTATTCAAAGTGCTGAATTCTCTACTTGGCGTCTCTACTATCTTCTCCTAATCAGCCGTTGAACTAGTGGGATTTTTCAGGTCAGCGACTTCTTTGCACAGGCAGATGTCATACAAATTAGGACTTGGCCAACGAAACGGAGGCAACATTCATTTACATTGTGAAAGAAGAGTTGTCCTTTTGAACATGTTGAACACGTGTCAAGAACGGCACCATGTTTGTTTTTCTCCCAACTCGCACCACCTGAATTACATGTTGAAATTTGCCACTTATTTTGTTGTGGAGTCCGAAAAAACAAAAGTGAAGTCGTTAAGGTAAAAAGGAAAAGTAATGGGGGCTTAACGCGAGTTTTTGATGATTAAGTTACCAAAAAACTCTGCGGGAAGTCACGTACTTCTAGACAGGCCTCTTTCACGTTGAAATGCGAACCGCAAACGGCAAACCTGACGGCAAGCATAACGTCACGTGACACTGAGGTTTGCGGTTAAGAAAAACCTTAATCTTAAGGTGCCTAATGTCTGCGATATTGGAACCACAGTGTAAAGTGCAACAAAAAGCAACACAACAACATATTGCTCAATACATTCATAAATGAATGGTCACATTTTCGGATTTTTGTGCACAGAAAGAGAACTTTAAAATATTGTATACAGCATAAAAAGTACTCAGAAAAGCACATTCAATGGTTTCTAGCTGTATGCATCATTTCAATGATCTTACTTTGAGCTTTTGTCTTGTTGCATCAGACATTTGATTCTCCTTTAAGGTCAAATCTATAGCTTTATTACTAATCCATAGAAAAACGTGAACCACAGTGCAACCAATTTTTGGTCTAAAACTGGGACGAATTTGCTGTCTTTGCTTCTTTGTTTTGTTTCCAACCCTTTGTTTTGTTTTGTTTTGTTTTTGTTTGGCTGGAGAAAACGATGGAATCCTGAACGTACGTCAAACTATGCCACCAGAAAAGTATTAAGCGTTTATAAACAGCGATCATTTCAATTGTTAAACGCCAGGAGTCTATTTTTCCCTCTAGGGAAGTTACTAGAGGGATAAAAACCCAAAACTATAAAAAAAAAAGTTGATACATTCCTATCTGTCTTTTTGGCGGCAGCTTTTGGCTTTCAAGAAACTGACGTCCAAGCAAGGGTCAGAGTGTGACAATTTCCGGCCGACCACGCCCCTGAATGGTAGAAAAGTTGAAGCTAACTTCTAAAACAGGTACTAAACCTGATGGTTTGCAATAAGCGTTTTTCCTGTTACATAACTAATAAAATCCAAATTACTGTCATACTGTTATGTCAATATAATTGCATTAATGTGAGAGGTCCCTATCGAAGAGGGTTTAACAGAATGTTTGAAGACATGTTAGCTTTATTCTATGACCTGGTAGAGAGTGTTAAAATGAGATTGTTGAGACAGACGTGAGGCCTTTATAGCTCAGGGCTTGGTTGGTAAAAGCAGGAATAAGCTAACCCTTGATTTAGTTACAATTTACAAGCCACTCTTAGTCACAATTTCCAAACCAGTCTTACTATCTATCTAATAAGCTAACCCAGGACTTAGTCACAATTTTCAAGCCAGACTTACATGCAACCAAGCGATGAAGATTCCTGTAAATAATGATTGCCATACACTTTCTACTTTTGTTGCCTTCAAGGGAGCCACGTAAAATTAGCCGTGAATACTCTTTTCAACAAGGCAAGCAGGAACCTCGGTTTAATTTTAATCCAGGGTTAGCGTTGAAAGCTTTTCCAACAACTGGGTCCAGCTTCTTTGGTGGCGTAGCAGTATGATTCCGAAAACAAGAGGAAGGCAACATGTAATTGTGATTAAGTTACATGACGGTAAAGGAATACAGAGATCTCAATTTCTGCAGAGATAATTTACTGTCAATCTCGGTATTTTGAGGGATATCACACAAATAAGATGGCGATCAGGAAATGACAGAATTTCCGCTGCTTTTCTCCAGGTTGAATATGGATAGTAATGACACCTGTTAATCAGCATTGAGGAATGACGTTGGCTTTTGCAGTGGAGAGGACAAAAACTGAATAGAATATTCTCCTCTGAGCATTCTTTGTTAAAAAAGAAAAGCATCTTCCACATATCATTTCTATAAGTGGCTTGATAATTTACCAGTCCAATGAAATAATTATTTCTTGTCTAAGCTTTTATTCAATAGGTAAAAATAAGAAACAATAAAAGAAAAAGTGGCACGAAAATGAGTACAATGGTTTGTTTTTATATTACAGCGTCTTACGCATTTAGCTATTAACTAATCTTCCAGCTTATATTTTACAGTACGATAATAAAATGAAGTTTACTGGGGCAAAACTGATGCTTCTTCCAAACGGGATATCATCGGTTACATATTCAATATGAACAACTTTTATACAGTATGTCGATTGCTATAGGTAATACACAAACCTGCGATTCATAACGCATTTTATTAGGCAACATAACGCTCGATTAATTTGTAGTTTAAAAATAAATGAGAGAGACTGTTACGTAAATCACGTAAATCACACCATTAAAGCTTAAAAGTATGCTGTTAGTTTCCTTAAATGAAATGTCGCCTTTGGTCAAGTACTACCTTTACAGAAGTTCTTTGTTTCCTCGACTGGGTTTTTACCCATTCTTCCCCTGAATGCTAAAGAACAACTTCCCGGTTTCCAGGCCTGTACAAGGACATTTCAATGGCCTCAAGGTTTACCTTAATGTCCTTCAGATCGCGAAAATCTTTGCCATCAAACTTATTGTTATTAAACCCAAAAGAGTGAACTTCGAAATTATCACAATCCTTATCAAGGCCCTTAAAGCCTTCTGATTCTACAGCAAGGTCTTTCCTGTTAGAGTCCTGCGCCTTTTTCTCTTCTTCTGAATTATGATCATCACTTTGTTTCTCTAAAAGTTCGGTGTCTTCTTTGTCTAATATTTCATCGTCAGTAGTTTCATCCATGAGACTGTTAAAGGAAGGTACGTTGTAGTAATCCCTTGTTTCATCCAATACGCTGAAGTCCAAGTAAGGGTTGTCCTTCTGCATCATCTCCTCCAGTCTTTCTCGTATCTGGGTGAAGTTTGGTCTTTCGTCTGGAGCTTCCATCCAACATTCTGTCATCAACTGGTAGCTAAAACAGACAATAATGAAAAATAACAGACGCCAGGGTTTAACGCAATTTTACGTTAAAAACAATTATTGCTGAATGTAACATACTATCAAATAACGATTTATTGTATAAAACAGTGCATTTACGCTGTTTCCAATTTCTACGTAATATTCCAGGGAAAAAAGATGTGAAATAATTGATGTTATTTCAATGTTCGTTTTTTCTGTGTTCATGTGGGAGCGTTACAAAAATCTTAAAGTCAGACATCACTGCTAACATTTTTAGTGACAGAAATCTAATGTTAGCAGTGATGACTGACATTAGATTTCTGTCAGTAAAACAGAAATCTAATGTTAGTAGTGATGTCTGACTTTAAGATTTCTGTTTTACTGACATTACTGCTAACATTAGATTTCTGTTTTACTGACAGAAATCTAATGTCAGACATGACTGCTAACATAAGATTTCTGTCAGTAAAACAGAAATCTAATGGCACCCATCGTGTAGCCCGCTATAGAGAGTACCCATCTCCCAGGGTCTAAAGAGAATAGAATAGGACGTAGTAACCACGCATAACTGCTTGAAATTAAATAGCACGAAACTCTGTGGAAATAGTACAATCGATCAAAGTTTAAGGATAAGTGGGATTCTAACCGCACGGAATTAAAACATCGCTTATTCTTTTTTTCTCTTTCTTTTTTATATAAAATGTATGACAAAGGCCAGCAAAGGATTTTTGGCGAAATAGGAAAAAACACAAAGCGTACTTTCACCCATGCAAGGACTGAATTTACGCAAGAAATAAAAGAAAGTTTAATTTGACCGTATAACCTATGGGGCATTTGCTCCATACATCACAACCGTTAGTTGGTGTGAAGATAAATATGCCACCTGCTCGATCTGTTCCAGTACAAGACGATTTCCTTTTAAGTGTGAATATAGCAACCTTTTTTTACTTGCAACTACCTCCGGCCAGAAATAGTAGATAGAAATCGTTAACCATTGTCCGATCGTTTCAAGGATTTACGAATGCAGCAATTAGTTCAGTTTCAATAAGGCCAAAGAAAATCCATCATTCCTTATGGTAGCAAGAAATTAGATAACATCGAATTAATTCGAGGTAGCCAAACTTAGAATATGAAATCGATCTCCAGTTAGAGAGAACATCGAATTTGTATTTATCGGGTCTCCGATAGAGCGGATATACAGCATTTTTATTCTTCACACTGCGACTAATAAGAATTTGCATTAACCTAAAAGCTTACTTCTGTTCTAGGTATCAACCCACAAGTCACACCTGCTTTCTACATACACACGTTTCTGTTACATGACGACTCTTTAGAATTACATCTATTAATGAAAATTCGAGCCTTTGTTCTCGTTTGAGAATGTCCTTTTTCAAGTTCGCTATAAGTGTTCACATATACCATGACTTCTTTTTAGCAAGTTAGCGAACAACGTTTGGTTATAACATACTTATAAGAGTAAGTACCTGTTCCGACACAAAAATGCTTCGTATCCCCCATTAAAATTTTCCGGCATTTTATTTCTGTAGCTTGAATTATGGCTCTATTCGGCTGGCGATTGTGGTAGCAGATCAGCTACTTTTATACAGTCGAACAAATATTCTCATATTGGTCAAAATAGCTGTCTAGTTGCAATACATGCAATTCTCATGACTGCTTTTAATTTCAAACGGTGAAAGGCGTTCACGGAAACGGCGTCAGTTACGTTTGCAGGCAGCAGCATCGCCTATCGGTTATATTTCGGGGACAAGTTTACGCTACCCTTACATGCTTACAAGCATTTCAAAAGTTAGAAGGTATATTTTATACCACTCGTGTAGGTCACCTTAAGCATAAACATATTAGCCATGATTAAGAATTTTGTGTCATTTTACTACTCGCAACTAAATACTTGCCAATGGAAACTTCTGGAAACCTCCGGACACCTCCTAACCCTTAACTTAGCAGTGTACGAAAGACTGTTTTGTTTGTTTGTTTATCATCCCATTCTTTTGTCACCGATAAATGTGGAAAACGAGAGCTTTTGTTGAAAAGTGCCTTGACCTCAAGTTATTAATCAGACCATAGCTCTGGAGGAATTACTCCAATTGTATATAAGTTTAATCTACAAGTTAAAAAAGGAGCAAAGAAACACACACACACACACACACACACACACAAACCAGCAGGAGCCCTAGACTGAAGAACGTTATATAGGCAAATATGACTGTAGTTTCAGTTAATTAATTAGTTAATGAAAGGGTCCATGCCATGGGAATTTCTGTATTTTTGGGTCAAATTGCACTTATTAAACCTACTCTCGTAAACTCGGTGCTCCTAAAATACCAAGAAGAAGCTATCAAGTGATTGTCTGTAAAATGAGAACAAACTGTAATACGACTTAAAATCCTTAATACTTTTATTATTTTTAATTTTATTATTACTATATTTTTTGGCAAATGTCCATTCCTATTTTCATTTTTATAGTAAAATTTCTTTATTCTATTACTATCTTTTTTTTTGTATTCATTTATTTACTTTTTGATCTGCACCGGGGTCATTAAATTGTATGTCCGTAAATTGACATGAAAGGTTCTCTCTGGCTTTCTATAACCATCATGTTAGTTTTTGTGTTTAGCTGTTATCCTGTTTGAATAAACTTAACTACTAGAATTCGTTAGATCTCAGTTTAACTAAATGCAAATCTCAGCCCTCGTTTATCTTTCGCTCAGTTTGTCTTTCTCTCATCTTCGTTTGTCTTTCTCTCAGCTTCTCTCAAATACATTACTCCTACTTTAATATACGTTGTGAGACTTACCTTTTGCTAATCAAATTTTTGTATTTTATTTTGGTTATCTGAACATTCTGTCTAATCATTGGTGACAATAAGGCAAGGGCAGCTGGTTTTATAAAAGAGATAAAACACCCATCATCTGAATCTCTTCAATATTGAACCGGTAGATATTATATGCAAAATGCCTTCGTATACTCGCTTGTACTACTAGTTAAGCTCTGGCTCAGACTATTTTGCCTACACTTCTGAACAAATTCAGATTTAAAAAATGCTCGATATTTCTATCAGTCGCGTATTAGTCTTGAACAACCTATTTCCTAATTTAATGTTAATTTATTCATGGCAGTGTGAACATTTTTGGCAGTATGATAAATAATCTATTCTTCTTTGACCCCCTCGGTTTCTAAATTTACTTAGCTGGAACGAAAAGGTATTCATCCGGTATTCATCACTTCTTTTCAACGCCGTCGCACCCCGTCTTCATTGCTTTTGGCAAAATATATCAATAAATTTATAAGGCGTTAGGCGAGGAACTTAAACAGAGAGGGGAAGGGCTGGTTAATTGCGAAACCTTCTTCTATCTGCTAACTATTTCGGTGGCAATAATTGGAAACTCGTGGGTGCTTCCAGCGGTTTATAGAAATACACGGCTGCGAACAATTCCCAACTACTTCATTGCATCTTTGGCAATTCCCGACATCCTCCTCCCATTGCTTTGTGCTCCACAGTCCATTACGGTGGTGATTCTTGGTCGCTGGCCATTCAACCAAGATGTTTGCCAAGCACAAGGTTTGTTATAATCCTTGCCTGTGCTTCATTGCAGATTTTAGCGCTGACTGCCATTAATCGATTTTACCGGATCGTGCGAACAACACACTACAAACGGATTTTTACTAAGACGAAAACTATAAGGATGATAGCACTTTGTTTCATCTTCGCCCTCTTGGAACCATTGCCTTATTTATTTTCAGGCAGACGCTACGTCTTTCATCCAGGAAAGATGTTTTGCTCTCAAACAACAGAAATTTCTGTTCCAAATTTGCTTGTTTCTATCTTCGTCGGAGTGCCAACGTTTACTCTGAGTATCTGCTATTTTCTTGTATTCAGAAAAATTCAAATTCATCAAAGAAGTGTCCAAAGCAATCTGCAGTCATCTTCCTCAGACGAAATTACACACAGGGATATAAAAATCACCAAGATTCTTTTCATCACGGTAATTGGATCCTTGGTGTGTTGGACACCGATTGTTGTAATAGATGTTGTGGACGCGATTCGACGGGAGGTGACTTTTCCCAGACAAGTCTACGTTCTGTATCTCCTTCTGGGAAACATGTCAGCTGTCATAAATCCGTTTGTATACGGAGTATTAAATAAGAGGTTCCGAGGTGAATACAAGATGTTTTTCTGTAAAAGACATGGGAGAATTGGAAATATGCAGGAATCTGCAACAAATAGTAAAAGGCCGACTACTTTAGTTCAGGGAAACTCCCTACCATTGTACATCCGGGCTATTAAGTGAAACCGTTTAGTTTGGACAAGCTCTTTGGGAGTTAGCGTGTGAGTTTAGACGGCCTGAGTATGCGTTGCTGAGGAGTTACATACGGCTCCCGTCTTCGGCAAGACGTGAATCCAGAAGTTCGATGGCTCCAGTTGGCATTTAGGGTAGACATTAGCAGTTAGGCGGTTGAGATGCTGACCTGACAGCCGTTCAGCGCATTAGATGTAGTGTAGATGTTCGTTATACAAAAGAGAGTTGTTCCACTACTTTCACTGCGTTTCCAGGTTAGTGCATGTTAGCCTTTACGTTGAAAACTTTTTCCAAGCGAACTGTTCTATCTCCTCCTTTCAGCACAAGATTAAAGATGGAGGTTTAATAAAAGTGAGATTTTCATTTAACTTATTGTTTTTGTTTTTTAATTATAAAAAGCGCCTTTTGCTACAGCTACCTTCACCACTAAAAGTGTTCTTTAGCTTATAGTTAGTTGCGCTCCACAGCATTTGAGCCCAAGTTGATCAACAAGGAAATAATTTTCTGTGGCTTGCTTCATTTTCCGCCATGATGTTTAACATTTAATCGACAAGCTAAATAACAATCGGCGTATCGCACGGGTAATCGCTTGGGGAGTTTATAAATGCGTCTATCTGCAACAGGGTAATCTTTTATCAATAAAAAGACGAAAAGTATACGCGTATTCTGCAAATAAATACACCTCAACAAGTCTCAAATTTTCGCTTGTTTTATTCATTTCAAAACTGGTCGTCATTGAAATTTCCTTGACACTAAGGTTTAAAGTTGATTTCCAGTCCGTACTGCGCAGGCTCAGCCCCGAATTGTTTGTGAGCCTCACATGATGGAATGTAAGGAAAAAAACAACAACAAACAAAAAACAAACAAAACCTAGTACATGTACACACCGAGATGTTATCTTGTCCTTGCCGCGTGGCCACCTCAATGTCTCTTTCTTCAATTTCATCGAGAGAAAAGCTCACATCCATGATGGCGGGAGACAACAATTGTAATTTCACCTTATGTAAGACGTCACGAATTGAAACATTTCATAAAGTCGTACATGACGTAAGTAGTTTTTCAAAACAAAAAACCAACTTTAAACTTAATGACGGCAACCTCCATTCGTTTAAGAAAACCACTTAATACCCGTTTTTATTTGTCAGTGCGTCATAGTAGAACCTAGTTTCGTGACCTTGCTTATCGAGTCTCCCAACATGCTGTCAATTATCCAATCAGTCAGTCGATCAATATCAGTTACACATCCCAAACGAAGAAGCTAAGGTGTTTTAAAAACACTCGTTAAAAAATGTTTCTGCAAATAACTTAGGTGTCAAAGTTGAAAAAAGTTAAAAAAAAAATTATTTCCGGCCAATTCAACTTCAAGACCAAGTAATTCGTTAGCATATTCCCAAGTTTACTCTTAATAAATTCCCATATGCAATGAAAAAACTGCAATGCATTTTTCATTAACATTTTGTGTATATTAAATATCTTGACAAAGTATGCCATTGTCGACGTAAGAGTGGAACACAATAAAACCACACGAGGTTATACCCCCTTCAACAATTCCCACCGTTAATTAAAAGCATCTGTCCAATGAATGCTTCGAACTCGATCATTTACCCAGGCTAACAAATCGTATACCTTGCTGTTTTTGCTTCTATGATGATTTCCGGTAAAATAAGAAAAAAGGAAAGAAAATAAAAAAAAATACTTTTATCAAGGTGGGTTTAAATTCTTGTCTTTAGTTGCTTGTGGATCTTGACTGCCACAAAAGGAATTGACAGGATGATTAATTATGGAACTGCTTAAATTAGCTAAAAGCATTATTCAGTGAATGAGAACCGCCAAGGTCGATCTTGCCCGCGCTTTTGTACGGTCCGTACTTAAGGACAACCTTGAGAAATCTCCGGGGCCTGCTGTTAGTTCTCGTTGCTCAGGGAAAGACACGTAATGGAAATGATTACGGAACTAAGCAAGGAACTGAAAGACAGAGGAGCTGTGCTGATCATTTTTGAAGCATTCTTCTCCTTTTTTCGTTTTTTCGTCGCAATAATTGGTAAATCCTGTGTTCTACTGGCTGTTTATAGAAATGCACAGCTACGAACAATTCCTAACTTCTTCGTTGCAGCTCTGGCAATTTCTGACATTCTTCTCCCACTGATGTGTGTCCCGCAAACCATAGCAAAGACCATCCTTGGTCGATGGCCATTCAGCCACGATGCATGTCAAGCACAAGGTTATTTCGTTATTACTCTTGCTTGCGCGTCATTCCAGATATTAACTTTGACTGCACTAAATAGGTTCTACCGAATAGTGCGAACGACGCACTTTTACCAAGAACAAAACAATAATCATGATAGCACTATGTTCCGGTCTTGCTTGCTTTGAGCCAATACCGTATTTGCTTTCAGGTAAAAGGTATGTCTTTCATCCCGGAAAGGCGTTTTGTGTTCAGGCGAAGGATATCTCTTTCCCAAATTTCATTATCTTTTTGTTTCTTTGTGTGCCAGCATTCACTCTCAGTATCTGCTATCTTCTTATCTTCAAGAAACTTCGAAGTCATCAACAAATGGTTCAAAATAACCTTCACTCGTCTACTTTATCTGGCAGAATTACTCACAGGGATATAAAGGTCACCAAAATTCTATTTATCACGGTTATTGGCTTCTTGACTTGTTGGACACCGCTTGCCGTCATAGATTTTGTGGACACTTTCCGGGGAGAAGTCTCCTTCCCAAGACAAGTCTACTTTATGTATTTCATTCTGGGAAACTTGTCAGGAGTCATAAACCCTTTCATTTACGGATAGCTACAAAAGAACTTCAGAGAAGAGTATAAGAAAATATTCGGAATTTGCAGATTAAGACATGGAAGAGTTCACAATGTGCAAGAAGGTGGAACATGAACAGTGTCATCCTTTATTTTTGAGAATAGGAAAATTGATGGCTGTTACTTTTTCTTTATGAATGAGGAAAACAAGGAACTTAAAGTTCTAACCGAAAATAAACTGGTCTCCATGCAGGTCTTTTTATTTTAATTCAGTCGAATTTGAATCTCCAAATGTCAGTTTTTCTTGAGAGAGAGGAACCTAAAACCGAAGAGAAAACCCTCGCAGCCATGCCGGCGAGACCATACGCGTATCCACTAAGCATTTTGTTCATTATTTCATTGTGGCTCTCTGGAAACATTTTTGCAGAAAACATGAAAGGCATATACCTCATTTTAACATAAACCCTTAAAGCACAATATAGTCGTGATCAGGAGTTTTGTTTCCCATCTTATTTTAGGCCTCTGTATTATAACAGATGAAATACGATTCTTGTTGTAAATATAATGATGACTCTTCAAGTTATTAAAAAGGCTGCGTCACTGTGTTAGTTTGTTAGTAGTCACATATCAGCTAACACAGAAGAAACCTACCCAACGTTACTGCAAACAACACTCGTGAAACAGTAACGTCAAATGGAAACAATGCGCTTGTACTATTTAACGTACAGATATACAAAGAGAATTCGAGGCAATTTTTAAAACATATTTCGGGCAATATATTTGGAAGCTAAAAGAAATTAATTATTAATAAACCGAACAACCCACTTTGCTCTTTGAAGATATATTTTATTGGCTTAGGGTTATTGGTTGTAAAATTGTTAATAAAAACGTTGCCATGAATTTTGCGCACAAGGTTATGTCAACTGCTGGACTCGTTAAAGTAGCTTAGAAAGGAGTATTTATTTGGTGTACTCGTTAAAGTAGCTTAGACTAGAGTATTTATTTTTGGGCCTTTACTATTTGCATTATAAAGCAATATCTGCGAGATGAAGTGGCTGTCAACTTCTCTGTTAATGAATGACAAAGAAAGACCATCGAAGATTCACGATAGTTAATAAGGCCTAGTCGGTGATCGTTTTCAAGACGACCAGTTGTCTTGGAAACGAGACAATTGGTGGCGTCAAGGAACTCTTTCTTTGACATCACCTGTGTAAATAGTTCATGAAACCAACCGGGCAACATTTCCGCCCAGCCCTGGCCCATTCATTGACTAGAAATACGTGACTCGCAAACTTGACTTTGCTAAACCGAGAAATTGTTCACGTATTTGTAACAACTCTTCGCTGCGAAGTTCAAAACAGGCTTTATCACAGAGTAAAAGAAGTGTCAGATCGATACAAAACGATTAATATCGTTGTTATATTTGAAACTTGAATAAAGAGAGTAAACAGCTTATCTCCGCTCTAAAATATACTCGTTTCTGAGCCACCCTCCGAATCGAATCGCTGGTTGTTGTACTCAAACTTTTCATTACTGTGTAATCATCCTGAACATTTGACGCTATTTTTAATCTCGAAAAACGTTTGGATAGAAGACGTAAAATTGTGCACAGGCTTGCTGAGCTATATCAACGTTCTGTGAAAAGCACGATGTCACTGCAGGGTGTTAAGGTTTTAAGGTTTTTTTTTTCTCGGGTCTGAAATTCCACGTATAAATGAGTTAAGACTGGTTCTCATATGCCGTCGACCTACCTGCGACATAGTCGCCGGTACTGCCTAGGATACTGTTCCGATATGAGAACAGAAGTCGCCAGCAACAGAGATCATTCCAGTCTTTAGCGCCGTCATGCCTGCAAAGTTGACTCGAGTTCAATTTCGCAGGCATGCCGGCGGCAAAGACCTCCGATAGGTTTTGCAGCCGGCGGTGTAATGTTCCCATATGTCGGAACAGTATCCCAGGCAGTACCATGGTGGCTTTGTCGCAGGGATAGGTCGGCGGCATATGAGAACAGGCTTTACGCCACTGAAAATCTGACAAATCTGAAGATTTTCCCAGCTAACACATCTTTCTGAGATAGTCAGCAAAAGTCGCACAAAAACAAAATAAAAGGAAATATGAAGTTGTAAAATTAATAAAATGTTTACCCGTTTGAATGTCTCGTAACACCTCCACACTGAGAAATAGAAAACACGTTACAGGCTGTTATTGAATCTGTAAGTGTGTTCGCGAAGAGCTGTTATTCCAAAGTGCGGGGTAGTGGTTTTAAACAATTTGAAATAACATGGATTGTGTTTTGAAACTCTGGATAAATTATTCCTACTCCTTTCAAATAGAAAAGAAAGTAAAGAATCTAATTAAGAGTCCATTTTGAGTTCAGAGAAGTTACCTTTGTTGCTTTGCTACTAATTTCCAATTCTGATTAAATGGTATAACGACATTAATAAACCCCTTTTTACCACCAGCATCCCTCACTGAAAACCATTTTATTTGCCTTGAAGAATACAACGATGCCAAAACTTGTACCATTTCACTTTTTGAATATACTGATATTATCTTGACTTGGGTAATAGTGAAAAATGAAGTAGAAAATAATAGTAAAATTTGATTATTAAGTGACTTCTAATCAAACAGTTGAATGTTGTTGTTATGGTGAAGAGTAACAGGTGGAGCAGTAGATTATTCCAGCAGCTTAATATTTTGATTTGCGAAAAAGAAAAAAACACACACACACTTCTGTCAGTGATCTCTTGCACTTATTTAATTTGTGGCGGTTTTCATTTTTACTTCTTTTTCACTTTTGAGAACCAATAATGATGGTTTTCACAGGAGCAGCATTGATTCTCGTGATCAGCTCTTCGGCTTTTGCAAGTAAGACCTCGAACATTGTGATAAATTTGTCACATTCTATATATACTATTTTGCATTGAAATTCGTAATAACATTATGATATTCAGTGTTCTTTCAAACCCAGGGAGCATTTGGAAACATGGGGATAGTGATCGAGCTCATGGTAAGTAGTTGCTTGAATCTTGCAGTTATCCTTTCCCGAGAAAATTGAAGCTTACGTCATTCAGATAAAGTTGTCGTATTGTTTTATCGCTATGTGGAGGCGGTTAATGGACGTAACCAAATAGATAAAATATCCGTATCTTGGGATCGTTAGCTAGATCGATCGCTGGTCTTCCATAAATTCCTCCATAAGCAATTGCAAATTGTCATTGACGAGATGACAGGCAACAAACTAGCGCGTGTCTGAACTCTAGCCAAACGTTAACTGAGATCCTCTTTTTATAACCAAGTAAGAAAATGGCAGCAGTCTGCCGGCAAGCTAGCTGCAAATTCAGTTAGAGATTTTGAGTTTTGGAGGGCTTTCATTTCAAATTGCAGGGAAATTTTCCTCAGGCCAATCCGACCAATCTCCAGTCAACACTGTCACAAAAGACGTGGAGGCGGATTCGTCGCTTGGGGAACTGAACATCACTTGTGATAACGATAAGGGCCTGTTCAATGGAATTCTGTTAACAATGGGCACGAACCAGTGCTAACGGCTGATAATACACGATAATACATGACATGAACATCCATTTTAGATGCGACACCAACAGAGGCTCTGAACACACAGTAGATGGAAAAACTTTTCCAGCAGAAGTGTCCCACTGCTGACACCAGGAGCAGTTTTCAATCGAGCGTCGAAAGTAGCTCACTTTTGCCTTGGTTTTGCTATACATCGCTCTGTGATTGGTAAAAATTACTTGAGCCAAAACCAATTGTGAGACGGCTTGTGCTTAAACGTATTTTCCCACATTCGCTCAGACAACAAATAATCAAATCGTTATTTTGTCTCCTTACAGCTGCAGCTTACGTTCTTCAATACAGAGTACGGAAGTTACGAAAATGCTGCCCCCTTGCAAGACGGTCTAGCGGCAATCTCAGTTCTCCTGAAGGCAAGAATTCTCATCTATATTAGCTTACACTGCATCTGTATACTATGCATCTCTTAGAATTCCACCGACGTTTTTAAGTTTACAGTAAGTCAGCCTGCTTCTTTCAGGACTAGTCGGAAAGATCATTCGCGACATAGCTGTATGCATCTATATGCATCTGTACAGCTAACTGTTTAGTGATTTTCTTCAGATTGGGAAGTCTACCAACAAAGCTTTGGGCAGCATCGTTGATCAAATGGACGACGTTGCAGTTGAAGGTATGTTGATATGTAGAACTTCGTTTACAACATTACGTCCGTACCCAGAGCACGAATGGTTCGTTAAAGTTTTGTGATCAACCATAGTAATAATAAGTAGTAACTATCCAATAAGCGTCATTTCCCAATTACAGACTTTGGCGATACCCAGACTTAAAACAAGCTGTTAATTGTAGTTGTTTACTTTCTGTTTTTACATATTAGCTCTTGAATTAACAGCAAAAAAAAAATCTTAACAGAATATTTAATTTCTCAAAATTGAAAAAAAAATGGGTGTCACTAAACAGAAATTATCGTCATTCCGCTGAGGAGCACACCTTACTAATCATTATTGTCGTTTTTGCTGTTGTTGTTGGAGCACGTTCACGCATTACTTTTGATATACACTACATGTATTGGAAGCTGGTACAGTTCTAAAATATTAGTCATTTTCTCTGATCTATCAAGGCTTTTTCTCATAGTACAGAGAGATAAATCAACTTGCCGTTTTTGGCTACAGTTCGTTGATTTTTGAACATTTTTAAATTAAAGGATCAAGCATTCCCGTTTATGCACCAGCTGACAATGTGACCTTGGCTGACCTTGTTCCCGACCTTGCCAAAGATCACGCACCTTTCTACACGTATAGAGGCTCCCTAACCAGCCCTCCCTGCTATCAATCTGTGCAATGGATTGTGATGAAGAATCCAGCAATGGTTACAAAAAAAAAACAGGTATTTAGCCCCAAGTTTAAGACGTTCCCATTACAAATGCCAAAAAAATCGGTTGATGCAAAACGAACGTCACAACTGGAATGCACTTCTCAATATTTATGGTTTTCGTTTGAAAAATCACGCTAAGGTTTGCGTTCAATAGAGACCTTAAGATCAAAGTTTCCCGCGGACTATGAACCGCGGTTTAAAGTTTGCCGTTTGCAGTTTGCCTTTGCTATACTTCTTAGCGCAGTTAAGATTCGGATCCATTTGATGATGATGATGATGATGACGATGATGATGATGATGATGATGATGATGATGATGATGATGGGAAATCAAGCAAAGAAACATGGTGGCTTTATCGTCATGACGATATCTCAGATCTCTCTCTCTCTCTCTCTCTCTCTCTCTCTCTGTCTGCATCCTCATCCATCCATCCATCCATCCATCCATCCATCCATCAACTTCCACCTCTCTCTCTCTCTCTCTCTCTCTCTCTCTGCATCCTCATCCATCGACTCCCACCAATTGTTTGAAGTGCTGAATTCTCTACTTAGCGTCTCTGCTATCTTCTCCTAATCAGATCAGCTGGTGAACTAGTGGGAATTTTTAGGTCAGCGAATTCTTTGCACAGACAGATGCCATACAAATTAGGACTTGGCCAACGAAACGGAGGCAACATTCATTTACGTTGTGAAAGAGAGTTGTCCTTTTGAACATGTTGAACAGAATGGCGCCATGTTTGTTTGTTGTGAAGTCCGAAAAAAAACAAGAGTGAAGTCGTTAAGATAAAAAGGAAACGTAACGGAGGCTTTAAACGCCATTTTTTTGATGATTAAGTTGCCAAAAAACTCTGCAGGAAATCAGTTACCTCTAGACAGACCTCTTCACGTTGAAATGCGAACGGCAAAAGACAAACCTGACAGCAAACGTAAGGTCACGTGACATTTTGAGGTTTTGCGGTTGAAGAAAAACCTAGATCTTGAGGTGCCTAATGTCTGCAATATTGAAGCCACAGTGTAAAGTGTAACAAAAGCAACACAAGAACATATTGCTCAATACTTTCATTAATGAACGGTCACATTTTCGGATTTTTTTTGCACAGAAAGAAAACTTTAAAATATTGTATACAGCACAGAAGGTACTTAGAAAAGCATGTTCAATGGTTTCTAGCTGTATGCATCATTTCAATGATCTTACTTTAGGGATTTTATGTTGCATCAGATATTTGGTTCTCTTCTAGGGTCAAATCTAGAGCCTTACTACGAATCCATAGAAAAACGTGAACCACAATGCAACCAGTTTTTGGTCTAAAACTGGGATGAATTTGTTGTCTTTGCTTTTGTGTTTGTTTTAAACCCTTTGGTTTGTGTTGTTTGGTTGAAAACAACGATGGAATCCTGATCGTACGTCGAACTATACCACCAGAAAAGTGTTAAACGTTTATAAACGGCGATTATTTCAATTGCTAAACGCTAGGAGTCTATTTTCATAATAAAATTTATAAGGTTAAGCTGCGAAAACTTTCACTCTAGGGGAGTAACTAGAGGGATATCCAAATTAAAAACCCAAAACTAGAAAATAAATTGACACATTCCTATCTGCCTTTTTGGCAACAGCTTTTGGCTTTCAAGAAACTGACATCCAAGCAAGGGTTAGAGTGTGACAATTTCCGGCCGACCACGCCCCTGAATGGTAGAAAAGTTGAAGCTAACTTCTAAAACAGGTACTAAACCTGATCGTTTGTAATAAGCGTTTCGCCTGTTACATAACTAATAAAACACATGTTAATACAACTGCGTAGGTCACCACAAAGAATATTGCGTTCATTAACGTCCCAATTAACAAATTACTGTCATACTGTTATGACAATATAATAGCATTAATGTGAGAGGTCGGTAACAGAGAGGGTTTAACAGAATGTTTGAAGACATGTTAGCCTTATTCTATGACCTGGTACAGAGTGTTAAACTGAGATTGCTGAGACAGACGTGCGGGCCTTTACAGCTCAGGGCTCGGTTGTTAAAAGCAGGATTAAGCTCATCCAGGATTTAGTCACAATTTCCAAGCCAGACTTACAACCAAGCGATGAGGATTCCTGTAAATAATGTTTGCCATACAATTTCTACTTTGGTCGCCTTTAAAGAGCCAGTGTCACCCAAAGTGCTTTGCGCCCCGAGGTACAATTTTCATATATGAAAAATCCGCCCTTTTCTTGATTGTTGTGAAGTCTGATTTGTATCTTCTTCCACCGCTGCCGTTAGCGGTCCGAAAGCACTAGTGTGAATTTTGACTTGACATTTAAGTGCTGTCGTATCGATTTCGTTGCATACTTCCGAATTCTGAAGTGTTTGGGCGGTGGAGAAGGAGATCTTTAAATTGGATGCTTTGTAGGGTTCAGGAAAGCTGAGGCGAAGGCCTAGTCTTCCGCGCTCTGCCAAAGTTGTGAAGGAGTCCGTCTATCAGTAGCGGAGAGAAAGAAAAACAACTGTGGGTTTTAGCAACAGTACTGACACTGCGTTCGCCGAAATAGTGCTACGTTCGTTGCCGGATGAAAACAGAAGGAACGTTAATTTACATCGTTGTCACAAAATAACAGTAGCTACGGGCCTGCTCCAAAATAATGCTTATGGTCATGAGCTTGTGGTGTTTTGCTTAATTATTCCTTGTGTTCACTCTCTGTTTATGTTTTATGTTTACAAAAAGTGTAAGTAACTATTCTGGTTTTGCGATCGATCGCGCGATCAATCGATCGGACTGTAATATATTCATGTACACGCATTGACTGCGAAGTCAGATCTTGAGTACTTTTCTCCACTGACATCTAGCGATGAAGACGTCAATATTCTTACTACTTGTTTTTGGTTTAATTTTTATATCGAGTGGAAGTGGCTGCTCTGGTTTTACGTACATCGAGATCGATCGATCGATCAATCGATCGGTTGTTATAATAGCTCCATACGCGTTGTCTACAAATTCAGATCTTGAGTTGTTTTCTCCAGTAACATCTAGTAGCGATGAAGATATTTCTATTTTTAGAGGTTACTATTGTACATATCAGCTCGCTGAAAGGCCAGTTTGCAAGGTATAATTTGCGAAAAGTCCGGCAAACGCGCCAGCCTAACGCAAAAAGCTGTTTCAAAACAAAAACACAAGCGCGCAAAGCGCTTTGGGTGACACTGGCTCTTTAAGGTGGCCACGTGAAATTAGCCGTGAATACTCTTTTCAACAAGGCAAGCGTGAACCTCAGTTTAATTTTAATCCAGGGTTAGCGTTAAAAGGTTTTCCAACAACTGGGCCCAGCTTCTTTGGTGGCGTAGCAGTATGATTCCGAAAGCAAGTCTTAAAAAGTTGTAAAACAAGAGGAAGGCAACATGTAATTGTGATTAAGTTGCATGGCAGTGCGAACTTGAAGAGAAACAATCTTAACATCCAATAAAATTATAGTGATGGCCCTTTGGTGGTGTATAAGGATTTCACTCGTCAGCTCCTTATCTACACCAGCTCTTTAACTATACTTCACATACTCTTTGTGGGCTTTTTCCATTTATCGAAAAACTCCGGGAATTTTGCTGGAAATTTCCATCGGGTTAAAAACGTGTTCCATTTGACAGAAGTTCGATTCGTCCCCAGGCTGCCCTACCAGGCTCCATTCTTGTGCGATTTACGCGACAAAATTAAAGATATGGCCGCGAATAGCGAACACGAATTTCCATCGGAAAAGTTTCCAACAGAAAAACAGGACTACCTTCGTGTTCAGATGCTCCATTTCTCCGGAAAATTTTCCACTGGAACGATAAGAAAAGTCGTGTTTCGTTTACTTTCCAACCGGAATTTCCGGAATCTTTTCGTAAATCGGAAACGCCCTGTGTTACGTGAATGGTATACTGTAAAGGAATACAGAGATCTCAATTTGTACAGAGATGATCTACTGTCAATCTCAGTATTTTGGGGGATGTCACACACATAAGATGGCGACCAGGAAATGACGGAGTTTCCGCTGCTTTTCTCCAGGTTGAATATGGATGGTGATGTCACCTGCTAATCAGCATTGAGGAATGACGTTCGTTTTTCAAGGTTTTCGGTAATATTGAACTCTTGCGCTTTTGCAGAGGAGAGGAAAAAAACTTAATAGAATATTCTCCTCTGAACATTCTTTGTTAAAAAAGAAAGGCATCTTCCATATATCATTTCTATAAGTGCGTCGATAATTTACCAGTCCAATGGAATAATTATTTCTTGCCTAAGCTTTTATTCAATAGGTAAAAGCAAGAAAAAATAAAAAAAGAAGCACGAAAATGAGTACAATGGTTTGTTTTTATAGTACAGCGTCCTATGCATGAAGTTATTACCTAATCATCCAGCTTATATTTTACTGTACGATAATAAAATGAAGTTTACTGGGGCAAAACTCTTGTTTCACTGCTAAAGAAAGCTGCAAAGATCTTAAAAACTGATGCTTCCTCCAAACAGGATATCATCGGTTGCATATTCAATATGAACAACGTTTATACAGTATGTCGATTGCTACAGGTAATACACTAACCTCAGTTTCACAACACGTTTTGTTAGACAACATAAAGCTCGATTAATTTGTACTTTTCAAATAAATGAGAGATACTGTTATGTAAATCAGACCATTAAAGCTTAAAAGCGTGCAGTTAGCTTCCACAAATGAAATATCATCTTTGGTCAAGTACTACCTTTACAGCAGTTTTTTGTTTCCTCGACTGGGTTTACCCATTCTTCCCTGAATGCTAAAGAACAACCCCCCGGTTTCCAGGCCTGTACAAGGACATTTCAATGGCCTCAAGGTTTACCTTAATGTCCTTCAGATCGTGAAAATCTTTGCCATCAAACTTATTGTTATTAAACCCAAAAGAGTGAACTTCGAAGCCTTCTGATTCTACAGCAAGGTCTTTCCTGTTAGAGTCCTGCGTCTTTTTCTCTTCTTCTGAATTATGATCATCACTTTGTTTCTCTAAAAGTTCGGTGTCTTCTTTGTCTAATATTTCCTCATCAGTAGTTTCATCCATGAGACTGTTAAAGGAAGGTACGTTGTAGTAATCCCTTGTTTCATCCAACACGCTGAAGTCCAAGTAAGGGTTGTCCTTCTGCATCATCTCCTCCAGTCTTTCTCGTATCTGGGTGAAGTTTGGTCTTTCGTCTGGAGCTTCCATCCAACATTCTGTCATCAACTGGTAGCTAAAACAGACAGTAATAGCAATTATTACACGGGCATCCTTTCGATATGAAGTGATAAACAACCAACGAGACGCGTAGAACTGAGTCATTAATTAATAATTCCCTGATACCCAACAAGCGCGAGGAGAATGATGACTACATAATCTTTGCAGATATTTGCATATTTTTGAACAAAGCTTTTGCTTCGCAGCGAAATTTTTCGAGCGTCGCGGCAGTCGGCATGGCATCCATTTTCCATATAACTGAATAAAAACCAGGCTCATTAGCTGACAACCTGAGTACATTGTTGGTAATCAATCAGAAAGCTAGGGATTCAATAACCGAGGTAAAATATGCAATAGTTAGAAAGAGATCTTCCGTTTCCTTATCCCTGTAAGACATTCATGTTGTTATGCAGCGCTATCATTGTCAGTTATATAGAGTTGACTAAGACTCATCGCGTTAATATCCTTTCCCACACTCGATCTCCCACTAGCTGTAATGGATGTACTTGATTGCTAAGTAAGGCCTTTATACATCGACCTACCACGGTTCTTTCAGTTTATATAATCGGTTAACTCTAGCAACACGGAGCAGTTAACAATGGAAAAAGATGTATCAGTTTATTTCGGTGAAGAAACCTAAAAGCAAACAATGAACGCATCACTGAAAGCATTGCATCGACGACATAATGAATGCTTACATTTCGTCATTGCAGATGTCTGGTTTTTCCATCCGATAGCCACCTTTTAAGAGACGAAGCAATTCCCTGTTGTTTATTGTTGGGTATGGGGTGCCACCTAGATAAAAGTATAACAAAAGATAATATGAAACTGAGGAATAAAGAAGAACGGACAATTAATCCAGAGTCAATGATGTTAAATCCAATTTGTGAAGACCAGCTAAAACTGGTACAGATAACATAATTAGATGAAAACGGCGTACATCACATTGCACTTTTTTGTGTTGCAAACTACGGACTCACCCAACGTGACTAACTCCCACAGAACGACACCAAAAGCCCACCTGTTGATGAAGAACAAACATAGTTATCTGTCTTGTTATAATTATCTCTAATGTGCGTGTTATGATGATAAAACGTTCTTAACTCCCAAAGCATCCGAACTCAAATAGAGAGAAAATTCCTGAAAAAATCTTTTTGTGCCCTATTGACCATTAGAATTGCTGTTGAAAAGATTTTATTTGAGTATTCACACTTAAACACTTAAAACTTAAGTGGAACTCAAGAGCTAAGTATAGCATAGTGCACATTATTACCACAGGAAAATAATGCTTAATACATTTGATTTGAGAAGCCACCCCATAGGTTTTCATCAGCACAATCGGTAGTAGAAACGACCTTCCACAAACGGACGCTTTGAAAGGTCACAGTAGCCGTTTTTTAATCGGATTGTGCTAAAAACAGGAAGTTTATACAACTTAGTATAAAAATGAATTCTATCTAATTCTGTGTCAAGATATGTGATGGGAATAACATTAAATTTAAAAAAGCTTTCTATAAGGCTTCTAACAACTTACACATCGCTCTGAGTTGTGAACGTCTGATCAAAGATAGCTTCAATTGACATCCACTTCAGAGGGAGTTTCCTGTTCCGTTTGGCATGATAGACTTTTTCTTCGTACACATGACGAGTCAGACCAAAGTCTGCCACCTTTGCAACCTTGTGCTCACCAACAAGGACGTTGCGCGCTGCCAAATCACGATGAACAAACCCTTTTCTCGCAAGGTACTCCTGTGAAGAGATGGTTGATATGAAAATTTCAAATTATACCTCGGAAGATAATTTTCAAATTTGTGATACTATGGAAAAACGCTGTCTATATAGACTTCCAAGGTAACTTTCGGGTGTTCTATGTTCACAAGCAAGCGCTCCAAAATCGCAATCAAACTGTATTCGAATCGTAACGAACATCGCCGGTCGATTACACTGATGCAAAGACGAATTAAATCGCACAAAAAAATCCTCTGTGTAAGCGGCTCTTCAAACTACCTCACGCAGCAACATTCTTACCATTCCCTCGCTGATTTGCCAGGCGAATGCCAATAGGTCTCCTGGAGTAAGACCGTCCTCGCCGTTGTGGTCCTCTTCATCACTTTCCTCTTTGTTCATTCCTTTGTTTTCTGTTCCAGTTTCTTCAGGCATATTCGCTGACTGAGTATATGACAAAATCTGAATATTTCCGCTGTCCATCTTTTGAGAATCCGGGGTGTTCACATAAATGCGATCACCTCTAGTAGCCTACAAAATACAAACTTAACAGTCAAGGTTTGTGAAAATATAAACCACCTTTATCAAGACTTTTCATGTTCAACACTAAGTAAAGTTCATTTTGCAGGATATCGTACTTCTCGGTATCTTTTTTTGGCTAATGCGTAGCCCAAACAAAATTTATTCTAGTATGGACATAAGTGTTGGTCCAGGAGAGGGAGTGTTGCCCTGGCGTGAGCGAGTTGGCTATTGGCTTTCAGGTTGTAATTGGAAAGAGAGACAGGTCATAAGTTTTGTCCTTTATTTATTTATTTATTTATTTTCGCTCTTAACTTGACCCACATTTAAAACTAGCAAAATTGCTTCTAATGTTCTAAGAGGTCAATGATGCTAGACTGTAGTACTGTTAAAGGATTTAGTAGCCAATTTGAAATTGGCCTTCGTACGGCATTGTCAATTATGTACCTGTATCGCAAGTCCTGGTTTTCCATCAATTACGTACGTCTCACAATAGGTTGAGCGATAAGGCCCCCTGGACTCGTCTCCGAGATATTCCTTTACCTGGCAATTGAAGGAAGAGATTAACTTCTATAGATATCTTGTAAAGTAATTTGCTGATGGGTGCCTCCAACGTCAAGTCATGCACCCAAGCTGGCAGCGTTGTCGTTTGCCTATGCTGCATTCAAGGTGCTCAATTACTCATGAAACGTTTGCAAACTTCACACTAAATTTTAGAAGATGACTAAACTCCCCACACCTTTCTGCTTTCTATTAGCCTTTTACATTAAAAAGAGTGTCATTTAGATTGTGAAACCTATTGACTAATTTAAGACTTTTTCACAAGGGTTGCGTAAACTACTACATTAACCCTATTCTGCCTGGGCTTTTTTGAGTTTCTGGGCCTGGGTAGGGGGCACAAAGTGGCGCCCCCTATAGATCTCGAAAAGTATTAAAGCTGTTAATTGGGATGAAACTTGGCGTGTTTGTAGCACGTCATTAGCTTAACAGATTGGGCTTTTGACGTGTCAATTATGACGTGTTGTGACGTCACAATAACGTCACAAAGCCGCCATTTTGAATTTGAGGCCGCCATCTTAAATCCCAAACCTGCAGTCATACAGCTGACAATGACGTCACCAAAAAATATATGATTTTGTTGTAAGAAACATACTTAGTCAAAACAAGCACACAAAAGTAAACAAAAGCACACAAACGAAGGAGGAAAACCTGAAAAAAGACAAAAGATAGTCAAAATACACTTCTGAGAAGACGGTTGCTATGGAAACGTCAATCATCATAGACACGTCATTTACACAGGAAAATTTTTTCTGATAAATTTTAGGAAAAGTCACGAGATTTGGTGATTATTCGGCTAGCTGTTTAAAAGTTATAATTCGTTAAAGTCAGCGCGGGCACAATGTGCCCTCCCCCCCCCCCCCAGGCAGAATAGGGTTAAGACAAGTGACGATCGAAGACGAATAGTATGACAAAATGGAAAAAGTATTGTTCAGGGGTTGTAATTCACGAAGTCTCTCCTATTCGCCACGTGTTCCTTGACATACAGGGGATAGATGCATGAAGCCCTTCTAAGTTATGATGCATCCTAAGTGTTGTTTTTTTTTACATTAGCCTATTGTTATTCCAGTAATAGGCTGGCTATTCTTAAGAAGCAGTATTTAGGGTACATCTTAACTTAGGAGGGCTTCGTGAATGCAGCCCCAGAAGTGTAAGAATGGTAAACTTTGTAGTACTTTTCCTCGACGCTTTCTCAGGTAATGCAAAAGATCGCCGTATGGAACGTATTCAACTAGCAAGAACATGGGCTCCTCCACAGTACAACAGCCGACCATGTTTACGATATTCTTGTGTGATCCCACGGCTTTCATCAGCTGAATTTCCTCTAGAAATTCTCTGCGCTGGTCACTATCTGCCATTCCTGTAAAGTTTTTACAAAAGTAAAGAAATCAAGGTTTGATACAGGTTTTACAGCTGTTGTTGATGTTTATGTTGTTATTGTTGTTTCAGTTGTTGCTGTTGTTGTGACAGTTGTGAATATAGCTCTTTAAGGTTTAATCAAATTAAAAGTATTATGTAAAAATATTGTTTCCAGGAATATTTCTATTCATCTGTCTGTATGTTATTGTTTTACACTAAGCACCAAAATGTCTTTATTGCAGAATTTAAAGCGTGTTAAGAACACCCTCTTACTACCTCATTTAACGCAACATTTTAATTTCAAACTTTCTTTCGTTCTTACTGTCAACTAACACAATGCATTTATGCAATGAGACACCAAAACGGTACTAAAACAAGATATAGTCTAAACCAGATGTGCCAGTCATGCGAGGTCGTGTAAAAACTGATAATGTTACTACTACCAACTTATCCCCCTTACCCGCATTACCCTCACTGGAAAATAACCACACGACAAACGCTCACCATGCAGCATTTTCACCGCCACCGTGAATCCTGTAGATTGCTTGATTGTAGTTTTCCGAAGCGGATTAACTGGGGGCATCACTGATAGTTTGCGCGAGGGCGTTGTAAGTTCCTTTAGCGTTCCCTTGTATACTTTTCCAAAGGCCCCTTCTCCAAGCTCCTCCTCAAGGGACACTAGTTCCCCATCTATTTCCCATTGATCAATCATCAACGCATTTTTGCTGGTGAAACGAAAAATAAGTAGGTCAATACAAGGGCACGTAAGTTATGAGCATAGGACAGTTGTCCAATTGAATAACATACTCGTTATACAGCAGGATGCTAAGTCAGATGAGGTTCTAGATGTCTCGCTGTATATAATGTTAATTAAGTGGCATAAAAGTCTTTTTCCATGAAATTATGTGTTCATAGTTTACATGATAACATCTCCTTCACTAGAGCTCTTACTCGAGACATCTCTGGTATAAGTAAAAACTAAACTAAAGGAACAGCATTATTAAAACCCTACCCTGAGACAAGCCCCCGCTTCGTCACGTGCTTTTGTCTTTCTCTGTACATGTACAACCATACCATCAAACATATTACAATCAGAGCGGCAAGCAACAGTCCGACAACGAGCCCGGCGACCTCAGCTGAGGAAAGAGTTTTGGTAACAGCAACTTTATCTGGGAAAAGAAAATTGAAAATAAATGACATCACACAGCTCAGGGTAGCAAGAGATCTTAAACCTTGAGCATTATGTTTACATTCATAATTTTTATTCATTTATTTGTTAATAAGATTTTGAGCGTTCTCTGGTTAAAATTTAAAAGTTTGAGCTTTCGATTGCCAGTCTGCAATCTTTGACAAGTGATGAATAAAACGCGCGAACATTAAAATACGTACTACAAAAAGTCTGAAAAAGAGAAATTATAATAAAAACAATAAAACTACTTTAGTGGGATTAAAATGCTAATCAGAAGATCATAATAAAATTGAATATTGTCTAGGTAATTGTTTCGCATTATTGTCTGCGTCGCTTGTAATTGCTGTGTGCCAGGATTCCAGTGTTTTTCTAACGTGGAAATTTCCCTTCTCCATTACATTAGCACTTTTAAAGTCAATGGAGTGGTCGTTCAACCATGCGTGTGTTGCAATGTTGGAACCTTTTTTAAAGGCTTTTGTGTTTCTAGTATGTTTCTTCACTCTTGTTTTTAAGCACCTTCCAGTCTCTCCAATATAACTCCACGGACAGTCGGCACACGGAATCTTGTAAACAACATTTGTTGAAATTTTTAAATTTTTTAAATTTTTTAACCAGAGAACGCTCAAAATCTTATTATGTCTTACCCTGGTTACTCGTCCATTTGTTATTTTTTTATTTATTTATTTTTTACATTCGTGTTGCTTTTTTCCTTTTTGTGTGTTGGCCTGTATTTGCTTACACAGTATGCATCTTGGCTCCTATTTGTTATGTAGGTTTCGCACTTGTTAGATGAAATTAAGTGCAATGAGTAACTTGAAAATCGTTTTCATGTATACAATTAATTTGTTTTTAAGGAAATCCATCTGAATGCCCCACTGCGTTATTATTTCCTTTTAATTAAAAAAGCAAAGGAGAGAACTTTTTATTCTAAATTTCAATACCGTATTTACTCGAATAGGCGCTGCATTTGAGGCGCGAAAATTTAAGGTATTTGAACTGGTTGAAGTTGAAAAATAAACCCTATCCAAAAGTTCGATTACTTGAAAGATAATACAAAATTTAACAAAACTGCAAAAGATGAGAGCTTTATCCCTATTAGGAGCGGAGAAAATGAAGGATGAATTTGGTTGTTATGCGTGTTATTTTCCTTCGATTTGTGAAATTTGAAACGATGTGATCGCGTGTTGACTGCTACTTTACGTTCACTCAAATTCGAAAGTGCGAACATTAAGTGAGCATTGCGGGCGAAATTCAACAAAAGGACCGTGAAATACTTTCGCATTACATTTCTAAAAGCAGTTGTTGACCACTATTTTAAATCTTTGGCCTTTCTTAGACCGTAAAATCCACCAAGAAGCCGATTTGATATCTGAGCTTCGTGCAGCGCAGACAAAACTCAGCATGGAACTTGTAACGCAATACGCGTTGCAATGCTATTCGTATTTGTTTACGCCGCCATTTTTTCCTATGGTGAGCGGAAAAATTCGGAGCTTTTCGATCGCTTTCGTGCTTCAATCGGTAAGTTTCTTCCTCAGACATATTGAACAGCGGTCTACACATAAAAATCTCACATGGCGCCACCGAATGAGCTGTTTGCGAGAAGATTTCGGCGATAAATTGGCGCATTTTAAGGGCCCACGCAGACCGCACTGAAAGGTATTTAAAGAATAAAGACGTAGATTTAACATATCTGCTTGAAATTTGCGCCGGTTTTTCTTGTGAGGTGAAGTAAACTTTTCACGGAAGCCTGGAGTGAAAGAGGATTTGTACTCAACACAGGCAGCCCAAGCTTACATTGAGAACTGCGCATAAATTAGACAATTTTTTTCACGCTAAGCATAACAATGACATCGGCACGCTATGCATAATAATGACATCGGCAACATTTAAGAGTTTGTATAGAAACGCTACAAAACGTCTCAAATTGCCACCAATCAGAAAGAAGTCGAAATAAAAATAATTTGCCTTGTGTCATTGTTGCATTGGTCATTATTTGAGGGCTTCCTGGGCTGGTTTGAAGCTTTTTAGGCAAGAAATTGAGGTTTTTATTTTTCATATTTGCTGAATCTTTAGAATTAATTAAAGTAATTAATTGTGATTTGTCACCTTGGGTGTGAAAATTGTCACCTTGGACACCTAATTTTTTAAAGTGTAACTTAAGTTGTATCGATCTGATGTATTTTTACTTCAACAAGTTTTTTTCATTTGAGCAGTTTTTATTCAAAATGAACGTGTTAGTTACGATCCAACTACGTTAATAAGCGCCGCGTCGCTTATTCCAGTAAAAACGATACCTGAACCTAGCTACTGGATTTCTACACCTAGATTTCTATACCCGAATCTTTTAAATGTAGCTACAAGATCTAGAAGCTTCTCTGGCTAAGAATCCAAGAGGACGAAATTCGATCATCGAAGTTTAAAAGCTGCTTATTTACCGTTTTCTTCTTTCCAAGATATCGTAATCTTCTCATTTGCGCCAGTGACAGCAGACACGACGAACACGGGCGTTACCTACAAAACACAGTCACGTGACGGTGATAATTGTTCACGTGCATTGTTAAACTTAGTTGTAGATAAGTCTTTGATTTTCTTTTGTATATTTGTTTTATTAACACATGGAAGCAAACAGTAATATGAATTACCTTTTCAAATTAAAAAGTCAAGCTGTGGGGGAATAAGTTTCGGATGCTAAAAACTCGAAGGCAGCTTAAAGGTTCCATTTTTCAATTGCGTTAATTTCAACAAAATAGAACTTTTATCTTTCTTTCGTAAATCGTTGCAGTTTCTAAGAATTTTGTTTATGGAACAAAACCGCTAGTGAACTATTTACCTGAAATTCTACGCCGTCCTCTCGGTTGATTCCATCGATTGTAACATTTGTACCCAACTGAAAAATTATAAAACACCCAACTATTAATAATATCAACCAAAGAAAAAAAGGACTAAGTAAAAGAAGATTAAATACAAGCTTCAAAGGGAGTAAAATTGGGTATATATAATTTTCATGTTTAGGTGACATAATTCTTCCTGGGTTAATAATTGAATGCTTTCAGACAACACTGCAGCCCACACAACTAACCCTTCGATAATTCGAACGTCCTAAGGCCGTTCTTAAATGGGTATGATGTGTCAGTTCTTAAAAAAATCGTTATATAACAGATTAATTTTTTTTCTCTGAATCAAAGTGGCTTCATAGGCCTTTGAGTGCATGTCATATATCAAGTGCAATCCGTTTAGGACACGTCACCTTAGGTTTTTGTCGTTCTTGTCGAACACGTGGAAGGTTTTGTGCAATTTTGGTTAAATTTAGTCTCGTTTTTTTCCCAACGTTTTGTTCTTTTTTGCCTCGGAATTGTACAAGGAAACGTACCAAACATCTACATGGTTCGTATTTTTTGTAGAAAGTCGAAAATTACCAATTTCATTGCAATGACTTGCTCAGAAAAGACTTCAATTTGAATGTCTGAATAAGGGTTGTTTCTACAATTAAGTTACAGGTCAAGCTGTCGTCGCGATACACGAATTACACGTTGTTCCACTTACAGTTTCAAAAGCGGTGTTCAGATTTGTGTCTCTTCTCCGGCGCTGTGGTGTTGCCGATGTACTTAACACTTTATATCTGTAGTGTTCCACTGCACTGTGTTTAAACAGTGGCTTCTGCCAGCTCACTGTTGCAGCAAACGTGTTGTTGGGGCCAGGGACAAGTTCGCCATACTTCAATCCAATCACCTTGACCAGCTTTTCTTTGGGCTCTGGTGATGATGTTTAAAAAAAACTGAATTTTTATTTTGTTTATTATGATTTTCGTTACCCAATTTGAAAACAACAACTAGTTAATTATCGGGGTAAAGGTAAGGTCACAATAAATATGATCTAATTACACGATTTATAAAACGAGATTTTGCCGCAAGTTGTAAGGGGAGAATAGAGTCGCGTTTCCTATTAAAGATATACATATACAGTACGTACATATTGCAATTGTGGCATTTATAGTCTGACAGCCTTAATAAAAAGTTGGAGATTTTCTACATTTTGACATTGGGAGCTTTTCGGAAAGAGGGCGGGGTAAAAAGAACTAAAGGGCGTGTTTTAAAGTGATTGTAACACTACAACTACCTACGCAACACAATAGCCAACAGCTTCATTAAATGTTCATGTGTGATGTAATTAAGACAGCAAAGGCATTCGAGCGAGTTTACAAGATCACTAACTGCATACAAGCCTAACTAACTGATACAATACTAGGAGAAAAAAAGAAAAAAGAAAGAAAGAAAGAAAGAAAGAAGGAAAGAAAGAAAGAAAGAAAGAAAGAAAGAAAGAAAGAAAGAAAGAAAGAAAGAAAGAAAGAAAAGAAAGAAAAGAAAGAAAGAAAGGGCTAACACCACGAGAACTGTACTTACCAGGAGCAGTCGCTTTGACTTCTTCCTCTTTCCCTCTGATATGTTTGTTGACGAAATTAGGTGTAACCTAGCAATAAATAACGTGTAAATGTGTACTCGATCACGATGCCTGCTTAAAATGCACGATTCGCACAGTACATCAAGACAGTAGAACTTTTCAGTTCTAAAATTAAAATTAAAATTACCCAGGTCATGGTCAACCGTAAGAAAATTACCATGTCAGTCAATAACCAGCCTGTCACATACCTTTACACTTATTCCCTCACGAGGTAATATCCCTGATATATTCAGTGACGTCTCCTTCTGAGGTAGAAAGAAGGTTATGATTACAACATACAAATTAAGCACACACATTAGATAAGGTTAAACTATCTATTAGTGAAATTGAATGTACCAAACCAGGTGATTTTTAATTTCGTGCCTGAATTGGACTCAGGGTCTTAAAACTAACCAAATTTCGGCCTCAAAATCAGTCGCCAATCAATCTATCCATGTTTCAGAAAGAGCACGCAATAAAACTGGCATGAATTGGAATTAATTTTAGTCGCAAATTTCATCATATGTGCAAAATAAAAATGGTTTTGGCAGATTTTGCAAGGGTTGATTTTCATCAATCCATCTGGTTCTTAACCCCTACTTTATTTCTCCTTATAATATCACTACTTCATCAAACATAGAGGTCTCAATAATAAATGGAATGATAGCGAATGATGAAACATCTTGATGTTAAACCAATTATGCAAATATAAAAATATATGGAGAAATGTATGGGGAAATATATGGAGAACAGTGAGGAGAGCATACAAGTTGATATCAGAGCACTAGGACTTAGCCCTGTTCAAGCCGGACTTTTTTAGATCTGGGACCGGCGGAAGGGTCTTAACTCGGTGAATATTACAGGTGTGACAACGAAACTGGGTTTGGGTTTGGTATGGCCTTATGTGCCGAAGGGCACAAAAAGGATTGAATGAGTGAGTGAGTGAGTGAGTGACAACCAAAATAAGAGGGCGGATAGTTCGTCCAAAAACGTTTTCTTTTAGGTCTGCAACATAAGTTGATGACGTCATATGACGTCATGTCTTCAAACGGCGACCATCTTGGATCCGCCATCTTAGATTTCCTTATTTTTCCAAAACCTCCGGAAAGCACCAGAATTGACCATAAAATAAACGAATTCAACAAAGAATATTATGATGATCTAAAAATGTAAAAGTTACTGCAAGAGGGTGATATTTTTATTAAAAAGAGGAAATTTTACAAATTCTGAAAAGGGTGCTTGTCAAAACGTGGTTGCCATGGTAAAAATTTCAAATTTGATGAAGACGGCCTTGCCCTATCAAATTGTTTTCAGTTAAATTTTAGGCAAAGTCACCAAGAATGACGGCGTAAAATATTGGAATGTTATAAAAGTCCAAAGACCCGCCGGGGCAGATTTCCGCCAGCTCCGGTCTGAATAGGGGTAAAGGGGTTAACTTACCAGCTCACTTATGAAACATCCTGACCCATCCCTCGTTAAAGGTGAACAAGCTAACTGTTCCCGCGAATATCCACCGTAAAATTCATAAGACACAGTGTAGGTATCTACATTACTGTGGTTGAAATGTGGAGCTTTCCAAGTGAATTGTACACTGAATGTGTTGTTGCTTTCATCTTCAACGAACCCTCCAGGGCGAAGGTTTTGAACTCGTATTTCGTGGTCACTGGGTTCTGCAATTAAACGTGATACATATTTATACCCAGTTGTAAAATAAGCTAAGCGGTGTAATTTGTATATCTGATATTCATGGTTCACGGTTCATTGACTATTGCCTTTAATTGTTCGGATCTTCATTTTCAGATGTTTGTTCCAGCTTGAATGAAATCAAAACAATTCGAATGAACTAAGTAAAAAAAGAAATTATCGCAAAAGGAAAGCAACCATAGTACCGTTATGGCTTGAGGTTTAATTCGTTTTCCCCTCACGTCACAATTCACGTCTCCACGATTCACAAAGTTTATATTTGTATACACCTCGAATTGGGTAGTATTTTTTCGGGTCCTGCAGAAGTATACTAACTAAGGTTTCGGCGATTATTACCGGTATTATCTATAAACCGATAAAAATAATTAAGTTTATTAGCATAATTCATTTCCTTTGTGATTAAGCTTTAAGCCTCAATGTAATCTGGTCAAACTTATAGAGCACGGTTTTTAATACGGGTTTCTACTTCGTAATACGCTGTAATATTTCACCCTTTTTATAGTCCTTATATGGTAAAATGACTGAGTACTGGAATATCAAAAATACTTACCTGGGGTAGAAATGCTTATTTTTGTCGGCAACCCGCTGATTACACTCGCAAAAAATTTTGGTGTCACCTTTGAAAGAAAGTTTAAGTTAACAAATGCAATCAGTGGAATAGCTCCTGGGAGTTTAAACGCACCTAGACATCCGAGTTTTGAAAAAGACAACTCGCTTTCGCAAACAGCAACTTTTGAACAAATTAAGCATTCGCTGGTGCAGATGAATCCTTTTTTTCCGGCAGATGAATTAATCGTTTTCTAATCAAATTATCTTGACTTTCACTATTGTCCAATCCCTTTGTGAGCGATATATATGAAATTGAATTACATAGTCATTCAAACTTTCCCATCGTATTTTTGCAACAAGAAAAATAAATTGGCAAAATCTACTTCAATGATAATGATCACTTCATTTATACACGGTATAATTCATAAGTAAAAAAGTCTCTTAATTACTTTAATGAGAAAATGCCAACAATATATTTTCTTGGTATCTTAATTATGTTAGTTGAATCACTAACCTCTAACTCCAGTTTGTCGCCAGGTATCAAGTCGTCTACAAGAAAACTCGACTTCTCCTTGGTAAAGGAAAAATAATAATAAAATTGATTTACAGGACTGTCGCAGACAACCAACACAGTTTATAGAGGGAGAAAGTATTCATCGCAGTTTTCCAACTGTACACAGTTTTCAGTAATTTCTCAATAATTGAACACTTTGTATGCACCAGAAGTATGCGCTAGTTTCATATGTACTTTATATATGCTTAAAAAAATGTATATACGCAAAGGGTTCTTGGCAATTTTCGCTAGTCAAAAATTTCGTTTGAGGCTGCAAAACTTCTCTACCGTGAACATTCTCTTCTTGAAAATTTCACTATTCCAAATTTTGTCTCCATTCACGAAGGTACAGCGAACTTTCGTGAATATAAACGCTATCAATCTCCACGTCAAATATTGTTTTAGTGGCTTCTTTTCTTACCGTTTTGTTATGGTATAGTTTCTCCCTGTCTGGATTACCAGAGCGGCTGCGAGTTACAACGTATCTCTTTACACTGCTTGCCTTAAAAAGGGGCCTTTGCCACGAGACCACAAAAGTAAGTCGCTCTGGTGTGCTCACATTAAGCTCTTTGTAAGTCATGTTACGGATTACTACGGTATTTGGATCAGGCTCTGAAATAAAAATTGCAGGTAATCTCTAAACACATTTTTTTGCCCATATGCCTTCGACCATTAGTAGTAAAAAAGCAATTAGACAAAAACGAACAAAACTAAACTAAATTAAACAACACAAACAAATCTTGCCAATAACTATTTCAGGTGCACAGTGGGTTCAGACCGTCTTTTGTTTTTAAAGTATTCACCTGGACATTCAGGGCTCCACACAAATCAACAGCATTGTCTGCACCCTAATTCCACCATAATTTTTAGTTTTAATAGCTGAATGAGTGATAAATCAACTAGTAGTAATTACAAGTCAGGTGATTTACCGATTGACCTAATATGGTTGTATCAGATATACTACTCTAACCTGGTGCCGTTGCCATGACCGTGGTCTTTACCCTTTGTATGACTTGGTTGTCAAACACCGGTGTAACCTACAAGAGAAATGAAGAGAATTATAGCAATATGAAAAAATAATGATGCCTCATCCTGTTACGGAAATTATTGGGAATTTAGCTCTGTTAGAGACTGGCTTATCAGGTTTAACCGGAACTCAACAAGTAAAGGCAACTTCCTGAGGCCTAAAATCTGGGAAGCGTCTCCCTCCAAATGGACCTTACACACCATAAGGTTTTCCTTGAATACTTCCAAGGCGAATTATTATCTACACCTGCCGTTTTCATTAGCTGTGCGCATATCCCTAAGAAACGTTTTGACACAAGTTTGGTGAGAATCAGTTGCTATGGTTACGAGATATGACGTCATAAGTAGCAGGTGGTCAAGCCATTTTTGAAGACAAATTTGTGTTTTTTACCCTTTTTAGTTGATAAATGCAAAAATGTCAACAAAAAGCAGCATACCGTTTAATTTTGTCATATTCTACATGGCTAGCATCAAAATTTTCCAATTTTTGACGTTTTTTGACAATTTATAATTTTCGATAAAATCCAAGATTGCTCCCAATATGGCGGCCATCTTGAATAACGTCACAGGTCCCCAGCAGCGTGGCAACCCATAATATATACCTTACCTTGCAGAGCATTTCATAGGCTTTCTACTTAGGGTGAAATCTTTTTAAAATATTGTAACATAACGAAAACCCAAGGGGGATCCATCAAACCCCCCCCCCCCTTTGAACCACGGTGGGGGTGTTACTTTGCTTGTACGTCCGCGGGTTAATCAAATAGTATAGATTTGCTTTTGGCCATTTGAGAAAAGCACCGTATGCCTAAAGTTTGCGCTTTCGCTTATTTAATCCTGATTGTTATGTTGTTCTGGAGGATAATTGCAATTTTGTTGTAAGGGCAAGGAAGTCTTTTTCTTCAGGGTGCCAGAACGTAGAATTCCCTCCCCCTTTCCTCTCACCTTTACACTCAGAAACTTCAAAAACCCAAAGCTGAATTTGGTTAAAATGAGTATGTTAATTAGTTATATAAGTACCGTAAACTTTAAAATCTCCTTTGGCCTTATCCCTGGTAAATGGAATCCTGGTTTATCCTGTTAACGAAAAAAGAACAAATGTGTAGCTAGTGACGACATACACACCTAAATATTTTATCAGATTAATTGAAACTCTGCCTCGAACCTATGCGCTCACAGCTATTGATCACGATTTTGATGCCACGAAATCAGATTAGAAGAGCCTGTGCCGACATCAAAATTTCAGAATTTTTTTTTTAGTACCAAACTTAAAGAATTTTCCTCAGCTTTATCTGGCAACAATTTTTTTAGGAACTCTGTGTATGGTTAACACAATCTTTCTGTCATAATTCTCTTGCTATGGCATATTGTGGTTAAAAGGCTGTGATGAAACCTATATAATAGCAAATCTTAACTGACACATTGATGTTGAATTTAAATTGCCGTACCACGTTTTTTTCGACCATCGGCTTTTCAGTGGTGTATCCCGCCAGTTCGTAAACAACGTCATAGGAGCGGAACGTAACGTTGAAAGCTGGTCCAGTCCATGAGACATTCACAGAAAAAGTGTCGTTCCCATTTTCAGGTTCAAAGTCACCAAATTTTAGATTCCTCACCCTGACATCGTCGTCTAGTGCAACTAAAAACCCAGAGTAAAAAAAGAAATAATGAAACATTCAATAATTTTAATTTCTTAAAATGATTTTGAGTTTCTCTTCAGTTTTCAAACAACGAATTCTGCCACTTTGAACTTAACCCTGTTTAGCCTGGGGGGGGGGGCACATTGTGCCCGCGCTGACTTTAACGAATTCTATCTTTTAAACGGTTATTAGACGAATAATCACCAAATCTCGTGACTTTTCCTGCAATTTATCAGAGACCATTTTCCTGTGTCAATGACGAGTCTATGTTGATTAACTGTCTCCTCAGGAGTGTATTTTGGCTACTTTCCGTCTTTTTTCAGTGTTTCTTTTTTTCAGTTTTTCCCCTAGGTTTGTAAGAAGATGATAATGGTATACTTTTTTGTGCTTGTTTTGATTAACTATGTTTCTTGGAACAAAATCATTTATTTTCGATGTCGTCATTGTCAACTGTATGACTGCACGCTCGGGATTCACGATGGCGGCGTAAAAATTCAACATGACTGGTTTGTGACGTCATTGTGACGTCATGACACGTCATAATCGACACACCATAAACCCAATCTGTTAAGCTAATGACGTGCTAAAAGCGTGCCAAGTTTCATCACAAGAGGGTGAATACTTTTCGAAACTCAGAAAAAGCCCACGCAAAGTAGGGTTAACTTAGTTCATGACTGGTCTTTAGCAGTTTTTTGATATGCAAGAGAGTTTTCTCTTTTTTTCCGTAGTTTCTTGCAAGTGTAGGCAAAATTTCACTTCCTACGTTCCCTCGTCCTCTTAAGAACTGAAGAACTGTTATTCGATTTGTTAATGCTGGGTATAAAAATACAAATAAGTAATGGTTGGATAGATAGGTGGACGCAAATGGACGGATGAAAGAACGGACGGATGGATGGACAAGTTTGAACAACGAAGAAAAAGTGCTATTTTCCTTGGTTGCACCTTGAAATATCAGGAAAACCAGCCAAAATAAAGACAAGATTTATAAACGTTCAATCGTCGTGCAACATCTATACTCGTTGTTCAATTATTTATCCTCTTTCGAAGCCTTTGCTTTACGCAATAATAAGAATCCAAATATCACATTTTGCCCTAGCATTTTTGCTTTCAGCATCTTTAAGAGTAGAAATTTTATACCAGTTAAAGTGAAATAGTTAAAATGTTCAAAAATACAAAGAAACGCCATGTTTTTAAAATCTGGATTGCATCTTATAATAGAAATTATTCTCTCCCCATTTCGACCCTGTTAATTTATCATTCTTCAACGACAGGTGAACTACGGTGAGATGCGTTACTCAAAAGGTTAATTTATTATCTCCGTATTACCTGGTGCCTCCGCGTTTCCAAACACTTCTTTTCCTTTCAACCATGTATGACGAGGATCATATTGTGGTGTAACCTAATAGAAAAGCAAATTACAAGGCAACTTGAGTGCGATGTGATACCTTTTGGAGCGCCTTGGAGCACCACGCTAGCTATAAAATTAAACTCTTTCGTTTTCGTGTTCATGAAATCATAGTACGATGTCGGCTAGCTAAGTCAGAGCTGCTTGCCTCGTTTGCTGTCGTCTAATAGGCCATCTGAGGCATAAGTTTACTGTATACAGTAGAGAAGCTGAGCAAATTTGACAGCGATAACAAATACATCCCTTTATGGGACTTTTTCATTTTGGTCATTTTTTAATGAGGTCCAAACTTCCTTAATAATTAGTTGTATATTGAGATGTCTGTGCCAAGGATAAGCAGTTGGACAGTAAAATATTTTGTGCACTCATGTGGCTATTTTATAAAAGCCTGATTAAATTTCGACAATTAGTTGGAACTCTTGGCTCAAGTTTAGAAATGGCCTTCTTGTAATACGTGTGACGTGGCTCTCAGGTATTTGAAGTCATTGTTGTCAACAACGAGCCAAAAACAGGGATAATTAAATTTTTCAAAAATATAAAGGATTTTATCTCCACTTACCTTAAAGACCACTCGTTCACCATGCAATATCCCCGAAATGACAAAGTGGGTTTCCTTCCAGCAAGAAATATAAATTAATGTTATGAGTTATGGAATGCAAGGCGCATATGGCTACCTCTGATTTATCTAGGCATATATCGCAGCCACCCCGACGAAGCCATTACATAGAATAACGTATGCATAAAAAGACCACGCAATTCGTTTGGGAAACTGTAAGAGATAAGAAAAACGACGCAAACGTCGTCTTCCCAGTGAAGTTATCCCCTGAAACAAAGTGCTAAACATATACACATCCGTAATTGCTTGACTTTGATCATAGCAAAAACGAAGTATGTACTTCTTTGGTATTGGTGTTAAAAAGATTGAGTTTTGTGCGAATAACACGCATTAACAAAAAGCAAGTTTTCGCAAGCAGTAACTAATTGTGTTATCAGTGTCATGATAAATGAAAAGTAGTATCTCAACAGTGCCTTTTCCTTAACATGGTATTCGCAATGCGGAGATGCACTGCACTTGTTCTAATCCTATTCAGCCCATTAACTTTCTTGAAGTAACTTTACATTTCTACGCCATTTTAGCTGTATTTTATTGGTTTTTATTACTTTTTGGTCAATTTAAGAGCTTCCGGAGGTTTTGAAAAAAAAAAGAGAAATCCAACATGACGTATTCGAGATGGCCACCGTTTGAGAACATGACGGGGTTCTTGCATGACGTCATCGGCCCATGCTGCGTACGGACCTCAAGGGAAACATTTTTGGACCCTCTACCTTTTTTTTTTTTTTCACCTGAGGCTCTACAATCTTTATTTACTAAAAGCAGCCCTGTGTATAATTTTAGAAGAAAAATGATCTCCACTTTGCCTAAGCCAAGATCAGATATTTTAAAGAAATCAGTCTCTTATCAGGCTGCAGCCTTGTGGAACTCCTTAGACAATAGCACACTGCCAACTCCATGTGTTTGGGCTTTTCCACTTTGCGTTCTAGTTCTTTATGGAGAATTGTTACCATTTTCCGGTTGTTTGAAAAAGCAGTATAGCACCCCAGAACAGCAAGTCCGTTCTCGAGAAACCTCACTTCCGTCGGTGAAAATTCTAAGCTACATGCAACCTTCACGAGATAAAAATTTACGCAACAAGAATGACAGTGCTATGGGCAAATGTCCAATTAATTCTTGATCTTGAGAGTTTTTTTTTTTTTTTTTTTTTTATATTTATAATCACTTAACTTACAATACACCTTACAGTACTTACAATACATTACTTGCAGTAACTTACTTACAATACACGCCACAGCGTTACATTACTTACAATAAATCCCTTACAAGAAATTATTTACAATACACTACTTTTTTAACAATGGTTTATTTAACAGTAAAAAAAAAACACTAATTAGCTAATCAGCACAAGAAGCGAAATGAAAGGAAGCAAAAAGAATAAAAAAAATAAAATAAAATAAAAAACAAACAAACAAAAAAACATTGATACATTTCTGTAATGCTATGGTGCAAAAGTGCTACCGGGTTGAAAGGACCAAGAGGTTTTGTTAGGTTTGTGAATTGATTTTTGGGGGTCAGGTCTGTCATTGCAAGATTGGTAGAAGAGCTTCCCATTTCTTTGCAACTGTTCTACCGTCGTTTTCTATTTTGAAGAAGTGACGTAAGTACGATAAAAAATCGTTCAATTTTGGAATACATTCTTTAAGTTTGCAGATCCAAATAAAATATTTTGCTATCAAGAAACAAAAATTGATTTGTCGTTCATATTTGGAGTTATCCGGCCTCAGACCCAAAGCAGCGTCCGCCTCAAGAGACCTAGAGTCTTTCTCAATGATCCTGCCGGACTGCAGCCATGAAAATAAACTATTCCAGAAGGACTGGGTTTTCTCGCATGTCCAAAATAGATGTAACAGGTGTTCTGTTTCTTTTAGACAGAAAGTGCACTTTTCACTGTCCGTAAATCCTAATTTATGTAAGAAACTGTTGGTTGATAGTCGCCGATGTAGAAATTTAAAATTAAAAACAATAAGTTTTGAGCTCTTTGTGCAGTGAGAGGCCAGCTGGTAAACTGCTTTCCAGTTGACTTTTTGATCAGTGTCGATATCCTGTTGCCATTTTTGTTGACTTGATATGGGTTCTTGACCCCTTTTTGATAATAGCTTCTTATATACAAGTCGGGATGGCTTTGTACTTTTCATAAAAACTGATGAAAAGCTCTCGTGGCTGTCCGGCTGGTTTCTTGCAATTTGGATGCGCAGATGGTTGATTGCTGCGATCATTCCAAAAAAAGTTAGAGGTTTGACTCGGAGGTTATATTTGTTTTGGAAAGATATGTGGGAGAGGAAGTTAAGGGAGTCGTCCATTAAATGATTGACTTTGCTTATACCTTTGAGAAACCAGTCTTGATAAAATACAGGTTTGTTTCCAATTCTTATAAGTGAGTTATGCCATAAAGGTGCTGAACAAAGATGTTTATAGGATGTTACCGTTTCCTCGAAAGAGATCTCTGACCAAATTTCAAGGCTTTCTTTGACAAAAGGATCTGATACCTTTATGACACTGTGCATGTCCTTTGAGTTAAGATTCCCTAATATCGCTAATTTACCTCCATATCTTTGGAGTTCTGCATCAAAAAAAAGTTTCCAACTGCCTCCATTTTCAGTGTCAAGATACCTTTTAATCCAGGTTGCTTTAAGAGATTTGTTAAAAGAAAGAATATCAATCATCTTAAGTCCTCCTTGAGAATAGTCATTTATCATTACATTTCTTTTTATTTTGTCGCCTTTGCCGTTCCATAAGAAGTTATAAAAAATTGAATTGATTTCTTTGATTGCCTCTGGGCTTGATTGTAGAGGCGATAGTATGTACACTAGTTGCGATGTAATAAGGCTTTTTAAGATTAATACTTTCCCTAACAGACTAAGTCTGCGGAACTTCCAGCATCCTAGAGTCGCCTTTATTCTTTCTAGTTTGTCCTTGTAGTTTTGGGAAATTGTAATATCAGGATCCGTTGACAACCAGACACCAAGAGCTTTAACCTTCTTCTTTGGCCATTTAAAATCTTTTTCAGGACAGAGTTTAAGATCACAGTTTGCTTTGGAGCCGATCCATAAGGCTTCCGTTTTGCTGCTATTGAGTCTAAGGCCAGATGCATCTCCAAAACTTTCTAATAGCTTTACAGCTTCCTTAACAGATTGTTCTGAACCATCTAAAATGAGTGTAGTATCATCTGCGTATTGACTTAACTTAATTTCTTTCCCATTTACAATTATGCCGACAATTTCTTTCCGTCTGCGTATAGCTTCAGCCATTACTTCTACCGAGAGGATGAATATGTAAGGCGACAGCGGGCAGCCTTGCCTAACTCCCCTACTGAGCTGGAAGAAATTGCTTGTCCAACCATTGTTAAGAATGCAACTTTCAATGTTGCAGTAAAAAACCTTTATCCACTTTATCAATGATGGGCCAAAATTAAAATACCTTAGGGTTTTATGGATAAAGGCCCATTCCAATGTATCAAAGGCTTTCTCGAAATCAAGGAAAAGAAGAAGCCCTGGGATGTTCCTTGATGCGGTGAATTTAATAACACTATCGATTAAGCGGATATTCTCTCCTATAAATCTATCTTTAATGAAACCTGTTTGATCATCTGATATAAGATTTGGGAGAAGGGTCTTAATGCGGCTTGCTATAGCCTTTGTAGCAATCTTGTAATCACAGTTCAATAAGGTTATAGGTCGCCAGTTTTTAATTAACTTAAGATCAGCGTCCTTTTTCGGGATGAGCTTGACAATTCCGCGTCTTTGTGATATTGAGAGCATTCCAGTCTCAAAAGAGTGATTTAAAGAGTTAACCAAAATTTCTGCGAAGTCGTTCCAAAAAACCTTATAAAATTCACAGGGAAGGCCATCTGTACCTGGTGTTTTTTCAGGAGCCATACTTTTTAGTGCCTCTAGGCATTCTTTCCTATTTAATGATCCTTCGCAGGCAGATTTTTCTGTTTCATTTAGAAATTTAAGGTCTTGTTGCGGCGGAAAGAAGTCATCCTTAAGATTTGAAGCTGTTTTAGAGCTGTATAGGTTTCGGTAAAAGGACTCACATTCATGTAAAATTTCTTTATCTGTTTGTACTAGATCTTCATCGTTAATCTTGAGCTGGGATATTGTCCCTTGTTTACAATGTCTCTTTTCTAAATTAAGAAAGTATTTTGTATTTTTTTCGCCTTCATTATACCATCGGGATTTCGACCTTAGTATCGCACCTTTTGTTTGGTGTTCAATTATTGTCTCTAGTTCACGTTTCTTTGTTTCAAGCTCAGACCACATTTTTTGTTTTACCGCATCATCTGTAGAAACCTTGGCAAGATTTTTTTCCAGAAAAGCAATTGATTGCTCGATTTCTTCTTGTTTTTCCGCAATTTTCTTTTTCTTGTGGGCACCGAATTTTATAGATTCTTCTCTTACTTTCATCTTTACCATTTCCCACAATAGACTAGGGTTCACAGTCTCATCATTCGCATATTCTTCTTTGGTTCGATTGATGATTAATTTGATCCGATTCACGTATTCAATGTCCTTTAACAAAGAGGTGTTTAGCTTCCAGAAGCCTCTGCCCCTTTTGTTGGAATGTAGCGAAATTTGTAATGTGATCATAGAATGGTCTGTTTTATAACCTGGTATTATGTCTGCCTCAGAAGTGTTACAAAAAGTGCTCTGATTTACTAGAAAAAAGTCAAGTCTGCAGTGGACTTCAGGCGTTTTACGTCGCCACGTGAACCTGGAAAAGTCGGGATTTAACACCCTCCAAGCATCAATCAAATCTAAGCTTTCACAAAAAGTGCTGATTACATCTAAAGACTTTTTATGAGTTCTGGCAAGGCCACCCTTTTTGTCTTTTCCAACGTCTAGAACTAGGTTGAAATCGCCACCGATGGTGATCTCCTCGCAACTGAAATCTAACAGATGATTAAAAAAAGAATTGAAGAAGTCTGGGTCGTCTTCATTTGGAGCATATATGTTCGCCAGGGTCAGAATTTTACCATTGGTAATTAAGTCGCATATAATGAAGCGTCCCCCGGGATCTGAATAAGTTTTGGAGATTTGAAAGGAGAAATTGTTATTAAACAACATGGCAACACCTGCCTTTTTACTTGAGCAGCAGCTAAACAAGGCTTGGTAACCCCATTCAGCTCGCCAGTCGTGCATATTGTTTTCAGTACAATGAGCTTCTTGAACAAAATATATTGACATATTTTTACTTCGAAGCCATTTGAAAATTTCTCTTCGCTTAAGTTCGTTGGACCCTCTACCTACCACGTACGTTTCGTTTTCATAGCTGCCGTAATATTCTTGGAGTTAAGTTACCAAAAGACCAAAAGAAGCAGGCTCTCAATAGGATTAATATTACCGGAAAACTTACGGTTACGTATTCCGTATTGTTTTTGCTTCCAGTCCGGTAAAAGAACAGGTATTCGGACAGTGTACTGTAATTAAAAGTGGGCTTCTCCCAGGAGATATTCAAAGCGAAGCTGCGTCCGTCAGGTGACGAGAAGAATTTGCCAGCTGTTAAATTACGCACTTTTACTTCATCAGGATTTACACCTTCAGAGGAAGGACAAAAAGACAATATGTTAAATTTAAGGGCTTATTCAGAAATGATATTTAGTCAAAGCTTGTAAACACTGTTTGTCCTAGAACGCCTAGTTAGTAGTCCTAGCAATATGAAGACTTAAAAAATATGACTAAGTACTCCTAGACATACAGAAATACTTTCTATAACACGAAGATGGAAGTTTCACGTGAATTGCCGAAGGAATAGTACACATTAACCTTATAATAAACTTAGAAAATCTCTCTCAGACGGAACGGCAAAACTACAAAAATTGACCAAACGTTTTGAAGTTGCAATTCATTTCCATCCTGGCTATCCAAGGCCAGCGGCACTCATTAATAGTTTTATTGAGACAAGGAAGCGATGAGGGGCCGGGTCAGTTATTGTGCCCCCCAAACACTGCATCTATAAAGAGGTGTATAACTGGCTAACAGTTATAGAATCATCAGCACTGTATTCGTTGTTGTTATTCCCGCGTCAAAAGTAATGTACGAAGGATGCATTTTACTACATGCTAACAACTTTCAAACTCTTCTTTTCTATATACCCAATGCTCACGAGTTTTTGGACCTTTTTATTTGTTGAATCTACATAGAAAGTTAAAAACTTTAATTTCCTTAGTTCAGTTATAAAAGCCATACTAACAATGCAGCAACGAGCCCAATCAGTCTACGCACTGAATAATTGTCGTTCTACAGCTTTTTTAATTAAACCATGTTTAAACTTTATTCAAACAAAATGGCAGCAAGTTGATAGTTTTAATTCAAAATGCAAACAGCTGTCAGAGAAACTTCGGAGCTACATTACTCAAGACTCTGTTTAGCAGCATTGCTGATCATATTCGGCAATTTTACTTTTTCCTTTCCTACCCTTCTCTTCGTTTATTGTACCTCTTTGTTTCACGACGAAGATGTCGTAATCGTACCTCTTTTCCCAATAATAAAACAAACTAGCGTTGCGCTTTTTGTAAGACATGTTTTCATACCAGTTCTTAACAAAATATAATGAGCAAAGCTTCAATTAATTCTTCATCTTGTTACGATTACAATAAACCAATAAACCCAATATTTGGGCACTTTGATTTCTATGTGGCTTTAATTAATTTGAACAAAGGTACTGCAGCGGCATCCTTGAAAAGGGCATGCGCTCTACAACGCACGACGTGAGACGGAGTACCTCCTTTTTAGCTTTCCGTTTCCTTAAAAGGACACAAATGGGTGACAAAAATTAAGACGAATGTGGCTCAGACATAAACAAGCACATCGAAAGCATCAAAATTTTACAGAGATTTCTCAGCTGAGTACAATGACCACATTGAACAGCACATAACTTGAAGGAGTCGAGCAACATTTTCAGGAAGTAGGTAGTGCATTTTCGCTTTTTTTACCGATCCCTGGACAACTTGTAGTCTAAGATTGAAAAGGATATTCTTACATCAATGCTGACCTGTGACCAATAATTGTATGTCCTGTCGTTGGTTTCTAACGTCTCAAAACAAACCAGGAAACAGGCTTGTGCTTATGTAAGTTCAACACTGCCCAATCCGTTTTAGCCAATTGGAAATAATGATTTTTTTTTCCCATGAACCAACTTCAAGTCTTGAAAGAATAATTCTGGTTTTGGAAAAATCTATTTTGGCAAATCTTATTGAAGCTGGTGTTACACAATGCCGTTGTAAACGAAGGCAGTTGCATCCAAAAATCTTTCATCTGCCGAGGTGAAAATGAGTTTATGGCAGGTACTGTTTGCAGATTATCTGTTTGTGTGATAGTCAAAAGGATTAATAGGAACTATTAAAGCGCATATACAAGTGTCGATTGGTATCGTTTTAATCATTTTATTCATTGATGTAATATTTCTCAAGCAAAACTTATGCCTTGAATGTTTTTTCCATGTCAATAAATGCTTATATCAATATAATATTTAGATGTCATCAATATGTTGTTCGTTTATCGTCTGGAAAATTTCAATCAGATCGTTGTCCTGAAAACATCTTCCCCTGATTATGATGCAAGCTGCAAGAAAAACAAACAAAAAGAAACGACCATGCACCGATATAGAAAATAGTTCTTTTAAGCGTTCTTTACGAGACAAACGTAGCATGCAGGGTTTGTCGTAAAGAAGCAAAATGTGCACTGGAGTACTAATGAAATATCACAAACTGAAAGAAAGAAATTATCTTTGGTCAGTGTTTTTAGCTAGAAACTTGACACTAGAATAAAAGATCTTTTTCTTGCAAATTTCCATGCCGAAACAGTGAGACTACAAAAGGCGACGTCATCCATAACTAAAACCGGTAGACGTCTTAGTCGGTTTAAGAACAACAGCTGACTGGCGCGGCAACGTCTGAAGTATCGCTGGAACGTATTTGTTGTGTTAAGTTTTGATGAATACATGTTCCCGTGTCCTCACTTTACACTTGGGGCAATCATCGAAAGAGAGTGTGAAGATCGTCTACTAGCAAAACCTTATTTACAGCACTTGTATATAATTGCCACCGCTCTATTTTCTGGTACCCTTGTAGTTTTTATTTGACCTTTGACTCATATCCACACATAATAAGGGTTTGATTTATAGTCCAGTAGATTATATGCGCACGGTGCCATGATGCTACCTAGGTTTGCTGCTAGCTACTTCTTATGTCCTACGTTCCTGTTATTTATTTATCAACATATCAGCTTTTTCCTTACAAAACTAACAAATATTGCTCATCCTAAAGATATTGTAACAAAATCTAACAAAAGAAGAAAGTTATACTTACTAGATCCGAGTTTAAAGGACTGAACAAAACATTGCTTTCATAATGAGCGATTCAGCAAATTACAGATAAATGAAGAAATGGACAAAAGGAAAGCAAGCAAGTAAGGAAGGAAGGAAGGAAGGAAGGAAGGAAGGAAGGAAAGAGGGAAGGAAGGAAGGAGGGAAGGAAGGAAGGAAGGAAGGAAGGAAGGGAGGGAGGGAGGGAGGAAGGAAGGAAGGAAGGGAGGAAGGAGGAGGGAGGGAGGGAGGGAGGGAGGGAGGAAGTGAGGGAGGAAGAAAGGAAGGAAGAAAGGAAGGAAGGAAGGACGGAAGGGAGGGAGGGAGGGAGGGAGGAAGGAAGGAAGGGAGGGAGGGAGGAAGGAGGAGGGAGGGAGGGAGGGAGGAAGGAAAGTTCAATTTATTTATACTCCTAATCATAGTCAGTTATTTGAACTAACCAGGAGTATCGATATAAGCAGAACTCCAAGCTGAACTAGGAAGATAGTCGAGAAACCTCGTTAACACCTGTAAAAAACAAACATGCAAAATACTCAGCGATCGAACAAGATTGATGTTTGACAACCTGAAATGTAAGTTAAAGTTTCTTTTCAGAGTGCCCTTTAATGACGTAGTGGCCTTTCTGACCTTATTGGTCACGTGTCTCTATCTCGCAGGGTTTGCAATGTTGTGTTTTAGTTTTTGGCTTTCTAGAATAAACAATAGAACAAAACAAAACAAAACAAATACTCATCACGATAGCCCACACGGGAAAGAGACACGTGACCAAATTCCCCTTTTGTTGAAAGGCAATGAAAAATTTCGCTTTCGGACCAGTTGTTGACTATTAGTGCCTCTTCTTAAACTACATACCTCAAATTTGTACTTTGTTCCTGGTAAAAGATTTGTTAAGGAGTAATTCGTGGCTTTCTGAAAATGGAAATACGGAAATATCTTTCTCTGTTTATTCCTTCATCAAGATAATTAAGTTATAGTTTGGCCAGTTTAAGGGCTGGTTTTACGGTTTGGCGCATGTGCAAGCTATAACGTTACCCCATTAAATGACATTGCTTATGACACAATCAGAAACGAATATATAACGCTTGCGGAAAATTGAACATTGAAAATTTCACAGTCACACGCAATAACGTATTGGTAGAAGTAAGATTTTTCGTTAAAATTCCGTTTGTATGTTCCCACTCGGTGCATTAAAATACCTTTTTTCCGCTTTCTTACCAACGTTTTTGGTTTTTAAAAAAAGAACCCCTTTCATATGTACTTCGGCAGTCAAAGACTCTGATTTGTGCAGGCAGAAGGGCGGATGACCAAATTTCACGTAAGATTTCAATCGATTTAAAAGGAAAATTCGGAAAAAAGCATTTACCATTGGTTTATTTCAAATGTTCTTCGGAGGTGATAATGAATTTGCCTAATAAGCCATATTTCGACGAGAGCATTTATAGTCTGCGAAATTAGGAAACACACGACATTTTTTGGCGGTGCATGTAATTTCCATACCAAATTCTCCACAAGTAGTGTTCCAATGGTCCGGTGTTACGCGATACCACTCATGCAAATGAGAGTTTGGGTGCTTGTAAACAATCAGTAGAAATCTAACCAACTTACAGCATTGCCATGTGTAACATAATCAAACCGAAATGGATTGTTGCTGTTTTCTTTGCTCAATTTCACAATGTATTCCTTTACATCCTTGTATTTGTAAGCTGGTGGATCCCAGATCATCGTCACTTTAAATCTGTAGTCTTCTTGTGCTATTAAAGGACCAGCAGGTCGGATATTGCGGGCTTTCCTGTCCTCTATCGGTGCCTCTGGTGGGTCAACTGTATACATAACACAATGGAAAGTAATGTATCGATAGTTGATAAGGATTATTAGGTCGTCACTGAACTTTTAGCTACTATAACCAGTTTAAAAGACTTACATCTGTAGCATTCGCTTGTGGGAAAATCTGTGATGTTTTGACACCCTACGAGGCAAAAGAACAAATTATATGGAGACTACATTTATTATGCGATAATCTATATGGGGATGTGTTCTATCTATTTGCAGTCTCCCTCTCTGGCCATTACTAGCAGCGGCCAGTCTTTCTTTGTTTTGCTTTTTTTGTGACTGTTTTTTATTCCTGTTTCTGTTTTGTTTTTTGTTATGTATATTCAGTAGTAAACATAATTTGGAGTCCAACGATACACTTTTACTCTTTGACCCTCGGACGTTCAGGAGGGGGGAGGGGAGTGAATGCCCCACCCCACCCCACCAAAGGTTTTTCTTGAACTCTTTCAAGACGATTTTTCATCAGCCTCTGCCTTTTCCAGTATCTGTACGCATATCTCTTGTACACATTTTAACACAAGTTTGGTGAGAATCGGTTGCTACAGTTAAGAGATAGGACTTGTAAGTCGTAGGTGATCAAGCCATTTTTGAATAAAAATGCATGTTTTTTTTTTACATGACAGGTCGACAAAAAGCAGCAAAGTGTTTAATTTTGTCATATTCTACATGACTAGCATCAAAGCTTTTCGATTTCCACCGTTTTTGATAATTTCTTATTTTGAGCGTTGGATGACACAACGGGCCCCCAGCAGCCCCACAACCCATAAACTCAAGATATATATCTCCTCTCTTAGAGTACACCACAGGCTATCTAACAAAGGTAAAATCTTTTCGAAATATTTTAACACAACAAAAACGCAAGGGTAGACTACGAGCAGTCTCTCCTTCCGCCCAGGGATAGTCGAAAGAAATGAACAAGCGGGTGGGCGCGAACATCGCCTGCCGCGTTGAAACGTGACGCGCGTGTCAAGCCACTAGTGTAGTGAGCACTACACTAGCGGCTTGATACGCGCGTCACGTTTCAACGCAGGAGGGGTTCCACCCCCCCTCCCTTCCCTTGTACCACGGTGGGGTGTCACTTGAACGATACATGTTACATAAAATTGAAGTGCTTCCAGCATGTGCCTATGATCATCGTCACTACCATCGTGGCACCTCGAGCGAGACATTCCACATTGTATCCCACAGCGCTCTATCATTCATTGCATTCCCCAGATCTTCCAATATAAGCTCATGCCAGCATCTTTCACCAATACTTCCGGATAGGATAAAGCACATTTCCATTTTCTGGGCACAGGAGAGCCCATTAGTTAATTTTACAAATAGGTTGTTCTTTTGCTCGATAGAAATGACCTCAAAGCTACTTTTCTTTTCTGCTAGCAAAGAACGTTGCAGTAAGGTCGCAATCGAAATGCACTTTTACCTGGATATGTGTATTTTAACGTTGCTGGAGCGCTGGCGCTACAGGCAATCAAGGAATGAATCTGCAAGACAAAGACACAAAGTCATTTCTCACCTTATCCGTGTTTCTTCATCAAATCATACCATTAATGAGTTCCTCGAGTACTTTAAGGCCTGGGTCAAAGAATTCTACAAAGATTTTTTTCTCTTCATATCACCGGAAACGACAGTTTTAATGAAGCAAAATTTGGCACGTGGAAAGTTTTTGTCATCCTATACATTTTTACCTAGCGTTGATGGTTTCTCATGGGTCACGTTTCAAGACTGTTTTCTGAACGTATCACATTTCCAAGAAATTGCCGACAGGTAAAAAAGAAATCATTGAGTAAAACTTTTTCTCAGAGGCAGAATAAGTATTTCCAGCCCTTCACGTTTGGAAAGATTTTCCATTATCTTTTTATGAATCCATTTTAACATAATAATCATTGCCAACGAAGAGGGATAAATATGTGAAGTAAATATGTTTATCTATATAGCTCAAAACCCACCGGCATGATTTCTTTCATAAATTGCTCAAGTCACGTATTCAAGCTGACCCAACGTAACAGGTTAAAACCGGAAAGCTGGTTTACTAACTTAGAACAAACACCACTGAACCGTTGCCAACAGCTACCTGATTGCCGACAATAACAAGACAGACAAACAATAGACAAACCGACTTATTTGACTAACAATAGACCAACGAACAGTTGACTAACAAAAGACGGATCGAAACGCACCAATCACGTTTAACAGCCTTCACAGCCAATAACATCACGGCTTAACTGACAGACGACCAATAACATCACGAGATCGTCTTCCAATTAGGACAACGATCAGAGACTTATAACATCTACTGACGATTCACAGTTCACTTGACTCTGATGACGACTTCCGCTCAGGTTGTCGAAACGACAGTCAATGTCACCTCAAACAGTCCTTCTCAGGACTACACTCACCCGGACGATCACAATTTACCGAATTGTAACAGGTTAAGGCAACAAGAAACGTCGAGGCAGTCTATCCGAAGATGTATTGGCGCTAACGTTTATTTTAGAAAAGACTTTGAACCTAGACCTTAATTAATATTATTGAGTCATAACCGGACAGGTGCACATCTTAGAACATGCAGCATAACGGGTCCGGTCAAACGAGCCGATAAGTCATAGTTTACCATCACATTTACTCTGAATACAAGAGAAACGACTTAGTTTTAATTTGGCACCAAGGCTATATATTTTGTAGTTGTGTTCTTATTGGCCGAGCCTTGGAGTGGAAAATTTCCTTGTGTTGACTTTGTCTTGACACAAAAACTTTGTTTTCTTCCTGCATGTGAAAATCGTGTTTTTTTTCTTTCATGCTAAGAAGTTTCTCTTCATCACCACCATCATCATCACAACCCCTCCCCCCTCGTGAGCTTTTTTTTTAATTTTCCCAAGACAATTTGTCATCTGCACGTGCCGTTTTCAGCAGCTACATGTATATCCCTTGGACACGTTTGACGCAAGTTTGGTTAGAATCGGTCGCTATGGCTACGAGATATGACGTCTTAGGTAGTCGGTGATCAAGCCATTTTTGAACGAAACTGTGCGTTTTTCACCTTTTTAGAACTAAAAGCACAAAATATTGGCAAAATGCAGCAAAGTATCTAATTAGTTCATATTTTAAGCCGTTTTTTATAAATAATTTCAAATTTTAGGTAAAATCCAAGGAGACTTTGTGTTTTCCGGTCTACAGCACTCACCTGGATGGTGTGCCTGTGCACACATTTCTTTAGCCCCTGGTATATGTGCAATGATAAAGTTCGGGCAGGCTGTGAACAAAAATTGCAGGATAACGTTTTTCGGGAAAGGGAGTTTCGAAAACAAACAGTTCGTTCTGCTACTTAACTAATTATACCCAATGAACTTCGAAGGACGAGTAAACAATTATCTACCTCACCCCTCCAATTTTTTCTTTCTTTTAGAAAGAGTACTGTTATAGTAATCAATTAAAATCATTCGAAGTTTATCGAATTGTCGTCATACGTGGAATTTTTCGCTCTTTTCTGGGTGTTTCCTTGTGAGATTCCATGTTGTTGATTTTCTAAATTTTAAGCAGCACTTTGAAAGTAATAGGTTTTGTTAATAGTAATAGGTTGTTGTTTGATAGTAACAGTTTGTTGTCAAAATTCTTAAAAATATCCCACTACTAAACTAACAATAGTATTTGTAAATGAAATTGACATCGCCCTTTGCCTTTCAAAATGACAAACTAATGTCAGTTTTTTATACGTCTGTCCTCTTATTGATGATAAATTTCGTCATAACATTGTCAAAGTGTTGTAGATTCCCGAGCCAAGAGGACAGACGCATAAAAAACTGACGTCAATTTGTTTTTTTACAATAACAAAAAGCCAAAACTGATGTTCAAACGTAGGAAAGAAGTGCAAAAGTCAATGAAAGATTTGATTACCGCAGAAACTGAATTTCATCGCTGTAGTTCAGAGAATCACAGGCTCGTAAATTAAAACTTTAGTAAGCTTAGGCCAGAAATGCAAGGAAAAATTCGAATTGCCCAACTAACCTTTAATCCAGCGAAAACTGTTCACAAAATAGTTCGCTAAAACACGTTTCAGCTTAATTTTAAGGACAGCACATATTCCCGCGCACCGACGATTTTCAGGTCCGGAATCCTCAACAAACATCCTCATCTTTTCGCTCTAAGGTTGCAATGGTTTCTTCAGTTTCAAACCATAAATTTTAGATGATTTCCTCACTGTAGTGCAGCTGATATGTTAAATCAATGTGTTTTGGAAGTTACATTTATTATTCATTAGAGTACTCACCCCTGCCCTTTCTTTTGTACGACGAAAATATGGACCTCTGCAATTCATATCCAGTTCCCAAACCATGGCAAAATTTGTAATGAGATTTTCCTGATCTAAAAGTATAAATTGGATATAACTGACATCGTTAATTTACATCTGGCATTTATAACAATACCTCGTTCAAGTTAACATGAGTGACTGAATTTTTCTTTTCGTCGTGAAATGAAACCTCTATGTACTGAAAACCTCGGAAAAGCTGGAAAGGCTGGCTGAAAATTGACACATCCCGCCCTGACGTACCGTTTCGGCGCCACACAAAAATTACTTGACTGATTGGGACTGCTGATGGTTGAGAATCCTAAGTACACTCTCAAGTTTAGATCACCTCCCTGGATAATTTTTGCTTATCACTGTTATTTTTACCCACCCTTCGACGGAATCCACGAAACAATCACTTTAACTTTGTCTCCTTTACTGGCTGCGTCATACACCAAACTATCCAAAGTCACGTTTGCAACGGGATCCGGCTTAACAAGGCCTGCAATATAAAGTTGATTAAGAATATGCCATAAATGATCATAAAATGTGAGCTGTCGAGTAGTTGACAAAGTTTTCCTGTTGAGACGTTTACTTATTTATTTTTATTTATTTATTTAATTAATCAATTGATTATTTAATTGTTTATTTGCTTGTTTGTTTGTTTGTTTGTTTGTTTGTTTTTCTTTGAATAGGCTTTTATCAGCTCTCTTGACAGGTAATATAAGAGAGCCGATGGAAGCCTATAAAATCGATTAATAAACTTCTCAACAGCAGTAGGAGACAATACTTCAAAAACCATGAAAATCAAGTTTGAACAACATTTGGAACCATGACCTAGCGATAATAGGTTTTAAGAATAAACTTAGGAGAGCTTTTATCGTTTTTATTATTGTTTCATTAACGCAATTAAATTTTTAGGAAGTATTTTATTTATTTATTTATTGAAAAGCACCGTTGATCAGCAAATGTAAACAGCGCTCAATAAATTATTCAATTATTCTTATCATTATCATTATTTGCAGTGTAGAACGTATGAATGCATACTTTATTATTATTATTATTATTACTATTATTATTATTATTGTTATTATTATTATTATTATTATTATTATTACTATTATTATTATTATTATTATTATTATTATTATTATTATTATTATTATTATTATTGAATGCATACTTTGTCATATACGTGAACGGTGATGAAAGGCACAACATTGAAAAAATGTTAACAGGAAGGTTCTCGTGGCACTCGGGATGTTTGACATTGAAAACATGCCTAACTGATTTGCAACTGTAAAAGTAGGAGATAAGCAATGTTAGCATTTTGCTGTTTCGCTGTTTTTACCATGCTAAAGAAAACACGACGAATAACTTCATGCTTTAAACAGCTTATTGACATTCACACCGTAAGATATACGAGCAGCAAAGAAATAGCAATTTTATTTTGACTCACTCGTTTGACTTGTTTGTTGTCCAAAAGATATAGATGAGTTTTCCGTTACAACAGCAACTTTGAATTTGTAAAATCTTGGATTATATTCTGTACGGAAAGGGGCTGGTTTAGCCTTGGCGCAAAGATGTTGAAGTTTGAGGGTGGCCTGTGTCATGGTGAAGACCTAAGAAACAAAAAAATATATTAAAAAAAAGAATGTAAGTAAAAATTCATCGGTGAAGAGAATGGAGACACAACTGACGAACAAACAGAAGAAAACTTTAACAAAAATAAGAGCAAGCACAAAATACTGAGACTTGTTTAAACTACCTCTGACAAGTATATGGGAATAAAACTTGATTCGTCTTTAAAAGCCATTTCGATCATGTACACAGGAGTACCAGTCGTATTTTTCACAGGTACCCACTCCAGAGTAATTGAGGTAAAAGTCCTGTTAGTCACAGTTGGTATGCCTGGGGTCGGTAATAAGGTGCCATCTCCAGTGAATATTGAAGAAAAGTTCTTTGCATGCGTCAGAAACTCGCAGCTCCTCCAACAGCTGCTTGAGTTATTCTATATAAAAAGAAGAAAAGCTTAAAATTTTTAGACCTCTAAATGCAAAGTTAAAACCTAATAAAGATAGAATAAAAAGAGGGTATCTATATCTTTTCTTATATAAACCGAAAGACCTTAAAAATATAGAGCGAACAACGCTCTCGGTGACTATACAAGACGATATAGGATATTTATCCAAACTGGGTAAGATCAATCCATGACGAGACATTTTATTGGCTGTTCTGTAGTTGTGTATGTCATTGTCCAGTATTGAATTCACAGCTCGGGAGGATTAAATATTTAAAAAGTAATGTAAATATATAAACGTAATTGTAACAGATAGCTACGAAAAAGCAACAACAAAAACAACAACATCTTATTTATTAACTCAGTGAAAGTGTATACGTGATCAGAAACTATCAAGACTAGGTTATCGTTAAATACATGTAATCCCAAAATAAAGCACTAGTCTTTTTTTCAACTAAACAGTAACAACTTTGTACTTACGCAACTTTGCTTGCACTCAGCTTCGTCAGAGAAAGATTTTCCACACGGAATTAAGCACTATAAGAAATGTATAGTTTTTACGTATACTGCAATGGAATTAAAACTGAGTTGTAACACAACTGAAATCAGACTTTAAAAAAATTCCACTTTTAATAAAACTTACATTCTGACAGGCTGGTGTCTGGCATGGTTCTTGGTTACTAACAGCTGGATTCTGAGGAAGAAGCATTTACACTGAGAATATTTAGCAATTACCATGGTTTTCATGTAAGTATGGCCACGCCACGAAAAACTTGGTAGCAACCGTTGTCTGTTTTGTTATCGATTACTTTAAGTTTGAGATGCGTAAGGCGAGCTTTCGAGCTCGAACCTAACGACCAGAAACGAGGGCGTTTCAAATTAATTAATTAACAGTAACTTTACATTGGTTAAATAAAGCACAGTTTCCCTAAAACCTCGTAACAAATCAACAACTTATTTTGCGCGCTAACCATCTCACGTAACGGCCTGTCAAACTTCAAATGTCTACTGATAAAGCATAAAACGTTAATACCAAATAAGGTCATGTTTTTATCTTGACTGGGCCAACTTTAGATGAAAACGACGGGATTCCAAGACCACGCATTGGCGCTGAATTGGTAACGATCACCTCATATCCAGAATGCATTAGTAGGCTTGGTGTGCTATTTCCTTTTAAAAAAGGAAAAAGCAGGTAAAAAAGCAGGGTTATTTGCTAAAAAAAATGTGTGCCTAGTGTGTGAGTGAAAAACAGCTAGAAGAGAGAAAGAGAAAGCTAGAAAATTATTAAGGAATTAATCAAGGTTGAGAATTGAATGAGATGACCTATTCAAGGCGGGTCAGTGTAGGAAATTTACAAAGACCAGAGTTTCTAAGATTTATAACAAGCACACATATACAAATATACAAAAACATAAATTAGTGTAACTAGCCTAAAATAATGATTTAGAAAGGTCTATAGGTTTTGGCTTGAATTGGAATTTTGAAGTAACGGAAGGAGACTCCATTTTATTGCGATATCCCCCAATTCTACGATATTTCTTCCAGTTGGCTTGTATGATTCTAAATGCGTGCTCGTGGAATCCCGTATGATTCTAAATTCCTGTGTGAACAACAATTTTGCCATGAAGTTAAGATTGACTATTATTTTGTTACAACGCCCTATGAAAACTAGGATATCTTTTTTAATCACAAACTTTTACTGAAAGATTTTTGATAAAGTTCTTGCCATCAGATTTTGATGGCAAGAACTTTTGGCTTCGCATCATACAAAGCCACAGGTGGGAGTGCAAAGCATGCCGGTTGACAGCCTTTAAAACGTGAATTTTGTCTTTTGTGCTATGAAAAACAGCTTCAATTGCATTTAATTTCATTTAATTGAAGCCCAACATTAGTATCTCTGTTTAAACAGGTTTCAGTTGCTATAGTAATGATACCATAAAAGTTAAAGTGTAGTAATAAGAAAAAGTACATTGGACATCCCCGCCTCACGAGTCAAAAACAAAATGCGTTGTTAGCTTTGTTACGCCGTGAAACTTTATAATCTCACCGTCGAATGACAGCAAGCCTCAAACTTTTACCTAAATATGTAAAGTACAAAGCAGGAATATCACTGCTCGGTTAAGAATTGAATGATTCCGTTCTGATTCCGTTCTCATTTAGGCTGCCACTTCGCTTCTTCTACTTAGAGTTCGCTTACTCAGTCTACTCAGTCTAATCATTGTTACGATTGACAGGGTCACGTGGCGGTTAGGTGTCGTGAATCTGATATGAACGTCAAATGCTATACGGTATCTATGGTAACCCATACGCTGAGGAAAGAATTTTTTCTGTGTTATTACTTTGTATAGAATTCAATATCATTATGGTCCAATGCTTCGTCTGTCTTATTTGATATTATGTTAAACATTACCTGAATAATTGCCTTTCGTGTGTTCTAATCGCCGAAAGATGATTATCATCCGGGATCATTTCTCTCAGTGAAACGTTGTTTTTAGTCCTTAATTTTAATCGAACGAAAAGGTGCTCTTCTCGAACAAAAAAGGCAATGTTTAATTTCTTATCATTGTTCCGGCAAATTCACGAGTATCACCTAAGGCATAAAAATTACTTTAGAGAGTACCTATAATGGCGCAATTTACGCACTTCCTAAAGAGTTTTAATTTCATCAGCGGTTATCTTGATTACAAAAATAAGGAGTTACCCCTGGCAAGAATAAACCTTATTTATTCAAGCCACGCATGTTTTCCATCTTGTGCAAACGAGGCGTAATGTGTTGGTAAACTGCATATATTAACAATTTAGGAGGCTCTTTGAGGCTCTCTGAACGTTAAAAAAAAATCAATCAATCAACAAATAAAAATAAGCGACTTTAAATGGAAAATTCTCAACAGCCCCAACAATATTTTTAATTAAAAACACTGGGCATACGATGTCCTTAAGATAGGAAATTCCTCCAAAAACTTAATATGAGATATTTCAGATGTTATTCAAGAAGAAACGAACACAATATACGTTGCATGCTTTGAACCCCCCCTCATTCACTTCAATGCAACAACTCCGCAAGTAAAGACTATTTGTCAAACAGGGAAATTCTTGCTGTCTTATCTTGGATTACATATCCTGTTCTTACTTGCTTTTAAAGATCTCGAGTGTAATTGCATTATGTTAATCACATCATATTGTGAACCAGCACTGGACATCGCTTACAATAAACGTAAGCAATTATCTCTAATTTGACAGCTTATGACTAAAAGAGAATTAAATTAAGGACAATCTTTCCGGCAGAAGAAAGTACTTTAGTGTTGCAGTCTACGATTTTACATAAAAGGAAATCAAATGGATTTTACAAATTTTTTAATTAATTTAACCACAATTCTTTTAAGCATCAACCGCTAAAAAGAACATTGCATATCGTAAAGAGATTCTAGATCGATCAAATTTTGAATATTAATAGCGCCAACTGGGAGAAATCATTTAGTTCTGTTAAACGCAACACAAAAACGCGTAAGAATAAAAGCAAAAATTTTCACACATAATTCGTTTCAGCAGTCTAGATTGCTGAAAGAGGAAAAAGGTTATTTTTTACCTCTCGTTTTTCCGTCTTCGCACGTCACCGAATTCCCCTTTTGCATTCCGTATTGTTAAAATCAGGCAATTATTACCTCTAGCTACTTGTAAAATTCAAAATTTTGTTACATAGCCTAAAACTAACCGCGTTTTTGTGAAGGAAGGTTTAAGTTTTCTTCTTGCGTGATTTTAAAGAAGCTTGAGCAATCGTTTGATATTAGTAGATAATTTGTGACATTTAATAAAAGCATTGCCGATTATTTCCTTTCATAATTCAGCTATCGAAATAAAAATTAAAAGCATCGGATTATACTTAAAGGAGTTGCATTTGAAACCACACAACAATCGCTTTGAACTTGAAAAAAAACTACTGATGCGATTCAAAGCACTGAGAGAACTTGTTGTAGCTTGTCGAGAAAGTATATTGAAAGGCTGCCTTACCTGAGTTAAGCAGTTTGCATAACATCGAGCTTTAGTTGCGATTCCGACACTTGGATTTCCATAAACGTTACTGGAGCGAGTACAGACGTCAAGAATTAGCAATAATTTGAAGAAAAATTGTGACTTGAGAGAGCAAAATTGCCCGAGAAGCCGCATACTCGCTGCCCAAACTACACACACTTCAAGATATTGCTGTTTTTCTTGGAGGTCGGGCCCTGTCACAAAAGAAAGACAGTTTAAATATTGTGGCAAATATGTTGACCTTCAATACTAATTGACGTTTCCGCTAACGGGCTTGGATTCGGTGACTTGGGAAAATTGTCGAGCGGGTGAAGTTAAAAACATGTTTGTCGTTTAATCAAAAGACTCAATAGGATAGACGCCAGAATTAGGAACTACCTTTGTGATATCCTTATAAGCCTTTGATTGCAAAGCCGGTTCCTTTCGTTAAATACAGGTTCGAATTTTAGTCGATCAATATAGAAGCGCTTGCTTTAAGACCTGAATTGTAATAGCCCTTCTCAATGTTTATTTCCCGTGCTTCTTTTGTTATAGGTCGTAGTAGCTGCTAGAAATTTTCAGATCTCTTTGTTTATGTCTGCATGACACGGAAATGTATGATCAACGTTAAACACTGAATGAAAGTTGATGCCTCAAGGTTAACCAATGTTTTCAAATTCTTAGGAGTATTTTTAGCCTTTATTTAATGTTGTTTTATTATTACTAGAGTGAAAATATTAAGTTTGTTCTGTTGGGAATAGATAAGATGACATCGCATTTTCGAAATCACACTTAGAGATACGCAAATTCCCAATAGCGAGTTTCAGAACGCCATACTGTTTCATTCTCATTAAGATACAAAAGCGAAAGCCAGCTAAAGCCAGCTAAGCCATGGCACTGAATTTGCTATTTAGTTATTTTTTTTATTCATTATTTACTGTTTTTGCTCCTAGCCGAGCGTAGTTGGTTAAACTACGCAGCGGTAATGGCCTGAAAACAAGTTTTGCTGGGATGTTTCGACTTATCCATTGTTTACTTTGTTGATTTAGCGCGAGTCAGTTTAAATTACGGCGAACACACATTGTCAAAGGCATTGTTTTTTATTTATAAAATTTAAAAAGTACAAATAAAATTTAATTGCATCTGTTGCTCATATTATTTTTTTAATAAAAATGTTAAACTGTGAAATATGTTTTCTTCATAATGTGGAACATAAAACCAAACACAAGTAGCTGAATAAACGCCAGTTTTGGAAAGCATTACAGGAGCTATCTTACGTGGAATAATTTTATTGGAAAAGTGTTAGTGCTCTTAAGCTGAATATTATCAAATTAAAAATTGCGCAAATTTGAGTATTCGTATCTCTTGTGTCACTCACTGGGTGATATAAGTAAAATCAGAAGTGTCCCGAACGAAATAATTGAAAACCATTTCTGGTATCCAGGGTTTAATTCTACCTGTTACCATCCTTTCCCCCCCCCCCGAGGGCTCCCCGGGGATTTGCAATTTTTTTCGTTCTTGGCGGTCTATTCCCCACCCCCGGGCAAGCAGAAAGAGACAATTCCACACCCCCGGGACTCCTCATCGACCACAAAGACGTTGTTTTGTGTTCCAAATATAGGTAACCATATCGATTTCCGTACAATAGCAAAAGCAGACATTTTGACAAGAACTTAAACGCTTTTCTAGAGTATACTGAACGAAGGATACTACATGAATAGTATACAAAAACATGAACACTACACTGAAAAAGAAAACTGAAGAAAAAGTCTATTCCCCGCACTGAATACGGTCAGAGGTCCGGTGAACAAATTGATGGCAGCATTTTAAAGGAGTTTTTCTTAGCTTGTTTCACAAGAACACTGGACTGAGATCTCCGTTTAATATAAAGCCGTGCATCTGTTTTTATAGAAAGTCTATTTAAGTCATCTTATTATATGTATAAATACGCTGATTGAAGAAATATTTCTAGGTTTGTGACGAACGCCATCCATTCGAGTACCCATCAAACGCACATTCGTTTAACAATTTACATTAAACGTGCCTTCGAATACAGATTTTAATTTTGAGAGATTATTCTTCTCCAACCAGTCTACTACAAATTCTAGAGATTTTCCCTGAAAACAGGCAGTCTTCTCTACGCGGTCCGGCACCAATTGTGTCAACTGAGAAGTGGGGTGCTTCACAAGAAAATTTCGATTTGCCCCGCCCCCCTACCCCCGGGACAAGACTGCTTCAAACAATTCCCCACCCCCGGGCCGGAAGGGCTGGACTTGTCCCGGGGTTTGCCCGGGGGGGGATGGTAACGGGTAAAATTGAACCATGCAGTGGTTATTTGTTCACTTGCAATACAAGTAATTTTTGATCGTAATTATGTCATCCTGAGACCACAGTTTTTACACAGTTTTGATAAATATTCGACTTCTTTTCGTGAATCGCATTTCTAAGATATAACAATAGTTTGTTTAGAACGACTGCATCGATATCGCTTAGTCAAGTACAGCTTTTTAGTTGCCTGGGTACATATTTACTAGATTATGATCGATTCCAAGACAATTATTAGTCAGACTGAAATGATAAAGCCAAATATGCTTACAAAATAACTCATCGCGATCCGTGGATGTAATCAGTCCTGAGGTGTGACCATTCAAAGCAAAAAAAACATAAATAAATAAATTCACTGTTACCCTCTACTTTTCCATAGTAGTGTTTGTTATGCTGTACAAACCTCGTGGCATCTTGTCAGTTGGAAAAAATCAGTGTGAGCATAGGAACACGTTAATACTCAGAGCAGTGCTTTACTGTAGTCCTATAGCTCCTTTTCTGCACTTGGCTAAACGATGTCAAGATTTTCGTCTAGTTTTGAAATTAGTGTGTATTAGAAAAGAGATGTTTCAAAATCCTACTAGGGCGGAAAGTGGATGGAAATAGATAAGTTGCTTGTAAAAATAAAAATAAAAAAATAAAAAGGAAGCAATGGCGCGTTTGATGAGAAAGGTAGCCATCAGCTGTTTACTGCGCGTACTAGGTGATTCTAAAGTAAACATTTGACCAACGAACGTGCAAGACTTTGAGCACTAAATTTCTGAGCTTCTGGCCTTTTTAGAAGTCTTCATGTTTAGAAAACTAAATATTACGTTGCGGCACATTAAAAATGTGTATATCTATGTGACTGCCAAAGTTCTTGATCGGACATAATTAACATTGGTAGTCGGTGAAGACCTATTTATGAGAGGAAATAATGTCAATCATACAGAAAATGGGTCAAATGTTCGTGACCAGCAATGAATAAAATTGAGGGTCTTGACATCACTTCTGAATCCTGTGTTACGTCAATGAAAGTGAGTGCTATTTTTGCATCATAAGAATCAATGAAAGTTTTCTTAGAAAAATAGATGATGCTTGAAAGTCGTCGGAAATTGTTAAGAGTAAAATTGCTTTTTAGCTCGGTGGAAAGCTGCGTGGGATTAAAGTCTTATTTTTTTTTACTTAAAGGAAGTCAAAAGTTCAGCTCTCAAGGTTATTCACAAGTGCACGTGGCTGCTATTTGCGTGCTGTATTCAATGATAAAACAAATTACCCACGATTTCATTTCACATCGGACTAATCCATTTCCTCTTGCGTTGCGATAATGGATAACATGACTAGAAAATCTTATCTTGAATTTAAAATACGATGATTTGGTAGCATTAACTGGACTTAGCATTAATATTGTTATTTGAAAAGAAAAACAAATTGTAAAAACAAATGGAATGGGCATGAAAGAAACAATTCCCCTTCCCAAAATACATACTACTGCAAATGGCAGGCTTAGAAAATCTATGTGTAAAAAGGTGTCCTAAAGACATCTTGAATTCAAAAGGGACTGTGAAAACCGATTTTTGTGGCATCTTAACTATTTTAAAGGGTTTAAAATCACGAAAAATATGGAAGAGATTTAATAATCATTTGCTTTGAAAAAGACCTATCCGACAAAACGATGGCGTGCACAGCGTACTCTTTACAAAGAAGCTAGAAAATGAAAAATGAAAACCCGTTCTGCATTTGTGACAATCTCCTTTTTGATTTTGCTACAGTGGTAGTAGGCTTTTTACAAGTCATGCAAGAAACATGGTCCTTCCTAACAGCCTACAGAGAAGTTATAGCATTAAATTATGCAATATGTACGGGCCGAACTGGTTCTAGTCTGGTAATACAGTCCACATGGGGACGCGTACGGTCACTTAGCAAATTCGCAGTCCTTAAAAGTGGGGATGTCTTACTGGAGAAACCATGCCACAATTTTCACCGTCAGTTAGTGGATTAAATGACTATTATACCAGATACAACATTTTAGGAAAGCATAATTTTGATGTTAAAATCATTTTATGTGGCAAAAAAGGAGAAAATCAAGTTAGTTGTATTTTCATACTATAAATAACAATATGGCTGTGCTGCAAGGATTGCACAAAGATCACATCTGGAAGTATTTAAAGAACTATACCTGCTTTGATCTTCGATCTGCTGCAGTAATTAGAAGCTATCTTTCAAAAATTAATGATTATACTTTCTAAGAAGTCACTGTGAAATTGCTCTTCGCTGTTTCTGCCGGTTAGCCAGCAGACAAAATTTTAATATTAATAACGATTCATGTGAAGATTTACTCTTAAAAAAAATAGTATGTTGATATTTTTACTCCGCCTAAGGGAGAAAAAAACAGTTTACGATGTCATAAGAGATGCGGGAAGGAAGAAGGAAGTCAATCTTACAAAAATCTTACCTTTCCAGAGGAGATTACTTCAGGAAATTATGCTATCGGTCTTCGCCGCCAAGTCAAATGACACTGTCCCATCTTTGATCATACTGTCGGCCCGATGATAAGAAAACCAATTACTAAGTTAACAAAATAATTTAAATACCGCTCGAAATGGACCGTAAATTTATGGACATGACGGTCATAAATTAAACTTCTGCAATTAACTGTCCTTAAAATTTAATCCTGAAAAACATCGCAATAGCTCAGCTTGATTTTAGATCGAGAATTCAATACCAAATTGTAATTCCAGTTTAACATAATAAAAGTGTTTCCTGACTAACTGACAGGTTAATAACTTTCTAGTGTGAAAAATAAGTCATATATCTGTTTAGGTAAATGTCAACAACGCGCATTTATTTTATAAACTAAGCGAGAATAACGAGGAACTGGATTAAACGAGCTATATCCGCTGAAACCGCTCTTTGTTAACTAAAACACCACTATATAGTCCAAACTTGTGTTCGCTTTTGTAAAACAACGTCGGTTGTTGTCACAATACACAATACGTCATTGCCATGACCCACTGTGAAAAGGAAATTGTTTTATTTTACAGAGGTTGATTATGACCGGTGAATTATTTGTTGAAACAAACGATTTGTCTTTATTATATCGAACAAGAATCTGCTCATATGACAAGGATATATACACACAACTAACACGTGGTGAAAAGGAGCATCCTGATTGGTCACTTGGCTCATGTGTTTTAGCTGTCAAACTAGGAACTAGCTTCCTATGACGTCGTCGAGCTTACAATTCTGCCACAATTCTTTGCTGGGCGCATCTGATTGCTTTACAATAATTATTATCGGCCAATTCACAAATAAACCATAATCGAAATTTAAGTCTCGTTTTAACCCCATATAGAGTATGGGCATGGCTCGAATAAAAATGACACGCTTACCAAACTTTCTTTCTTTCTTTCTTTCTTTCTTTCTTTCTCTCTCTCTCTCTCTTTCTTTCTTTCTTTCTTTCTTTCTTGCTTGCTTGCTTGCTTTCTTGCTTGCTTGCTTGCTTTCTTGCTTGCTTGCTTTCTTTCTTTCTTTCTTTCTTTGTGAAAAGAGGTGAAAAAAACTAAACCGCTGCCATCTTGGAGGGCATAAAAGGTTTCTACAGAGGAAACCTTTTGAATGATTTTGAAGTACTCTAAATTGTACGACATGACGCGGATCAAATTTTCGTGACCTCAATATCTGTAAACGTGACTTTCCTAGCTAACAGACACAAGGAAAATGGTTTGCCTCGAATAATGACCAAAGCCACTTTTTACAGACTTTTCTGTAGCTAGCTATTTTAATAGCAATTTTGGGATCAGTTGAAGTACCGAAATTAGCTTTGTATAAAACTTATAACAACATTTTGGACATCAACAAAAAACTGGTTGGATACTGGGCGGTACCCTAGCTCGAAACTTGTGGAAACTATTAATTCCTATTTTCCTAAAAAAATTTTAATCTAATTATAAATTCTTAAAAGGCTCTGAACACTTGATCTCTTCAATTCTAATAACGCCAAATCACTTGATTTTTCCTCGAAAACATCGCATGTAACGGACTTTCATTTGAACAACGGTAATTTCACTGCGCAATGAAAAACGTCAAAGTTACCCCTCGACGTTTTACTCATCTAAACAGAACTGCGCCTTCTGTGAGTCTCCGTTAAGCATTAAGACCAATAAAACAAGCAATCGGAAGCACCAATTTCTAAGTGAGATACGAAAATTTAAGTTGAAGTTTTATTGGTCGGATACTGGGTAACATACTGTATCGGTTAAATTCGCTAAAGTGCAGATTGTTTTTTTTAGTGGTTTTGTCACTCAGGCAATGAAATGCCAATTTTAATGTAAAATTAAACCTCCACATAATCCAATTATTCCTTATATACTACTTTCATTCGGCACAGAACAAGTCGTTGTAGATTTTCAGAAGGTAGAGCAAGGAGAATTTGTTCTGAAACAGACCGTTACAGATGTTGACCATTAGAGGCTGAACTAGATTATCAGTAAATTTGCATTGTGGTCTGAAAAAGGGAAAAGGTTTTAGGCACTTGGTCTCACAAGAAAGAGTCCCTACCCCTCCCCAGTAAGTGTTGATTCTGCTGGATATTGTGTAAAGTCAGCAGGTGACTTGTTTGTTCATCACCATCAGTTTTTTTGTTTTGTTTTTTTTACACGTCTCAAGACTAATTCTCCAGTGCAAGGATCTGAAAGAGTATAGATTTATAATTGATATCCTTCAAAGTCTTAATGTCTTAGCAAAAACGCATATTTTCTACAAGTCAGTGAACGAAGTATTCAGACAATGAGGCCAAAAATTGCTTCTTTGAAATGGATGATTGTCTTTTGTTGTTTAACATAACAGGGAGAACAAACAATTAATTAATTTCGAGTTTATTTCGTCACGTAAGCTGAACAGATTCCTGAGGGAAATTTGACATCTGGACGCGTATTCATCTTTGTCAGTTTTTTTTTTAGACGCTTTAAAACGTCCATTACCAAAATTCAAAGATTATTCAATCAATTGTTTTTCTTATCTTAACGTTCAATAACCTGCATAGAACTCTACCACAACAAAGTAAACTTAATGACCTTTCTATAACAAATGCCTTCTTAAAAATAGCCAGCATCATTTCTTATGTTTCTCTACTCTTTCTACGCGAACTCTTAGTGGAGTTCAAGCGTACATCTCGCCTCCAGGGATTAGTTTTGTCTAGCTCAGAATTAACTCTCGGACGTACAAGTAAACTCATAGCCCATCGTAGGTGAGAGGGTTGGGTGGGTGATTGAGGCTCTATCCCTTTAGCCTCTCAATTTGGACTAGAATTCTTACTTATTCCCATCTAAACGACTTTTGCTTAGCTTTAAAAAATTATCTTTACGATTCTTTGGGTGATATGGTTGAATCTGCGCAAACGGTCATCTGTATGGAAAGAGAATTCGATAAAAGCAACAACTATTTATCATGATTGACACTGATGTATCTGGCTTTAAGACCCTACAAACTCAATTCTATTTCCGATTGGAACACCTAACTACTTGAGTGAACTTAAAAGATAAGTACATGTCGCTTGGGTTTTGAAATGTTCTCTGAATAACAAACTTATTCCCATGGTCGGATACTGGGCCCGGTGTACTGATACTGGGCAACGCAGGAGCTTTCCAAAAAGTTTGATTGTGCAACGGATACTACACAGAAAACGTCGACGTCTTTATGTTATATTTGCAACTAAATTTGCTTTGTCAAGGCCAAATTTCAAAACTCTTTCTCCCGAGTAAGGGGAGATAGAGCCTTTTCAAACTGAAGTGGTCGGATACTGGGCAAGACACAAACGATTTTGCTAATTGCACTCAGCATATCTGCCAATAAACTTTAGAGAATCAATGCGGCTAAAAATGAGGCCACCTAGCTATTGAAGCACCTTCGAATCGACCTAATTATAAGAAATTAAACGAATTATATTGGAAAAGTATTTATAAGATTCTCTTTAAGTTTCGTTTTCGTTTCGTTATTCGCGGGATACAGGCCTAGGTCATTTAAATAACTTAATTGTGGGGTAGTCATTTATAACAGTATTGATTTGATTTCAAACCTCGCTCAAAATACCGTAAAACTGCTGTTGCTGTTGTTGTCTCCTAGCGTATGCCTAGTCATGTCGGAAGGTCCCACAATCTAAGTCAATAGGCGCCGGGGGAATTTCTACGTCTACAACACTTTCCCAAACTAAATGTACAAAGTTGTCGCACACATACCAAAACTCGCAGGGATTGCGACACAACAATAACAATTACAAATTACCTGCAAGCTCTAGGGCCCAAAGCAACGAAGGATCGATTTGCTTCGTTAATGAAGACAGAAACCCAGCAAGAAATAGGATTTAACCACTGCCTACAGTCCACAGAGGTCTTTAGAATGTGAAACAGACCTGGTCGAGTACCAAAATAGGAGCACCGACGATGATAATGGTCTTTAAACAAAAATGATATTTTGCGTTTGTTTTGCTCACAAGAAAAACAAGTCTACTTAAAAAACACGTCACATGATGTTCATGTCAAATAATTGACGGAATTAGATTACAGTATCACATTTTTTCCGAATTAAGGTTGCTGAACACAGTTTTTCTGGGTGGCCAGCGGTATTATGCAACATGGCGCGGCTTTTTAAAAATAAAAACAAACATGGCGGCCAAGTCGGCAGCAAAAATATTTTTCTCTCTGTCTCACCAGCTCGTAAAATGTGATTTGAAGTTTTGTGCTTTCCCAAAAAGAGGGAATCTACAGCCAGTTGATAGTTCTGTCCGGCTATTATTTGGAAAATGCCCATTTCTAACAGCTGACTTCAGTTTTCCGTGCGATAATCGTGATATGAGTAGCGATCTTTGCGTGACTAAACGTTGCGAAAATAATGAGCCCAAATTCAAAGGTTTTTTTCAGTGGAGCCCACGCTAGTGTCCTGCTTACCTTGGTGTTTGGATCTACCGCTTACTGTGGGGAAAGTGACGAATTTTCAACGCCTGGAAAACAGTCGTTTTATCTGTCACGGACAGCGAAAAAAGCTAAAAAAAGAGCAAGAACTGAAGCCGCTCGAGCAGAAAGGTGCAAACGCCGCCTGTTTTCAGAAGAGGGCGATGAAAACGACCCATCACCTCTCGTGCTTGACCCACCAGTTCTTCGAGAAAGAGACAAACAAGCACAGCAATCCACGGTAAAGAGAAATAACAACATATGGCATTGATTACATATTTATTACTGGCGCTTTAATTTTTTTTTCACTGAGTGAAAATGTTTATCTTTGTTTTCATTTACAGCCTTGTAGTACTGAAAATAATCAGGAATGTAAAGCTCCAGTCGAACTATCAGGCTACAGAATTGTCGATATGGGTCTGCTACAACAGTCTTTACAAAGTTGTCAACACTGCAAATCTGGTAAAGAGCCTACAAATTTTCATTATCAATTCCTAGAATGTCTACCCTCAGTCCATGCCTCAATAAAACTAGTTATCAAAATACATAATCAATCAATCAAACTTGTGTAAGTAAAGTGACAAATGCAAACTGATTTTCATTATTTTATTTATTTATTTCCTGCTAAAGTGGCTAACACTACTAAAATTATTTCTTATATACTCTCAGTCATAAACTCATTGAAAAAAATATTTTCAATTTAATTTCACAGTACCAGGGAAGTATTCAAGAAGCCCTATTTACTGTTAAGAAACAATTTATTATAGTTTTGATTCTGTCCTAACTCATGTGCACTGTTCGTGCCACTAGTCCCCAAGACAAAAGATATATATCCATGCCACTTATCAAACTCTGAAGGGACCAGTCCCTTTGTGTGTAACTTGTCCCTTTGCATGACTGCACAACAGGGGCTCCAAGGGTACATACATGTACAACTGATAGACAATTGAAATACTGGCTTGTCAACAAATGTTACAATTTTTACCCTTAATTCCTTTTTAGGACCTCTTTGTATTTCAAATTCAGTGGAAGAGAAAAAAGAAGGCTGTGCAAATATTTTCTCAGTTTTTTGTCAAACCTGTAAAAATATCAACAAAATTAAAACCTCAAGACAGCATCAATTTGGCAAGCGTGGGCCTCAGCCATACGACGTCAATTCTAGAATTGCTCTTGGAGCAATTGACAATGGCATAGGGTACAGCCACATTAAAAGTTTCTTACCATCACTTGACGTACCCTCAATAAACAAAAGTGCCTACAAACGTCGTGAACGGGAAATAGGTGTTGCCGTAGGTGTTGCAAGGTCTTCTTGCGATACTCGCAAATCCGCCAACTTCGACAAACAGGTCGTCTTGCGCGCCCTTGTGGAACTTCCGATGTTGTCGCCTTAAATGTACTTCTTAATCATTTTAAAGTTCGTTTGCCTACGGTATCGGATACTAAACCTTGAAGTTATATTAGTTTTCTCTCTAGTTTTACCGTGAACACGCTGCGCTGGGCGAAATAAACATCCAAACCAACCAAATGCTGCGCATGCGCACTATGTGCGAAAATTGTGAGCGTTTCGTTATGTAAACAAATTGAATTTTTTCAAAATCCCGTCATTAGAAATTGATAAATTTTTGCATGCTTTTAGACAATGTAACGGATCAGACACCTAAAGCAAAAAAATGAAAAACTGACAGAGGAAATCAACAATATGACTCAGAATTAAGTAGAACATCATTTTTGTAAATAAATAAAAAGCTCTCTGTCAGAATCATGTGTAGTTTCTGCCATAAAGATGTTTCGAGCCATTTACATGTGTGCAATTTTAAATAAAAATCTATTGAGTGGATTTTTCGCAAAAGGGAAAAAAATCTCTTTTTAAGTCTTATTTGATCTGTTCCGTTGCCATGGAAACGGCCCACTATACGAAAACCAACTTCGAAAATTGACTTCAGCAGTATTGTATAATATGTATGCCAAGTATGGGTTCATTAGCTGTAAGCATTTAAATGAGACGTCATGATGAAGTACAGGTTCTCAAATCTTCCAAAACTATGTTCAGCCACCTTAAGAGCAATTCTCTGTAAGAATCGAACAAAGTGAGAAATGAAAAATTTTGAACCCCCACCCCCCAACTCAATATTGCGTGCAAGTATATATCCAGGGGGTATGTTCGAAAATGGCCATTATTACTGTTGTTGACGTCCGAGAACCTAATTTTGAACTAAAAAACTGTTATGAAAACTGCAAAATTTAAAACGTTATTTCTGAAGTCAAGAATTTTAAAACACTACAACTCGAGACTTGGGACAAACGTAAAACCACTATTCTAGTTTCCTTCCATGTATATGGCTTTTCATTACATTTACAGAAAAAAAATGGCGAATTAACTACACCGTGCCTCGGCCATTTTCATGCGTGAGTAAAACAAGCAGTACGTTCCTTTTAATATCTCCGAAGGTATATCACTTCTAGCATTGAAATTACATGGACAGGTTACGACAGACAGCAGGGCGGGCTTATTTGTTTTCGCCGAGAAATTTACAGATTTAGTAACTTCAATGTCTGTTGCAAGCTATCCATGAAGTTCCAATGCTAGAACTGGTGTACTTTTGGAGATATTAATTGAGAGAAATGTACGGCTTGTTTCTCTCACGGATAAAAATGGCCGTGGCACCGTGTAGTTAATTCGCCATTACAGTTTTCACAACAGGTTTTTAGCTCAAAATTGGTTTCTCGGGCGTCAACAAACGTTCGCTGTTACCATGGCAACAATGAAGTTACGACCTCAATAATGGGTATTTTCGAACATCCTCCCGGGATATCTACTTGAATGCAATTTTGAGTTGGGAGTCACAATTTTTCATTTCCCAGATCACTATTTGCAGAGTTTCACTTTCGCAATTTGGTAGAAGAAATACTTTTGAGGGTTGCTATTTTTTCAACCCATTCCACGACGTCATACACAGTCTTAGGAATTAATACTATAAATTAATTAAGACTATAAATTAATTAATTTTCAGGCTTTCTTTTCGCAACTGCATAAGTTGCGTTAATAACTGCAAGGATCTTCTTTACATTTATTTCTTCATTCCGCAGTTCAAATATATGAATTTCATATATTCACAATTTCATCTTCATCTTTCCCGGGTATATTACGAACCAATTTAATAACCAGCCGCCCAGTTGGCTTGTTAGCTCAATTGGTTAGAGCGCTGCACCGGCATGGCAGAGGTCAGGGTTCGAATCCCGGCAAGCCTGATTTTTTCAGGCTTTCTTTTCGCAACTGCATAAGTTGCGTTAATAACTGCGAGGATCTTCTTTACATCTATTTCTTCATTCCGCAGTTCAAATATATGAATTTCATATATTCATAATGTCATAAAAAATGTGTAAATAATTTTCTACAAACACGTCAATATGGCGAATATATGACGCTTCCGCAAACAATGCAACAAAGAAAATTTAGTGCAACATGATGACCAACAAATAGTGCAAGTATTGAGTCATCTGAAGAAGTAGAAGCTGAATTACACTCTCTCTATCTCTCACTAGCTGGATTCAGGCTCCAGACGTTTTTAGAACGTCGAAAATGGTTCAAAACCTTGAAACACTCAACCCATTTTCAAACATTTACTATTTGCTAGAAATTTCGAGTGAGTCGCTTTGTGACTTAATCTCAAATGATTCATTTAGTGATTGTAACTTTGTTCTTAGTGTTAGAAGGCTTAATATTTCAAGGATACGCGATCGAGAAGAAGTACTCAAATTTCTCGTCACTTCGCTGATAAACGATAGAAATAGTAATTTAAAAAACAAATTCAATAGACATGGGAACAAATGGTGCTACTTGCCTTCTGTAGAAAACAATCCTTACAAACCAGTGCCTACAGCAAACCAACCTTCACAAACCGTGTTCTTTGGATTCTCCCTGGGGGGGAGGGGGGGGGCTACTCAATAAAGTTTTGTACGGGGAGGCTCTGCCCGGAGGTTCAAACCCTTACCCTTTAATATACTAATTTTTACCAAAATGGTACCCCTTTCATATACCTAGAGCAAAACTGCACCCCTTTCTTATACCTCAAGGATAAGCCAAAATAATAGAATTTCCTGTAATCGCCACGTTTTTCCCTGGCTTTCAGTCGTTCTGATTCAGTTGAGAAGTCATTTCTGCCAAAATGTGGCACCCTTTGATATACTTCGCTTAAGCTACCATTTCTTCCACTTTGAAGCTGATTTTGTGACCCATTAGTATACTGAAATGGCAATTTCCCCTACCCTTTTATACACTGAAAGCTTAAAAAGGCACCCCTTCCGGGCGGAGCCTCCCCGTATAGGCCACTATAGGGAGTACCCCCCGGGGGATTCTCGTAGATACAGACTTGTTAATCCCTGTTGATGTTGGCGCTCTTTGTGAGAGATTTATTTTTGTTCAAGATGAGTTACCAGTGAAGTCAATTAAGTGTCCTGTAATCGACTTCAAGTAAGTTCGCCAACCTTAAATTTATTCAAAATGACGAGTTACCTAAAAAGGTTTCACATTCCGTTTAATCGCACGTTAAGCGGTTAAAGACAATATCAACCCAACTTGATGTTTTCACAGGATACTGGATGTAATTTTTTATATGTGTCGTGCCACACAAAGGAGGGAATTCGATGGAGCAGATATAGATCAAAATAGATCTATAGATCTATAGATCTATATAGATCAAAATAGCAAAAAAAAAAAACAAAACAAAACAAAACAAACGAGTAAATTGGGTATAGTAAGTATTTCACAATGTTTTGAACTGAATTTCTCTAAATACAAGAACAAAAGAATTAAATCAATTGCGTGTCTATATCTTAAAACTACTTATCTTTAATACAAAAGACATTACAATGGGCGAACAAACATGGCACGTCTTTTCTCCGCTCCTAAGCGGTACTAAAATACCTTTAAAGGATATGCTTCACGAGGCTTTCCATATTCAGAAGAAGTGTAATATATTGTTGAAATTAGGAAATTCATCATCAATGCTTTGTTGATCGTCTTCAACCAGAACGAATATAATGTCCAAAATCAAGTCTGCTCTAGACACGTTTTGACACACTGTTGTTATGTTTACTTTATATTTGTAATACTTGCAAAGGCATACAATCTGATTTAACATTCCTGATAACGCCATTTGTCGTTGATTTTTTTCCATAAAACCATTGAGTAAACCTGGCATTTGTTGAACAAGCTTGTGATATTAGACTCTTTCTATCGTCTTATTACCACACGTCAGCGTGTGCAGTGCCACAAAATGCTCCAACAGCAGAACAACGAACTGTAGACAGTCCTGTTCTTGTCTCTTACATTAATTACTATGAAAATGACAGTCGCAAAAACAAGAAAAAAAACTTAAATGTGTACCCTACATAGCTTCAATATTCCGAGAGCTCGACTGAAGAGGTACCGATTTATGGATTTGATTGAAGTATGCAAACGAGCGATGCCTACTTGTTCGGTTAAAAAGGAAGAAACAAGACTGTTATATGCCATAAAGAATACTGCTCAAGCTCTTTTACGGTAAAACTTCGGTCGATGCAACTGTTGAACTACAATTCTGCAGATGATAGTAAAACCAATGAACCACTCAATAGCTTTTGTGCAACGTGGTCAGGTGCGATGTTGTTTGTTTCTCTGTAATAGTCTTCTCTGTAACTTTTTGGGAGTGCAAGTACAGGCATTGGTTAGTATAGATGACAGGGGCGGATCCAGGGATTTCTGAAAGGGGGGGTTGTACACTATTGTAGTAACCTTTAACGCCAATGGTGTGGAAGGCGAGTTACGGCCCCGTGCGTCTGGCACGAGCTCTTAAGGGGTCCGGAGCCATGCCCCTCCCCCCAAAAAATAATGTTTCCGATTTTTCCCTCTATAACAAAAAAAAAATGCTGCTCAAAGGGGGGGGGGGGGGGGGGCGTTGCAACCCCTTCAACCCCTCCCCTGGATCCGCCTCTGGATGACAAGAACTTTGGACCAGTGGTTGCTAAATTGCGTTCAAAGAATTATTACTTCTTTTTAACCCTTTAAGCCCCAATATTAACATCCACATTCTCCTCACTATTCTCATTATGTTTGTTATGTTACTAGTTGGGAGAATTTGATTAAACATCAAGACATTTGATCATTAGTGATCATTTCCTTTATTAATTCTCTTGTCCTTTATGTAAGATAAGATAAGATAAGATAACTTTATTTATACACGGTTTTTCCATCAGTCAATTAAGTTACTGGACTATCTACCTATCTAACTAACTACAAAAATTTAATAACAACAAATTCAAAATAACAAAAGAAAAGTCTGCTTTTCATGGAGGCCGTGTCTAAAATTCACTTACATGTAAAATTTAGATATTACTTTAAACTGTGCCGACTTAATTTAGATTTGAAATCGGCCAGTGAAGATGCCTGTCTTAGGTCTACAGGTAAGTTGTTCCACAACTGAGCTCCGCTGTACGAAAAACTTTTTTTGAGATAATCAGTTCGAGGTTGTGGAAGAACTAATTTGTTTTCGGTATTCCTTAAACGATAAGCACTAACATCGTCACGATATACGAATCTTGATCTCAGATAATCAGGAGTCATACCATGTAATGTTTTATACATTAGGATAGACTTCTGTTCCAATCTTTGATAATAGAGTCTTCGCCACCCCAGTGTCCGGAACAAATCAAGTAGTAATAGTGTAAGGAGAAATTAGATTCTTGTCACTATTGGGGCTTAAAGATTTAAATTCCAAGCCTGAGTGGAATTTCAGACTCATCCATGTTTACTTGAATTGTGTGTGAACTATAGTCATTAATGATAACTGTTAATTGAAGCCTTTTATCATTCGTGCACGAAATCATTTTGCGGCCAACTAGGCTTTCATATCTTGATGAATGATTTCAACGCTTTGGGGTGAAGAATTGCACCTCTTAACTTTCGATCATTATGTTGTAACTGTTTAAGTGCCAGCTCTACAGAATGCAAAATCAACAGTGATTTACATGCAATGATGGATTTCGTAAATATTTCAAAACTTCTAAGTCATTTCAAGTGATGGTATTTTCAAAGAGGTAGTATTAATATTTAAAGACACATTAAGGAGATAACAAGTAGAAACTGAGTTCGAATGTGACTGAATCAGTTACTTTAAATTGCTTTGCGCTTATTTGCTGTCAATATTAAAAAAAAAGAAACAAACAAATATTATATTAATACAAAGATTTGAATCACTTGCGCTGCCATAACTTAGCTATTCGTCTAATTATAATATAGATTTAAATGGGCAGTCAAACATAGCATTAAAATATTTGAGCACAATTAAGTAGAATAATATTGATCTTACAGAAAGGAAGAACACGTGAATCAAGATTCTTTAAGCTCTATTAAAATACCTTTAAGGAAAAAGGTTTTATGGATCTATCTATGATACTAATAGCATGACCTATGTAATATATTGAAGCTATTTGAATATATCAACTTTCAACAGAAGTTAAACAATTAGAAATATTTCATTAATGTTATATTCTGCCGGCCTCATTTCTGGTTTACCAAGACAAGCTTCTAGAGGTTTAGAAACTTTCATACGCTACCGTAAAAGTACGTTAAGTACTGACTTGACCTAATAAGAAGTTGTCATGCGAGACATTTTTAATTAGCTTACTTATAGCTATGGAAATCTGTATAAACACCATTAAGCGGAGTGGAATGGAGTAGAATAGAGTAGAGTAGACTGAAGTAAAGTAGAGTTTAGCAGAGCAGAGCAGAGCAGAGCAGAGCGGAGCAGAGACGAGTAGAGCAGAGCAGAGCAGAGCAAAGCAGAGCAGAGCAGAGCAGAGCAGAGCAGAGCGGAGCAGAGACGAGCAGAGCAGAGCAGAGCGGAGCAGAGACGAGCAGAGCAGAGCAGAGCGGAGCAGAGACGAGCAGAGCAGAGCAGAGCAGAGCAGAGCAGAGCAGAGCAGAGCAGAGTAGAACAGAGCAGACTGCAAAGCGATTTTACCAAATGAACATAAGCCATTTAAACCATTTAAAAGAAAGTAGCGTCATGCAAAAAAGAACTTACTAATGACAAAGTCCCGCCGTGAATCCATTCCTTGTCAGCTGATCCTTTTCCTTGTTTTTGTTTGAACTGTACGTAGTAATATCTCGTGTAAACATTTTTCCCTGAGTGGTTTGTTATTTTACCTTAAAGCCATGTAATAAATCTTTTTTTAACAAGCCCTTCATATTATATCATGATGCTTTTTGACGGCCTAATTGGTTAGGGGTAAGAATTATTGAAAATTACCAAAGTTATGACAGCCTTAAGAATCTATCAATCCATATAGAACTAAATATAATATACTTTTTGCTCTTAAACTGAGAAATGAAAAAACCCCTGGGGAGCAAATATAGAGAATGGTACTTTCATTATCTATTAATTGACACGTCTACATAGTGCAGAATTGCAGAAAATCTCAATCATTTCATTTTAATTTACTTTCTTTGAAAAATAATGCTAGTATTGAGGTCGTCAATTAGAACATGTGTCATCATTAACTAGAAATTGAAATTAAAACGTTTTAATGCTGTAAACTTCAAGTGAAATCAGGCATCACATGCGCAGTTCCAATCCACACCATTACAATGGTTAAAATTCAAATCACTCTTAATTTCAAATCACTCTCTTAATTTCTTGAGTTGACTCGTGAAGAACATCTAGTGTCCTCTCTGCGAAGAAACAGTCATCTAAATCAGCGAAGACGGCGCAGTAAGATAGAAACTCTGTTTCTTTAGCAAACAAAACAAGAAGACTAAATCCGTAGATCGCTAAGGTTTCGCGAGGTCCTGTGTTTTGTGTCTAGCGTAGAACAGTTAACCAAGGAAAAAGAAACAGTCTTCTGTTGGTAATAGTCATCTCATATCCAACACACGTGAGAGGAATGATTGTCTTTTTTTAACTCAACTCCGGCAATCTTGAAGAAACGGCCATAACAGCAAACGGACTTAATGTCAAGGCAAATGCGGTGATCTGTTATTAGAAAGAAAGGGGGGGGGGGGGGAAGCTTTCGAGGCCCGCCTCAAATTTGAAGTTGTGTAATTTCGTGACTGTTTATGCTATTACCACTAAATTTTGTGACTTGACCTAAAATGTAACTGGGAACATTTTGGCATAAGTGTCTTGTGTCCAACAAACTTGACGTTGCGATGGCAACCACTTTGTGACAGGCATGTTTTTTTTAAAAACCACGATTCTCGCTTTAGGCGCTACTATTTTAATGTTTTCTAATCGAAGTTGTATTTTTACATTAATTGTAGCAACAATTTATCATTTAGGAATAACCGCTCACTAAAAAAGGGAATTTAGTACTAGTTTGAGGAAAACATAAAATTTAAAACGTGAAAATCCAAGATGACGAACTTAACTGGTAAAAAAGGTGATTTGTCGCTATAAATTCACTATTCGCCATAAATGTCACGTTTATGACATTGTTAATTAATTAAATAAGCTTTTTACAATCAACTGGCCTCATTTTCTTGTTTAATTTCTTATCATTGTTTAATTTCTTATCATTGTTTAATTTCTTATCAATGTTCCGGCAAATTCACGAGTGTCACCTATGGCATAAAAATTACTTTAGAGAGTACCTATAATGGCGCAATTTACGCACTTCCTAAAGAGTTTTAATTTCATCAGCGGTTATCTAGATTACAAAAATAAGGAGTTCGCCCTGGTACGAATCGAATTGGGGAATTAATTTCATAAACCTTATTTATTCAAGCCACGCATGTTTTCCATCTTGTGCAAACGAGGCGTACTGTGTTGGTAAACTACGTATATTAACAATTTAGGCGGCTCTTTGAGAAATGCTTATCTCTGAACGTAAAAAACAAAAAATCGATCAATCAATAAATAAAAACAAGCGACTTTAAAAGGTAAATTCTCAACAGCCCCAACAATATTTTTAATTAAAAATACTGGGCATACGGTGTCGTTAAGATAGGAAATTCCTCCAAAAACGTATGAGATATTTTAGATGTTATTCAAGAAGAAACGAACACAATATACGTTGCATGCTTTGAACACCCCCTCAATCACTTCAATGCAACAACTCCGCAAGTAAAGACTATTTGTCAAACAGGGAAATTCTTGCTGTCTTATCTTGGATTATATATCCTGTTCTTACTCGCTTTAAAGATCTCGAGTGTAATTGCATTATGTTAATCACATCATATTGTGAACCAGCACTGGACATCGCTTACAATAAACGTAAGCAATTATCTCTAATTTGACAGCTTATGGCTAAAAGAGAATTAAATTAGGACAATGTTTCCGGCAGAAGAAATTACTTTAGTGTTGCAGTCTACAATTTTACATAAAAGGAAATCAAATGGATTTTACAAATTTTTGATTAATTTAAACACTATACTTTTAAGCATCAACCGCTGAAAAGAACATTGCATATCGTAAAGAGATTCTAGATCGATCAATTTTTGAATATTAACGCCAAATGGGAGAAATCATTTAGTTCTGTTAAACGCAACGCAAAAACGCATAAGAATAAAAGCAAAAATTTCCGCAAATAATTCGTTTCAGCAGTGTCGATTGCTTATAGAGGACAAAGGTTATTTTTTACCTCTCGTTTTTCCGTCTTCGCACGTCACCGAATTCCCCTTTTGCATTCCGTATTGTTAAAATCTTAGCAGGGAAATTATTACCTCTAGCTACTTGTAAACTTCAAAATTTTGCTACATAGCCTAAAACTAACCGGGTTTTTGTGAAGGAAGGTTTATGTTTTTTTCTTGCGTGATTTTAAAGAAACCTGAGCAATCGTTTGATATTAGTAGATAATTTGTGACATTTAATAAAAGCATTGCCGATTATTTCCTTTCATAATTCAGCTATCGAAATAAAAATTGAAAGCATCGGATTATACTTAATGGAGTTGCATTTGAAACCACACAACAATCGCTTTGAACTTGAAAAAAACTACCGATGCGATTCAACGCACTGAGAGAACTTGTTGTAGCTTGTTGAGAAAGTATGTTGAAAGGCTGCCTTACCTGAGTGAAGCAGTTTGCATAACATCGAGCTTTAGTTGCGATTCCGACACTTGGATTTCCATAAACGTTACGGGAGCGAGTACAGACGTCAAGAATTAGCAATAATTTGAAGAAAAATTATGGCTTGAGAGAGCGAAATTGCCCAAGAAGCCGCATGCTCGCCGCCCAAACTACATACGCTTCAAGATATTGCTGTTTTTCTTGGAGGTCGGGCCCTGTCACAAAAGAAAGACAGTTTAAATATTGTGGCAAATATGTTGAACTTCAATACTAATTGCCGTTTCCGCTAACGGGCTTCGATTCGGTGACTTGGGAAAATTGTCGAGCGGGTGAAGTTAAAAACATGTTTGTCGTTTAATCAAAAGACTCAATAGGATAGACGCCAGAATTAGGAACTACCTCTGTGATATCCTTACAAGCCTTTGATTGCAAAACCGGTTCCTTTCGTTAAATACAGGTTCGAAATTTTAGTCGATCAATATAGAAGCGCTTGCTTTAAGACCTGAATTGTAATAGCCCTTCTCAATGTTTATTTCTCGTGCTTCTTTTGTTATAGGTCGTAGTAGCTGCTAGAAATTTTCAGATCTCTTTGTTTTATGTCTGCATGACACGGAAATGTATGATGAACGTTAAACACTGAATGAAAGTTGATGCCTCAAGGTTAACCAGTGTTTTCAAATTCTTATGAGTATTTTTAGCCTTTATTTAATGTTGTTTTATTTTTGCTAGGGTGAAAATATTAAGTTTGCTCTGGTTGGTAATAGATAAGATGACATCGCATTTTCGAAATCACACTTCTTAGAGATACGCAAATTTCCAATAGCGAGTTTCAGAACGCCATACTGTTTCATTATCATTAAGATACAAAAGCGAAAGCCAGCTAAAGCCAGCAAAGCCATTACACTGAATTTGCTATCTAGTCATTTTTTAATTTATTATTTACTTTTTTTGCTCCTAGCCGAGCTTAGTTGGTTAAACTACGCAGTGGTAATGGCCTGAAAACAAGTTTTGCGGGGATGTTTCGACTTATCCATTGTTTACTTTGTCGATTTAGCGCGAATCAGTTTAAATTACGGCGAACACACATTGTGAAAGGCATTGTTTTTTATTTATAAAATTTGAAAAGTACAAATAAAATTTAATTGCATCTGTTGCTCATATTATTTTTTTAATAAAAATGTTAAACTGTGAAATATGTTTTCTTCATAAAACCAAACACAAGGTAGCTGAATAAACGCCAGTTTTGGAAAGCGTTACACGAGCTATCTTACGTGGAACAATTTTATTGGAAAAGTGTTAGTGCTCTTAAACTGAATATTATCAAATTAAACATTCCGAAAATTTGAGTACTCGTATCTCTTGTGTCACTCACTGGGTCATATAAGTAAAATCAGAAGTGTCCCGAACGAAATAATTGAAAACCATTTCTGTTAAGCTAGGTTATTTGTTCACTTGAAATATAAGTAATTTGTGATCGTAATTATGTCATCCTAAGACCACAGTTTTTACGCAGTTTTGATAAATATTAGACTTCTTTTCTTCTATCGTGAATCGCATTTCTAAGATATAACAATAGATTCTTTAGAACGATTGCATCGATATCGCTCAGTCAAGTACAGCTTTTTAGTTGCCTGGTTACAAGAAATGGTTTTTTCGTTGCTACGAAAGGACACTTAAACATTCGATTCCAAGACAATTATTAGTCAGACTGAAAAGATAAAGCCAAACATGCTTACAAAATAACTCATCGCGATCCGTGGATGTAATCAGTCCTGAGGTGTGACCATTCAAAGCGGAAAAAACATTAAATAAATAAATTCACTGTTGCCTTGTACTTTTCCATAGTGGTGTTTGTTATGCTGTACAAGCCTCGTGGCATCTTGTCAGTTGGAAAAGAAAAAATCATGTGTGAACATTCGAACACGTTAATACTGAGCAGTGCTTTACTGTGGTCCTATAGCTCCTTTTCTGCACTTGGCTAAACGATGTCAAGATTTTCGTCTAGTTTTGAAATTAGTGTGTATTAGAAAAGAGATGTTTCAAAATCCTACTAGGGTGGAAAGTGGATGGAAATAGATAAGTTGCTTGTAAAAATTAAAAATTAAAAAATAAAAAGGAAACAATGGCGCGTTTGATGCGAAAGGTAACCATCAGCTGTTTATTGCACGTACTAGGAGATTCTAAAGTAAACATTTGACCAACGAACGTGCAAGAGTTTGAGCACTAAATTTCTGAGCTTCTGGCCTTTTTAGAAGTCTTCATGTTTAGAAAACTAAATATTACGTTGCGGCACATTAAAAATGTGTATATCTATGTGACTGCCAAAGTTCTTGATCGGACATAATAAACATCGGTAGTCGGTGAGGACCTATTTATCAAAGGAAATAATGTCAATCATACGGAAAATGGGTCAAATGTTCGTGACCAGCAATGAATAAAATTGCGGCATACCGCTTCAAAATTGAGGGTCTTGACATCACTTCTGTATCCTGTGTTACGTTAATGGAAATGAGTGCTATTTTTGCATCACTAGAATCAATGGAGTTTTCTTAGAAGTTATATGATGCTTGAAAGTCGTCGGAAATTGTTAAGAGTAAAATTGCTTTTTAATTTGGTGGAAAGCTACGTGGGATTAAAGTCTTTTTTTTTTACCTTAAAGGGAGTCAAAAGTTCAGCTCTCAAGGTTATTCACAAGCGCACATGGCTGCTATTTGCGTGCTGTATTCACTGATAAAACAAATTACCCATGATTTCATTTCACATCGGACTAATCCATTTCCTCTTGCGTTGCGATAATGGATAACATGACTAGAAAATCTTATCTTGAATTTAAAATACGATGATTTAGTAGCATTAACTGGACTTAGCATTAATATTGTTATTTGAAAAGAAAAACAAAGTGTAAAAACAAATGGAACGGGCATGAAAGAAACAATCCCCCATCCCAAAACACATACTACTGCAAATGGACTGCTTAGAAAATCTATGTGTACAAAGGTTATCCTTTATGATTTTCCTGCAGTGGTAATGGGCTTTTTACAAGTCATGCAAGAAACATGATCCTTCCTAACTGCATACAGAGAAGTCAAAACGTTTAATTATGCAATATGTATGGGCCGAACTGGTTCTAGCCTGATAATACAGTCAACAGGACGCGTACGGTCACTTAGCAAATTCGCAGTCCTTAAAAGTGGGGATGTCTTACTAGAGAAACCATGCCACAATTTACACAGTTAGTGGATTAAATGACTATTAAACCAGACACAACATTTTAGGAAAGCAGAATTTTGATGTTGAAATATTTTTATGTGGCAAAAAAGGAGAAAATCAATTTGATTATATTTTTATACTATAAATAACAATATGGCTGTGCTGCAAGGATTGTACAACGATCACATCTGAAAGTATTTATAGAACTATACCTGCTTTGATCTTCGATCTGCTGCAGTAATTAGAAGATATCTTTCAAAAATTAATGACTATATTTTCTTAGAAGTCACTGTGAAATTACTCTTCGCTGCTTCTGCCAGTTAGCTAGCAGACAAAATTTTAATATTAAATTTTAATACGAGTCATGTGAAGATTTACTCTTCAAAAAAAGAAGTATATTAATATTTCTACTCTGCCTAAGGAAAAAAATCAGTTCACGATGCCATAAGAGATGCGGGAAGGAAGAAGGAAGTCAATCTAAAAAAAAATCTTACCTTTCCAAAGGAGATTACTTCAGGAAATTATGCTATCGGTCTTCGCCGCCAAGTCAAATGACACTGTCCCATCTTTGATCATACTGTCGGCCTGATGATAAGAAATCCAATTACTAAGTTAATAAAATAATTTAAAACCGCTCGAAATGGACTGTAAATTTATGGAAATGACGGTCATAAATTAAACTTCTGCAATTTACTGTCCATAAAATTTAATCCTGAAAAACATCGCAATAGCTCAGCTTAATTCTAGATCGAGAATGCAATACCAAATTGTAATTCCAGTTTAACATAATAAAAGTGTTTCCTGACTAACTGACAGGTTAATAACTTTCTAGTGTGAAAAATAAGTTATATATCTGTTTAGGTAAATGCCAACAACGCGCATTCATTTCATAAATTAAGCGAGAATAACGAGGAACTGGATTAAACGAGCTATATCCGCTGAAACCGCTCTTTGTTAACTTAAAACACCACTATACAGTCCAAACTTGTGTTCGCTTTTGTAAAACAACGTCGATTGTTGTCACAATACACAATACGTCATTGCCATGACCCACTGTGAAAAGGAAATTGTTTTATTTTATAGAGGTTGATTATGACCGGTGAATTATTTGTTGAAACAAACGATTTGTTTTTATTATATAAGGATTATACACACAACTAACACATTGTGGAAAGGAGCATCCTGATTGGTCCCTGGGCTATGTTTTAAAGAACTTGTACAAACTAGGAACTAGCTTCCTAATATAACGCGTCGGGCTTACAATTCTACCACAATTCTTTGATGGGCGCATCTGATTGCTTTACAATAATTATCATCGGCCAATTCACAACAAACCATAATCGAAATTTAAGGCTCATTTTAACCCCATATAGAACATGGGCATGGCTCAAATAAAAATGACACACTTACCAACTTTCTTTCTTTCTTTCTTTCTTTCTTTCTTACTTTCTCTTTCTTTCTTTCTTTCTTTCTTTCTTCCTTTCTTCCTTTCTTTCTTTCTTTCTTTGTGAAAAGATGTGAAAGACACTAAACCACAGCCATCTTGGAGGGCGTAAAAGGTTTCTACAGAGGAAACTAGAATGTTCGAAATTTGAGTGATTTTGAAGTACTCTGAATTGTCTGACATGGCGCGGATCAAATTTTGACCCAAAAATGTTAAACGTGACTGTCCTAGCTAAAAAACACAAGGAAAATGGTTTGCCTCGAATAATAACTATAACTAACGCCACTTTTTACAGACTTTTCTGTAGCTAGCTTTTTTAGTCATAGTTTTGAGGTCAGTTGAAGTACCGAAATTGATTTTGTATAACAAAATTTTAGACATCAACAAAAAACTAGTTGGACACTTAAGGCACCCTAACTCGAAACTTAGTGGAAACTATTAAATCCTATTTTCCTAAAAATTTTGAATCTAATTAGAAATTCGATAAGGCTTTGAACAATTGATCTCTGCAATTCTAATAACGCCAAATCTCTTGATTTTTCCTCGAAAATATCGCATGTAACAGTCTTTCATTTGAACAACGGTAATCTCACTGCGCAGTGAAAAACGTCAAATTTACCCCTCGACGTTTTACTCATCTAAACAGAACTGCACCTTCTTGAGCCTCCATTAAGCATTAAGACCATTAAAACAACCAATCGGAAGCTGAAATAATATACTTTTATTAGAAATACTTAGTTTTTCACCAATTTCTAAGTGCGACACAAAAATTTAAGCGGAACATTGGTCGGATACTGGGCAACATACTGTATCGGTTAAATTCGCTACAGCGCAGATTGTTTCCAATGGTTTTGTCACTCAGGCGATGAAATTCCAATTTTAACGTAAAGTTAGACCTCCACATAATCCAATTATTCCTTGTCCACTGCTTTTATTCGCCACAGAACAAGTCATTGTAGATTTTTCAGAAGGAGAATTTGTTCTGAAACAGACCGGTACAGATGTTGACCATTAGACGCTGAACTAGATTATCAGTAAATATGCATTGTGGTCTGAAAAAGTGAAAAGGTTTTAAGCACTTGGTCTCACAAGAAATAGCCCCTAGCTCTCCCCAGTGGGTGTTGATTCTGTTGATTTCATCTATAGTCAGCAGGTGACTTGTTTGTTTATCACCATCAGTTTTTATAGTTTTCTTTGCACGTCTCAAGACTGCGTTTCCAGTGCAAAGATCTGAAAGAGTATTAATTTACAATTGATGTCCTTCAAATTAAGTTTTAATGTCTTAGCAAAAAAGTATATTTTCTACAAGTTAGTGAACGAAGTATTCAGACAATGAGACCAAAAATTACTTCTTTTAAATGGATGATTGTCTGTTTGCTGTTGAACAAAACAGGGAGAACAAACAATTAATTTTGAGTTTATTTCGTCAGGTAAACTGAAGAGATTCCTGAGGGAAATTTGACATCTGGACGAGTCAACTTTGTTTGTTTTTTTAGACACTTTAAAACATCTATTCCCAAAATTCAAAAATTATTTAAACAATTGTTTTTGTTGTCTAAACGTTCAATAACCTGCATAGAATTCAAACCACAACAAAGCAAACTTAATGACCTTTCTATACCAAATGCCTTGTTAAAGGGTTCAAAATAGCCAGCATCATTTCTTATGTTTCTCCACTCTTTCTCCGCGAACTCTTAGTGGAGTTCAAGCGTACATCCCGCTTCCAGGGATTAGTTTTGTCTAGCCGATTAGCTCTCGGACATACAAGAAAACTCATAGCCCATCGTAGGTGAGAGAGTTGGGTAGAGCTAGGATTGAGGCTCTATCCCTTTAATCTCTCAACTTGGACCAGATTCTTACTTATTTCTATCCAAACGACTTTCGCTTAGCTTTAAAAAAATTGTTCTTAACGTTTCTTCTTCTGATATGGTTGAATCTGCGCAAATGGCCGTCTGTATGGAAAGAGAATTCGATAAAAGCAACAACTATTTATCATGACGCTTGTATCAGGTTTTAAGACCCTACAAACTCAATTCTATATCCGATTTTGAACACCTAACTACACGAGGGAACTTAAAAGATAAGTACATGGATAACAAACTTATTGCCATGGTCGGAGACTGGGCCAAGTGTATGAATACTGGGCAACGTATGAGCTTTGTAAAAATTTTAATTGTGCAACGGATACTAAACAGAAGCGTCAAAACCTTTACGTTATATCTGCAAATAAATTTGCTGCTTCAGGGCCAAATTTCAGAACTCTTTCTCCCGATTAAGGGGAGATAGAGCCTTTTTAAACTGAAGTGGTCGGATACTGGGCAACATGCTGTACCCACATGATGTCACAAACGATTTGGGTAATTGCACTGATATATAACATATTTCTGGCAATAAACTTTAGGGAATCAATGCGACTGAAAATGAGACCCCTACGCTTTTGAAGCATCTTCGAATCGACCTAATTATAGGAAACGAATCATATTGGAAAAGTATTTATAAGATTCTCATTACGTTTCGTTTTCGTTTCGTTATTCGCAGGATACAGGCCTAGGTCATTTAAATAACTTAATTGTGGGGTAGTCAAAAGCAATTATACCGGTATTGATTTGATTTGAAACCTCACTCAAAATATCGTAAAAATTGCTGTTGCTGTTGTTGTCTGTTTGCGTATGCCTAGTCATGTCAGAAGGTCTTACAATCCAAGTCAATAGACGTTGGAAGAATATCTACGTCTGCAACACTTTCCCAAACTAAATGTACAAAGTTGTCGCACGTTTACCAAAAATCGCAGGGATTGCGACAATTTAAGCATCACAGCAATAACGATAACAAAATACCTTCAAGCTCTAGGGCCCAAAGCAATGAAGCCAGGATCGATTTGCCCCGTTAATGAATCCAGCCAACCAGCAAGAAATACGATTTAAGATAGCTCTAAACACAAACTCCTGCAGTCCACAGACGTCTTTAGACTATGAAACAGAACGGGTCGAGTACCAAAATCGGAGCACCGGTGATAATGGTCTTTAAACAGGAATGATATTTTGCGTTTGTTTTGCTCGCAAGAAAAACAAGTTTACTTAAAAAACACGTCACGCAGAGATCCATGATGCTCATGTCGAATAATTGACGGAATTAGATTACAGTATCTCATTTTTTTCGAATTAAGAGCAATTCTCTGTAAGAATCGAACAAAGTGGGGAATGAAAAATTTTGACTCCCCCTCCCCAGCTCAATATTGCATGCAAGTAGATATCCAGGGGGTGAGGGTGTTCGAAAATGGCCATTATTGAAGTTGTAACTTAGTTGTTGCCATGGTAACAGCAAATGTTTGTTGATGCCCGAGAGCCTAATTTTGAACTCAAAACCTGTTATGAAAACTGCAAAATTTAAAACGTTATTTCTGAAGTCTATTAAAACACTACAACTCCAGACTTGGGACAAACGTAAAACCACTATTCTAGGTTCCTTCCGTGTATAAGGCTTTTCATTACATTTACAGTAAAGTCAACTACACCGTGTCTCGGCCATTTTCATGCGTGAATAAAACAAGCAGTACATTTCTTTTCATATTTGCAAAGGTAAATCACTTCTAGCATTGAAGTTACATGGACAGGTTACAACAGACATTGTAGTTACTAAGTCTGTAAAATTCTCAGCGGGGCGGGCTTATTTTGTTTTCGCTGAGAATTTTACAGATTTAGTAACTACAATGTCTGCTGCAAGCTATCCACGTAGTTTCAATGCTAGAAATGATGTACTTTTGGAAATATTGATTGAGAGAAATGTACTGCTTGTTTCACCCGCGGATTAAAATGGCCGAGACAAGGTGTACTTAATTCGCCGTTGCAGTTTTCTCGGGCGTTAACAGTCATTCGCTGTTACCATGGCAACACTGAAGTTACGACCTCAATAATGGCTATGTTCGAACATCCCCCCTGGATATCTACTTGCTTGCAATTTTGAGTTGGGGGTCAAAATGTTTCATTTCCCAGATCCTTTAATTTAGCAGGGTTTCACTTTCGCCCTTTGGTAGAAAAGATACTTTTGAGGGTCGCCAGCTTTCCTTCCAAACCGTTACTATTTTTTCAACCCATCCCACAACGTCATACACAGTCTTTCGGGGGTGAAAGGGGAATAATGAATAACGAATAACGAGTTGAATCAGCAAATGAATAAGAAATATTCAGAGTTTGAACATTCGGAATAATGAATATCGCACATGTTGTATGCACTCGACTCTGCAAAATCTTTGTCCTCAGTCGCTCCATGTAACGGAATCCCGAATCCGGAATCCACGAAATTAAAAAAAAAATGCTAGTAAAATTCTTGAAATGGGTTTACTGAAATTCACTTTTGATAACAAAATATCGGTGACGAATGAATGCAATGCAGTGTAGAGAGGAGAATTTCCCTCGTATTCAAAATTTTGCTGCCCATAAAAAAAACACGAATTATAAATTGCCAGACTTTTGTCTACATATTTAATTACTTGTCTTCGACGTTGGATAAAACATAAGCAGTTTAAAACAGAGCAGCGAATGTGGCAGTTTTATTTGTTTTTCTTTATGAAAAGGAAAGAAAAGGTTAGCTAGCGTATTCTATTTAAAGAAGAAGAAGAAAGCGAACAAAATTAATGAAAGGCGACAGTGTTAATTAAAAACTGTTTTGACATTTCGGTAGAGCAATACTGCCTGTATTTTAGATAATTGATTGCAGCTTTTTTGTAAAAATTTAGAAACGTTTTTGTGCCATTTGAATATCGTCTGAGCTTAACGAGACATCACTCGAATTGTCGTTTTGAGTTCCTCCTCAAAAAGGCCCGAGCTTAGATGTTTGCAGCTTACAGCTAATTCGCCTTTAAAGGCGCCAAGTCGTGCTTTTGGTAAACTGGATCCTTTTCATTTGGCTGATTTACCAAGTGGCATGTCAAGCGTCAAGCGTCAAGCGTTAGCCTCTTCTTAGACTCCTACTACGTGTGAAAATAATTGACCGAAAAAGTGTGCGTGGCAAATTTTCATTGTCTTATGCTACCAGGAAGATGATAAATTCAACTGATTTTTGGATTCCATCCAATTTTCTATTTTACCTTTAGTAATTCCACGGAAGGTACATTGTAAATGATATCACCACTGATTTTTTTTTAACAACGTTTGGCTGTTAAAATTTTTGCACAGAAAGCTTCGCTTAAGCCAAAGTTCAGTTTCCGGCTTTAACCATCATAACGCATGCAGCTTTTCTCCTAATATTTAACTAAAGCCCCCCTAAATGTTAAAACTAAGCAATAATAACCACAAATATGACATTAGGCACGACGCCCAACATTTCATTTTTTCACCACTAGTCGATCAGGTTGTTTGAGGTCTCTTTCTTTTCAAGCAAAAACTGTTTCTTTGAACTAAACATTTGACAACTAAACAACTTGCAAAGGCTTCAAAGCAATATTTGTGGGAAACGTGACATTAGTCTGCATTAGTTAACCACCAAAAAAGGCTAGCGAGGAACCTTCGATTCGAGAAGAAAAACATTTCACGGCTAGCTTCAGAATTCATCACGCTGCCACAGGGCCTATACAGCCCTCACAGTACATTACGGCTAGAACTAATAGTACTCAACTGCACCAAAAGGATAGAGAAAGTTATTCGGGACTTTGGCGTCCCTCTTTTGTTTGCAACTGTATTTCTTTACATAACTTACCTTAAGGGCAATAGCTTTGCAGTGGCTCCTAATCAAACGAGGGAACAAACCATCTGCATCAATTTACAGGATAAAAAGTGTTTTTTTGCGTTTTTGAATAACGATGAAAAGTAATTGACGGCTCAATAACTATAATATTAACCATTAAAAAACACACATTTGGCAGCTGGTCATATTCAAACCTTAACAGAACTAGTTTTTACGCTGCGATGACAAGCAAAACGGAGTTTCAATACATCGGTTACTGGATTTAGGGGCGTTATTGATGAAAAATATATTCCGGGTTTCAGAGGTTTTTAAAACATTTTTTTCGTGATTTTTTTTTTGCCATGTCTTAAATGAAAATTTTAAAGGACAGCCAATTAGTAGCTCTCTCTGAAGGTTGCAGTCCACACACAGTTCTAATTAACTGCTTTAATTAAAATTTTTACAATGGCAGTGTTAAATGTAAATTTTATAGGATCCTATAAGGATATCTATAGCTAAAGGTGGAATGTTCTGTCTACTGTTTATAATTCCGCTTCTGAGCCAGGTTGGAGTCAATGAGTCTCAACAATTTTGCAAATTGGCCCAGAAAGAAAACATCACCTTACATGGGCCGTTGATTAACTTCACTCAGATCGGGTTTTCTGAAGCATAAAGCAAAAACAGTCATTTTCTATTTACCTAGATCCTAGATCGTGATCTAGATCTGAAGAGATCTGGGAGTCTCTTATTTATTAGTTTGTTTATACACGCAAACACGCCAGAATATTGTCGTCGCGCGTCAGAAGGAAAACGAGATTATCGTGCATGAAAGCGATCTTGTGTTTAGGCGTGTTTCGCTCGCTGGACTATCTCGGATAGAGATGAGAATCTGCTTGTACTCTAGAGCTTTTGTAGGTCAACAGTCCCTCTTGAGATCCCAACTAAATGGGCTTAGTAGACTGACAAAGAAGCACTACTCGTTCTAGCGAATGTCAAATAAATGGAAATCAATTCGTTTCTCCAGTACAACTAGTGACTAATTTAGCTCATACTGAATCCCCTCTGCAAAGGGGTACAAAGACAGAAGGTTACTTACGGAAAAGAATAGTATGTGTATTTGCATGTGTGTAAGGTACGTTGTCAGCCATGAAATCCAAGTTATCATGCATAAAGAACATGGAGAGCAGCAGAACAGAGCAGCAGAGCAGCAGAGCTACTACGTTACTCGTGGTTTTTCACAGAGAAATCTTGACTTACCGCTCCGCTGCTACTGTACAGAACAGAAGCGTTTGCATGTTTTCTTTTATTGTATTATGACAGAAAACAATTTCAGTAAAAGGACACAGTGCGGCAAACATAAGTGGAAACAAGTATGGAAGAAATCGGAATCCATATGGTTGGCATCTGGAATCCAGAAAATTGGAATCCGGAATCCAGATGACTGGAATCCGGAATTTAAACGGTTGGAATCCGGACTCCAGAGGATAGGAATCTGGAATGCAATACCTCTGTGGATTCTGTTACATGGGGCGATTTGTCGGTGTCTGCGCCTATGTGTGAAGAGGGTCTCAATGGGGTCATGGCTTTTACGGTTAACTGTTAAAATTTTGGTCTTTTTACGGCTAACGGTTAATTTCTTTCCGTTACGGTTAAAAGAAATGTTAAAAATTAATTTCCATTGTTTTAAAAAGTTAATAATTAACTTTCATTGTTCTAAAACACATTAACGATCGGTCGTTTACTTCTTAGGTCAATTCCGGGATAAAAAATATATAAACATGTGGCATATTCAAGGGCGTTAAATGTCTCATGTTTAAAATGAGATACCGCGTGCAGGTTCTCTACTTGTGTCGTAAGTAAAGTTTGTCAATCAATGTTATCGTTGTACTCACTGTTAACAATTGTTGCGTTTCTTCTAAGGCTGTTGACACCATTCAGCAGAAGCTCGACAGAAATTTGTGTCTTTTGAGACACAGTTCCTTGAGGGCCGTTCGTTGCTGAGTCTTCCTTGAGGTGATTTCTTTCTTTCACTTTCCTCACAGTAGATTTGATGTACTCGTGTACCTTCTTCACATTCTGACTGACCTGTTCGATTCCGATGTAATTGGCTGAGAGGTAACACCTTTAAAGTTCAACTGACATACCTCGTGCTACCAATTGCAAGGTCAAATCGTCGTTTCGCTGCAGTTTCTTTTAGTTTCCATAAATTATGAATAACATGCTCTACGCTAAACAAGCACTCGCATAACTGACGAATATTACAGTTGTTTGCTAAATTTGTGTCAAAAGCAATAAAGAGCCTATGTTTCCTTGTTCAATTTGAACTTTGTACTGTGTTAAAACGCTAAGTGAACTGGATAGATCGGCGGTGGACAGTTTATATAAGCGGAGCTTATCCACTGAAAAAATTTTATCCACTCTTTGAATAACCAGGACCTGGACGTTTTATAAGTTTTAATATTACATGCACTGGTAGACCCAGTACACTGCCTGGCAGTATGCACGTGCAGTAGCGTCAAAATAGAAAACGTATAAACACATCTAGCCTATTTTAGCATTGAATTCACTACTTAGACTACTTACCGTTCAGCTCGTTTTCAACATCTGAGTCAAGCAACAAGGGTAATTCCAGATCGAGCTGCTGTTGAGTAATCTTCCGCTTTCCCGCTGATTTTCACAAGGAGGTAGAGTTTCAGGTCAAATGACCCTAGCCCGAACTTCTTGGCTTGGTCGTTAAGACCAAGAAAATCGATGAGATTTGCTGAAATAGAGCGGTGTTCTTCTCCGATTTTTATTCTTGCCTTATATCTTTCAATTGGCTTCTCCTCCCCAGCTCGATATAAACTAATTACGCCTTTCAAGACAGCCATCGCTCATACACTGAATGAAGAAACTGAAGATCCTAAAAATAGTTTAAACAAAAAGCCGTCTGTTAACTCAACCCACGCGTACGCGCGAAAAGCAGACACTTCCGGTTCGCGGAATATGACTCTGCCGGACCTGAGCCAAATGTCTGTTTTCGGTACCAGGATAGAATGTGTAACCGTCGTAACCGCACTATAGCCACAAGACAAGACACATAAAAGTCTAAGATTTTGACACTTTCAAAATGACAAATCGTAGATAGGAAAAATTTTACGGTTGACTGTTTTTTTTACGACTAACAGTAAAAATTTGGCAATTTTTACGTCTAACGGCTAAATTTTTGGCCGTTTTACGGCTAACGGTTAACTCCATTGAGACCCTCTGTGAAGGCCAGCTAAAACAGTAGTCTGTAATCATTCATAGTTACTCTGAATGATCTGTATTCAGTTAGGACTAAAACAGTCGTATTTGTTTGCGTTGGTCAGAAAGCGCGCGGTCTGCTAGCGAAAGTTCTGGAGCGAACGCGAAATAGACGAGTGACACTGGGGGCAAGAAGTCTTTCCTGGCGACTTTCTCGTGATTGGTGCGTCTTTTATCAATATCCGATTGTTTTTATTAAGGGATGGACCACTTGACTTCTGCAGGGAGGAGAGTTGAGTGATTTTGACAAGAAACATCCTGTTGGCAGATTTTTATAATGAAAAAATTCATGTGGAATACCAATGTCAAAAACAAAAATTCTTGCCACATACAGTGAGCCGAAAAAAATTCCTATAGCTGACACAAGTAACGTTATTTGTTACAGACTGATAAAACACTTTTTAATATGGAAGTTAGCATGTATATAGGTAGCGCAAAAAGTGAGTTGAATTTACAGCAACTAAAAAGCTTTCATATGCTGGAGCTCCTCAAAATGTTGGAAATCACATTTTCGAGGACAAAACGTTCAAAATTTTCCGGGGGAGCATGCCCCGGACCCCCCTAGACACTCCCGCCTTCGTCAGCCGTTTCTTGAAACCCTTTCTCTAAATTCTAGATCTGCACCAGGGCTGTGGGGCCCATTTCTTTCATAGGTTCCATGCTAAAAAAAACTCGTAAACGGACCCTAGCTGATTCAGTATAAATTTCCGAGTTAGAAAACCTTGAAAAGAGCTAACGTGTATTCAATACATTTTTTCTTTTCTTGTTTTTTAGTCTTTCTAACATTGCGCTTCTCTGTTAATTCATGCTCATTATCCACATATATATAATAGGGAATTAAACAATTTGCAGCCATTTGAAACTTAGCAAGGGGTCTCAATATTTATCTTCTATCTCATGCACAAGCATTGCACCTGAAATTGTTAAACAAAACCTGAATAGCATCTGAACTCAATAATGAATAAGGAATATCCCTAAAAAATGTTAATTGAATAACGAATAAGTCAGAAGCAAAGCAAAAGCAATAATGAATAAGTGAGGCACAGTTATTCCCCTTCCACCCCCCACAGTCTTAGGGATTAACATTATAAGAATGCCTAAATAATCATCTGCAAACACGTCAATATGGCGAATGTATGACGCTTCCGCAAACAATGCAACAAAAAATTTTAGTACATGATGTCGAATGTATGACCAACAAATAAGGCAAAAATTGAGCCATTTTAAGCAGCAAAAGCTGAATTACTCTCTATCTCCCACTAGCTGGATTCTCCAGACGTTTTTTGAACCTCGTAATTGGCACAAAACCTTGAATTGAACACTCAACCCATTTTCAAACATTTATTATTTGCTAGAAATTTCGAGTGAGTCGCTTTGTGGCTTAAACTCAAATAATTCATTTAGTGATTGTAACTTTTTTGTTAGCGTTAGAAGGCTTAATGTTTCAAGGACACGCGATTGAGAAGAATTACTTAAATTTTCCGTCACTTCGCTGATAAACGATGGAGGTACTAATTTAAAAAAAATTAATAGAAATGGGAGCAAATGGTGCTACTTACCTTGTGTAGAAAACAATCCTTACAAACCAGTGCCTACAGCAAACCAACCGTCACAAACCGTGTTCTTTGGATTCTCGTAGATTCTGATTTGTCACTCCCTGTTGATGTTGGCGCTCTTTGTGATAGACTTATTTTTGTTCAAGATGGGGGTATTTGTGGAAAGGCGTGTCATTTACTTGTCTCTTAAACAGTGAAGTTACCAGTGAAGTAAATTAAAAGTGTGTCCTGTAATCGACCTGAATTAACGTTGGCAACCTTAAATTTATTCAAAATGACCAGTTACCTAAAAAGGTTTCACGTTCTGTTTAATTGAACGTCAAGTGAAGGCACGTTAAGCAGTTAAAGACAATATGAACCCAACTTGATGCTTGAAATCACATGATACTGGATGTCATTTTTTTTAACCTTATGTGTCGTGCCACAAAAAGACGGGAATTCGAAGGAGCAGATATACATCAAAATAGCAAACAAAAATGAGTAATTATGAATATATGAAATTCATATATTTGAACTGCGGAATGAAGAAATAAATGTGAAGATGATCCTCGCAGTTATTAACACAACTTATGCAGTTGCGAAAAGAAAGCCTGAAAAAATCAGGCTTGCCGGGATTCGAACCCTGACCTCTGCGATACTGGTGCAGCGCTCTGACCAATTGAGCTAACAAGCCAACTGGGAGCTGGTCATTAAATTGGTTCGTAATATACCCGGGAAAGATGAAGATGAAATTATGAATATATGAAATTCATATATTTGAACTGCGGAATGAAGAAATAAATGTGAAGATGATCCTCGCAGTTATTAACACAACTTATGCAGTTGCGAAAAGAAAGCCTGAAAAAATCAGGCTTGCCGGGATTCGAACCCTGACCTCTGCGATACCGGTGCAGAGGTACCGGGTATATTACGAACCAATTTAATGACCAGCTCCCAGTTGGCTTGTTAGCTCAATTGGTTAGAGCGCTGCACCGGTATCGCAGAGGTCAGGGTTCGAATCCCGGCAAGCCTGATTTTTTCAGGCTTTCTTTTCGCAACTGCATAAGTTGTGTTAATAACTGCGAGGATCATCTTCACATTTATTTCTTCATTCCGCAGTTCAAATATATGAATTTCATATATTCATAATTTCATCTTCATCTTTCCCGGGTATATTACGAACCAATTTAATGACCAGCTCCCAGTTGGCTTGTTAGCTCAATTGGTTAGAGCGCTGCACCGGTATCGCAGAGGTCAGGGTTCGAATCCCGGCAAGCCTGATTTTTTCAGGCTTTCTTTTCGCAACTGCATAAGTTGTGTTAATAACTGCGAGGATCATCTTCACATTTACTTCTTCATTCCGCAGTTCAAATATATGAATTTCATATATTCATAATTTCATCTTCATCTTTCCCGGGTATATTACGAACCAATTTAATGACCAGCTCCCAGTTGGCTTGTTAGCTCAATTGGTTAGAGCGCTGCACCGGTATCGCAGAGGTCAGGGTTCGAATCCCGGCAAGCCTGATTTTTTCAGGCTTTCTTTTCGCAACTGCATAAGTTGTGTTAATAACTGCGAGGATCATCTTCACATTTAAAAATGAGTAAATTGGGTATAGTAATTATTTCACAATGTTTTAAGCTGAATTTGTCTAAATAAAAAAACAAACAGATAAATAAATTAATACAAAGAGTTGAGTCATTTGCGTGTCTATATCGTAACTACTTATCTTTAATACAAAAGACATTACAATGTGGGGGGGGGCAAACATCGCACGAAAATGTAAGTTAATTAATATTGGTCTTCAGCGCAATTTTGACTAACACGAGAATATAGAGAGAGTCTTTTCTCCGCTCTTAAGCAGTATTAAAATTCCTTTAAAGGATATGCTTCACGAGGCTTTCCATATTCAGAAGAAGTGTAATATATTGTCGAAATTAAGAAATTCATCATCAATGCTTTGTTGATCGTCCTCAACCAGAACGAATGTCCAAAATCAAGTCTGCTCTAGACACGTTTTGACACACTGTTGTTATGTTTACTTTATATTTGTAATACTTGCAAAGGCGTACAATCTGTTTTAACATTCCTGCTAACGCAATTTGTTGTTGATTTTCCATAAAACCATTGAGTAAATCCGGCATTTGTTAAACAAGCTTGTGATATTAGACTCTTTCTATCGTCTTATTACCACACGTCAGCGTGTGCAGTGCCACAAAATGCTCCTGCAGCAGAACAACGAACTGTAGACAGTCCTGTTCTTGTCTCTTACATTAATAACTATGAAAATGACAGTCGCAAAAACAAGAAAAAAAACTTAAATGTGTACCCTACATAGCTTCAATATTCCGAGAGCTCGACTGAAGAGGTACCGATTTATGGATTTGATTGAATAAGCAAACGAGCTATGCCTACTTGTTCGGTTAAAAAGGAAGAAACGAAACTGTTATATGCCATAAAGAATACTGCTCAAGCTCTTTTACGGTAAAACGTCGGTCGATGCAACTGTTGAACTACAATTCTGCAGATGATAGTAAAACCAATGAACCACTGAATAGCTTTTGTGCAACGTGGTCAGGTGCGATGTTGTTTGTTTCTCTGTAATAGTCTTCTCTGTAACTTTTTGGGAGTGCGAGCACAGGCATTGGTTAGTATAGATGACAGGGGCGTATCCAGGAATTTCTGAAAGGGGGGGTTGTACACTATTGTAGTAACCTTTAACGCCAATGGTGTTACGGCCCCGTGCCTCTGGCACGAGCTCTTAAGGGGTCCGGAGCCATGCCTCTCCCCCCAAAAAATAATGTTTCCGATTTTTCCCTCTATAACAAAAAAATGCTGCTCAAAGGGGGGGTTGCAACCCCCTCAACCCCTCCCCTGGATCCGCCTCTGGATGACAAGAACTTTGGACCAGCGGTTGCTAAATTGCGTTCAAAGAATTATTACTTCTTTTTAACCCTTTAAGCCCCAATATTACCATCCACATTCTCCTCACTATTCTCATTATATTTGTTATGTTACTAGTTGAAAGAATTTGATTAAACATCAAGACATTTGATCATTAGTGATCATTTCCTTTATTAATTCTCTTGTCCTTTATGTTTGATCAAGTAGTAATAGTGTAAGGAGAAATTAGATTCTTGTCACTATTGGGGCTTAAAGATTTAAATTCCAAGCCTGAGTGGAATTTCAGACTCACCCATGTTTACTTGAATTGTGTGTGAACTATAGTCATTAATGATAACTGTTAATTGAAGCCTTTTATCATTCGTGCACGAAATCATTTTGCGGCCAACTAGGCTTTCATGTCTTGATGAATGATTTCAACGCTTTGGGATGAAGAACTGCACTTCTTAACTTTCGATCATTATGTTGTAACTGTTTAAGTGCCAGCTCTACAGAATGCAAAATCAACAGTGATTTACCTGCAATGATGGATTTCGTAAATATTTCAAAACTTCTAAGTCATTTCAAGTGATGGTATTTTCAAAGAGGTAGTATTAATATTTAAAGACACATTAAGGAGAAAACAAGTAGAAACTGAGTTCGAATGTGACTGAATTACTTTAAATTGCTTTGCGCTTATTTGGCTGTCAATAGTAAAAAAAGAAACAAACAAATATTATATTAATACAAAGCTATTCGTCTAATTATAATATAGATTTAAATGGGCAGTCAAACATAGCATTAAAATATTTGAGGACAATTAAGTAGAATAATATTGATCTTACAGAAAGGAAGAACACGCGAATCAAGATTCTTTAAGCTCTATTGAAATACCTTTAAGGAAAAAGGTTTTATGGATCTATCTATGATACTAATGGCATGACCTATGTAATATATTGAAGATAGTTGAATATATCAACTTTCAACAGAAGTTAAACAATTAAAAATATTTCATCAATGTTATATTCTGCCGGCCTCATTTCTGGTTTACCGGGACAAGCTTTTAGAGGTTTAGAAACTTTGATACGCTACCGTAAAAGTACGTTAAGTACTGACTTGACCTAATAAGAAGTTGTCATGCGAGACATTTTTAATTAGCTTACTTATAGCTATGGAAATCTGTATAAACACACAGTAAGCGGAGTAGAGTGGAATGGAGTAGAATAGAGTAGAGTAGACTGAAGTAAAGTAGAGTTTAGCAGAGCAGAGCAGAGCGGAGCGGAGCGGAGCAGAGCAGAGCAGAGCAGAGCAGAGTAGAACAGAGCAGACTGCAAAGCGATTTTACCAAATGAATATAAGCCATTTAAACCATTTAAAAGAAAGCAGCGTCATGCAAAAAAGAACTTACTAATGACAAAGTCCCGCCGTGAATCCATTCCTTGTCAGCTGATCCTTTTCCTTGTTTTTGTTTGAACTGTACGTAGTAATATCTCGTGTAAACATTTTTCCCTGAGTGGTTTGTTATTTTACCTTAAAGCCATGTAATAAATTGTTTTTTAACAAGCCCTTCATATCATATCATGATGCTTTTTGACGGCATCAGGCATCACATGCGCAGTTCCAATCCACACCATTACAATGGTTAAAATTCAAATCACTCTTAATTTCAAATCACTCTCTTAATTTCTTGAGTTGACTCGTGAAGAACATCTAGTGTCCTCTCTGCGAAGAAACAGTCATCTAAATCAGCGACGACGGCGCAGTAAGATAGAAACACTGTTTCTAACTGTTTAGCAAACAAAACAAGAAGACTAAATCCGTAGATCGCTAAGGTTTCGCGAGGTCCTGTGTTTTGTGTCTAGCGTATAACAGTTAACCAAGGAAAAAAAAACAGTCTTCTGTTAGTAATAGTCATCTCATATCCAACACACGTGAGAGGAATGATTGTCTTATTTTAACTCAACTCCGGCAATCTCGAAGAAACGGCCATAACAGCAAACGAACTTAATGTCAAGGCAAATGCGGTGATCTGTTATTAGAAAGAAAGGGGGGGGGGGGGGAGCTTTCGAGGCCCGCCTCAAATTTGAAGTTGTGTAATTTCGCGACCGTTTATGCTATTACCACTAAATTTTGTGACTTGTCCTAAAATGTAACTGGGAACATTTTGGCATAAGTGTCTTGTGTCCAACAAACTTGACGTTGCGATGGCAACCACTTTGTGACAGGCATGTTTTTTTAAAAATCACGATTCTCGCTTTAGGTGCTACTATTTTAATGTTTTCTAATCGAAGTTGTATTTTTACATTAATTGTAGCAACAATTTATCATTTAGGAATAACAGCTCACTAAAAAAGGGAATTTAGTACTAGTTTGAGGAAAACATAAAATTTAAAACGTGAAAATCCAAGATGACGGACTTGACTGGTAAAAAAGGTGATTTCTCGCTATAAATTCACTGTTCGCCATAAATGTCACGTTTATGACATTATTAATTAATTAAATAAACTTTTTACAAGCAACTGGCTTCATTTTCTTGTTTATTTAATGAATCAGATGAACTGTAATAGAAATTCAAGATGGCGGATCCAAGATGGCGGACACCAAAATGGCCATTTTATCTCTAATATGAAATGTATCTGCATAATTTCATGTCTTCCAAAACTATACATGTAGAAAATATATTATAGATGTCCTTTATACCCCCAAAAAGTATTTTTACTCCTTCAGGTACAGTATCATGTAAATTTATTGCTTTAGAGCTCCGAAGTGAAACATTGAAAAACAGATACCGTCACAATGACGTCATAGACGTCACAGTGACATCACAGTATCTCTAGTGATTAGAATTAACACGTACATTATCCTGTGCAAATCTGGTGGCCATAGCGTAAGCGGTTTTAAAGTTACATAGGGGGGAGGGGGGCTTCTAAAGCCTCCCCCGGTCCCAGAAGGTCGAAAAATGCCCGGTCTGAATAGGGATACGGTAACTTCTAAATATAGGACAACTCTGAAAAACGAGCCCACGTTACCCGACCGCTGGTCTCATTGAACAAATTGACGTCACGGACAAGCGGCCAGGCTGCTGAGTACGATTCAAAATGGCGGCGCGCAGTGTTGGATTTTGGCCCTCTTTGGAGAGGAATTTCAATGGGATTGGATGCACTTTAGAAGCTAAAACCACGGTCAGTAACTCAACTTAGTATTATCTTTTTATTGGCGATTTCAAAAAATACACCGTTTCTGGAGTGACCTTCTCCTTTAATGTAACTGACATTCATTAGCATGAAACGTGACACGGCTTTTAACTGTCTAAGAACTCTTTCTTCACATGTTTCTTCAGAAGGTAGTGCCAACATTCCGGTGGCATAAGTTGTATATAAACCAACAACAGTAGCACAATTTAAAAAGCTCATTGCCTCTCATTCCAGTTGTATCAAAACTATTCTATTCTTTACGAGGCTCTGCCGTTTGGAAATGTGACAAGCTCTTTCTGACTAGAATTGTCATTTGCCTTATTTACAATTCAAAAAGCTCTTTCCTTCCTTTCCATACTATATGTGGTGAAGGTTCTTCTTAGAGTTTGCCTTTAGTATCAAATAATGCTCCTCCTTCGATGCTATGAACCTCAGTCGAAATAGTTAATAAATCAGTTCGTGCTTTCTTGGCTTCATTTGATTTCACTAGTTTCCTTTCCGACGCTGCCATGACATATAATTGTACGGGAACGCTCTTGCAGCCTGGCATAATAAGATTAACCAGGCCTACACTGCCCTGGAAACGCTTTGAAACGAACTGCAAACGAAACTGCATTGTTCACAAATGAAAGCAGCATTTCTTTTTATTTCAATTGTAACTCACCATTTAGACTAACAACATGTGCAGTTAAATATCGGTATTATGCCGGCATTATGCTCGATACTCCAGCTATAGTATCATGCTCAAAATTATGCGGGCATGATTTATCAACCCCTACTTTTCGCCTAACTTCGCCAGCACAGCATCAAGTTTCTCCTCCAATCTTGTGTCAACCTCAGCGAGTTTGGATTCAAATCGAGATTTCACCTCGTTGAGCTCATATTTCACCTCACTAAGTTCAGTTTTCGCCTCGCTGAGTTCACATTTCACCTCACTGAGTTCAGTTTTCGCCTGGGCAAGTTCAGATCTAACCTCTTGCAGTTGTAAGCCTTGGTAGTCAACGTCTTCCCTCGCACACATCTGAAAAAAAAAAGCCGATCAACCAAGCATCTATGATACATGGAGCCTTGCAGTTTGTCTGTTTGATTGTCTGTCTTGTCATGCACTGGGAGCAGTTTGAACAGTTTGAAAGCTTATGCACCTTGCACCTTCCTTATGTAGGAAACTACCATTAAAAACAAAATCTGTCTGTCTTGATGTCTGTATGGCTGTCATAGACAAATGTAAAACTACAGGAAAACATGGAAATTCATATATCATTCCATCCACCACAGGTGGGCGGTCCTAAAACATCACACCGCAAAAACTGCTAATTTAAAGGCGGTCGTTCGTGATAGGCCGGTTTATCGAAGTTCAAAGTACTGTAAAATGGTTAGTTTTACCTTAGCTAATACGCTATTTCCGTATCCCAAAGCAATATAGGGGTGGCGTGGTTTTTCCGGACTGAATTCGACGTATGTCTGATCTCCGTCTGGAATTATCCGGCTCCCGTTTACAGTAAACACAACCGGGACTTGGACTTTGCCACTTCTCTCTCGCTTATCCTCAAACATGACTGTACATCGAATGACGTCACCTCGACGCGATGCAGCAGGGCCTACAAGAAAATAAGACAACACACATTTGTTAGAAATAAAAACGAATATGAAAAATCTTTTTTTCCAGGGAGTGCAGAACAGACAAGACTTTGCCAGCAACAAGAAAAATGCATATTTGTTTGGTACTTTATGGGCTTTGTGTTTCCTGATAAATTCTTACTAGTTTGCTCGTTGACTGCCCCTGCCAAAATTGAGGTCATTAAGAGAAGATTTCAGCGAGCAACGTTACTACGATTATACCTGTAGTATTTTTGCCATCAAAAGGCTCCTCTGCATCAAAAATCCTCTTGTATTCTCCGTGATATTCAACCGTTCCTTCACGCCATCGTACTTCATGCTTTTTGTAACCCTCAAAAGCGACTCCCAGTGCAAACCACTTTGTCTTACCACTTTCGAGAATCATCACCTAAAAAAGAGAAAGAAAGCTTTGCCGGTAAACATCTGTTTGCCCGGGATATACCTCTGATCCACCAACAAATCTAATCAACAACTTGATTCATACCCCTCGCTGTTAATTTGACCGGGGAAGAGGGAGCGTGGGGGAGGGGAGAGGGGGCAAAGAGTTCCCCACTGTCATCACTGACTGCCGATTATCGTGAGCAAGAATGTGGGACGTGTCAGGAAAATAGAAGAGGTTTCTATTTTGCCGATTTTTTCCCGACTATCCCAGTTAATCATAAACACCACTGTCGAACACCATTCAGAGAAATTAGACTAAGAAGCATTTCTGTTAGCATGAAGGGTTTATCAACTTGTGTTGTCCTAAAAACTCGAAATGTCTGGCTTAAAAGAACTATGGGACAAATTACAATTATTTGACGATCGACCGAAAAGTGAATACGAGAAAACCAAGCATTAAAACTCGTCTTACAATGAGGGGAGAAGGACTGTTTTTCAATTGTTATACGAAGGAAATCGCAATCACGCCAGCTCCTTAATCATGTAACAGTAATGTTGGCAGGAGACGAACTGTTTACATTTCAGTTCTAACCACAAACTCAAACACGACTCATTTCAATTTAATTTCAGGTTCACATTTCGCGTTACCTCAAAATGTGGAAATCGGGGCGAAAAGGCAGTCCGGTATATCGCGTCTTCTCTTTTATCTTGCGAAGTGTTTGACTGACGCGTTAAAAGGAATCCCTCGACCTGTATATTACTGGTTTCCCACGCCTATAGATTAAATAAGAAGTACTGTTAAATTGGCACTACTGGATACTGTTTGTTCAAAACGTCCAGCTGCTTGCACCTGTTCCTTACAGTTTCCTTTCCAATATCTCTAACTCCCAACCAACAACGCTATTAAATCAGCATTAAAGGCAGTCCGGCAGTTCTGTAATTTATTTTTATTCTTTAAGTTCCTTACGACCACTCTTTCCGCTGGCCCAGAGTCTAAAAACAATAATTAAATTATTACTTAACTGTAAGTTACTGAGCAACACACGTATTATACAATTTTTCTAATTGGTCTCGCCGAGTGAGTTACTTAGAGTATCGTCCACACGCAGCCAATGTAAGTCACTTTCTGTAAGTTCCTTTACCACAGAATAACACATGACATAAAGGTTAATCCGTTTTGATCCACAGCATTGTAATCTAAAATAGAATGTTTAAGTGAGTTGGACTGTCATTAGACGGCGACGCCCATGATCCAAGCTACGTGGTTCAGCACCTCTCACTTAGCAAGGAGGTGTCTTGTTAATTCTCCCCAAAAGGATCATCTCACACATAATCAGTACCTTTGGACCAGAAGGCAGAAGAGCTTTATCACAGGCGTGTTGTTCTGTAAAGGATCTGTAAAGGACTTGATTAACCATGCTTTCAGTGTTCTTTGTATCGTCAAGCACTTGGTCGAGTTTACCTGAACAAAATAAAAAATATATATAAAAAAATAATAATGCTTTTCCATTTCGCATTCCCTACAGTAATCACTAATGACTGGGGGTGATTAGTACCACTTTTTAAAATCCATTTTTAAAAGGGGTGATTCATGGAAGCGGGCAGGGGTTATTCCAGGGGCTATTATTCTCTCCCGACAAATGCATCAAAATAACGACTCGTTGAGCTCCAGTCTAAAACAGGGTCGTAACGGCATATGGGGTTTCAGGGATTAAAAGGGTAGTATTGGGGATCAAAAGCGTGGGATCATGGAACGAGTGTCTAAGATAAGGGATCACAAAGCATGCGATCGTGATTAGAAGTTTTTCGAGGAATTAGAGATCGCCTTGAGAAAGGTAAAATTTGTCGGATCTTGGGTTTAAAAAAAATCAGCTTTTTGGAGTCAAGAAACAAAAATTTTAGTACACTTATGGCCACGAATTTGGTCAAATTTAAAATTGCTTTTTTTTCTGAAGCGTAAAAAACTTTTATCGATATGAAATTTTCCTCTAAGATTTGACTCAATGGTTTGTAGAATATGTTAAAAAGGGAGCATCGTGGTGGCCTTAGTTAAAGTTTCAGGATTATTTAAATTATTACACTCCTGGATTTCATTCACCGCCTGAGAGGTAAGACCACACTACACGAACCATGCAATTAGGAAACTTAAGCACAGACAATTGTGAGCCATGGGCAGCAACAGGAAGGTGTGTGCTTTCCTTTTCATGCATCAGTTTTGACATCATCACGTTAATAGCAAGCCACCAGACACCAAAACAAGAGTTCTTTGGCGTTTGATGAGAACGAAAACAATCTAGGAAAGGGAACATTCAGTTTCTAGTTATCGCTCGCTCACGAATGAGTGATTTTAATTTCCCCAGTAAATCGTTACAGAGCGTTACCTGTTGGAGGAAAGGAATCCCCGTATTTGAGCCTGTAAGCAAGCTGAAGAACGTCTACTATTTTGTCCAGCGATGCTTCCTAAAACGGGAATTAAACATTTATAATCTGCTAATGAGATTACTCTTGCAAGGTTCCCTGGTTATTTTTAATATTTTTATCAAAGCATATGATGCTTTAATGTATGACAGCATATGAAGCTTTCCTGTATTTGCACGAGTAATGGAATTTCAGCAAAACAAAACAAAACAAACAAACAAGCAAACAAATCAGCACCACACAGACCCCAACAAACAAACAAACAAACAAACAAACAAACAAACAAACAGGCAAGCAAAATTAATTAGATCTTTTTTTCCAGTTTTGCAAACTCTTATTATCACGTTGGCGTCTCATGTAATAGCTTCAATACGCGAATCATGAAAGTAAAAGGAAACGCTCTGGCGTGCGTTAGACCCCCCCCCCCCCACACACACACACACACCATTTCGGTTTACGAGGCATTTTATTGCCCTCTATTCGCGACAGTTGCTTTGATATGACATCCCTTTCAAAAACAGCAGCATGAGTAACTCGAAGTTTAATTACTTTTAACGAATAACTTACTTGAAATCCTTCTGATTCATCTGCTCTATCTGCTTTCTTCTTTCGTAGACAATAGAACCCCACAGCGAGAATAGAAATGATATTGAAAGGAACAGGTATGGGATGATAGTTTCGGTACGTCTGAATTGTAATAGCTTTCTGGAAAGCCCACTCCTTCCGAGAATTATCCTGAAAAAAACGTTCGTTAAAATGTCATCATCATACTTTGATTTTTGACCCACACTTTCACTTTAATGTTGCGACCGAGCCTTAAATTGTTTCTTGGTGATTGAATGCTTCACGCTAAGCCCAGTGCGTCAGCAGATGTGAAAGAGAGAAATAATTATAACTGAAATTTACTCATCAAAAGATATTGCAGTTTCATCAATATCACTGGTTCGCTACTGATGTTATACGACGCAGAATATAACTAAGTCCTACCTTATTTCCATAGCGCACGTTTTTAAAATGCATTTACACTGTTTGTTTCCTTCATTCTTAACCCTATTTAGCCTGGAGAGAGAGAGAAGGGGGGGGGGCACATTGTGCCCGCGCTGAATTTAACGAAATATAACTTTTAAGCGGCTAGAGGAATAACCACCAGATCTCGTGACTTTTCCTAAAATTTATCAGAGAAACTTTTCCTTTGTCAATGACGTGCCTATGATGATTGACGTTTCCATAGCAACCGTCTACTCAGGAGTGTATTTTGACTATTTTCTGTCTTTTTTCAGTCTTTTTTTCAGTTTCTTCCTCTTCGTTTGTAAGAAGAAGATAATCCTTGACTTTTGTTGTGCTTGTTGTGATTAAGTATGATTCTTAGAACAAATTCATATGTTTTTCGATGTCGTCATTGTCAACTGTATGACTACAGGATAGGATTGAAGATGACGGCCTCAATTCAAAATGGCTGTTCTGTGATGTCATTGTGACGTCATGACACGTCCTAAGCCCAATCTGTTAAGGTAATGACGTGCTAAAAACGTGCCAAGTTTCACCACAAGAGCGTTAATACTTTTCGAGATCCCCCCCCCCCAACCCAGGCTCAGAAACCAAATAATTTGCGTATCATCTCGTGGTTGAGTATATTGTAAAACAATAATTATTCCACTTAATTTGGTCGTGAATGGACTCATAGCCAATGCAACTGGACATTGCTGGCCATGAGTTAGATAGATAGATAAACTTTATTTTAACACGATAATAATAAAAGCTAAAAGCTTGTGGGGTCGTGTATTTAAATTTAAAATTAAAATTACGATTAAAATATCTAAAATTACAATTTATGTTTACAGTAAAATTAATTATTTAATTAATTACTAACTAGAACTGTTACTATACTAGATGATTAAAATAAACTAACTAAAGCTAATTATATATAAAATCACTATGTCTGTGGCGGGTTGTTGAAGCCGACAGGGCGTTAAAATTAAAATCTTTAAAATATGCTCTATTTACAACATGCTTTCTTAGCTCTAAAAAACTTGAAAAACTCTTCTGTTGATTGTGGTATTTAACAATGTTCCAAAGTACAGATCCCTTGTATCTGAGTGAATCCTTCATGAATCGCGAGTTGAATCTTGGTATCGAAGATAGTTGTTTTCCTCGGAGCGAATAGCCGTGACTGGAGTTGTCTAGTATCGATTTCATCAGAAGCTCGGGCAGGCTGTCGTTGTTTGCCTTATAAAATAGCCTAAGGATGTCGAGCTTATAATACAGGGAAAAGGTAGACCACTGATCATATTTGAGCACTTCATTTGACGGCATGTCCTTGGGCAAGTTGAAAATAATTCTTGCCGCCCTACAATGTAGTCTTTCTATAGAGTCTAGCATGTCAGAGTTACAACACGATCCCCATAAAACTAAACCATATTTTACAGAGGGTAGTATCACTTTAAAATAAAAGTCCTTTAGCACGGCCTTTGGGAGAAATCTGGATCGTTTCAGTAAGTTCAGCTTATTAGCAAAACTTTTCTTGGTCTCTAGTGCATGAGGTACCCAGCTTAGGTTACGGTCGACAGTCATACCCAGCAGGCGCGTTTTTGTAACGCATCTAAGAATTGAGGTCCCTAGTTGTATTGGTGCATGTGGCCCCATCGGGGTTACTTTACTGAGTAACATCACTTCACTCTTTCCTGAGTTCATTAGAACTCGATTTCGTACAATCATTGCCAAAGACATGCCGATGGACGAATAAAACTCTAAAGAAAACAACAAAACAAACAACGAAAGGGGAACAGTAGAAGGAAATTATAAGCTAACGGATACGATTACAGCTCTAAGGTTTGTAGCTGACAATATGCCTTCAAGGAGTCGCACACAACGGAATTTAGGTTCGACACGTTGACGCAAACGTCTCGTGGACCGAACAAATTGACCGAACATAAGTAGCAGTCTGTACTTACCTGCACTCGCTGGTACGTGTTGGACAGCAACGCAATGAGCATGTTAATGAGAAGGATGATCGCCATGACAAGATAAGCGGCAAATAACAGATGAGCGAGAGTCTCTGATAAAGAATCACTTGATTTGAAGAAATCCAATCCATCGGATAAATCCAGCAAAGACAGGCCAAGCTGAGAAGTTATCTTCCACCAGCTAGAATAATAAGAAAAAAAAAACAGAAGAAAAATTAAAACAAACTTAAATATGGATATAAAGTGCCATTAGATAAATACTGGGCCACTTAGTGCGCGTCTTCTTTCCTTATTCTAACGCTGCTTTTTCTAATTTTATGTCGCTCCCTAAGACATTTGATGATGACAATATTGACACTCCTTTTACCAAGGTGGCTCTCCAGAAAAAAAACGAAAAAGGCAAAAAAGCAAGTGGTGGAATTTAATTTACTGAAAGTTAATTAAATTTTATGGTCCCCCTTCCTCCACCTCATAAAAATGTTAATATATTATTGTATCAAGGTGCTGACATGTGCGGCTGTTTTCATTGCATTGGAAGCGGCGGGTGGAGGGGTATATCGCAAGATAGTTTGCTAAGCTTAAAGGAAACCTAACCATCTTTGTTGCCTTAGTATGAAACGGAAAACGAACAACTTTGTCAAAAGGGTTCAACATCATTGAGCGGAGTGAGCAAACGGGTACGACATCTCCATTCAAAATTGTCAAACTGATTGTTTAATTAACCCTTGGACGTACCTCTTGGGTTTTTTTCAACAATGTTTTGAAAAGTTTTTCCATTTGGTAGATAGCCAGTGAAGTAAATATGATGAGGTAGATCTAGATATTATGGGTTGTGGCGCTGCTGGGGGACTGTGTCCTCATTCAAAATGGAGGCCAAGATGGCCACCATCTTGGGTTTTACTCAGAATTAGAAATTATCAAGAGATGGCAGCATGACATAATTAAACACTTTGGAGGCATTTTGTGCTTTTTTCACCGAAAAAGGGTTAAGAAACACAACACACATTTTTATCCAAAAATGGCTTGACCACACCCTAATTGTGACGTCATATCTCGTAACCATAGCTACTGATTCTCACAAACCTTTGCCAAAAAGGGTCGTAGAGATATGCAGCCATCATACGGCAGGTTCTGCTAAAACATCATCTTGGGAAAAAAAATTGAAACTTGTTGAACGTGTTTGGCCACCCTGTTGAATGATGTTGGATGTTGATGGAATATGTAAATTGGTGCATCTTGCACGTGCATGTGTTCAGCATTGTTGCACGTGCCAGCCAAACGAATTCAACATTGTTTTTACCCCTGAGAACAAAAGAGAAGTTGAATCGCCACCATTCAGCATCGTGCGACACGGTAGCCAAGCGCGCCAACGTTTGGACGAGGCCTAAAAACATACACTCACCAGAAAATGCCACTTTTGTTGCACGTACTGAAAAGAAACAAACATCTATAAATAACTAGTGTATGTATTATCCGTTGTCACGTTCCTGTCTTAAATAAGGCGCACTGGCATTCCTGTGAAATGTGTCGCACGGTTAGAGACACATGTGGGCCTGTTGGGACTTGTGGACGACACAGGTTGCTTACCATTTACTTGGGAAACCGGTCAATTGCGGTTTGGGCAAATGGTAAGGAAATTTCCGTATAAGTGGAAAATCCGTTCGGGACTGGCGCTTACCGTTTGCAGAAATCCCTCCCATTTACGAAAAAATTTGCATGACGGCGACGACTAACGAGAAGGTCACAAAACAAAAGCTTTAATTAACAAAACAACGACTTTCTTGGCCGTTTTGTGCACAACTACAACATGAAATGACAAAATTCAAAGTTTGGTGTAGAACGCGAACACACGACGGTGAATTTTCGTTTTTTATAATAATAATAATAATAATAATAATAATAATAATAATAATAATAATAATAATAATAATAATAATAATAGTAATAACTTTATTTACGGGTCAAGTGCACCCTGTAAAGACAGGGCGCGAACTGGGGACACATAGCTATTTTCTAATGAATTATCTATTGAAACGCCGTCATTACAAATTCAGCTCCTGGATAATTCGACTACATTAACTGGGCAAAACGAGTCGGAATAATCGCCAAGAAGTTTAAAAGATTGTGAAATCATTTAAAAGTGACTATTCCTTCCCGTCACCTTCGTGGTTCCTTATAGCTCTCTAATTTTGGGACAGAAAATGGCCGCGAGAGCCTGCAACTGGTATCAAAGATCAGGTTTAAACAAATGGAACACGAATTTCCGTTTGGAACATTCCGTCCGGAAAAGCAGGACTACCTTTTCAGACGTTGCGTTGCTCCCGGAAATTTCCCACTGGGACTACCACAGGTAGCCAAAGCTTGACTATGACTGAAAATTAATAACATTTTATGAAATGAACAGTGTTTCTTTGTTTATGTCTTACGTACTTGCTATCTAGGACAAAAATTCGATCTCCGAGCGAGAATAAGCGTCTTTCTAATTTTTGCTCCCAATTAGTATAATAATGTTATGCAAGGTTGCACACTAATCTGCCATTTCACTCGCACAAAAGCATACCTCTTTTTTCCCTGCTAGCAGAGGCCCCTTTTCCTTTGTATTCGCTGAGCTGACGGACGGGACGAAAAGCGACCTCTGCCATGGGTCGAAACTCCCTTTGATTCAACCGCCGTCCATGGTCGTGGACGGCGGTTTCCGAAACGCATGCTCCCTGTATTGTTTGCTGACCGTGACTTGAGCCCACTCTATCTCGCGCATTCCTTTACAGTTATTCCGCTGTCATTTAGTGAGCCCGCATAGTAACATGCCGTCTTGGAAAGAGGACTAAACTCGTGGAGAGTTACGTTTACTTTCTCTCGTTTTTGTTAACATGGACGAAGAAACACTCGACAAGTTAAGGAATGGAATTTAGAGCGAAGAAAACATCTGTCAAGGCGAAGGACAACCTTCCACCTCAAAAGATTTTTCGAGCTGCGGACTTTCTGTGAAATGGTCCAGCACTTCTACGAGTCTACGGTAGAGTAAATTCCACATTTGATTGTAAATTTGTATCGAAATCGCTTTTTAATTGAGGGATTCTTCATATTCCTTACAGTTCTCGTAAAAGTTTCGAAAAACATGCACAGTTCGTATCACCAAATGCTCTTCAAAATAACTTGCACATCGAGCGAAATCGCTTGCGCGTAGCTTCCCTCGAAGAAAGAATTGAACGCGTTTGGTCTTCAGAAACAAGAAAAGACGTGTTATAATAAATGTATTATTTAGAAAAGCTTACTGTCTCATCTTCTGTGTACCTTCATTCATAAAATTTCGAAAATTAGTCATCTGACATAAACAGACACAAATGCTCTGTTGTGGTTTGATTTCACGCGCGAGACAACATGAGAAATCTCTTGCGGAAATTTTCAAAATTTTGACTTTGAGATTGTATAATTCTTAATTAACAACTGGTGTATTTTATCTAAAAGTAAGAATTTTTAACTATTCTAGATCAAGTGAGTGTTGTTTTTTCGAACCTATAAATTGTCCTTTCGTACTGCACATGGTTTGTTTATTACCAACTGCTAATTTAGTGAAGCGATCATAAAACAAGCAGCCTTCAATGGGTTAATTTCTTTTTGATTCCTGGAGTTGTGGTCATGTTAAAAAAGCTTCCTTGTCCAGATAACTTGAAATTAATACCGTAGATTAGACAATGACTATCTCTAGACGAACTGTCTACTTTTTTTAGGGTTTTGGTGAACTCGCCATTCACGACAACAAAACTGTGCAGGTGTTTTTTGGCGCGCTAATTTAGAAAGGTGGCAGTCGCCAGCTGATCACGTGCTAAAAGCATCACGTGACGTTTCGGTCGCTAAGTAACCGTGGCGCATGCTCAACACAGTTCATTTCGACCCATGGCAGAGGTCGCTTTTCGTCCCGCCCGTCAGCTCAGCGAATGCAAAGGAAAAGGGGCCTCTGCTAGCAGGGAAACCTCTTTTCACTAAATGAGCTATATTTCTTGAAATGCGCCATTCCCACTCACAATTTCCTCAAACGTGAATGAATTCATAGTCGAAAAACAACTATACGCCGGAAAAGTTCCATCGTTCCCAACATTTGTCACCATAAACGGCAATATTTTGAGCTTCTTGTATAAGAAATCAAATGTCGGTATTCGACCGCCGACCTCTGCGCACAAATATATACAAATATGCTAAATAAATCGTACAAGACAACATCTACTGTGTCGGGGAGGCGTGCACGGTGAGCAAGAACAAATAGCCACGCTTCAAACATAAAACGTCGCACACCAACACAGTAGCTTTTATCATGTCCACGCCATTGTGCGAATTGTCCAGTGAGAAGAGAACAGCGAGATGAGATTAGCATATTTGCATATATTTGTGCGCAGAGGTCGGCGGTCGAATACCGACATTTGATTTCTTATACAAGAAGCTCAAAATATTGCCGTTTATGGTGACAAATGTTGGGAAAGATGAAACTTTTCCGGTGTATAGTTGTTTTTCGACTACGGATTCATTCAGGTTTGAGGAAATTGTGAGCGGAAATGGCGCATTTCAAGAAATATAGCTCATTTAGTGAAAAGAGGTATGCTTTTGTGCGGGTGAAATGGCAGATTAGTGTGCAACCTTGCATGATATTATAATACTAATTGGGAGCAAAAATTAGAAAGACGCTTATGCATGGTTCAATTTTACCTGTTACCATCCCCCCCCGGGCAACCCCGGGGACAAGTCCAGCCCTTCGGTCCCGGGGGTGGGGAATTGTTTGAAGCCGTCTTGTCCCGGGGGGAGGGGGGTGGGGCAAATCGAATATAACTTCTTGTTGTTCTTGTGAAGTACGTCACTTCTCGGTTGACGCCGGACCGCGTGGAGAAGACTGCCTATTTCCAGTAAGAATCTCTAGAATTTGCAGCAGATTGGTAAGAGAAGAATAATCTCTCAAAATTAAAATCTGTATTCGAAGGTACTTTTATTTTAAATTGTTAAACGAATGTGCCTTTGATGTGTACTCGAATGGATGGCGTTCGTCACAAACAAAGAAATATTTCTTCAGCGTATTTATGTATATTCTAAGACGACTTAAGAAGACTTTATATGAAAACGGATGCACGGCTTTCTATTAAACAGAGGTGTCAGTCCAGTGTTCATTCTTATGAAACAAGCTAAGAAAAACTCCTTTAAAATGCTGCCATCAATTTTCATTCACGGGCCTCTTGTGCGTATGTGCTATATGTAGAATAAATCACGTGGCGAAGACCATTTCTTTACTCGCTAGCCGTAGGCCAGTGCGGTTAGAGGTTTTTCTTCAGTTTTCTTCTTTTCAGATATAGACATTATACATGTAGTGTCCTTCGTTCAAGAAACTCTAGAAAAGCGTTTAAGTTCTTATCAAAACGTCTGGTTTTGCTATTGTACGGAAATCAATATCGTAATCTATGCTTTGTACACAAAACAATGTATCTGTGGTCGATGAGGAGTCCCAGGGGTGGGGAATAGATCGCCAAATGAAAACAAAATTGCAAATCCCCAGGGGTATGCCCGGGGGGGCATGGTAACAGGTAGAATTGAACCATGCATTATTCTCGCTCGGAGAGCGAATTTTTGCCCTAGATAGCAAGTACGTAAGACATAAACAAAGAGACAGTTTATTTCATAAAATGTTATTAGTTTTCAGTCATAACTCAAGCTTTGGCTACCTGTGGAACGACCCGAAAAGTCGTGTACCATTTACAGTTCCAACCGGAATTTCCGGAAAGCTTTTGTAAATGGTAAACAACCACAGTTTATTAGGCGAACAATTCCACGTGCTTTGTTCTGCACAACAGAACACTGCGGACCAAGCACGTGCTGTGACTCGCGTGACGCGTCGCCGGCGTTGTGTTGTTTTATCCAATTTGCGAATTGTAAGGATTTATATCGGATTGTAATCGGCTGCCTAAAGTAGAGTAAGAACATGAGCTATAGGAAATCGGAGGAGAACAGGGATATTTGCAGAAGAAAATGTGGAGATCGAACGCACAAGACAACAGAACTGACGGTAAGGTGATAAATTTATTGCAATGTCGACATATTTCAGCGCTGTTTCCTTGAAACAACGTTCGGTGAGAACTCGAACTACATGTTTCCTATAGCTCATGGTATTAGAACTTGGCAGTTTTTGACAGGTGCGCTGAATTAAAAGTTCCAGAAAACAAGACGTTTCGGGGCTACTGCCTCTTCCTCAGTGATTAAGACGCAACAAAAAGTAGACGTAAATACGTGTGGAAAATGTTCGCTAATTCAAAGTATACCCCATTTCAAGTGCATAGAATTGAAATAAAATGGCTTAAAGAAACTAAAATTGCTTTCCTTATGTGGTGTTTGGCGCTGTGGAGCTTGTAGAAGGATAGTGCGGTCATAGAAGGTCACCGTTTGAAATATTTTAATATTAAAATTTAAAACGGTGACTTTTTAATATTTCAAACGGTTTTTGAAAATGCTACCCTGCACTGTACGACTCGTTTTGCGCATGAAAAACACGAGTTATCTCTCAAACGAAAAAGAGAAGATACAACACAGGTGATAATTTGTACTTCTTCACTTACGGGTTCTTTTCGGTGTCTTCTTCAACCATAGACGTTTCGGCCACAAATACTTTAGTTATTATGCTTGAAAAAGCCAGAGTGATTACGATAAAATGTAGCACTACTACAACTGCGTCTCTAATGATGTGAAACAAGGCGATTTGAATTGTGCCAACTCCTTCAAATGTCTCTAAAATGGAACCAAAAGCTCTGAAAGTAAGTAGCATGGTGTTCAAGCCATAGAGATAACCGGCGATCTGCAGCAGCCGGTTGTTCGTTACTGGTTCTGACTCCACCCATGTGACTATTCTGAGCGGGAATATCGCACAGACGAAGACGGAGAGGATGACAAGGTCAAAAACGTTCCAACGATCTCTATTGGAAAAAGAAAAAGATCAATAAATGCATCAAGACTCCATCCGCACGTCTTACGTGTTTACTTTTAAGCAAAAGCTAGTCGCAGAATAAACTCGTTGAACATGTTACAGTTTTACTCTACGAGGTTGCTGGAGAGAGAAGCGTAACATAATAAAGAGTCCCAGAGAACCTTCAAGTCAATCGCTGTCAAGATTTTTTTTGACACCCTTAGTGCTCTTATTTTATGGTCTTCCGTAATTGGTGATGGGTGGTCTTTCGTAATTGGTGACAACAGCTATGTAATCAACAACAACAACAACAACATCATCATCATCATCATCACCATCATCATCATCATCAACAACAATAGTCCATTATCCTTCTTGCATACTCATTAGCATTTAGTTATGGGAAGGTCATCCCAGACGAGCAAGCTCGCTGGGGAAGACACGAAGGTGCTAATAGAGTAAACAGAAGGGGTGGGTGGGTGGGTGGGGCGACTCACACCAAATTTAGTCAAACTGACAACTATGAATAATTAACACACGCTTATATAGTATGCGCGAAGTCTAATGAATATTAATAAGCTATAAAAATAGTCCGTTATCCTTCTTGCATACTCATTAGCATTTAGTTATGGGAAGGTCACCCCAGACTGCGCATATCGCCGTAGAATCCCCCTAGCTAATCCAGATAGATATACCAAATAGAACCCTTATCCTACCCAATCCTTAACTAAATTAATTTCCCCAACCCTAACTGATCTTCAAAGCGCCTTCAAACAAGAATTGTCCCTTAACGGCAACCAAGAGACAACTAAATCTACTATAGAATGCTAGTAAAACCACGTAAATTATTGTGCTCCTTGTTAACATCCGCTAAATCTATTTTTAACGAAGACAAGGCGTGAGCAGCTCCACCAGGGTTAAGGTTACTCCGCACCTTCGCGGGTATCCTCGTGGAAAAAATTCGTATGTGCGCCATTTTAAAGGAAAACACGGCAAATTATATATCGTTGGAAAGCTTAATAAATGTAGATCTAGGAAAAAATATAAATTGCCGGTTTCTTCAATTCCGCAAGAGAAAATCGCAATCAACCGCGAAAATGACCATGTGTCATTCAATTAAATTAATAGGGTATCAAATCCAAGCGCATTGGCAAAATAACTGCACAGTGTTAATCCCAAAGGATCAATCATCAAAACTGTGTCAGCATTTTTCGATATTCTGACTGGTTATTTTTTAATTAATCTGTCAAGTTCGAGAAGCCAAGAATACGCGATAGGCATTGCATTAAAGATCGCCACGGGTGAAATATTGTAAATTTCAAAAATCCCCAACATACTTTTGTTTCACAACATCTAAGGAACGTTTAGGCCAAATTTCACAGAAATCTGCCGAATTTTGGTACCCTATCAATTCATTTGTTTGCCGGAATGACGCGTGGTTATTTTCGCAGTCATTTTTGCAATTTTCTTTTGTGGAATTAAAAGAACCGGCAATTCATATTTTGTTCTGAAATCTGCATTTATTAAGTTTTCCCACGATATATAGTTTGCCGTGCTTTCCTTTAAAATGGCGCGCAGACGAATTTTTTCCCGGAGGGGACGGGAAGACACCCGCGAAGGTCCGGAGTAACCTTAAGTAGTGGACAGGGACTTCCAACCCACGTGATCCATGATTGCATCAAGCTTTGTTCCAACGATTGCCACAGAAATTTCACAGCCACTTCGCAAGCCGTGTAGGGCGACGCTCCGATTAGCAAAGGGTGGTGTCTGACTAGCGTACATCGAGAGTCGCGCTTGTGTCACGGCCGACTGTGAAAACCCTCCCCTGATGGGTTCAAGGGCCTGAACAAGAATCCTTGTCCAACAGGGATCTTCAATAAACCGCACAAACTAATGTTGACCTCCACTGCAGTGACTGGGCCTACAGATGAGTCTGCATGACGCTTAAGGGCAAAACTGTTTGAGGTGCCGTCTTACAAATCAAGAAATCCACAACATCATCTGGTATTGCCGTGCACATGTCTCTTTGTGTAGTAGATTCTAAAATTTTCTTAAATTCTATTTCTAATGCACTCTCTTGCTTCTGATACGGAGTGGATTGTTGCCTAGCAACCCAAACTTGCTTGCACCCCATTATACAAGACAGGTCGATAGCCACATCGAGACTCTTCATGGTTTGGCAGGCCCTCTTTTAAAGTTGATAGCCACACCTCTGACAATAGCGAAAATCATAATCATTGGATTTGGAACAAACCAGGCACGATACTGATGGTTAGAAGAGTCTGGGTACCATCGGCAGAGGCTGAAAGAAAAAAGTTTGTCCTTTTGGGCTGTTCACGACGTGGTTCGTCCAATCCAAAACGCCCAAAAGGTCATGGGGGATGAACCAAGTACAGTGCCATGTTTTGAAGGGAAAAGGAGCGCATCAGCTGACCCTTTCTTTGGACACCAAAACTCTTTTGAGTTGCCAACACGTTCAATAACGGCCACCACCCGGGCAAGGGGGACATCTTCGGTACCACCATTATAACAACTGCATTCGTTAACGCAATGAAGCGCAAAAGAGGGCCAACCAATGAGAATGGTAGAAACACGTAGGCGTTAACACGGTTACCATCGCAAACAGAGAGGTCCTGATTGAAGACATTGACACCCGACGACTTAGGAGTAGGGTAGGGCGTAAAATGCCTCAACGGGTTCCCTTGCTTGTCACGTTGAGCGTTCGAGTCTAACGACATCATGTCAAGATCATGATAGTTAGTGCCCCCAAAATAGCGCTGCACAATTTCCCACGATTAGAGGAAAGCATAGCATCAGAGCGAGACAGTCGTCTGGAAACCAAGCCGCTCGATTTAAGTGTGAAGAACAAAAACATGTTTAGGGAAAGATTTCTGTCTACCTGGAACCGGAAAATGAGCTGCGAAATCTGCATTAACTCTCTAGAACGTGGCCCACATCCCGACCAAGCATGGAAAACCACCATGCTGTCTACTTGCGCATCGATCCTGCAATCGGAGACGCTTTCGGGTAGGGACTGTAGTCCCTTGAGAACAGCCCACATTTCCTTCACGTTTATGTGCTCGTTCCTTACGTCTTCATCCCGGTAGTCACCAACAGATATGGTTCCAGAGGGGAGAAAAGTTTCCGCTTCCCACCAGAAGGACTACGCGCTTGAGGTAAAGGAGATAGCTACGTGACGTTCACTTCTCCACCGAATTACACAATCTCTTCTCGCAAAACCGGGGACAAATCCACCTCGCCACCTTTGGAAGTCTTTGCTATTGCCACCGAATTTACCCGCCGGAAAGGCCAGCGAGAAGGAAATACATTTTCCCATCAACCTCTGAAGAGACTTTAAGTACATAGTGGATTGACGCAAAAGTATTTGTTCTCGTAATGGGGCAATCTTAATCTTCTCCTCGGGTTTGCGGAAGGCCTGAGCTATAAATTCCACAATCATTCCCACATGTTGGGTCTGGGTGACAGGGGCAAGAACGCATTTAGAGTTGTCCAGAAAATAACCCAAGTTCACAAGAACTGTACAAATTATGTACAAAGCCACCTCCGCCGATTGATAACTATAAGCAGGAGTTCTCTGTGATAATGGCGCGACAAAAACCTTCCGAAAATAAAAAAACAGCTCCCCGTTTAAGTGATCGTCGATATAAAGAGAACATGCTACCCCTAAACTTCTGAAAAAAGTTCGTGGGACCCATAGGGAGAATTCTTTCAGCCGAAAGGGAGCGTAATTCCAACCAGCCACCACCCTTGCCACTCAATACCAGGGGCTTTCCTGGCTTTACGCGAAATACGCGAATGCGTACCAGAATTTTTGCCCTTAATATGACATTTCTTTATTTGACGGGTGTAATACAGAAGAGGAAATTACGAACTGATATACAGATGAGTAGGTAATGTTGTGCAATTTCAATGTTGGTACTTTCTTTAACACACTTGCGGAAGAGTGCGCCTGGGCGTATTATATTCTCTCCTCGCCTTAGACTTTCATGTAAAACTGACATAAAGTGCAGGCGATTGTATAACAGGAAACCCAAACTCTACTGGAAAACGCAATTAGCTATAGCCTAAGTTATGATGCGAGAAGAAGAGTACGATTGAAATAATGTTTTTTTCTGACTGTAATCATACGTGTAACTATTTGTCTCCCTTCGGCTAAGTATCATTTGTCCCCTTGAACTATTCTAATTATAATCAACTATTCGTTGATTAAAGTAATAACGCAGAAATAGAAATTAGAATACACGTACGAAGTGAGGAACTCCCACAAGCCTTTCCAGTGAGAAAAGGGTATCAATCATCCATATAGATTTAGGAACCCGGCGTCAATACATAACCTTGGCTTCTGCGGCTCGATCGTCATCGGGAGGACAAGGTGGGGCGGCCTAACTTCTCGCACTCTACCCCAGACACGGATTGCTCCCGTCTCAATGCGTTGTAAAATTGCGTCCGTGACAAACTCCGAAAACTGTTTACATGAATGGTGGTTTTTGAAAACCCTGGTCGAAGGTTACGCACTGGCATACTTAATGCCCATATAAGATCCCTTAAAAGGGTTCATGAATTTTAATGTCCACACCATGCTCTAACCACTCGAGCACGTCCTTTGTCATTTCATGCCCTTTCAAACGATTTTTCCCAGAGATCAATGGGGTTGCGGAGTTTACCAGGCTTAAAAGTCTCCGGATCACGACAAACAGGTCACCCAGGTTAGCAGTTTCTCCCTGAGCAATTCCACGACTATGTGCCAGACAATTATCACTTGTGGTCATTTTCTCCGAACTCGGGTTTCCATTCAGGGATATCTAGCGTATTTCCCTCTGCTTAGCCCTCTCCTCAGCTTCTAGGGGCACAAAGGTCATTTTTTCTTCCCTGAGCCGTTTTGTTTTAGGCTAAAACCAAAAAATACCGAAAGGAAAATGATCAAAAGAGGATGCTCTTTCAATAGGGGCTGCAAACCCGACTTCGGAGAAAATGACCACCGTAGCCCGAGAAATCGGGCTCAAGGGCATGGCTATGGGCAAAACGCTTGTGGGGTCACTTCTCCAACCTCGAGACTACAGAGTTACAAAAATAAGAAGAAAACAGATAGCCGTGCGTATCCAATACAGTGCCTAAACTCTTTATTGTCGTCAAATCCAGGGACAACCCTCAATTACATTTTAACAAGTCACTGTAACTGGCTCCTCTTAGGTCATGCGTTTCTCCGGGTAGGTACGGGAAATGTGGTCCGGATCACCACATACCCAACATTTTTATCCGACGGCGGCCTAGAGCTCCGATTGCTACGTCTGGAGTATGGAGCTCTCCGCGTCCGTCCCACGAACGGCCCTTGGTTCACGGGGACGGGTCCTTTTGTTCAGTTTAACTATGACTTTTGCCACCTCAGCCACCTCTTTCGGAGAAAACCAACTTGATTAGGATCTGCTGAAGGGCTGGGTTATTTATCAATGGGCGGCACTGCCTTAGCACTATCTCAAAACGAGTGGCTCTGTCATCCTTCTTGTCCTTTCTAACGTTAACTACTTCATCAAGCGCAGCAATCACAGGATAAGTGTCAAAAAAGGCCGCTGGGCGTGAAATCACCATCTGGAGGGACGATAGAGCAGATTCAACCGCCGATGAATCAATTTTCCTTTCCCAATCGTCCAATTCCTTCTTGAGCGCTCCGACCGTTGTGGCCGGGACCTAACAAAGAAAATACTATACAACTCCGCATTTTAAACACCCACTTTCACATTGTGCTACTGTTATCGTTTCCACAGAAACCCAACTTCCAATCTCAAACGAGATACCTTGCACCTCTCTTAATATATACATATATACATTATCATAATGTTCTTTATTTTCTTTCACATCACCTCGTGGAACAGAGCAACCAGATCCTTGACCTACGATAACTTTATCGTTATTCAATCGAATTCTCATACACATGCTCTCACCGCCTTCCTGTCACAGCCACCGCGTGGCACAGGGCAAAAGTCCTCGACACACTGCTCTCTCAGTCCCTTTTCTTTTAATACTACCACGTGGCATCCGTCTCCCCACTCTATCGGACCGCGACCAAATATTTTTTCTTTTTTCCGCCACCACGTGGCACAGAACAAAAGTCCCCGCCACACTACTCTGTCGGTCCTCGACCGTTTTTGTTTTTTTTTTTGTTTTTTTTTTTTTCTCACGCCAACTCATGGCACAGAGCAAATGTCCTCAACACACTGCTCTACCGGTCCTCGACCGAATTTATTATCTTTTCCACGCCACTTCATGGCACAGAGCAAAAGTCTGTGACTCACCACTCCGTCGGTTCCCGACCGAAACTCCTTTTTTTCAATGGAAATTTACGCCACTTTATGGCACAAAGCAAAAGGTTCATGAGCCGCCTAAATTACGCAATCGGTCCTCGACCGAAACAAGCAACTCCTCAAACGATTTAATTTACCAAACATCCAAGAAAAGACAAGCATAACCATAACAAAGCTAAAGCGACTAATTATCACACAAGATTCGCAACACGTCTGTGAGGAGCAAAACGAATAAATTACCGAGCACGTGCTCCAAGTGCGAAATTCAAAAACGGATTTCCTTGGTCCAAGAAAAGACATAAACGAGAAATATAACATCCAACAAAAAATAACCATCAAAACCCAACTGTATACAAAAGTGAAACACCAAAAGTAAAACTACCTCAAGGTTCTCTGTCGAGCTCGGCTTATTCGTCACAGTGGCATAACCTTGGGAAGAATTTTCGGTTGCCTCTAAATATTCGCAACAGCCTGTGGTGTCGACGACGTTGATGGAGAGGTTTGCTGAGCAGAACCTATAAGAGGCTGTTTAACTTCTTGGACCTCGGCTTGGGCGTTCGGCTGGGACAGACGCGCGGTTATTATCGAAGCGACTCCAACCAAAAGTTAGTCAAACTGACAACTATGAATAATTAACACATGCTTATATAGTATGCACGACGTCTAATGAATATTAATAAGGTATAAATAGAAACTACTTCCCTCTCTGGATTTAAGTTGAAAAAGCTATTAAACTAAGGTAACAAATGAAATAACAAAATAGCAATATTATGTACCTTAAATAACTCCTTAATGCCTTTAGTTTCATTTTCTTCTCTTCAGAACGTGCCAAATCTACAACCTGCTTGATTTCCGTAAAAAGTCGGCCAACGAGAAAAACTAAAACAGCCCGCTCTAGACCGCTGAATGCGAGTTGTGAAGACTCGACACAAATTGCAAAGTGCAGTCCAAGGAGGACCAGGTAGCTCAGCATATCCCGAAGAAAAATGAAGTAGGGAATTGTGAATATTTTCTTGTACATCTCGTACAGTGCTGTGGAGTAAGTTGATGGGGAAAATGTCTGTAAAAGGTTTAGCAAAATATTACGCGGTTACTGACTAAGAGCCAGACGGAAAAAATATTTGTCTCGAAGTCACAGCATGCAAACCGAGCCTAGCAAGGTTCACACACCAATGTCATGGGAGTCAGGTATTTTCCCCTCTGCCCTGACAACAACGGTATTTTATCCTATCTTGATTGGATATTTAAAAAAGACCTCTTTCAGGAATATTAAATTGCATGCTGTCAACGTTGCTTGAAAGCACCATTGGGTAAACAGCTGATCCACCCCTCCATTCATCAATTTTCAAAATGCTATAACTTTTGTGTGAATTGGGTCACCTGATGAAAGGAGGAGGAGGAAGAGGAGGAGGAGGAGGAGGAGGAGGAGGAAGAGGAGGAGGTTAGCCTGCTTGCAGGCGGTTTGTGGGTTTTTATCGCAGAAAAACCCGGGAAAACGCGGAGTTCGCGATCGCCGGCGCGATCTTGGACGCGCGCAAAAAATCGGTCTGGGGCGAGTGACAAAGCGAGGGGGAGGGGGTGAGGGGAACGAGTGAAAAACCGCCTGCCCGAAAACCCGTCTTCTGCGAGTCGCAGATTTTGACTACGTCCGCCGGCGGACGAGGCATTTTGATTGGTCGATTTACTGTCAATCATAGCCAGTTTGGAGTCACGCAGACAAGAAGCACTGATCAGTGAGACAAAATAATATTGGAGAAGCAATCGAGCGAGCGTTAGATTTTATAAAATCGAAAGATAGAAACGTTGTTTTGAAGCCTGAGTAAAGGCAAGCTGAGAGCAGTGTACAAAAAGGTGAAGGTGTCCTGGCTGTTCTGCCTACTGGCTTTGGGAAAAGCATGATTTTTACGGTCTTCGGAATCGCAAAGAGGGAGAGCAGCCGTTCATTGTGTGTGTTGTTAATTTGCCCCTTGAAAAGCATAGTTTCGGATCAGATAGCGCAACTGGAAGATCTCTGTACCGCTGTAGAACTCACTACTGAGAACGTTAGCAGAGTGCTGGAGGAGCCAGCCGAATTTATTTACAGTTCCGCCGAACAAGCGTTGGAAGTATATGTGTGAATAGGTTTTTTTTTTTCAAATTACACAAGCAAGTTCAATGTTTTGAAGTTATGCAAATTTGTGATGTGTGAAGTCCATCGGTTTAAAATAAATAAAGTTATTATATATACCGCTTGTTTTATAACAAACTCAATCGGTTTTTGAAGCGAACTTAAGTTGAAATATGTCGCTTGCTAAAAGAAAGCTCAAATTAACACACATTCTCTGTTTAGTGTTTAGAACTGAAAGCGATGTGTCGCTGCTAATGTCGCGGGGATTTAACGAAAACTTCAAACACAATCTCAATCAACTTGTTTATGGCGATCGAACTAACGGGTAAATGTGTTGCACATGAATTGTAAAACTGGGCCAGTTGACTTTCGTGTTTCACTGACAATAAAACCGAAGAAATTTGGTAAAACACGTCACGACTGCAAACGAATTGATAACTACGGTCGATTGCGTTGTAAGTAGAATTGCCAACAAGTCGAGCTCAGAGTTTTTTCAGCTTTGCAGTTGAATACAGGCGTTGCATAATACTGAGACCGACACGGAACAATCAAAAGGATACAAGTGGAATGTAGAATACACTGGGAATAATAGACTTAAAGCCGTACAAAAATATCCAGCCTATTCACTATTTCGCCAAAATGAAAAATCTGAGTAGCGCGCTACACGTGAATTTGTTTTCAACTTTTGAATTACACGCTTACAGAACATGATTGATGGCCTGTCACCATCCTCAGAGAACCAGGGGCAGATAGTGGGGCGAGGGAAAGTCAGGACGGGCGAACAAAAAAGTGGGCGAAGAAAAGTCAAGGGCAAAGGTAAGAGCTTCGCCCACTTTTTTGTTCGCCCGTGCTGACTTTCCCTCGCCCCACTATCTGCCCCTGGGTCTCCGAGGATGGCCTGTCACAGGACAATGATTTTATTGGCTGATATGGAATGCGTGACAAGTGACACTGGAAGCGATATGGCGGTAGGGCGGCGACTCACAGGAGGCGGGTTTTCGGGCAGGCGGTTTTTCACTCGCTCCCCCCGCTCCCTCCCCCTCGCTTTGTCACTCGCCCCAGACCGATTTTCGCGCGCGTCCAAGATGGCGCCAGCGATCGCGAACTCCGCGTTTTCCGGGGTTTTTCCGCGATAAAAAACACCCACAAACCGCCTGCAAGCAGGTTAAGGAGGAGGAGGAGGAGGAGGAGGGGTACGGCTACGCGTAGGCTACGATTCTTTTATTGAAAACTATAGATCTACAGAGACCTTATGGCTAACTCTACAGTGAGTCAACAGAAACAAAGCTGTTCTTTCTAGTCAGCCCACTCTTGCGTCGCATTCAGGCAGCCAGCCTTGAATCCAGCCAGGTGTCTCATTTTTCATGTCAGCTAAGTTATTATTTCCAAGCCAGCGAGCCTTCACTTATTTACATGTACCGTCTTTAGAGCGAAAACGCCGTATTCAAATTTAACCGGATTAGTGTGGACGGGGTCTCAGAAGGATACCTTTTACGAACAAGCCGGGCTAGCTAAGCTAAAAAGCTGGATGCTGAGTTTAATCCCATAAGTCCAGCAAACTTGTTTACAGTTTGAGAGGTAAGTCTAGGTATGTCCCCCAACATCAGATATCTGTATATTTCCTTCGAATTTATAATTAGAAATGTTGAATTAAAATTCAGTGAATCCGTTCAACTCTTCCTCACTACGATACCAATCGCTTCCCGGACTTTTAGCTAGCTAAATATTCAAGACGTATTAGAGATAATAGAGGTTCTTGAAGGACCAGTTCGATAAAATACAAGTGTAACGTATTGCTTAAAAACGCAATCTAGGTGTACGATAGGTCTAAGACAAAAACTCAAATTACCTACCCGTAGATTTGAAGTGTTCCTCTGGTTCTTCTGGGCTTGAACCTATTTTTACCAGCGAAATAAAACATTAAAATTAATCTAATTACGTGACCGCAAGAATAGAGAATCAATTATGTAGAACTAAACATTTGCAATGTGTGAATCACCGAGAAATTAATTTATTTAATTTGCCTTTTTTCCTTTCTACTTATTAGAAGTGGAACATCCAAATTTGTACCAAGGGAATATTTATGTCGGTATAGCTAGCGTAGTGGGCTTAATAACTTAATACTTCTCACTGTTCTCTTGAGATACCATTCCCGACCCATGTTCAGTAGAACATTACTTCTAGGGAACTACAAGAAAAAGCTTCTTTACAAGTTTTAGAGAGCCACATAAACCGTCATGATAACAAACAAACTGTTAGTAAACTAAACATTTCGACGTATGTTACACTTCATTATGTTCAGCGACATTTGGGTACAGTAATCTGTGTTGTTCCTATGTCGTAATTTTCCTATGAGTTTTTAAATGACAAATTAGTACTTGTATATCAAGCAATTTCTTTATATTTCAGTTCCCAGATATGAATTTTACCCTTGCCTTTTTATCATTCGAACTTGCAATTTTCTAAAATAATTGTTGTACAGCTCACTCCAAAAGTCATCTGTGAGTTTTATTAATTTAACATATTATTAAACATAGCTCACCACTGGAGTTCCCAGTAGCTCATTGCTTAGGGTATCCGACTAGCATATGGAAGGTCGTGGGTTCGAATCTGCCTTACAGTGGTGTCTGCCTTATAATGGTTTCTACTTTTTTCTGAGCTGTTCTCTCCACACATATATCATTCTATTTTCATTTATGATTTCTAGTGGAAAAATTATGTGTACTTTGAATAAAACTGACTTACTTAGGCACGCAGACCTCACGCGAGCTGCTATCCATCCTGTTCGAATAAGAAAACAAAATATACAAAAATTTACAAACGTACGTTAAATTCTGACGTGAAAGAAACTTGAAATTGAAATTAACTAACAATTAGGAAAAATCCCATACAGAGGCACAGGTATCGCGCATTATAATAGTGTACATCCTCTGCGAAAGGGAATTCGAGAGAAACAAATACTTTATACCTACTGCAATTTTGGATTTTACAATGCATGAATCAAAAAAGGGTAAATCGTTCAGCCACGGCAAAAAAAAAAAGCCTTGCTTGCAGTCTGAATGGTCCTCGTAATTGAGCTTAACCTTCGTTTAGACAGACTGAGTAAAACGTAAAAAGGTCTTCTTTCTCTCAACATGAAGGGCGAGTTCAATCGTTTCAGCTTTCCGAATTTGCCCTGCGCTTTAATACAGTCTTTATAAAACACATTTGGAGGTTAATTTCGGGATGGCGAAAGAGATGACTATGACTTTGCTTTTCGTAATGTGTTGGGGTTGGCATATAGTTGAAACGGCAAGTTGACAGCTTTAAACGGGTAACTCGATAGATGAGACTCAGTGGCTTATTAAGTATCGAAGAAAATTTCTGGGAGATGCGCTCTGTTCTGTGGGAACGCTCTAGGGTAGTGTGGGTATCAGCTGGCTTGCACAAGAGAGTAATGGACAGATAACTCTTCCGCAGAGTCTCAAGTCCAACTAATTAACGCTCTGCCATTGCACCAGCTTCACATATTGTTAAACGACGTCTTTCATCCAGCTAACAAGTAAAACATTTCCTGTAGCTGAGTGGTTGTTATTTAAAATGAGTTGAAGCTCTTTTAATTACCCGAGACAAATGCTGCGAAGAATGACAGCGGAAAAAGCACGGTGTCAAAAAGACACCATATGTTGAGAAGCAACCACCAGAAAGGCCGGTTTGATTTCAAGGCGCGACAATCGATACTATACCACCTCTCGGTCATGAGATCTATGATGATAGGATGGTCGAAGAACTGCAAGGGAAGCAAGAAAAGAACCACAATTCAACCGCAAACAACAGATAAAGCAAAACATGATCCCATAACATCCCATGTGTTTATCAAGCTAGTTTCAATTATATTTTTCAGGTTGTAACCGATGCCATTCGATACTCATCAAGTGACCTACACTTTAAAGGAAAAATGGCGTGACATAAAAAATATATATTCCACGCTATGGTCGTCATAACTTTTGTTTCTTTGAAGCACAATTCTTTTAAGGACTAACACTTGATTGGGCAAAATTTCTATTTTTCACCTTTAATTTTTGTGTAGATGCCGCTGATTAACGATCGAATCGAGTTTTGCATTGTACCCAGTTCCTTATACCTTGAATGATGACGTCACAATGCCACTTGGGTACGAGGGCATAATATCGATATCCAAAATCGCAACAATTCCAAATCGGTAATCGGTAGATATCGATTTGAAAAACTGGTATCGACTCAACCTTAATGCAAGCAAATGCAGACAACATTGGAACATCGCATATGGATGTTCGCACTAATTGTCTTTGCGCATCCTTGCTACGCACGTTTAACGCGTGCCATACCATATCATGCGTGCAAGGAACGCACACTGAGGAAGACCTGTTTTTATAATTTAATATTCAACGAGGGTACGTTGGATCTGATCAGTACAGCAAGCCCGAGTAGAACAATTGTTTTATTAAAAACGGAACCTGTCACCCAATACTGAATTGCTATAGAATCAAGAAAGAAAAGTAGAAAAAAAAAAGAAATAGAAAGAAAAAAGGGATAGGCAACAAAAATCGATTATATGACTGAAGGAAACGAGGAATCAAAATTTTCTTCTTTCTTTTTCTTCATTATTTGCTTTGTTATTTACTCAGACAGACCCCGAAAAATCATCAAAAGTTAACAACGGTAAGTTACAGTGTGTATAATGGGAATATAGTTTTAATTTCAAAACATCACCTTTTTCTGTTCAAGCTTAATTGCCGTCTCCAGGATTACGTCTGTTTCAGGATTTGAGTAAAAAATGTCACGGAGAAACCTATCAGTATCTTTCAAAGGATCCAGGAACCGCAAAGTAAACTCCTCCACCTGATTGGCCAGATCAATGAAATCATCTTTATTTGGGTCATTTCTGTCTGCCCGCTCATGAAGATTTTCGGTGACCTGACACAGTAAGAAAATGCAACCTTACAGACTTCAACTTCATTACGTTTTAATGTGGGCGATCATTACCCCAATTATATAATTCAAAGTAAATTCTGGTCCCTTCAGTTGAGAATCAAATTCTCGAGGGCGGGGACGCAAAGAAAAATAAAAACATAGAGGGTACCCATCCTCCATTACGAGACTTCATTGAAATGTCTTTACCTTTATCGATAACAAAAGAGGATTTTCTCCAGAATTCATTAGAGCCTTTGCTGTCACTCTTGCTTTAGCTTCTTCAAAACGGTATCCCTTTTCTTCTATATGTAACAGCCGCATTTCCTCTCCGGCCCGATCTAGTAAATAAAACGGTAGCTATAGCTCAATAAGTTACACGGTACTTAACAAATAACTCTCACTGCCAAAGAAGAGAAGAGTGGTATTAACCTCACTCTACTGGAAATCCAAACAGTGCAACTTAGTTGTGATGTCAGCATTTACTACGACACAACTTTGTGGTAGCATACTGCTTCGCTTAAGTAAGTGATCTACATGTAAGAATGCATGGCTAATTCAAAAAGTTATGATCAAAATTTTGATAGTGCTGACAAAATTTTGATCAAAATTGGTCAAACAAAGTAGAAATATAGCTTCGTCGAAAAAGTCAACTTGCTAATAACTATGATAAGAAAAATGAACATTTATTAAAATGCCTTAAAAGTATTTCAGTTTCATGAGGTTTTTTAAAAGAACAAGGGCGCTACTAGAAATGCCGCAATACATGTCATGACTCTTGATATTAATTGTTAACAAGCCTGAGCGGCATTCAATTCACCTTGCCAGCTTATCACATGGGGACTGACTTGCAATACACTGTGAGGCACCGGGCAGCGGTACTGATTTAATAAACGGCCCACACGTGTGGATGACATGGATGAGCTTTCCCTTAGTATTTAGACGAAAAATTGGGCATTTACGTGCAAATAATTACGTTCTCGGCCTGATTTTGTCCTTCACTGATAATAAATTGATAAGAGTTTTCACTTTGATTACTTTAATTCATTTTCGAAAGTTTGTGGCACGTATTGTGCCGCATGACAACAAATCACAAATCTAGTCACCTGATCTGATCCGATTGTGTGACGCATTTTTTTGCAGTCTTGTGACCAGTGATGTCATGCATGATGAATGTGGCAAACCCATAGAGATCACTTTTCAAAACAGATACTCGTGTAATATTTTTGTACAAGAAATAGGTTCCTGTTCAAAAGCTTAAGCTAATGTTATTTAAGTTACTATTTATTTGCATACCATCGTCTGCATCATTATTTTCTCCCTCATGTACTTCTACTAGCTCAATGTCTTCTTGACCGCACCGACTATATAACAACAACAACAACAACAAAAAACCTGATCAGGTTAAGAAAAAATATCTAAACACATTAGGAATAATAAAGATTTTTAAAATCTCTAGCATTCCAACTATCACAACAATTGTAAACTCCCTTAAACAACTTCAAAAAAAAAATTCTGAAAAAGTACAAGAACAAAAACCCACCCACCCAAATATGATGTTGAGTCAGGGATTAGAGAATGTAATACTCTTTTATTCATACTACTACTATTACTATTATAATTGTGATTCTTCTTCTTCTTAAAATCTTCTTCTTCTTCTTCTTATTATTATTAATATTATTATTATTATTATTATTATTATTATTATTATTATTATTATTACTATTACTGTTACAAGAGCCAAGAAAGCCCACATGGCCGGAACTCAACCTGGTTTCTGTAGCATGAAGCAATTAACTGATAGTATTGCTACTCCCCCTGGATGGGATGCTAATCTCGATGCTAATCCATCACTGGGTTACCCCAAGCAGTATGTCACTGGTATGCATTTTCGACACCTGGTTGGAGAGAGACAATGTGGGGTAAAGTTTCTTGTCAAAGGAAAGAACACGATGGCAGGGACTGGGCATCGAACCACTGACCTTCACATCTAAAGTCCACCGCGCCAACTACTACAGCACTGAGTGCCCACAAATTTGCTAAAATTGCCCTTTAATAGACATACTCTCACCTGCCTCTCTCTCGTTCTGATTCTTCTCCTGCTCCCTTGAAAGATACTGCTATGAAAAATAAATAAGATAATTTTTAAAAACTACTTGGTCAGCAGCATGGCTGAGAGGTTTAATGGGTGCTGGATTTCAACTCAGTCTACCCAGATCATCTCTGGCCACTAGCTGGAGTTGTTTCTCGGTAGTCCTGAGTTCAAACCCCCGGCTAACATTTGAAGATAGCCAACTGGTCTGCCTCCGGCCAGTTGGGGTTCTTACTTTTTTTTTTCAGTTTGTTATTTCTTTCTAATTATTCATTCCATATACACAGCCCCACGAGCCTAATTGGCTTTAAACACATACCATGTATAAACAAAGGTTATTTATTTATTTTATTTTATTTTTTACTTCCTAAGTAAACACCAAACTTTAAAGATAGCAGATTATTTTCTACAGTGATTAATTAATGGAAGAAGATAGAAGCCACATAGAGGTGGTTAGAAGGCTTAGAGCAATCTCCCCCCCAACCAAATCACTTGTTTTGGGAGAATTAAAACCAAATGAAATGTGACTCGAGGACCTGATCAATGAACCAACTTGTCAGCCGTCCTATTCAGCCAGTTATAGTCAGTCAGTCAGTCACTCAGTCATAGTCAGTCAGCCAGTCAAACAGCTAGTGACAGAGAGTGATGAGTCAGTTAGCCAGTTATAGTCAGTCAGTAAGTGAGTCAGTCAGTCAGTCAGTCAGTCAGTAAGTCAGTCAGTCTGAGTTAGTAACACACTGAGTCACTTGGTCCACAGTTCATCTGCTGTCATCCTTTCTGAACTTTCCTCAGACTGTCTGTCATTCATTACTTGGGTTTGCAATTTTAAATTGTCTTTTCTTTCTTCCCCATTTTCTCTTCCTTAATTTCTTCCCTTTGCTCCTCTCATTTACATACCCATGTTCTCATCACCGCCACTCACTGAAACTGCTTGGTAGTCTTTATTTTCTGCCATAGTGCATCAGTGTAGCCTGCAAAGCCTAACTTCACAGCAAAGATTTTATGATGGGTCCAGGTAATTTCAATAATCTTGACATTATTACAGTAATGGTTTTGACCCTAGTGGACTTTGTAAGGGTCAGGGGCACAGTGAGGTGGATGCCCTGTCAGGGTTTCCTCTATTGTTTCCAGGTGATTTTTAGCAGAAGCATAGGCATTTAGATTGTGGTACCAAATGAAATTTTACTTACATGTTATGGAAAACAATTTTACTTACATGTTATGGAAAACATTATGAACCTACACTCAGAGAAAGGGCTTAACCCACTCTCCCTGTGCCTATAATCTGAACACCTGCAACGGGTTTAACATAGGAGACAGAAGAGATACTAAATCTACCTGTATCAATCGAAGGGATTGCATTGAGAGCAGGAAAAGCTGGATCGCTTAAACCGGAAAACAAATAAATTCTGAAACTTGCGAACTGAAGTATGATGTACACATTACCATGCAGCACACAATATTGTCCAATGAGAGCGTAACAAGCATTTCCACCGATGGCCTGCACGCAATCATAAAATGTACATTCGAAATAAAAATTCGAAATTTTATATGAAAATGACCTCAGGGAATTTATATTTAAAGAATCATCTTGTCTATTCTGAAACCACGAGCTTGATTTGGTGGGGTGTATATTAAGTATAATCTAGTACACAGCGACATATTAAAATCAACTAAGGCTTCAGGTTATTAAGTGAAATATTTGGCGCTAAAATGACGTGGAAACATCTCATGGTTAATATTTGCATTGTTTTCACTTCATTTTGTAAACGGTAAACAGGCATCTCCCTGAACAAAACTTAAATACGCACAACCTTATTGTGTGTGTTGTTAATCTGCATATAAAAGTAAATGCAGAAACGATACCAACGAAAGCGAGGATCACTGCAGATAGTTGCTAATTTAGCTGAGCCCTCTATGCCCCCGGTTCAAGGCGTAAAAGGATAAAAAGGCATACTTACATGTGGAGCTCACTAAAAACGTCACGAACTTCAACCTTCGACTTCAATGGCGGTGAAACTTCAAGAGTGCCGCTACGAATCTCGGCATCGAATTATAATTTCAAATAACATAGCAAGTCGTTCCTGTTCAATGCGCACGGCTGGCCATGTCACGCAATTGCTCTGCGAGACTTCTATAGTCTCCTCTCTACACGGGGAAGCTCCGCCGGAGAGGGGCGCGTTTTTTACCCATTCACTGCACGAAAGGGTAGGGAATTTTTTTTTTAGTATTTTTAAGAGTCGCCAAAATACACAATAAGTTGAAAGGGATAGATGTAAAAATAGATGTCAGGGGGAGGGTTGAGGGGTTTGCAACCCCCTCTTTGGGCAGTTTCCGAACTTGTCTGACTTCTTGTGTCTATCGCTTTTTCATCACAAAAATAATAGAATATTGTTGTTTTATACGCAATTGCCGACTGACTGTCAACCCCCTTCCCCCACCCCCACATTGAAAAAATCCATCCGCCCCTGATTCTGAGCACTAAAATAAACTAAACCTAGGAAGTGATTAGTGCAACCTCGTTCCCAGGGTCTCTCTTCTCTGCCTAAAGTGCGTTCGAATGTTAACCATTGGAATTGAGGTTGACTTGAGGTCGATCCAGAAAAACGTCAAAAAAAGTGGGGGAGTCTGCATGACTTAATTAGTGAACTATGAGGATGAGTTTAATCACGGAGTTGGGTTTAACAGAGCCATGTCTTTTTTTTTTAATAACAAAACCCAAGTTTCAACAGTATCTTGCTTTTACATATTTTTTAATAACTTTCAAGCATTTCCTGTAGAAAAGTTGCGTGACACCTGTGTTTTGATTTACAGGAAAGATAATCAGTTGTTTCAAACTCTTCACAAGTAAAGAAATCGCCCCGGTGAGAAGTTGCAATGCAGCGAAAGGGTTGTTAAAATAGTTAAATAGAAAAGGATTTTAAGCAATCGAACATTTTCAGACATGAAATTAATCTTAGAATAACAAAGCTGCGTGACACATGTTACACAGGGGACATTGTTGATAAATATTTATTTACATGAGCGCTTGTATGTACTCATCGAAAGTTTTTCATGTAAATACAGAAATAAACTGAAAAGTTACAACTAAGCCTGTTTAAGCCTTTCCCTTTGATAACCTGAAAAAAACATTGGTGCAAAAAATGGTGCAATGGCCCTCTTAACCTCTTTCAGTTCGTGGCTTCCTCGATAGTCTTTTGGCCGTCGATTTCCGCGATTCTGAATGGATTTCGAGGTACGCAGAGAAAGCGATTTCTAAATTTAAAAGTCCCCCTTGGACTGATATAGACAAACCTTCGAAAGTGACTCGCCAAGGCAATTGTTCGAGAAAGAAATGATCAAAGGGACCGTTCATTTGTTATGGGGTGGGGGGGAGGGGGGCTGGTGGGATTTGATGAGTGGCTCCTGTAATATATTAAGACCCCCCCTCTACATCAGAAAAACTTTTACCAGGCACCCTTTGTACTTTTACATATTTGGGATGCCCCCCCCCCCCCAAGAAAAAATGATAAAGTAAATCTATAGCTTATCAAGCTTATTAATTAACGGAATTAGTTAGAAACCACAGAGAGGTGGTTAGAAGGCTTAGAGCAATCCCCCCTCAACTAAATCACTTGTTTTGGGAGAATTAAAACAACAACAACAACAACAACAAAACCTTTATTTAGACACGATGGGGTAAAAAAAGCTACATAGTTTGTGGGGTCGTGTGTAAATAAAACATTAATACTAGTAGATAAAAACATTAAACTATATTGAGGTAAAAAACGCTAAACTAATCGCTAAAAATAGATAAATTGCTAAAATTGTTACAACGATAAAAAGATAAAAAGCACTAAGAACTCTTACAATAGAGGTTGTTAAAATCGGTATTTTTAATTATGCTCGACGTGTTCATCATTTTCATAAAACTCCTGAGGGATATTGCTTCGTGACTCTCTCGCGGTAAAAGGTTCCAGAGCACTGCCCCTCTGTAAGATGTTGAAAGTTTCATGAAATTGGTATTAAATGATGGGGGAATTAATAAATGTTTTTTTCTAAAATTGTACAAGTGTTGAAACTTGGTTACAAGTCGAGCCATGCAGGAGGTGGAGTCATTATGGTAGATCTTATAGATAAGTTTCAGAATCGAAAGTTTGTACGTATTTCTTAAAGTGTCCCATTTAGCGCGGTCAAGGACTTCAGCAGATGGCATGTCTTTTGGTAGGTTAAAAATGATCCTTGCTGCTCTGCAGTGTAACCTTTCAAGTGCGTCAAAGTCGTCTTGACGACTCATGCCCTCCCCCCCCCCCCAGACGGTTATGCCGTACGTGACTGACGGGATTATGACTTTGTAGTATAACTTAAAAAGAACTTGCTTAGGTAAAAACCTACACTTCTTAATAAGGCTTAGTTGACCTGTGGAGACCAACTCAGTTTATCATCTATGTCAACGCCCAGGAGTCGGCTATGTTTAACCCAATTAAGGCAATTCCCTCCTAGCAGAATCGGAGGAAGGGGGCCAGTGATAGATCCTTTGTGGATAAGCATACATTCCGACTCTTTCGGGTGGGGAGTGAGCTTGTTGGTAGTGCACCAGGCGTATAATTCTTTAAGTGATTGATTAAGAGCTGCTGAGACTTCCTCTATACTGTTTCCAAGACAGTAAAGAGTAGTGTCGTCTGCGTACATATACACGGCAACTGACTGTACAGACTCCACGAGATCGCTTGTATACAGAACGAACAACGTGGGCCCCAGAACACTACCTTGTGGAACGCCGGATGCCACAGGTCTGTAGCTAGATGTCTGTCCGTTCAGGACCGTATACTGTGACCTGAACGCTAGATAACTCGTTATCCATGCTACCAAATGTGACTCGAGGACCTGATCAATGAACCAACTTGTCAGCGGTCCTATTCAGCCAGTTATAGTCAGTCAGTCAGTCATTCAGTCATAGTCAGTCAGCCAGTCAAACAGTTAGTGACAGAGAGTGATGAGTCAGTTAGCCAGTTATAGTCAGTCAGTAAGTGAGTCAGTCAGTCAGTCAGTCAGTCAGTCAGTAAGTCAGTCAGTCAGTCAGTCAGTCAGTCAGTCAGTCAGTCAGTCAGTTAGTAATAACACACCGAGTCACTTGGTCCACAGTTCATCTGCTGTCATCCTTTTTGAACTTTCCTCAGACTGTCTGTCATTCATTACTTGGGTTTGCAATAATAAATTCTCTTTTCTTTCTTCCCCATTTTCCCTTCCTTAATTTCTTCCCTTTGCTCTTCTCATTTACATACCCGTGTTCTCAGTGCATGCTCAGTGAAGACATCTGTAGGGATAGCTCAGGCAAATTAGGCTTCAACGTGACTTGATTTTAACAGTCGTTTAGAAATATCACGCAATTTCATAATTACTTTCAAAGATATATGATTCTTTTAAATCATATACAACCAGTGACACAAGTCGTTGAAACACCCTCCCCTCCTTCCCCTATTCAGTGGGAGAGGGAGGGAGACCCAATGGTACTGACAGTGTTTCAACAAAGTGATACCGATTGTATCGAATGGAAAAGGCTTTAATTACGTGTCACGGAGGTCTTTGATGGCAAACTACTTTCTTGAAAATTGGCAAGTATATATGGTTGGGAAAAAATGCGTGGTGTCTCAGACGGCTCTGAAGTTTTCCAAAATGGAGAGAGGAGAAGCCAAACCTTTCGTTTACGCCTAAAACACAGAAAACTGGCATTGGCTACAGACCAACATGTACCGGTGAAGAGAGGACACCAAAATCACCCCCATACAACTGCGTTTAACCATTTTGCTAGATGTCCAAGCCTTAAGCCAACAGAAAACGCTTATCATTTGATCTGATGCGATGTGGCAAGAAAAGAAGCGTTTGAAAATTCCAAAATAAGACATGCACAACGCTAAATCAAATAGCATCACCAACTTTAGACGGCTTGTAAAATACCGGAGTAAATGGAGGCGCCATACTTATACTCCAGCAGACACTAAAATCCAGCTCAAATTATTCCTAACGCTTTTTTCATAACAGTACAATGCCTTTTTTGCACCGGTCTCATATAAAATGAACGAAACGAGCTATTTCTACTACGATCTGGACATAATAATCAAAGAGCTGAGGACATTTGCGGCGCGTGTTTACGGGTTACCAATGTAACCCGTCAAAATTTAAAAGTAGATGTAACCAGATAACTTTTTAGCAAGTCCACGGGTTACAATGGTAACCCGATGTAAATTATAAACCATTGTAAAAGAATCCACACAACTAGCTTGTTTCATATAGCACTACAGTGCCTTCAGAAGACTGTCCTTCTTGTGGGTTTTTAAGTTTGCTTTGTTCAAATGCGCTTTTAAGCCGGCAAAAAACTGCTCTGGAAGCACATGTGATGTAACGCGCTACGGGAAGCTAAAATTATTGTTGTTGACGCATTTTAACTGCTGAATACTTTTTAAGGAGCCTACCATTCAAAGAGGAAATCAGTGCATGCTCAGTGAAGGTATCTGTAGGGATAGCCCAGGCAAATTAGGCTTTAACGTATGACTTGATTTTAACAGTCGTTTAGAAATATCACGCAATTTCATAATTACTTTCAAACTCTCTCCTCCGCAGAGGCTCCTGTTAGTAAACACCAATTAGTAAACACCAATGAAAGAAAAGAAAAGGAAGCGGGAGCGCTGGAGAGAGAAAACGGGAGCGCGGGGAACGACGGGAAGAGGGAAAAGGCGGTGTTCCCCGCGCGCTTCAATTTTTCCCTCTTCCCAGCCCCCGCGCGCTTTTTCCCAAGTGTGCAGTCAAGGCGCGACTGTAGGAGGCCTCTGCGGAGGAGAGAGACTTTCAAAGATATATGATTCTTTTAAATCATATACAACCAGTGACACAAGTCGTTGAAACACCCTCCCTTCCTTCCCCTATTCAATGTTGCATAGTGTTGTGAGCGCTTGTCTTCATCAATTTGGTTGAAACTTTTTTCCAACATTGCCTAGTGGGAGAGGGAGGGAGACACAATTGTACTGACAGTGTTTCAACAAAGTGATACTGATTGTGGCTTCCAAGATCAGCCAGCCTTAATTAGCCACTTTCGACCCTCTTAACCTTCTCGTGCGCTTATTAGACTGCAATACACTGGCTTTTTTCTGTTAACACTCTCGAAAGAAGCGCATGAGAGAAGAAAAGTGCTAACACGCGAGGCCCGGAGCGTCTCTCGCCAGCCTCACTCTTCTATTTCATGCTCGCTCCAGACTTTTCGCTCGAATACCGCGCGTCTCCACGGACCAACGCAAAAAATACGACTATTATATTTCGCAGTCAACGTGTGCCAACCCAGCTACGGTTTTAGTGGATACTCTCTAGGGCACGTTGAACATGATCTGTTTTGAGTGGGTTCATTCATCCCATAAGTATTGCAATTTATCAGTGGCCCGTCTTAGCTTAGTCCTGCACTTGCATACATAGCCTCTAGTGGCACAGTCTCCGAGTTCGAGTACACCGAATTCATAATGACGGACGATTCGCGACGAGATCATGAAAGCGAGATGGGTAGGCCTAGAATTAGTAGTGACTGGATGTGGAAAATTGTTTCTTTTCTAAATGATCTCTCCGAATGTTTCGCCATATGTGTTTAGAGAGAACTGAACACAACTGACTACTAACAATAGCTGTCGATCAATAATCCACGCACTACTGAAAAGTAGTCGTTGGTTTTTCTCTTCCAAAAGAAATAGTGCTTTGTTGCGGATTTAAAATTTTCAACGTCGTTATCGGTAAGTTGTCTCACTGCGTTTTTAGTTGTACATAACTGTTCGTTCTCAATAACAAAATAATTACAATGTATAGCGATAACTGTCTCCCTATCGAAAGTGAGAGGTCTTAACCACTGTATGTTAAAACGAATGGAAACCATGTACCAGTTCAGTCGCTGCACCTCACAAGTGGCCAACCCAATGACACGACGGCAGTGAAGGGATAGCGTCACTGCGTTTGAGTCGGATTGAGCTCGGCCCGACAGTAAAGAAGGCAGGCAGGCAAACAATCAGTCAGTTAATACGTTCAGCCAAGTTCTCTTTACACTGCACATTATCTATCTTGCACAATGTTTATTCGAAGAAAACACGAGGATTAAATTCTACAAGAATCTCATTTTTAAGTCTGAATTGATAATGAATTAATGCATAAATTTAAGCACGATAGAATGAATCTTATCAGTTGAATGTTAACAAAATGTTTATCAGAATTCATTAACTCTTTTGTGGCGTCTGATGTAGGCAATCGTTTTATATTTGGTAGGTGATACTCTATTTTCCTGTAGAACCTGTCTCTAAAAATTGAGTATTTAGGACAGTGAAAAAGTAAGTGAATTTCATCCTCAATTTGATCGGACCCGCAAGTAGAACAAAGTCGGGGTTTGACTATATCTACCAGTTTCAATCAGTAGTTTATGATGACCTATTCTGAATTTCACTAATTCTTTTCTTTCATTTAACTTGCTTGTAAGTTCTAGATAACAAGGTGTATATTCATTTTCAAAAGCAGCCAGACAATACCCCGAGCAGTCGGCCGTCCACCATGATGTATTCGGTCTATTACGCTTGTATTCCCAAATATTTTGGGGATACGTCAACAAATTTACCCAGACATGCTGGTCAAGCTGGGGAGGAAGACCGTTTCCGGTGTAGAAAAAGTAGTTTTATACAAGTTAGGCAAACATCGTCTGACTGAGAATGATTATGGATCTAGAACACCACAAGTATGACTTCCCAGTCTATATAAATCGGTACGTTAGCGAAAAATCCCTTGGATGTATAGATTTCGACAAACAACCTTATACAGTGGATCCTCGATTTAACGAACCTCTATATAACGAAGTCCTTGGTATAACGAACGATATTTTTCAGCCCATTAATAGTGTAATGTATGGAAAAGAACCTCGATATAACGAACCCTCGATATAACGAATCAATTTCCCCAGTCCCTTGGCACTTCGTTAAATCGAGGTTCCACTGTATTACTCTTTTTGACAACAGTTTTTTCGAATCAGCATTTCATTTGTTGGGCACAAGCTTCACCAACAACAGCGACATAATGGTCACGCCACCTCCTAATAGTGATGGCAACGTGGAAAAAATCTTCTCTTCTGAATAAACTTTCGGGGAAATGTTTCGCCATATATTCACCAGGACTGATCACGACAACGGAGTCACGATAGCTGTCGATCAGTAATCCACGCACTAGAGAACATTTTTGTCGAAAAGTTTTGTCGAAAGTCTTGTCGGGAACAAACCGAGCGCACTCGGAAGTTTTTTTTTTCGTCCGGCTACACGAGCCATGGCCACCCAGATAAAATTTTAAGGCCAATTTTTCAAAGTAGCCAATCAGAAGACGAGTTCAGATCAACGAAATATAAGAAATGCTCCGTGAACAGTTCATATTCTGTAGTCCCAGATGTGTTTAGAACCATCGATGCCCATGAAAATTTGCCTCAAAATTTCGTTTGGGTGGCCTCGGTTAGTGTGGTATCACCATAAAATTGCCAACTTCGTTATCGGTAAGTTGTCTCACACACTGCGTTTTCAGTCGTTCATAACTTTTAGTTTCTCAATAGCAAAATGGTTGTCGATAACGGTCTCCCCATTGTGTGGAGGCCCTATGGAAGGAAAGAGAATTTAACCACTGAATGTTAAGACGAACGGAGACCATGTACCAGTTTATGCGCCGCACCTCACATGTGGCAAACGCAATGACACGTCGGCAGTGAAGGGATAGCGTTACTGCGTTTGAATCGGATTGAGTTCGGTACAGTAGTCTTGGGGCACGGCAGAATGAAAAAGGATGGCACGACTTTACAGGGACACACCCTTCATGGAGTACAAGCGTGCTCCTCTCACTGGCATACCCGAAAACTCGCAATATTCTAGAACTACCGTATTATTCTTACGCGCCAAAATTACACAGCGTTTAGTTGGGTAGTGCGCTTACATCAACAGTAAACTCTACTATCGTTCACTGGAGTACTCTGTTACTACATTTGTTAATCAATCAATCAATCAATCAATCAATCAATCAATCAATCAATCGATCGATCGATCAATCAATCAATCAATCAATCAATCCATCCACCTATCCGTTCATCAATCAAATAATCATTTAAAATCAATCAATCGATCAACCAATCAATCGGTCGATCAGTCAATCAGTCAATTACTATGGTACTATGGTCATCACTCAATTTCAACATTGTAAGTTCTCTTCACAGTGCATACAAGCGAAGACGTTCGTAAGGTTATTTTGTTTTATTTTCTTCCTGGTCAAACGAGTTCCTACCGGTGCCTTGCACAATGATTATTCAAAGAAAACATGCGGATTAAATTCTACAAGAATCTCATTATGACACTTCACTTGTTTTCTTGAGATGCTACTCGTACCGCGATCCTTTTGTTTTACAATATTTTCTCGAGCGTGTATTCGCTCATGAACCTTACAGTTTGATGATCGGTTGAAGCACTTCTTGCAATACCTACACTGATAAGGTTTCTCTCCCGTATGTGTTTGTTGATGTCGCCTACACGCTGATGAATATTTAAACGACTTGTTGCAAAGTTTGCATGTGAATGGCCTATCTGACACGTGCATTCGTTCGTGTTCCTTGCAATATGAACTTTCCCTAAAAGACTTGCTGCAATACTTGCATGCATAAGGTTTTTCTCCTGTGTGTATCCGTTCGTGTCTCTTAAGGCCTGAAGGTACCCCAAAAGATTTATCGCAATACCTGCACGTGTAAGGCTTCACTCCTGTGTGTTTGCGTTCATGCCTCTTACAACCCCCTGAACTTATGAAAGATTTATCACAATGCTTGCACGCATAAGGCTTTTTTCCTGTATGGATCCGTTCATGAATCGTGCAAGACGATGCAGTGTTAAAGCACTTGTTGCAATACTTGCATACAAAAGGCCTTTCTCCTGTGTGAATCCGTTCATGTACCTTACGCTGCCAGGAATGTCTAAACCACTTAACACAAAGCTTGCATTTATAAGGCTTCTCTTCCTTGTGTGTTTGCTCATGTCTGTTGCAGTTTGCTGATTGGATGAACAACCTTCCGCAGAACTTGCATTCATGGGGCTTCTGTCCAGTGTGTTTTTGTTCGTGCATCTTGCAAGCTAATGAATGGCTAAAGCATCTGTTGCAATACTTGCAAGTGTAAGGCTTTTCCCCTTGGTGCATTCTTTCGTGTTTCATTAGGTTTCCTAACTGTCTGAAGCGCTTACCACAATACGGGCAGTTAAGATTCATTTTTATTGTCTTGTAGTAGATTTCTTCCTCGACTGAAAGATTCGTCACTCAGCCAATTATTCCTGTAACGTGATAACCAAGGAAAGCTTTTAAGTGACTTCTAAACATACTTAAGCACAAACGATTTACTACATCAATACACTGTAATTTCCCTTTTGATTTCCTTATTATTATTATTATTATTATTATTATTACTATTATTATTATTATTCTATAATTTTGAATTGATGCGTATTTGTCTTCTATTCTATCTTCTAATGTAACTCGTATGTGGTGACATAAATAAATAAATAAATAAATAAAAGAGGTTACGTTACAGGTGTAAAAAAAAAATCGTTTTACCGAACTGGGAAACACAAGACGTTTTAATGATAAACCTACATTTCAGTCAGTTTAGTGTGATGTTCCGTAAACATATGGGTGAGATTAGAAGGGGCAGAGCTACATGTACATCAGAGAAGGCGTAAAGTCGATGGGGGGTGGTTTAAATACTAACAGCTCGCTCACCACCAAACTGTTTTGGTGTCCATGTACAAATGTATCTTTCATTATTTAATTTTCAAGCTCCCTTAAATCCTCGAACCCTTAAAACTTAATTTCCTTACAATGCATCCATACCCACTTTTCTTTTACATTCAAAGCAAAACATCCTTTGAAGACATTTCGTTCCAGAAAAACCGTCTACAATGAACTTAAAACTGAAAAATGAACTGTGCCCGGGCGATATTTCGCTTTCATTTAAAAACCTTCCTCAGGGCAACTGAGGAAAGGCGTTGGTTTACGATACGCTACCGTGAGTACTTCCGAAATAGCCTTAGAACAACGCTCAGAAGACTGTAGGACGAGATGTAGCCTGTGAAGAATCTCCCCGATATTTGGAAGTTTCGGGTGGTATGTAATGACAAGCAATACCCGTCTCTTGAAAAGCAGTACTCGTCTCTTGACTCGACTCGACTCCGCACCGCTCAGCTCTCATCTCATCATCTCATGAGATGAGAGATGAGATGAGATAAGGTCTCGTCTCGTCTCGTCTCTTCTCCTCCCATCTCATCTCATCTCATCTCATCTCTTCTCATCTCTTCTCATCATCTCATCTCATCTCATCTCATCTCATCTCATCTCAACTAAACTAATCTAAACTAATCTAATCTAAACTAATCTAATCTAAACTAATCTAATCGCCTAATCTCCTTCTCAACAAACCTCCTATCATATCCTTCTGTTACGAGGAAATCCCTCAGTTCCTGCTAATGATGCTCATTCTTTTCTAAACATAATAAAAATAATCGTGAAAGATTGCCTGATATTTACTGGGCCTACACTGCCAAAATGACGATGGAATTTTTGACTACCACAAGAATAATAATAATAATACTTTATTTAATGAGGGTAACATAATTTACTGGTTGCCCAGTAGTTTTCAATATGGCCCTCCCTAATTTTACATAAAAAAGAAAAAAAGAAAAGATATTTGACGCGATTTGACCTAATTAACTAAATACTATGTTCTAATGACTAATATGACTATATTCTAAAGAAACCTCCAGGAAGAAACCAACTAATTTCCAGAGAGAACATGTTAGTGCACTTTCACTTTCTTCTTCAGACACAATGAATATATTGAAATATGTTAATTGTGACTGAAGCAAGCAAGTGAAAATATTAAATATACAAATACAAATATAAAATATTAATTACACTGTACATATCCCACAAGCAAATGTAACTTACGTTGCACCTGCTACTGATCATTAAACTGTATTAATTTCTGGGACTGAAGGAATTGCAGTTTATTACGATTTTGACCAAGATTAACTGAATACCTCAAACACTTTCCCTGCTTAAATTACCTTCTTGAAAATTATTTCCTGCCTGCTGGTTCTACGGAAATATCACAATATTACTTTTTAACCGTCAAAAAAATCAATGTCATTTGGTTATTCATAACTGAGAAGTGCTTGGGTGAACCTCAAGCACACAAACAAGAGGTTCAACTTCCTGTACAAAACTGGTCAAGCATATTTACGAATTACAAAATCAAGGACGTTAATTATTGCAAAATTGAACTTGGCATTACTCATTTCAACGACCTTTCCTTCAAGTGAAAAGTATCAAATTCAAAATGAATCTTCATCTGACACCTGACCTTTCATTATATAATACATTGCTTCATTTGTCAAGAAAATTATAATCTGCTGGGGGTTTTAGTAATCAAACGACATCTGCACTGGGATGCAGAGGCCCCTTTCAGAGTTTATAAAAACGAGGAGTTAGCAGTTGACAACTTTTTCCAATAACCCAGTAATCAACCTACTGAACAAAGAATGTAGAAATTAAAGAGATTTTTTTTTCTAGTTTTTAACACAGCCAGTGCAAGCACAACTGATCATCACATACATCTATATTAGACTGTTCCTTGTTCCATCATCAAAAATACAAGTGTTTGTATGGAAATGCTACCTTGCCTATCAAAACAATTATGGGCTTCCTGAATCAAACACACAACAATGTTCAACCTACATGTACATAGAAGTATCAGGTTGTGAAGGTTTACCCCATGTTAGCTTCACGGCTAGAAAACTTAATACAGAGGATCACAGGATTTAAAAGAGGATCCTGGAGGGAACCCATGGAATTTTAAATACATGTAGGATCATGTACATACAGTGTACATGCACATTTAGGATACTAATAGCTTTCCACAATGATCTACACTAAAATGGGATCTTACCAGGATACTAGCCCACATGTAGAATTCATGTTTATTTTGGTTAGCTTCCAGTAACAGAAATTATGTTGAATTACAACACAATACAGTTGGAACTGTTGCCATATCCATCAATGAACATCTACTGATTTATGCTTTAATTTGCCCTTTCCACTAACATACACTGTACACGTAACAATGAAACTGTCAATTATTTATCAATATTATTATTTCACAAGAGTCTGATGGATCTGATGTGATTCCCAGAGATTATTACTTTTCCAATTACAAACTCTGATCTGGGACACTTTCAAATTCAAGTAAGAAATGTTGACATTTCATGGCTGCCTATTTGTTTCTTTAAGAGTGGAAAATAGATCAGAGCACCCAACTCAAAAATTGAGTAACCAACAGTTCTACAAAATGAAAACGAAAAGCCAACCCTTAATGTACATGTATTTGTTATTATTCAACAAAATGTCATGCTGGCCCTTATATGGTCAAGAACCCCCCCCAAGCCTCACATACATTTGAAACTCTTCCATGAATAAAGACCTCCTTGCCGCAAACATTTTCAAAGGCATGGGCATTCAGAAGTGTTTTCCAGACATATTAAGGTGTTTATGTTGAATTGCACTACCTGCATGTATGCACCCTTGCTGCTCAATGCAGAGCAATACTGTAGGATTTCTTGCAGGCTGAGCTTGGCTGGGAGATACATGTAAGCAATTTCATTTTATCCTTAAACAAGCATGTTGCCTCCCTGTTGCATTTTTAAGAAAATGCTGTTTTCTATGATATCATATCCTAATCTCAAGCATGTTTTGTTGTCCAATTTTGAAATATTCTCTTGGAATCACAATTGCAATCCAATTGCACAATTTATTTTGCTGGTTGCCCAATAAAAAAACCTGGGCCTTTAATAGATCTTAGAACAATTTTTTGTCTGTGACAACTATATCTTTTATTTCAGTGCCCTTGTTAGTCAGAATACCGTGGTAAATTAGCAATTGAAAGTAAGAAGGTAATATCAAAAATAAATGTTGGGTACCTACTTTAAATTAAAACATGATGTAACTGGTCACATGATGGTAAACATGGTAAAAATATCGTATCAGGGAAGAGTGGGAGATCAGAGTGCTATCAGGAAATTACATTTATATTATCAAGGGTATAAAGAGCATGTAGTGAGTTGTACAATACTTAACACATCAACATTTAACACATTTAAAGATGAATGGTATACATGTACACGTGACCATGATCAAAGTTGTTGTAAGCTAAGTAATTTTTGACAGGTTTGGATGTTGAATATTAAGTTAGACAAATATTCTGAATTTTAACCCTTAAGACTATATCATGAATTTAACTCATCAACAATAGATGTGCTTGGGGAAGACGCCTGAAAGAATGGTGGAGCCAGAAGCAATTGAGCTGAGCACGTCGGGTAACCATGACAACCCTGTGAGCGGCAACCACAAGGCTCCGTCACACTGAGAACAGTGGAACAACCATACTTACCACATACTTAACATACCAGGAAAAAGAAAAGGGGGGGAAGGGCAGGGAGAGAAAGCATGGAGAACCGTCCACTAGCGAACAAGCACCTGAAATTAATTGACCTCAAAGGCCGAACTGTAAAACATAAACAGCCCCTGCGACAACCCCCCCCCCCCACCCCACAAGCCCGCCACGTGGAGGACCGCTGACCAGCATTGTTTTGAGTTTAACTTAGCCTACATTACATTTAGCCACATTAAAAGATATGTCAATAGGGCTGTTTAAAGCAGGAAAAAAAAGGCATCAGGCTAACACAAGCTGCAAACTTAATATATAAATGCTATAAAAATGCCATTTGCCACAAGAAAGAGAAGCCTCAGCCATGACTTTTTCCTGCTTAAAACAGTGCTAATGACATTATCCTTTGATTTTGATTGTTAGTTCCCAGGCCCCTCAAACAACATTATAAACAATGTGCTTCAAAATGGCAGTGATTTGAAGCAGATATGCAATATTTCTTAGGGTGGTTTGGAGTTTCCCTACTGTTGCTGAGGTACAAAGTTGTTTATACCAGGATTTAAGTTGCAGCTACTCGAACTGGGCCATTTAAAAGAAAGTGACCAATCTGAATGGTTATTGAGAACAAAATACAGCAAAGTTTTGGAAACAACCAATAACATTGAAGCAGCTAGACAATACCGTGAAACCTGTATTAAGCGGACCCCATAGTAAGCCGACACCCCCTATAAAGCGGACACCAGCTTAAGTCCCTAAATCTTCATTCCAAGTTTTCTTTAAAAGAAACCTGAATTCAGCGGACACCTCTATTAAGCAGATGCGGACACCAAACGCAAGCCATTTTGTTACCAGAAACCTGCATTAAGACAACACTTTGAAGAAAGTATTTTTAAAACATTATGGCATTGCTATCTGTTTCGAAGAGTGCGTTTTCCAGGTAAACTAGTAATTCTACATGGAATGGCCAGTTGAAAAAGGTTTGCAATAAAGCATGTCAAGTATGCAGGTAAATGAAGATGGAGATATTAGTGGTCAATAATTAACTAATGTTTAGCAAGTCATGAGAACCTGTATTAAGTAGACACTAGCAAGGTTCTCATGGGTGTCCACTTAATACAGGTTTCACTGAGTGTACCTGCTTGAAACAAATATGACAGCCTGACCACAAACTACCACTTCTAAGTTACTTGGTTACTTTCAACCATAAAATTTTGAGCAGAGCACTTAGATGTCAAATTTTGACATTACAGCTAATGCCTTTATGAAATGTTTCTGAAATGAAATTTGGTAAATAAATACAACGAATTGCTTGATTCTGAGAAGCATTTGCTCAGCATCAACATTTGCCCACTCTAATTGTTGTATATCAATCGAAAGTTCGCAAATCTCCTTATTCACTGAGTGCTCTTTGAATCAACAGGTGCTTAATGTTGATGTATTGATTGTGTTTTCAAGGAAACTTGGCCTCTTTGCCTCCCATACTTGAAAGTTTACAAATCACCTTTACCTTCCACTTCCTTCTTCTTGAAGTCCTTTATAAGAGCTTTTAGTTGAGTGTGTACAACATGCAAAAGCGAGGCATGCGAGCCATGCAAGTCATTTTAAATAACTGTCATGTCACGACTTGAAAGTTTCTAACCTGTTTTTTTTTTTGTTTCGTTATAATGTAAACTACGAAACAGCGTATTCTCTATGATTATTTATTTATTGATTGATTGATTTTTTTATAAAAGTGCAACTGGCGGACAAAATCCTTCATCTCTCTCAAGTTCCATGTTTTAGCTGTTTAATTTATTCCCTCAAATCATAAATTGGAAACCTAACGCCTTCCCTTGACCTACCATTCTTTCCGGAATCATTATGCTTTATAGTTTACGATGGTTGTCATTTTCTTTGTGACAAACTCTTGTGGTTTTGCCCGCCAAGGAAACCGTCATCTACGCAGTACACGTGGTATCACATTTCGGTTACACTGATAGCTTGATGGCGGATTTTTCTAAGCCCTGATGCCAATATACAAATTCTGTATAACCTTTGGATGCAGTAGTAAACACGACGCGTAAATATACTGCACTGGTTTGGTATTGCCGGATCTCTGTTGTAGAGATGCTGGAGGCAGACGTCACTTGAAGTGTAATAGAACAAAACTGAATGCAAGGCTGGCTCCACAGCAAAGGGCTGATTTATTTAACGACCAATATTTTGGCTAACAAACTTAGCCTTCCTCAGGGCCAGAGCTACACTGAAGGATTGTCCTTCCGGTCTCTAAACGTTTCCTGTAGCCTATGACTAGTTTAGAGAATTTGATTAAAATTCAAGAGAATTTCTCCTTCATGATTACTTCCTTTATTCTCACAACCTTTTCAACGGTATGAACAAGTGTATTGATACTCTGGGGAGAGTGATCTGACTGGTGGGACTTATAGGGTTAAAACATCTGTACAATTTATTAAACAAATTAGGGTCCCAACATTGCTTTCATGGCAAGACTGCTTGCATGCCATGAAAGTCAACTTCTATTTTGTTAGAAACTTCACTAATTACATATGAACTTGCAGATTAATTTTCAATTTTGATTAATTTTTCAGTTTTTCAATACATGCAGTTGGGCACTGAATTAGGTTAATATGAACTCCAATGAACTATATATATCAAGGAATACAAGTGATATTAAATCAAGACATTCCAAGGCTAAGTCTCTGTTCTTGCATTAAATCTGGGTCGAAATACAATGTCATTTTTAATTGATGGACAAAAAGGAATAATAAAGGAATTTTTCAATACAACAGGACTGGGAACTAGTATTTGCCTTGCATCCCAGTAAAAAAAAAAGCCTGATCGCAGGTTACTGACTCGCATGACTCGCAAGGCTCGCTGGCTCCCAGTTTGTCAAGACCCCTTTTACATGTAGTTCCATTTCAGCGTGGTGCAAGTCTGAAACATACAGTACCGCTCAATAACTTGGAATGTCGGCAACTATTGCCGTACTGTATATGCTTGCCTCTTGATTCAGTCTTACTCTGAGCAAAAGACATTTTGGAAACATTTAAATTTTCTGTAAGCTTATAGCTGTAATATGACGCACGCAAAATAAATTAGCTGCAAGATTTCAATCACACTGAGTTGACATCGCACCATTTGAAAATATTCAAAAATCATCATTGAAGCTAACTAATGAAGAGATTAGACTATTTCCAGAGAGGTCTGCAGAATTAGACACTTTCAAATTTATTTGGAGATGTGTTGTCTAGATCCTTCAACGTTCTTGCCTTCTTTTGTTCTCAATTGTCTTCCAAGTGGCCTGGCTTCGAGTAGCGGCACAGTAAAGATGGTAAAATTTTACACAAATACCGAAGAGATCTGTTGAACTCTTTACGATTCAGGCCAATCATTTCAGAGCTGGGAAAGGCGAGATTACAGCTGAAATGTTAGTCACGTAGGTGAAGCTGAAAATTGTGTGCCGATGATTGAAACTGAAGGTTTATTTATGACATAGAAAAGTTTCAGATATCAAGTAGGGAACAAGGAGAACTGAATGAAATCCTCTATCGTGCTACTTTTCAAAACTAGTAATGGTTATCTATAAGCTTATATCTAACATAAAAGTAAGAACATGTATGTGCATTTTTGTGGACACGGATGGTTCTTTGGAGCTTGTTCACACACTGATAGGTTGTTAAGTTAAAAGCATGTTAATTAAAAGATCGCCTCACCTTCACAAAGTTAATCAAAGAGCACCTTCATCACAGTGATTTTAGACACGAGTCACAAAAAAGGCCGCCGTTCATTGTGCCTTCATTATGGAGTCCAGTCTCTTTTGCGCAAGCGCAAAAGAAAAGATTCGTTCCCAGAGCACGCGTCAGAGAATGGGCAACGCTGGAAAAGGGTAACGCGGGCTCTAGGAACGATACTGAAACTTGCGTGACGTTCCACCACGGTTGAAGTAGAAGGTCGTTCTGCACAAGTTTAGTAAGTACGATTTTCTTTATCTGGTGTAAATCGGATATGTTTCGGTATAGAGGCCAGTAATTACAACAGTGTGATCCTCGCATTCGCAGGCAAGCTTACCGCTTTCTGAATGCACATAATAAATTGAGCAAATTGAATGCGAGCTCGTTCCACTGTATTGACCGTGTTGTGTTCAAGCCAGTGCACCTGTGGCCTTGCACGCAAGATTTATCAAGGTTAAATATTGCCCTTCTACCATTTAAATTACGTGAAAACAATGCAAATTTAAATTATGCGTGAGATGTTGCCAGCTCTTGAATTTCGGTGCCGAAAATATAATAACATTCCTGCTTTATTTCGCACTGTACTTTTCTACTTATTCTATACTTACAGCTGTATATTCATCAAATAAGGCCATGCTTTCAGTTGTGCTTTATTAACACTTATCCTTTCAAGCCCCCAACGTGTCGTATTTGTTTATATGTTTTTCGATTCCATGATTATATTAACATGCGATCGGTAGAGACACAGGAGACACTGCAGCATATCATGACGCTTAATCACATCACTCAGCCCGGGTGATACGTTCAGTACGTCTCCGTTTATCTCGAACACGCTGGGGAAACTAGAAATTGTTCGGGACCATCATTATAAACTAAGAAAAACAGTGTTTCACTGAGGACATTTTAAGATCTACAGCTGTAATTTGTATATGCTTCAATCAGTGTAATCGTTGAAGACGAATTGGTTTGCTTCAGTTGTGTTTTTCATATTACATCCAAGTCACACCAGTAATTATAAAAAGTGGCTTCTATTTTCCATTGACTTCAGTGTTTCGTGAGACCCTAATATGTTGATATTGGAGAGTTCAAAGATGCATTTTGTTTTTCACGCTTCATATAAATCTATTCTGATCAATAACCACAGTCTAATGCAGATGGCTCTGCTTTCATGTTTTAATGTATGTGAATAATTCATTTAGCAACAAATAACTTTCTTTGCTTGATTCCAAGGGCCTGTTTACAAGGAGGGGGCACCCCTAGTGCTAGGGTTACGGTAGGGGTACCCCAGCAGCCAAGACAAAGTTGCCCGGGTTTACAAGCGAGTTTTCAGGTAGAGTTAGCTAGAGTTACCGGGAGAACTCAAGTGTCACGCTTCAATTCACTCGATAATTAAAACTCAAAACGGAAAATTGTTTCAGTGCAAAAGTTGCTTTTTGTCTGTGCAGTTCGAGATATCAGCACGTAGAAGTTTGTATTTCAAACCAGCAAACGACCAAAATAGAAGACATCTGCTCTAGTCATTTTCCAACAAATGTTATTTTTTTAAAAATGTTCAAATTATACCTAGCTCTTCGGTCATGGTATGCTAACGTGGATTTTGTCAAAAACGTCAAGTTAACCGAGCCGAAGGAAATGTTTGCTTTTGAGACAAGCAACTGGTGTCTTTTAACGTAACTTGTTTTACTATCTACAGGAACGCTATGGCAGAAGACAAGGATTATCAAGCGGTTTCAATGATAGATGATGATACGGACGTAGGTATGTGAATGCGATAATTGATGACAGACACAGGCAGGCAAACAGATCTAGACAGACAGTGACAGACGGGTGGACGGACAGACTGACTGACTGACTGGCTGACTGACTGTCTGTCTGACTAACTGACTGACTGACTGACTGACAGTCTACTGACTGACTGAGTAACTGACTGTCAGTGGAAAAACAGACTGACCGAATGAATGGCTTTATGGATAGATGGACGGACGAACTGATGGATGGTCGGGTAAGTGGCTGATGTGCTGTGCAAAAACCAAGAAACCACCCAGCACCGACCATTCAGATCTCTTGTAAAGGAAACCTTAGTATTTGTACTGTCCGTCTTAAAAGACAGTTAAAGCTATATTTAGTCTGTAATCCACTGTCCCACTGTTTAACTGGGAGGGGGGGGGGGTAATTTCCTCGTGTCATCTGTCATCTCAAGAGAGGCCAAACAACTTGATGATTTGGACGGTCAGACCAAGGAAGGAGTAATTAATTAATTAGATTCATGAAAAAGGAACCCATTCAAGTGCAAAGTTTTGTTCAATTATTTGACTAATTACATAGGCATGACGTGAAGACTGTCCAATTAATGCTGAGATCAGGGCTGCTAAGAGCCAATCAGATTCGACAGTTTTGTTATCAAATGGTTATAATTAACTAAAATTAGTTAATTAATTAAACGACCGACCGTTGGAATGGAATTAAATTGGAATGTTTCATTCAATCTTTATGTACAGTAAAACGTCCAGGTTAAATATGCGTTTTTTATTTTCGCAGGCGTGTCTTTTAAAGGAACAGGAGAAGAGTTAAAACGAGATAGAGGCGGGTGAGAATGTCCATAAAACCCTCAAAACTAAGATTAACGGTAATGATGTATCAAGCTAGCTTTAAGCGTCAGTTCAAAGTTTTGACTGACAAACGGTTCATTCCACAATTATAAACAAACAATTTTGTTTTGGAGCCAGTGCATTGTTTAACAATCAAAGAAGGCACCGATAGGCATTTTAAAGTTGGCGGGTTGCCACGGGGCCGAACAAGAGCACTTGCCTTCCACCCATGTGCCCCCAGTTCGAATCCCGGATTCGGTATCAATAAGGATTGATTTTTTTCCCGTGGTTCTTGTCCTTTTCCGAAGTTTTTTGTTATTTGAATTTGTACCTAGTTAAATTAAGGAGAGCTTATTATTAGCCAAAGATTGTTGACTGGCAGCTGGAACAATACTGGAATACTGACTCCTTGCATTTGATTCTAACTGTTATGTTTTCTTTCTTCACGGTAGGAGCGAAAAAGAAGACATTGAGCTTACAGCAAAACACGAGGGGGAACGGAATGATGATGCAGATAATGCTGATGCAGATAGTGGTAACCTTAGTGGCCTTTATTCGCACATACGAATATTTGATAAATTTAAAGAAGTGAACTGTAAGGTTCAGGGAACACTTTTTTTTTTCTCTTAAGAACGATATTCAATCCACCTTCATCGTAGGACGTCCAAAGGCCACATTCGTCAAATTCCGCTGCCATACAACCCTGAATCAATTTTGCCACACAAAATAAAAGCAAAAATCCCTTCATGTACAGTTATCTGTAAGAGGCACCCATTATTGAAATGTTTGTTTTCATTCTTCTTCGTGTTACGTTAATGTTTTCCTAGAAAGATTCTCGCCCCTCTTTCTGTGCCGTCCAGATAACAAAACCTTTTCTAGGCCAAACTCATTACCATGGCAAATTTTTCTACAGGATTGTTACTGTTTCTAACTACAACTATTTAATTCACTAGAACGCCCAGAGGAAAAGTCATTGCTAGAGATAATAGAAACAGAAGAATATTACAAGGTTGAAGAAAAAGTGACAGTTAAGGCTCTAATGAATTCTGAAGATAATCCTCTGTTGTTTGCTATGAAGGTAATAAACCTTTCATGAACGTGAAATAATCGTATATGTGAAATGCTGATTGAAAGAGATCCTTCGTGGCAGGTGAATTTCGCGATCACGCGATCTTTGTTTTCGATGGACTTTATCCCTGAGCAGAGAGACTGGTCGTATTCTAATCAGAAGCAGAACACGGTTTTAAGGGAACCTCCACTGTTACAACAACTTGATGTTGATGTTGTTGGACTTTATTTCAATTCTTAAGTTAACAAGTGGAAAAAAGGTTTTAGTGTACCAAAAAGTTAGATATGAATATCACCTGTTTTCGCTTTTGAGTTTCCCGCGCGCTGCCATTTGAATTTTTGCTGGAGCCCATTACTCGGAGCCTCCATCTCCCATATAATCCCTGTAAGTCAACCTTTGCGCGTATCTTTTTATTTTTAGAACGCCGCAGGGCTCTGGGATTCCCGCGCTCTCTTTTTAATGTCCAATCAGAACGACGTTATTGTTATATATCGCACGTCCGTGACCTCAGTTTCAGCTCACGCCCATGAAAAAGATATATATATTTATCACAGTATTGTCTGTATTAGACTGCAAAACGCTGGTCCGTGGAAACGCGCCCTATTCACCGAGTGATGAAAAACTTTCAAATCGGGTAACATTTTAAAATTTAACAGCGGGGCCCACTAGTTGTACGACGGAATTCACAAACTTTATTTGAAATACCAAACCTTTTGCCATTTTTACAAATATAAACGTTTTCATCAGTGCTCAGTATTGTTTTGAATCAAAGAGCCAAGACAATAAAATCTGTCAACTGTAAGGTGCTTTGTTTCTTTTCTTTCTCGTCGATAATTATACACTGTCGTTCAACGTGCCAACAGCGGTAATGTGCGAGTGCAAACTAAAATATAAAGCAATATCCAGGGTATAACTCGATGCAACAACGATACAACGTTTGTTTCAGAGTGACATGTGCCTTCAGGAACATGGCATAAATGGCGACTACGCCACTTAAATACATATCATCGTTTTGATTTTGCCCTAACCATTTCAGTCCTGTGCAACTGAGACAGAAAAGACGATAATAAGTAGTCCTAAATACACTCTTTTTTTATAAGAATGTTGTTTTAGGCTGAAAATATTCTTGTATTATTCTTAAATATATAATGGCTCAGGACATTTCCGTTTTAGAATGCATTGGGGTATCAGTTACAAGTGTTCGGTGTCTATATCTGTATCGCGTTACGTTGTGGACGTGCTCCATCGCTTTTCGTTGCAGTCAGCGAGGTTTTTTCGTTTTGTTGGCTAGTTTTGCCTTTTAGAGAAAGGAATAATTTTATAAGGTTAAGTTAATTGTATTGTATTTACAGATTTTCAACACACAAAATTATACCCTTTTCAAAATATCAGCCTCGGGTTTATTTTTAAAATATTCTTAAGGTTTCGCAATTTTCTGCCTCGACATTCTCATAAAATATGTTCTTATAAAAAAAAGAGTGTACGGTTATTTTCTCCTTCAAGTTCGTTGTTTTTAATGTTTCTTCCTGTCTGTCAGAGATGGAGTCAATGGATCCGAGATAATCTAGACAGCTCTTGTGATCAGTACAATCTCAGAGCCTGTTATGAATCGCGTACATATTGTACCGTGTTGATGTTGAAATTTTAATCCCGTCACGGTGTTTTCCGGCGCCTTCGTTCTCGATAACCAAGCTAAGCAGATCCCAGTTTCACAGTACTATTCTTCTAGGCTTTTAGGCTTAGTACCGGTTTTTGTCTGGACCATCGTTCTAAATCCACGGATACATTTCATCAGTTTCTCTTCTGTTGTAGATATCCACCGAAATAACACGCGTCGAACCTTTTTAAGATGACAAGGTGACTGAAGTTCGCAATATAAGGCAATAGCTCCCATTCTGAAGTTCTTGAAATCCATCTTTTCTAATCCTAAAACAATGTGGGTCTCAATCCACGGAAGACTGGCGCTTGATTCCTGCATGATGCTGTGTACTCATCTTGAAAACGACATCAAGATCATCTGCGAGCCGGAGACAATCTAAATACCGGCGCGTTGCACATTGATTTCCACAGTTAAAAACTAACGTGGAACCTCGATTGTATCTTTGGTGGGCAGAAAAGGATACGTGGAAGAGGAAAACGAACAAAGGACAAGGTATTTTGCTTCGCTTTGACCGCCGTTTTCTTTGGGGCGTTGATTCGACCACGTGCCGGTGTTAGCAGAAACATGATATTTTGCGGGAAACATGTTTCTATAAATAAAAAGATACGCGCAAAGGTTGACTCAAGGATGTATGAGAGATGGAGGCTCCGAGTAATGGGAGTAATGGGCTCCTGATTTTTATGACGTCAAATGGTTGGTGTATAGGTTTTTGTCGAGAGTCGAGGGTCGAGGGTAATATGTCCAGGGTCCGAGGGAAAAATGTCGAGGGTGGAGGGTAAAATGTCGAGGGTTCATACAAAAATATAAACTGTTCAATGATGCAGAAACGACCTAAGAATTCTGGCTTTTTGACAAGGGACTCAAAAAACTTTCAAATCGGGTAACATTTTAAAATTTAACAGCGGGGCCCACTAGTTGTACGACGGAATTCACAAACTTTATTTGAAATACCAAACCTTTTGCCATTTTTACAAATATAAACGTTTTCATCAGTGCTCAGTATTGTTTTGAATCAAAGAGCCAAGACAATAAAATCTGTCAACTGTAAGGTGCTTTGTTTCTTTTCTTTCTCGTCGATAATTATACACTGTCGTTCAACGTGCCAACAGCGGTAATGTGCGAGTGCAAACTAAAATATAAAGCAACATCCAGGGTATAACTCGATGCAACAACGATACAACGTTTGTTTCAGAGTGACATGTGCCTTCAGGAACATGGCATAAATGGCGACTACGCCACTTAAATACATATCATCGTTTTGATTTTGCCCTAACCATTTCAGTCCTGTGCAACTGAGACAGAAAAGACGATAATAAGTAGTCCTAAATACACTCTTTTTTTATAAGAATGTTGTTTTAGGCTGAAAATATTCTTGTATTATTCTTAAATATATAATGGCTCAGGACATTTCCGTTTTAGAATGCATTGGGGTATCAGTTACAAGTGTTCGGTGTCTATATCTGTATCGCGTTACGTTGTGGACGTGCTCCATCGCTTTTCGTTGCAGTCAGCGAGGTTTTTTCGTTTTGTTGGCTAGTTTTGCCTTTTAGAGAAAGGAATAATTTTATAAGGTTAAGTTAATTGTATTGTATTTACAGATTTTCAACACACAAAATTATACCCTTTTCAAAATATCAGCCTCGGGTTTATTTTTAAAATATTCTTAAGGTTTCGCAATTTTCTGCCTCGACATTCTCATAAAATATGTTCTTATAAAAAAAAGAGTGTACGGTTATTTTCTCCTTCAAGTTCGTTGTTTTTAATGTTTCTTCCTGTCTGTCAGAGATGGAGTCAATGGATCCGAGATAATCTAGACAGCTCTTGTGATCAGTACAATCTCAGAGCCTGTTATGAATCGCGTACATATTGTACCGTGTTGATGTTGAAATTTTAATCCCGTCACGGTGTTTTCCGGCGCCTTCGTTCTCGATAACCAAGCTAAGCAGATCCCAGTTTCACAGTACTATTCTTCTAGGCTTTTAGGCTTAGTACCGGTTTTTGTCTGGACCATCGTTCTAAATCCACGGATACATTTCATCAGTTTCTCTTCTGTTGTAGATATCCACCGAAATAACACGCGTCGAACCTTTTTAAGATGACAAGGTGACTGAAGTTCGCAATACAAGGCAATAGCTCCCATTCTGAAGTTCTTGAAATCCATCTTTTCTAATCCTAAAACAATGTGGGTCTCAATCCACGGAAGACTGACGCTTGATTCCTGCATGATGCTGTGTACTCATCTTGAAAACGACATCAAGATCATCTGCGAGCCGGAGACAATCTAAATACCGGCGCGTTGCACATTGATTTCCACAGTTAAAAACTAACGTGGAACCTCGATTGTATCTTTGGTGGGCAGAAAAGGATACGTGGAAGAGGAAAACGAACAAAGGACAAGGTATTTTGCTTCGCTTTGACCGCCGTTTTCTTTGGGGCGTTGATTCGGCCACGTGCCGGTGTTAGCAGAAACATGATATTTTGCGGGAAACATGTTTCTATAAATAAAAAGATACGCGCAAAGGTTGACTCAAGGATGTATGAGAGATGGAGGCTCCGAGTAATGGGAGTAATGGGCTCCTGATTTTTATGACGTCAAATGGTTGGTGTATAGGTTTTTGTCGAGAGTCGAGGGTCGAGGGTAATATGTCCAGGGTCCGAGGGAAAAATGTCGAGGGTGGAGGGTAAAATGTCGAGGGTTCATACAAAAATATAAACTGTTCAATGATGCAGAAACGACCTAAGAATTCTGGCTTTTTGACAAGGGACTCAAAAAACTTTCAAATCGGGTAACATTTTAAAATTTAACAGCGGGGCCCACTAGTTGTACGACGGAATTCACAAACTTTATTTGAAATACCAAACCTTTTGCCATTTTTACAAATATAAACGTTTTCATCAGTGCTCAGTATTGTTTTGAATCAAAGAGCCAAGACAATAAAATCTGTCAACTGTAAGGTGCTTTGTTTCTTTTCTTTCTCGTCGATAATTATACACTGTCGTTCAACGTGCCAACAGCGGTAATGTGCGAGTGCAAACTAAAATACAAAGCAATATCCAGGGTATAACTCGATGCAACAACGATACAACGTTTGTTTCAGAGTGACATGTGCCTTCAGGAACATGGCATAAATGGCGACTACGCCACTTAAATACATATCATCGTTTTGATTTTGCCCTAACCATTTCAGTCCTGTGCAACTGAGACAGAAAAGACGATAATAAGTAGTCCTAAATACACTCTTTTTTTATAAGAATGTTGTTTTAGGCTGAAAATATTCTTGTATTATTCTTAAATATATAATGGCTCAGGACATTTCCGTTTTAGAATGCATTGGGGTATCAGTTACAAGTGTTCGGTGTCTATATCTGTATCGCGTTACGTTGTGGACGTGCTCCATCGCTTTTCGTTGCAGTCAGCGAGGTTTTTTCGTTTTGTTGGCTAGTTTTGCCTTTTAGAGAAAGGAATAATTTTATAAGGTTAAGTTAATTGTATTGTATTTACAGATTTTCAACACACAAAATTATACCCTTTTCAAAATATCAGCCTCGGGTTTATTTTTAAAATATTCTTAAGGTTTCGCAATTTTCTGCCTCGACATTCTCATAAAATATGTTCTTATAAAAAAAAGAGTGTACGGTTATTTTCTCCTTCAAGTTCGTTGTTTTTAATGTTTCTTCCTGTCTGTCAGAGATGGAGTCAATGGATCCGAGATAATCTAGACAGCTCTTGTGATCAGTACAATCTCAGAGCCTGTTATGAATCGCGTACATATTGTACCGTGTTGATGTTGAAATTTTAATCCCGTCACGGTGTTTTCCGGCGCCTTCGTTCTCGATAACCAAGCTAAGCAGATCCCAGTTTCACAGTACTATTCTTCTAGGCTTTTAGGCTTAGTACCGGTTTTTGTCTGGACCATCGTTCTAAATCCACGGATACATTTCATCAGTTTCTCTTCTGTTGTAGATATCCACCGAAATAACACGCGTCGAACCTTTTTAAGATGACAAGGTGACTGAAGTTCGCAATACAAGGCAATAGCTCCCATTCTGAAGTTCTTGAAATCCATCTTTTCTAATCCTAAAACAATGTGGGTCTCAATCCACGGAAGACTGGCGCTTGATTCCTGCATGATGCTGTGTACTCATCTTGAAAACGACATCAAGATCATCTGCGAGCCGGAGACAATCTAAATACCGGCGCGTTGCACATTGATTTCCACAGTTAAAAACTAACGTGGAACCTCGATTGTATCTTTGGTGGGCAGAAAAGGATACGTGGAAGAGGAAAACGAACAAAGGACAAGGTATTTTGCTTCGCTTTGACCGCCGTTTTCTTTGGGGCGTTGATTCGGCCACGTGCCGGTGTTAGCAGAAACATGATATTTTGCGGGAAACATGTTTCTATAAATAAAAAGATACGCGCAAAGGTTGACTCAAGGATGTATGAGAGATGGAGGCTCCGAGTAATGGGAGTAATGGGCTCCTGATTTTTATGACGTCAAATGGTTGGTGTATAGGTTTTTGTCGAGAGTCGAGGGTCGAGGGTAATATGTCCAGGGTCCGAGGGAAAAATGTCGAGGGTGGAGGGTAAAATGTCGAGGGTTCATACAAAAATATAAACTGTTCAATGATGCAGAAACGACCTAAGAATTCTGGCTTTTTGACAAGGGACTCAAAGCCTGAATGTAGACGACACTTTTGAACCCTCGACATTTTCCCTCCACCCTCGACATATTACCCTCGACCCTCGACTCTCGACAAAAACCTACACTCAAATGGTTGCCACTATTGTTGCATACAAAAAGAAATTTCTTTTACAACAATAGCGGTAACCATTTGACGTCATAAAAATTCAAAATGGCAGCATTTTTAGATTTTCAAATTATCTTTCTAACTTTATTCAAATTCTTGCTTAGAGCAGTTTCAATTGACTGGCCCACAGGTAACAGTTACTAATCTACCCAGGCCAGTAGTGCAACAATTGAAAAAGTTATAACTACTATAAATATAACTATATATATTATTAAAACTATAACCATAACTATAAGTATAATAGAAAGAAGAACTTAATTACGGCAGAAAACGAAGTGAGAAAAAATCAGAACAACAAGTACAGTTAAAATGTTCGGTGTGTAGCCAGGCATGTTAAAAACTGGTAAAAAAGAATTTAAAAAGATGACACTGGCTAAAAATAGTTATGGACGTTTCGGCCACTACTGTTGCCTTCCTCAGCAAAGATAAAAATGCAAATGTTTAACGGCGTCCTACTTAGAATATGTAACCGATGTGTGATAAAAAATCACACCTCGAAGGAACTTTCTGAGTGCAACAATAGTCTCTAGAGTATTCTTAATGACTCCCCTACGCCAAAGGATTTTCCGAAAGAGTTGCAAACGTTCTTCGAGGTTTCAGCATCAAGGTCGCCCATAAACCTATTCGCACCATCTCGAGCATACTCAAAAAGCCAAAAAACAAGATCGAGAAAGAGGCTTCCAGAGCAATCGTATATAAGATCAAATGTAAAGATTGTGATTGTGTTTATGTTGGTCAGACATCACGCGCGCTAAAAACATGTGTGAAAGAACACGCTAAGGCCATAGCAACATTGGATTTGTTAAACATTTGCATTTTTATCTTTGCTGAGGAAGGCAACAGTAGTGGCCGAAACGTCCATAACTATTTTTAGCCAGTGTCAACTTTTTAAATTCTTTTTTACCAGTTTTTAACAAGTACAGTTGTAGGCCAGTACAACAAGTTTGGAAAGAAGAGTGAGACGATTTGATTTTGATTGGTCGAGTGTGCTCAGAAGTGTCGAGCACTCGCATTTGATCATGTTCTGCGCATTGTTATTATTGAAAAAAAGAAAAAAAAAGGGAGTTTCTCCCGATATTCTTGAGTAGAAAGGAGCAATTCGAAGTTTAGCAAGCAGGAAAGTGCAAGCAGTTAAATGGGTGAGCGCTTGATCAATGAATTGTTTAAATTGTTCATTGTAAAATGTAAGGGCCAATTGTCTGCAGTTTGTCTATAAATAAGCATTCAATTTAAGGCATGAACAGCGCACTTTCCTCCAAATATCAAACCCTCCACTGACTTTTAAGTTCATGAAGGATGTATGAATAATAAAAGATCATTTTGGTGACAGCGTACTGGATCCAGAAATATATATTGAGTAATGACGATGAAGCAGAAGTTGAAATTAAGATATGTAAGGTCAGGTTGTCTTATTTTGTCAGGTCACTGAAAAGCTCCACGGACGGGCAAGTAAAAAGAAGTCAGATAAAGAGGATTTCATTGGACTAGCCAATCGCGTCGAAGATTTTACCTTGCGTTTCCTAGATCTCTTAAAAGATAATAACGCTTGGTATTTCTTACACCCTGAAACATTTACAGTTACTATCGACACTGCAATTAAGCTTGACCAGAAAAAGGTAACATTTGAATACAAAGGGCATAATTGAAAAAAAGAAAGGTAAATCATTGTGTAACATGAAACACATTTAGTTGGCTTTTCTTTAGTTGGAAGACAGGAAGAAACTAAGGAAGGAACAAAAGGATGTAGGGGGGAGGGAGAGAGGGAGGAGGAAAAAAGAAAGGAAGGAAGGAAGGGAGGAAGGAAGGAAGAGGAAGGAAGGGATGGATGGAGGGAGAGAGGAAGGATGGAATGGATGGAGGGCTGGAGGAAGAAGGAAGAAAATAAGGGAGGAAGAGATAAATGGATGGATGGATGGACGGACGGACGGACGGACCGTGAATTACAATATTATAATAAAGCTCGGTGGATGGATGGACGGATGGACGGACGGACCGTGAATTACAATATTATAACCAAGCTCGATGGATGGATGGACGGACGGATGGACGGACGGATGGACGGACGGACGCACTGTGAATTACAATATTATAACAAAGCTCGATGGATGGATGGACGGATGGACCGTGAATTACAAAGCTCGATGGATGGATGGGTGGATGGATAGATGGATCGATGGATGGAGGGAGGGAGGGAGGGAGGAAGGGAGGGGGGAGGGAGGGAGGAGGGAGGGAGGGAGGAGGTAGGGACAGAGGGAGGGAGAGAAGGAGGAAGGGAGGGAGAGAGGGAGGGAGGGAGAGAGGGGGGGAGAGAGGGAGGGAGAGAAGGAGGGAGGGAGGGAGGGAGAGAAGGAGGGAGGGAGGGAGGGAGAGAAGGAGGGAGGGAGAGAGAGGAGGAGGGAGGGAGGGAGGAAGGAAGAGAAGGAGGGAGGGAGGGATAGAATAGAACAGAATAGAATAGGAAGCTTTATTTAACCGCGGTAATTTTTATCAAATTTACATATGTTATTAATTAAGGACGGTGCCTCCTTTTGTTACTGCGCATACGTTCTGTTCATCTTTGAATATTGGGGTTTCTTAAGGAATTTGTCCACCAATACAACCATATTTTTGCGGGGTTTATGACTTTGTGGAAAAGGCAGACCTTAGCAAGGGCTATCAGAATCCAAAAAGAAAATTGGGGGTAACCACGCATTTTTCAGAAATAATTGAGCTTAAATTTGGAAAGAAATTGCCATACATTCTCTGTATTTTAACGCTTTTTTAGAATTATGGTCGCTTAAATTATATCTGGAAAATGCGTGGTTACCCACATTTTTCTTTTTGGATTTCAATAACCCTTGCTGAGATCTACTTTTTCCCTGTAGTCATTACCTTTGCAAAAATACATTTATATTAGGAGGCACCGTCCTTAACATAGAAAATCTGTTCTACCTAAAAGCCGTGAGGCATACAAATAATCGTTATAAAAGTGTATACGTTAACAGAATAAAAGCGAGTTGTTTGTTTGGAAGGATGGATGGATGGAAGAAGGGAGGGAGGGAGGGAGGGAGGGACGAAAGGACGGACAAACGTAGAGAAGGTGGAAAGGAAAAAGGCAGAAGAAGATCCATTTCGAGGAAATCTCGGATATGCAGACACAGTAGCAAAAATGGCCGTGTGAATTAGAGTCTGTGGCGAGGGAATGAGTGACACAAGTTGTTGGAACACCCACTCCTACCCCTATTCAATGTTGGATAGTGTTGTCAGCGCTTTTACGTCTTCATCTATTTAGTCGTAACTTTTGAAAGCATTACATAGGGGAGAGGGAGGGAGACAGTTGTACAGACGGTGTTCCAACGAAGTGACACTGATTGTGAATTGAGCGATACGCAGCAATCAATTTCTTTGACCTTAAGTCCCTATTAACCCTACCAACATAATAAATGGGAAAAAATATTTCTGGCCTTACGCTGTCGTAGTAACTGGGCTCGATACAATGAAAGCGGGAAGCATTGATCTACACAACTGTTCTTCCTTGCAGTTTTTCGACCATCCTGTCATCGTGGATCTTGTGGCCGAGAGATGGTATGGCATCCGTTTTACAAGCGTGCGTGATCTTTATGGACCTTTGTGGTTGTTCCTCAACATCTGGTGCCTTTTTGATGTCGTACTTTTTCCACTTTCATTCCTCGTAGCTTTTCTTAAAGGTAAAGTAAAACTTCAATTTATTTTCATCATTCGTTTAATGCCCGTAGAACATTTTACTTGTTGGCTGAATTAAAAAATCAGCCTTGTATATGCAAAGGAGCGATGGCGCAATGTTTAACATGTTCAGAGATTCAGCGGTTGGGTGTTTGTTTCTCTGGTTTTAGATTTAGTGTCTTGACCATATGTCAAGTCCAACACCTTTTGAAAGACACAATCTCCTCTAGCCACCAAATATGTATTTTAAGAAGCAGCCTCGTTCCCAGTCGTCCTCGGCGAAATATCAATTGTGACGTCACCGACCAGCTCCTCAGTCACTCGATAGCGCATCAAGGCCTGGGGACGAGTATAAGTATAAGTATAAGCTTAGGGTATTTTCAGAAGGCTGGAATAATCAATTCAATGATCAAAGAGAACTGGTGTAAACCAGGATAAAGGGAGATTACGTTTACACATTGAACACCTGTTTTTTTTTGTTTTTGTTTTTTTTGTTTAGAAGGAAATTGAATTTCAATAGAATTTAAGCTGACATATTTTGGGTTTGCTGTTGTTGTTGTTGTTGCTTTTTTATTTCATTATTATTATTTTTTGTATCTGAACAGGGTGGATTGCAACTCGTGTAAGGTCCAGATTCCTAGGTATGTCAGATTTATTCAGAGTACACATAATTTATGGAGCTGACTTCAACCAAGCTTTAGTTAGGGGTGCTTAATTGCCGTCGTAATTATGAATTAGCTGCTCAGTTGAATCCAGAGTACGGGACGACAACTTCCTTTAGCTGGAATTAGCGAAGTAAATTGAGGTGATGTACTGTACCGTTCATGGACGTGTTTAGATTAACATAACGAGTAATCGATGGCAACATTTACATAAAGGTCCAGTTTCAATAACGCCGGACCTTAAATCGATACCAATACCTCGAATAAATACTGGGAGCGTTTATATAAAATTCGACCTTGTGGAACCCGGTGTTTAATCGAGGCCCGGGATTTGATCTAGAAAATACAGTAAGAAGACATTCACTGTGGCCTATTGCGAATACGTGAATCTGATTGGCTAAATCGCCGTGCTCTCCTAGGAATACGCGAATTTGATTGGTTCAATCATCGTTGTCTATTTGCTGATACTGACTCTATGTCCTTGGGATAAGTCGACCACCTTCAAAGAATGAAATAGACAAGAATGAATACGATACGTTTGGCCTCGTAGCTTGACCTTATTCACCTTAGGCTTTTTATGAGTTTCTGAGCCGGGGAATTACGTCATGACTTCCAAACGGCTGCCATCTTGGATCCGCCATCTTGGATTTCCTGAGATTAAAACCAATAAAAGACATGTCGTTCCAAATTGTTCCTTGACAATTTTTAGAAAAAGTAACAACGTTTGATGGGTATTTTGTTTGCATATTAAAAAGTGATAAATGTTCAAATTCGTCTCGGGTAGTTTGTTGCCCCTCCCCCCCCCCCCTCCTCCTCCACTTCGGCTGAATAAGGTTAAAGGTCAACTGACTGATGACAAACGTTTAGTTCTGTTTAACGCCCTTAAAGGTTCGGCGAAGTAAATTGGTAAATTCGGCTTGTACTGCGTTCACAATGGGCCGAAAGGTGTTTACTCTGATGATGAACAAAACATGTTTCACCGTATGAAGTCTTCACATTAGGCAGTGCTTCGCATGTATCATGATCGAGACATTTAGATGAGACGAAACACGTTAAACGTGGCGGCCGAGAGCGGAGAGGAAGCGAGTGCCCGAAAGATTCTTAAATGGGGATATAATGAAAGAATATTTTGTACCGAAGATGGCACAAATCCTCTCTTCTTGCAATTATCTGAAAGGCCCTTCTCCTCCATAGGGTTACGGAAGTGTGATTAAACTACAGAATGAATGCAACAGAAAGTTCCAGTTCTAAAGTGTAATTATCAAGTAAACATGTTTCGGTGCTAGTGTGAACGTATATTGTTGGTTTTGTTTCAGGTTTTCTCGAAGATATGGAGTCGTCATGTGAGTATTTTACGGTTTATTCTCTCGGATCAGTCGGCCTCTACGACGCGTAGCCCTAAACTTTACCTTTCTTTGTTTCCTTAACTGAATTTTCAATTGAACTACCTTTTACTTTTAGTATTTCCGTAGATGCGTTGAGTCATTATGCGAATACTGTTGACACATAAAGAGTTACAAATACCCTTATAACTTACCAGTTCAACAAGCATTGGCGTTCTTGCTTCTGATTGAACAAAAATTAATTTTTTGGTGCCCAATCAGCGATCCTGCACGTATCCGACTCATTTCATGTCCTGACCTCTTGTGTTGGTCACTCAACAATTAACAGAGCTGTCTTGTAGGAAAGTTTCAACAATATATGACCACAAAGTCGAAGAAAATGGAAATTAAGCATGGCCACAAGATAGACAAACGCCTACCACGTAACCGGAAATTCAGCCTGTGCATTGATCAATTTCCCAAATTTGTAGATGCATGTAGCATGTTTTATTGTATCGTGATATCGCGATCTCTTATTTTAATATCGATATTCGTATCCATAGACAAGTAAAAACAAACGATATAATTTCCCGACGTTTCGGCGACTTCATGACGCCATTTTCAAGGGTCAAATGAGAATTAACTAAATGCGAGTTCAAGAGTTATAACTCAAATTTACATAGCGGAGGTGGCTACATTTAGTTAATTCTCATTTGACCCTTGAAAATGGCGTCATGAAGTCGCCGAAACGTCGGGAAATTATATCGTTTGTTTTTACTTGTCTATGTATAACTAAATCATTGTTAATACGATATTCGTATCGTTGGAAAAAATACCGTGGTTCACCGATGCATCGGCGCGTCGTTGCAGCCCTATCTCGAAATCTAGTCAGACACTTTATAACGAAACTTGAAGTATTTGAACTACACAACCTACACAACTTGTATGCGAAACTAGAGAAAAATCTGTAAGAGCGTTTTCAAAGAAATCAAGTATATTGTATCATTTTTTACGGGCTGATTTTGGTCATTCCTGCAATTTTCTCCAATATTTCAAGAAAGATACAACTTCTAAAGCACTTTCTCTTTTCAGTTGAAAGATCTCTTATGATAGCAAAACATTCTTAATGAACATTGAGCTTCCTGGATAGTGGCACTTTTAAGATATTTATGTTTTAAAAACTGCTAAAATGCAGCACAAATCAGTCAAAAAGTCGTAATTTGCGTAAATAGAAATATTTCTAAACTGCCCTTACAGATTTTTCCTTTAAATTGCATGCCGTTAGAATCATAATTCTTTTCGATGTTCCACCAAGTGTTAGGCTGAACAATCATTTCTATTATTAAAGAAGAAGGCTGAATCTCGGCCAGGTTTCAGTCGTTATTAGCTTTCTACGAGCAAAGCAACAGTTTCATTTTGTTTTTCCTGGTCTATTTCAAGGTTATTCACGTACAATGAATATTTATACACCCTGCGCTTGTGTCCTCTCGCGCGTTTATAATTCCTTCTCATAATGAAAAAAATCTTGGTCTTCTATCATTAACAAGACAACAAGACTCGCAAGAATACAATGAAACTATATATTTTTCTCGAGCATACATAGAAGATTAAAAACGTATAGAGACAATGGCCGATCTGCCTAAACCCGCTTGCTGAATTTCCCAAAGAGGGCTGCAACGATACGCCGATGCATCGGTGAGCCACGTTATTTTTTCCAACGATACGAATATCGATATTAATATAAGAGATCGCGATATCACGATACAATAAAACATGCTACATCAACAAATTTGGGAAATTACTGTTTTAAATATTTTTCACTGAAGCTCTATATTTTAAGGCGATTTGTTGTTGTGTTATTACTACGTTAAATTTACTATTTTGGAGATAAATTATTTAAAAGGAGTGTAAGTTGTTGGTTACTAGTTCTGTCGCCCAAAGTAATGTATCGTATCCTGTATCGTATCGTGGCCCTTGTATTGAGATATGTATCGTATCTTAGGAGAATGTATCGTTGCAGCCCTATTTCGAGATAGTCGACATTATTTAAAATGAGGGGCTGTCCATTAACGTTGCTATGGTGACAGCCGTTGCTAGGAAACCAATAAAAATAAACTTTGGTCGTATGTCGAAAAGATGGTGTAGTTTCAAGAAAATGGAAGTTTGTTTTCTGTGCGAAATTTTGATTTTAAGAGATACACTCCAAGGCCAACAAAACTTTTAGCGTCCTAGAAAAACCACTTTTTAGTATGGGCAAGACCCACCGTGGGTCTTGGTAAAATATGTAAGAAAAATTGTTTGTTTATTTACTTTGAGTAAAACACAGTTGTCATAGTGCATACCTTGACACCCGTGTTGTCTTTAACAAGCCTTATAAAGTTTGATCTCAGTGTTTCTAGCCCTTATTTTCCGGAGCATACAAAGAAGATTCAAAACATATGGAGACAATCGCCAAGCTGCCTAAACTCGCATGCTGGACAACGTTTATTTTACGATACCTAAATCGATTCACAGGCTAAACTCCCACGCAGGTGTTTGTCTGTTTGTGTTTGTTTGTGGCCATGCTAAGTTTTGCATCTTCTTCGGCTTTATATCCATATATCTTTGAAACTTTCTTGCAAGACATCTCTGTTGATTGAACAACGTAACTTTGTCGATTGATGGGAAGAACAAGCTCCGTTTACTAGTAATAGTATGCTGATTGCCGATTGGGCACAAATTCAAAAGCAATAGCATAAATGCTTGTTGAACTAGTCCGTTAAAAGTATGTTCTCAGGGGCCCTTCCTTCCGCCTTGTGAACTTTCGCTCGCCCCGATTTCGTACGTTTTATCACCTTTTCGCCCCGACTATCTACCTCTGGGTCTCCGAGGATGCGCCTAAGTATCAGGCTTATTGAAGTTGGAGGGAGGTTTGTTAGTCACTCGCTATATCTTGTAAGACCACACCACCCAAGATTTGCCCACGAACAGCTGGTACTTCGCTGATTTCATGAAATGATTCAACGCATTTGAAATTTAAAGAGACCGTTAGCGAACCTTGAACTTAGGATTAAAAGTTAACAAAAAATCCATTGGCTAGTTTTGGAAATACAGCTTTTACAAAGTCCAGGCGGGCAATCTTAATCACAGTGCAGCTTTCTTTTGTAGTCGAAAAAGATAAAAACACGCATTTTACTCTTGGCGTTATGCATCTCGTAATTATAACCCTATAGCTTGCAACCGATTCTCACCTAACTTTTTTCAGAATGTGGCTAAGGGACAAGCGTACAGGTGCTGAAAACAATTCCTCCTTTCAAGTGGAGGCACACAGTCCCTCCAGTTACGTCCAAGGGTTTTAGCTAAGTAGGCATTACACGCCTCATTGGTTATTTATGACTGTTACGAGTTTCGTTAAAGGAGTGGTCCGTTTGTAGACGGAACGCAGGGTTGTCGGTAACAGCAACAAGCAGATTTATTCCAAGATGAAAGTAATCTTTACAACTTACAGCACTACTGCTATGTCACACAGACTCTTCTAACACGGCATACAGCTTGGCACACAGCCACTTCACTAGGTTCGGCACACAGCACGGCACACAGCCACTTCACTAGGTTCGGCACACAGCACGGCACACAGCCACTTCTCAAAACTCTTTAAAACTCTCTTTAGAACTCTCTTTAAACACTCTCTCTCCAAGCTCTCTATAGACTGAAACGCTCTTACTTATATACATATCACAACAAGTTCTAGAAACGTCTACGAAATCTATTTTTAGTAACATTACATTATTACTTACTATTTAAAGAAATCACATAATCATTTAAATGACTAAGCACTTCACAATGTTCTAGAGAGTTCTATGGAATGTTCTGGAAGGTTCTGAGTAATACTAGACAATTTTCGTAACAATGACCTCATATCCGTATCAAGAAAAGGGAAAAAATGGGAAAACAATAGGTATTGTTAAAGGAGAAGATCACTCCAGAAAGTGTACATTTTTTATACTCACCAATACAAAGACCACACTGAGTTGAGTTACGGACCATTGTTTGAGCGTCCATAGTGCATCCGATCCCAATGAAATTCCTCTCCAACTAAAGAAGCAAAAAATTCGTCATCGGGCGGCGCCATTTTGGATAGTGCTTAGGAGCCTGGCCGCGTATTCTTGACGTCATTTCGTCCAAATTGAAATTGGCGCGAAGCTCAAACGCAGCTGGCCAATATTTCAAGTGCATAGCTTTTCGGCTGCTCTGATTTCTTTTTCGCAGTGCCGTTGTGAACTGAAAAGGGAGCTTAAGCAACCACGAAGGCAACGCCAAGGAAAACGTCACTTAAAAAATTACTTCCAAATATTTTAAACTTGTTCGTGATAGTTTCAACTTGTTCAATCTGTCTAATGTAGCCGAACAATCCGGGAGCTAACTCTGTAAGGACGTCGTTGGTTCAGGTAGAAAAAAGAAAATTCACTGTCGTGTGTTCACGTTCTACATAAAGCTTTGAATTTGTTCATTTCATGCTGTTGTTTTGCAGAGGATGGCAAAGAAATGTACCAAAATCTGTATCGCCCGTGCAGGGTCATTATTTTGCTAATTGATCATGAACCTTTTTGTTTTGTGAAGTTCTCATCAGCCGTCGCCGTCGTGTTTGCTTAAGTTCCCTAAAATACAGTCCCAGACTGTCACAATGGCTGTGGTCACACTATAGAGTTAAATCGCGATTTAGCTTGCTAATCGTGATTAAGCCTAAATCATTGTGTGACCGCACAAATTACCTATTCTTAGACCTCATTCCAAAATGTGATAAACCAAACAAGTCAAAGAGATTAAAAACTAACTTTCCACGTACACGATCTTCAAAAGTACAGCTGTGGTCTGTTTTCAGAGTCATAAAGCGTTTTTTAACATAAAAATCGCGTTTTCAAACCTGCGGCCAGAAAATTAAGATTTAATGGGGGAAACAAGAGTGACTTTTGAAGGCGGGCACACCACAGTGTGAAATCGTGATTAGTTATTGTGTTGGCCTGTCATTCATATGTGAAACACAGCCACCAATCCATCTGTGCATTTGTGTCGCACAGACAACATTTTGCCGAAAACACCTGATTGCTATCCTTACTTTTAATGACTTTTTTTCGGATTCTAAGGTAATTAGGAACGTATATCATCAAATTAAGTAGATGCGCGTGCTCCTATTTTCTTGGAGGCAGTTTGTAATAAAATTGGCCTTGTAACTCCAAAGAAAATTTTAATCTTTGCGTGTTTAGAAAGTGCTCGAGTTGAGGTGTAATAAGCGTTTTATTGTTCCCCTCAACAATGTGAGATGCAGCCCACTTTTCGAAACCCGTGCCCATTGTTTGCTTTGCAACATGATTGGTTATCCAAAGGAGCTTTTAACAAATCGTGAACTAAATCCTACTACTCTCTAAGGTTTAGATCAAGAGTTATTTCTTTGAACTCTGCCGCGTTTTAGCCTCGATGACGTCATTTAAAATCGTGATTTAGATATAGGTACTTTTGCGGTCATACACAGACTAAGGCTAAATCGCGATTTAACCTGACTATTAACCGCAATTTAACTCTTTACCTGAAGCTTCGTATACTAACCGGTGTGATTGTATAACGCGTCCGCATCTTTGTCATCGTCTTTCAGACTCCGTTTGTTTTGTTTGAGTTTGTTTTCTTGGGGGTGGGGAGGTTTATTCGGGGGGAGGTGTTAGGAAGGGTGTGGTTTGCAGAAACCTCGGGCTATTTGGTCAGCGGTCTAGTGTCTAGGCAACCAAACCGCTGATCAAAGAATTCTTGGAAAGCTGGACGGTTTTGTTTGTTTTGATTCCTGCAAATGCTGACACGATCTGCTGGCAAGCTAAGGTACTGTGGGTACCTGAGTACGATATTGCGTTCGCCCTCTGTGCTTCGTGATTACTATAAATCTTAATAATGAATAAATGAAATGAGGTCTTGGTTTTTTTTTTTGTTTGCTCGGTATTCTATTTTGATTTCCGCTTTATTGTGCGTACTTCACTTGTACACAAGGAAATGCTCATTGTTCATAAACAGCTAAAACCCAAATAAACATGTCAGCTTTGCTGTTTGATTTTAAAACTGCTTGTCAACTGCTCGTCAAGATTGCGTGGTGTTTGTTTTATCATACGAGTGTATCGTCCTAAGTTCTGATTATGACACGTTTCGCTTGTTGTTCATGCGACTGTATTGGCCTGTAGTTAATAAAGTTTCAAAAACTTTGTTTGGCACGTTTCATGTTCATCATTTATTGGAAAGGAGCTTAATTTCCGAAAGCACCAAATAACTCACCAGCCAAGATGAAACATATTAAGGGTAGCTTTGATTTTTGGACAGAGCAATAAACTCATTTACTTTTGCTAATCGGAAAATGAAGAAATTGATCTTTAACGCGAACATATTAAATGTCAAGATTGGCGTAATGCCACTATGTGGTGATGATTCGTGCCCTTCGTGAGGGACTTCGGTTTTTCACTTACATTCAGTTATCCGACTAATGTTAATTAAGAGCGTACTCTAACTATTTATGAAGAAACAAAACTATGCTGTTCGGGAGCTCAACATTTTAACTAGCGAAGAAATAGAAAAAATGAATTACCTATAGCACGTTACCGTGAATAAAATCACGCAATCATTTTGACAGATCTAACAGGCTGTTACCTTTCAGTACTCATATGACTCCAGCCAAGAGTCACACTAATCATAGACTCAGTGCAGTAGTTTTCTTTCCGTTTAGTGCAGTCAGAATTTATTTTCATTTTAAATTTACTTCATTAATTTTTTACATGGGTAACTCATTTTCTTTTATTAGGTAAGGCGTGTTTTTGCCCCCGCAGGGTTTTAAAACCCGAGGAGGCAGAATTAAACTCCCGCGTAATCATGGGAAATTGTTGTTATACCAGATGAAATCTCGACTTGAACAAATGCGAGGCGCGCAAAGTGCTGTCGCGAAACCGCAGTATTTACACAAGCTAAATAAAGCGAACTGCGGACGTCAAATCGACTTTACAAGACCTGGGTAAACGCTACAGTACGGTAAATGTTGTTTTTAAATGCTGATTTGCCTTTCAAAAATTGTTTAACTGATGGTTTAATCCACGTTTCTATGATCTTTGCAATTTTGTTCGCAAAGCGGCTCCAATTTTGATCAACCGGTCTCCATTAAGTCATGTGAAGTGTCTGCAAAAGTTAAATGCGTGTGTCCATGCACACAAGAAAATCTAGGGTTTTTCGCTGCTAAAAGCAAATGTACTGTTTATTTGAATAAAATTTTTGGCTGGGAATCCTTTTTGTCGATTCTGTCTATTTTACATAAGTCATGGTGGGGTTTAAGAAGCAGCGCAACCTTTTGTAAACACGGACTAATTTGCATGAGCGATTTGAATTTGATACAGGACAACGTGTGGGAAATTTCAGCAATTTTCGTTTTCATGGTTTTGTTCGATCGTGTCTAAAAGTACACACGAGTGACCACAAGTGACCACGAGTAGACCACGAGTGACCACGAGTGACCACGAGTGACTACGAGTGAGCACGAGTAAGAATGCATCAAAATATTTTGCTGATGTCATGCTGACGTCATCGTTACGTCATGTTATCAAATAATCATTATTTCACGGCAAACTGACCGTTTCTCGAGACCTTAATACCTGGATTCGACATTTCCGCCATTTCTGACTGAATGGGAGAGGGGCTAGGGGAAGGACAGGGAGGGGGATGGGGGCTACAAACTTCCCGCCACCTGCACCCTTTCATCTCGGTTCCCGCCAGTTCTCGTTAAAACATTTCCTTAAATCATGTACTTTCACAGAAAACCTTTTTGTTAATGTTTATATTTGTCATTTTCACTTTCTTTCTTTCTTTTTTTCGCCCTTGGTCACTGGTAACTTTCGAAGAGGGGGGAGGGGGAGGGAGGGAGGTGGACAGAATTTGGGACTCCGGGTAGAAAAGAGGGAGGGAGGTGTACGGTAGGCGGAAAAAGCGCGGGAAGAAAAGGTTAAGAAAAGTGGCAGGAACCAAGATTAAAGGGTGCGGGTGGTGGGAAGTCTGTACCCCCATCCCCCCTCCCTGTCCATCCCCTAGCCCCTTCCCCATTCAGTCAGAAATGGCGGAAATGTCGAATCCAGGTATTAAGGTCTCAAGAAACGGTCAGTTTGTAGTGAAATAGTGATAATTTGATAAAATGATGTAATGATGACGTCATCATGACATCAACAAAATATTTTGACGCATTCTCACTGGTGGTCACTCGTAGTCACTCGTGGTCACTCGTGGTCAGTCGTGGTCAGTCGTGCTCTACTCGTGGTCACTCGTGGTCACTCGTGGTCACTTGTGGTCATTCGTGGTCACTCGTGGCCACTCGTGTGTACTTTTAGACACGATCGTTTTGTTCTGCCTAATATTTGATACGTAACCATAGTTCTCTATATCAGAATATTTTAATTTAACTTGAGTTGACAAAATTTATTCTGTGCGAAACACGCGAGTCAATGGGTTAAGTATTGAATTGCTGCGTTCCTGTACGTTTTAAAAATACAGTTTCAGCTAGCTGTGCATGTTCTTTATTATATTATTTGTATTTCTTAAACTGAAGGAAAGTGAACGAACAATGGATACGCTAAATACAAAGCGCTGACCTTCCCTGGGCGAGCTCCTTTCAACAAACTTTAATTGTTGCCTTGTTGCGTTTTTAAAAACATTTGAAAAAACCGTTTCAGTTGTGCAAGTCTTGACAGCAATATATTTTGTTATTGTTTGTGCTTATTTTACCTTGCCATTATGAATGAAATTATAGAAAAGCGGGGGCATCTGTAGTGACAACTATTACTAGTTTAACTAACTTGAATTGACTAAGAGGCACCCTTTTACGTTTCACTTTCCATTGCTCGATCACTCAGTCGAATTATGATAAGCGAATCGCGTTTTAAAAACACTCATGCGCACATTTATCAGTTTCAGACGTCCGCACATGCCTGCAATGGGCGGGCCGTTTATTTTTAATTGCACGGGAAGAATTTGGTAATTTTGTTCCCAATAGACCTTTGTCCTGCTCGCGACCACTGACCGAGAACCGAAAGAGCGCAAAAATTGTGCCAAAAGGCAAAAAGCATGAAAAAAAATTAAAAGTGTAATTACAATAATTAAAAGGCCGACGCCTTTGATAACTGTATAAAGGTGATTGAACGGAGGCAAAGGATTAAAGGGGAAAAATGGTAAAATCTTCATGAACAAAAGGTCGCGGCAAATTCATATTTTCTTGCATTTGTTTCAAATAACAATCAATTCTGTTGCTGGCATACAACGCAATAAAGCGTCCATTTTTGTCCATCCGTGTTTTCCAAATGATTGACAGGTTTAAACAATGAGAAATTGCGATTTAGCTCTATAGTGTGAGCGAAAACAATAAATCGCGATTCTCCGCGCTAAATCGTGATTACTCGTCAAGCGTGATTTGGAGGCTAAATCGCAATTTAAGGCCGCGGGTGAGGAACTAAGTCATCAGTATTTATTTATTTATTTAAAGCGTATGCACGAAGTGCGACAAATGATAGCGACATTGCGCGAAATATTCATGAAAGGCTCTTCAGTAAAACTTTTCGTTTCTGAATCAATAATTGCTCGTGCATTAAATCGTGTGCCACGGAGTTGTGACTTTTAAGCATTTTGAAAAAAAAAATACTGTCGAAGTCCGGCTTTTTTACGTTCAAACGTTAATATAAAAATTTATAGAAGTTTTCCACGAAAACAAAGCAACGCCGGGCCAGCATGAGGCCTGAAGCGGCACTCTAGGAATAACTTTTGTGTTTTTAATCCAGTGAAGCTCAAACTTTGCAACATAACAAACTTTTCAATCAGGCAGGCTTTCTTTTCTGCAGGCTTTCTTTTAGCAACTGCATAAGTTGCGTTAATAACTGCGAGGATCTTCTTTACATTTATTTCTTCATTCCGCAGTTCAAATATATGAATTTCATATATTCATAAATTCGTATGATTTTTGTTTTTCGATTTTAACGGGTTTTGGCGGGAAAATGACGTCATACATGTACAGATGACGTCGAAATTTTATTTTCACCGTATGACTAAACTAGTACACGATTTGGAAATAATATGTTGAGACAAATTCAAATGTGAAAAAATAATTGAAAAAGCTTTATCGGTTCTAAAGATATTGCATTTTGAAATTTGCCAAAGTTCTAAATATAGTAACAAAATGGCGGGAAATTCAAAATTCAGATTGTCGTATCTTTTGAACCGATAAAGCTTTTTCCATTATTTTTTCATATTTGAATTCGTCTCATCATATCCTTTTGAAATCGCGCAATAAGTCAGTCATCAGGTGAAATAAAATTTTGACGTCATTTGTATGACGTCATCTTCCCGCCAAAACCCGTTAAAATCGAAAAACAAAAATCATACGATTGTTTGCAATTGAGAAGTCTGTCACGTTGCAAAGTTTGAGCTCCACTGGATTAAAAACACAAATTAAAGTTATTCCTAGAGTGCCGCTTCAGGCCTCATGCTGGCCCGGCGATAAAATAATACTCCTTATAGCTAACATAGAGCTTCGGAAACGCCTGTATTCTTCAATCCAAATATTTGCGATCTCTAAATTGCAACGTATGTAAGGGGTATTTTTAGGCAGCGAGGGGATATGTGATTTATTCACCGAGGGCGCAGCCCGAGGTGAATAAATCACATATCCCTGAGGTGGGAGGTATCAACTGTGGGCGAGGTATCATGATCAACTGTGGCGTAAAACAATAGGAAACACGCTTTTCTTCGTTGTTTTGATGTTGGTACGAAGAAGGAAAACAAATATTTTTCCGGACTCACACTAAACAATAGCAAAAAGGTTCCGAAAGACGCACTGGGGTTTCCACATTGTAAAAATTTATAATAAACTGGTTGTTTTTTCTTTTTTGATACGCCGACCAAAACAACCAATGTGCGTGCCAAACAAGCTTTACAATAGATTAAAGATTCCGAAAATACGCACTGGGATTTTGCAATTGCCTAATAGTACTGACAACTTTGACAAATTTGCAACCACTTTTTTCTCCACTTTACTTCAACGAGGTTAGAAATGAGTGATTCCGAGGAAGACATTTTCCTTACGCAAAGCAGTTGTAATGGTTCAATAAATTCCGGCAATGACTTAGAGAATTTGCTAGGGGACTACGAAAACGCCCAGTTCAGCATTGAAGGGGCAACAGAAGGGTTGTTTAGCTTCAACCAGGCGGATAAGTATGAAGAAGTCTCAAACGGCAGCGTTGACAAGGAGGCTGAAACAAATGAGAAGAAAACGTCGAAGAGGGATATCATCGTCGTAGATGACAAAGAGCTGTTGGCCAGGAACAGTGAAAGGATCCCAAAGAACACTAAAAAGGTAACCTTTTGGTGTTTGAATGTTTGGAATGAGTGGGCAACCGAACGGAATGCACTGCCTCAGAATTCTGCTGACTTGTTTACCCAAGTACCCTCGGCCGAGTTGCTACATACCATTTGTGATTTCGAACTGTGCTTTTGGCTCAGCAAATTTGTGTACGAGGTCCGCAAGAAAGGTGGAGAATTGTATCCTCCAAAGACTTTGTATCAAATGTGCGTGGGGATCCAACGGCATCTACGAGATAATGGTTTGGCGGGACTCGAAATTTTTAAAAGTCCTGATTACAAGCTCTTTCAGGATGCTATTGACTCGGAAATGAAAAGGTTGGCAAGAAAGGGTGTCGGAGTAGTAACGAAGCAGGCAGAACCAATCACGCCACATGAGGAAATTATGAGGGAGAAGGGAGTGCTAGGAGATAAGGATCCAAAAACTTTGCTTCACACCCTTGTGTTCTTGTTTGGAAAGTTTTTCGCTTTGAGAAGTGATGAAGAGCATAGGAGCTTGACATTTGAACAGATGAGTGTAATTGAAGGTGACCACATCGAACGCACACGACTGCAGTATAGATCAAACGGAGAGAAGAACCACGGAGGTGGACTAAAGCAACGCAATGTAACTCCGAAAGTAGTAGAACAGCACGAAAATGTGGACAAACCAGAAAGGTGTGTTGTTAGATTGTATAAGAAGTATATTTCAAAATGCTCCAAAGATTTTAAGAAAGATGAAGTGTTCTATCTAACACCAAAGAAAGATGTGAAATTAGAGAGTAACATATGGTACACTAAAATTCCCTTCGGGAAAAATACCCTTCGTAATGTTGTTGAGAATTTATGTAAAGAAGGTGAAATTGGTGGGTACAAAACCAACCACTCCTTAAGGGCAACAGCCTGTTCCTTGGGATTAACGATGGGTGTGCCAGATAAATTAATTATGGAAAGAACTGGACATAAGAGTTAAAGTTCACTTCACACTTATCAACGAGTAAGTGCAAAAGATAAAGAAGCTGTTTCGGATATTTTACAAGGAAGCAAGAGATCATTTTTGGATGAGCCAGAAGCGAAGAAAGTTAAAGTCGAGGCCAGTGTTCCAGAGCCTGAAACTGAGAAGGCAAACGCAAGAGTTCCGGAGCGCAATTCTCATGTCTTCAATTTAAGCAACTGCTCAGTAGTATTTAAAATGTAATAACAGTGTAGGCAAAATAAATGTAACGCTGTTGAAGTAAAGATGTGGTTTTGTTTGTCAATGCGTGTAATGCGATGCGTGTGGGTGTGCCACGAGGGGAATATTACTTTTAATATTCCCCTAGGGGATTATCAACGCTAATATTCCCCTAGGAGAATATTAGAATATCAGCCCCGCTCTCCCCTGTTACAATCAAAGCCGCCCCCAGCTTTTCAGACAGTTGATAATTAGCGGGGTTTATTCAATATAATCAGCCTGGAAGAACAAAGGAAAACGAGCCATGTGAAAAATAATGTTCATTTGTGGACAGTGAACAATAGCTGCTAGAATTTAATTTCCATAATTAGCATAATCTTACCTTAAACATTCGTGTTTATTTGGTAAGCCTTCGGAAGCCCTAAAAACCACAAATTTTGTGTCCAAGAATACAGCACGGATATAGAATTTCCTGAACTGACACAACAGGCAGACGAACTAGGTGTATTACAGATTGTCACAACAGAAGCAATTTTTTCAAACAGGCCTTTTAACAAAATATTGAAGGCTTTAAATTTAAACAAGGACGATTTTACTCATTTAAAAGCTTACAACTTTCAATGGAACTCGAAATCCTATAATCGGCTTCTGTTGTGACACAGTAGAGGTCATAACTGATCAATGAGTGGTAAAATCAAGAAGTGTCGTCTTCTCCACAAGGAGAAAACTTGGACACGGAGTCGCGTTTTACAAAGACTTAACTTTGGGAGCTTATAGCATCGCAATGAAGCGCAATCTATCAAACCAAAAACAGCCATGTTGCACTTCCACCAGTGCCTAAGCTCTCTGTTACGTTTCAACGGAATCGGCCCCCAAGCGTTCATGATATAACGTTTTTTAACGTAAGACCTCCACCAAAATTTTCCCTGATAAATGATTTATTCATGAGCAGCTTGTCACCCGGGGCCTTAACTGTACAACGTGACCACAGCCAATATCTCCGAAAAAGATAAGGACAGAGGTATAACGATTCACCAGTTGCCTGTATGAAATCCAGACCTAGCAAAGCAGTGGTCCGACCAGCTTCGCCTTGAGAAGCGATGTGGCTTTCTCGAAAAACTGGAAAATGTCTACGTTTTTAAAGAGCATTTTAATGCTGACTGCTTTGAAACCAACTCTTTGGTGGAAATACCCGAAGAAGGATTTGAGGACACAAGAGAGAAGTCCTCGTATTCTGTGACGCAAGAAATACTTGCATATTTCACCGCAAGCAGTAATTTAAAATAATCACAGACAATTCAGGTTAACACCACAAACCTACTGCGGCTCGATTTAAGCCACATTTTAATTTTTAAAACAATGTACAAGTGACATCAAATTTCTTCTCGACAGCAAACGCATTCTCTCGGAGTCGGTATCACTTCACATCTTTCACAAGTGCCACAAAATGTACCTTCTAACCGTTCCTTCATTTAATCATCTCCACTTTCATCGTCCTCGGAATTACCGGCACGTTCTGGTTCGAAACAATACGGTTTGAGCAAACAAACATCTTGGAACTGACAAGTTGGGCGAAATGACGTCATGAATATGCGGCTAGGCGTTTAAGCGCTATCCAAAATGGCGGCGCCCGATGAATTTTTTTGCTTCTTTGGAGAGGGATTTCACTGCGATCGGATTCATGCACTATGGAAGCTCAAACAACGGTCAGTAACTCAACTCAGTGTGGTCTATTTATTGTTGAGTACAAAAAATATACGGTTTCTGGAGTGGCTTTCTCTTTCAACTGGTGTAAACATTTCGATATTAGGTCAATTTTGAGTGTGGCGAAAACAATGGCTAGCTAATACATGAGATTCAAAATTTCCGGTAACGCCACTCACGGGAAGTTTGAATCTTCGGCAAATGGAAAGTAGTGACAAATTTTCCCTGTGGGAGAGGGTTAAAGTTTCATTTGTCACGACCCGAATAGTTACGCAGGGGTGGGTGGTCATGAGCAACTTGTGCGCGTAGAACTACTGCTAACAGGAGCCAACTTATGCTGTGTTAAACGTCATACACAAAGTTACCATGCTACCATTTGTGTCTATGAAATTTTTCCACAGACTTCTACGAGAAATACAAGGATTTTTTCACGATTCCCTACTTCATTTTTCTTCGGGATACACTAAGCTACCTGGCCCTCCTTGGACTTCACTTCGCGATTTGTCTCGAATCTTCACAAGTCGCATTCAGCGGTCTAGAATGGGCCATTTTACTTTTTCTCGTTGGTCGTCTTTTGATGGAAATTAAGCAGATTATGGACATGGTGCGTTCCACAGAGAAGAAAATGAAACTAAAAGCACTAAAAAAGTACTTCAGGTACAAAGCCCTGCTATCATGTTTGTAAACTGTAATATCTCTTTAGCCTACAGCCTAGCGTGGAAAATAATGTCTATATTGGTGCTATAGAAGACCAACTAAAGCAAAAGACGAGGAAATGGTACCTAAGGTGTCCAGGATCAATATTGAGCGATATTGCAACATGCATACTCAGAAATCAGAAACCATGTTCCAATGAGGCCACTCAGAGGGCTTCCAGTGTATTACAAAGTTATCATTTGTTGAGTACTCCAAATTTTCAGACGGCTTGAAGTTTTTGACATGTTTATTTTCCGACTGGGAAGAAACGAACTGTTTTAAGTAGTTTTCGTGTGTTTATTAATCTTCTCTTGTAGAGATCGTTGGAACATTTGCGACCTCGCCATCCTCTCCATCTATTTTTGTGCGATATTCCCAGTGAGAATAGCCACGTGGGTTCAGTCAGTTTCAGCAACAAACAACCAGGCCCTGAAGATAGCTGAATGTCTCTATGGTTTCAACGCAATGGTGCTCACTTTTAGAGTTTTTGGTTCCATTTTGGAGATATTTGAAGGCGTTGGAATCATTCAAATCGCCTTGTTCAACATCATCAGAGACGCAGTTGTAGTAGTGCTACATTTTGTTGTAATTACCCTGGCATTTTCAATTACAATAACAAAAGTTTTTGTGGCGGAGACCTCGATGCTTAAAGAGGACAGCGAAAAGTACTCGTAAGTTTTCAAAGAATTTGTTTTTACTTCTATTATGTTTGTTCTTGTAACTTTTGTATGAAGTTTAAATCGTTTAGTGCATGCCTAAATCGAGGTTTTAGACTTTATCACTTGGAGTATTCCACATCAAAGCGTAGCATTTCAGTGGACTAACTGAGTATATTATTAAAAGGGTGTTGATTAGAATTAATTGCTAACACAACGCAAAGCCTTTGAAAACTTGATACGAGCACGGTAAAGACCAAATAATCATGTTTCCATCAAACGGCAAATGTTAACCTGCCGTTTGCCATCTTCCGTTTTCGAATGTAAAATCTCTCGTAAGCTTTGCGTAAACTTATTTAAATCTGCAATAAACAAAAAAGCAGCTTTCTAATTTCTACTGAAATAACTGCATAATTAGAGCGATTTTTCCGTTGAAGATTTGGCCACCACACGTCAGCTCTCTTATTTTAATTTAGCACGTTTTCTCTTTCTCCTTATCATGTAAACGCTGACAGCTAACCGGTTATTTTTACATAAAGAAGTTAATAAAACATCACTGGGCGTGAACACAACCTGGAAATTGAACTCAAAATTTTCGGATTAATACTACGTTGTTGATGCACCCAAACACAAACCTTTTCGCGTTTATAAAAATGATCTCGTGGTAATGTCTGCCTTGGTGTTTGCCACAAACGGCCATTATATGATCCGGAAAGTAAACGGGACGAACTATCTTCGAAGGAATACATCTGATTAGGTCTGATTATTACGAGACTTGGTTCTGGCATTCACCCTGTTGAGATTGACATTTATGTTTCTATGGCAAGGCACTTTATCACCAATTAAGCTTCTCTTTCCGGGTTATTTAACTTTTGGCTAGGGCTTCCGCTTGTGCGCACCGGAGAAAAATATGTTTACTGATCGTTTTAAATGATATTGTGTATCGTTTTGACTTATTTTCCAGACGTAACTGGAGAGGTGATCTACCTACCGTTAAGTGACCTTTGTAGACCTTTACACACTTAAACGTTATTTGTAAATTAGCTTTGCGTAAGTTCTCCTGCACCTCGCCTAGAGAAACATATCGACCTGTTTCGGTCGAAACGTGATCCCTATTGTGACAACTGCCGATCAAAGTAACGTGAGAGAATTGGTAAAAAGTGTGTCGTAGTTTCATATCAATAGGTTGCCTACTATTGAGTACCCCATGAAATCGAGTCGTTTTTGAACTGATAGCCAACGAGACGTACTGCGCGAAGTTCATCCATTCTCCCATCCACTTCAATTTTCCAGTCGTCAAAACTCGGTCAGTGCTGTTGACGATGCATCGACCTAAGCCATAAAAAACCTTCTAATGTAGAGCGATGCGTTTCCTTTCAGTCTGTGCAAAAAGACCGGAATACTTTGGTGAGTTAAGGAACACGGCTGTATTATGAATTATCTGATTATGGGTTGTCTTAAGTCCCCCGTTTCATACCAAGCTAACATCCAGTATATAACCCATCCTTGGAGACCTAGGGGGCAGTCAGTTAGGTCGGGAGAAACGGCGCGACAAAAGTTTTCAAAAAAAGGTGGAGGAGCCCCTGGGTACCGACTCTCACCAGACCATTTCTAAATGGCTTCGCGAATGCCCGTTCCTGCTTGGGCGCAAAAAATCCTTTGTATTAATTTGCCCGATCAGCGAATAGTAACTCTTGAGCCACTTACGTGTGTACCTACACGAGGGCTGTTGTCTTGTCATGCTTGTCCGGCAGTGTGGCCGAGTGGTTAGGGCGCCGGACTTGAAATCCGGAGGTCCCGGGTTCAAGTTCCGCCTGAGCTATCTGGAGCTGTATCACGGCCGTCCCGGGTTCGACTCCTCGGCCACACTTGTAAATAGTAATATATTCTCTCCGGGGCTGTCCGCAAACAATGCCTTAGACTAGATAAGATATGGGAGACTCAGCCTAAGGCGGTCAGGAGCGGGGAGCTCCTGGTGGAGTGCCGGTTCATCGCTGCGGGGAGGTGGGCGGGACGCGAAAAGAAGCATTCGAAACACCGAAAAGACTGAATGAGCTATCGCGACAAGGGAGTGGCCTTATATAAGAGCCCCATACTAATGAGACACGTGATGGATTGCCACGGACTGAACGCAGCATGCTAGGGTTACGTAATCAGCGTTCTAAGGCCTTTTTTGTGCGGAGCCCCTAGAGAGAATAGTAATATATTCTCTCCGGGGCTGTCCGCAAACAATGCCTTAGACTAGATAAGATATAGGAGACTCAGCCCTACGGCGGAGAGTCTCCTGGAAACTCCATATGAATATAAAATCTATGATCCCATAAACTCTGAACGTACATTCCTCCCAAAACTCAAACGATACTAAAAAATAGGCCAGAAACTTACAGAAGCTAACAAGTCTAAAATCTAGAACAAAGTTTAAGCATTACAGAGAAAAAAAAAAAAGCTCTATGGAAAAACTGGCTTAAAAGAAGAAATATCCGCAAAGGACTCGTAAACCATAGCAACATTGCACGAAGAGCCAGAAGCTTCCGCAGAGAGTAACGCAGCTGGAGCATTAGGGCGTAATATGTTCCGGAGGTCATTATAGTGGTCAACCATCTTCGTACTAGCCCAACCGACATGGTTAGCAACTGCTTCCTTGGAGGCTCCGAGCAGAGAAAGCGTTATGGAGCAGCCACTACGAGAGCTGTGAGGAGTTTCTCCATCATTGGCTTAAATTTGGTCTAGATAGAACTTTAGACGACCATGAACTGCAGAACCAATAAAAGGTTCCCGGGTAACATTATTACCTTTAGTAACACGAAATAAAAAACCCTGACCTAGGTTGATTTTAATTAACTTAGCGACTGCAATATAACGCTCAAAATTCTTGACTGGGCACACAACTAGATTGTCGCAGCGACGCACTGCAAACGTGTTAACCGAATCCCCTCTCAAAGTTTTCCCAAACGTATGGTTAAATAATATCCCAGAGGAATCGGGAAAATATAAAACCTCTCTGGACAGGACCCTACCCAAATCGGAAGAGCGGTCTCCCGAGAAAAAGTCGGTAGTGAAAAAACAAAGATCTCGACTAAAAATATACAGGGAAATAGGGGAGATCCGTGGGCTTTGAAGTTGAGCGAGAATAAACTGAGCTATAATTTGAAGTTTTTTAAGAAACAAAGGTACAGCCTTCTTTGGGCAAACTCTGGCTTTAGCCTGTTCTTCCTTAATTAATTTCAAATAGTTCTTAATAGATGGATGGGAAACAGGATTTCCAATTCCCAACCTGTCATCCCATTCTCCCCCGAGTCCAGCTTCAGCAAAGATGGCCCTGAGCTTTCCCAACAGGCTGTCGACCGTACCGGCAGCTAACCTCGTAGGGCAACTACAAGAGGAAGGTCGAGTTTGGCCCGCTTGTGGACATGACATCTGATGGACTTTTGTTCGGCCTGACTTGTCCTTCCAAACGAGGAATTTCTGGATGTCCCCAGGGAAGGCAGAGGAGAGAGACTTGGGAGTGGGTAAAGATGCCAGAAATCTAACCAGCTCCCGGTGAGTAGAGGACTTTTGTTTCTCATAAGGTTTGTTGGACCTGATCTCCTTGAGTTCCGAAATACGGTCTTCAATATCTTTAAGGTCGATTTTTACCAGGTCTCGGGCGTTATCCACAACAACTAGATCTCTTCTAAATCCACACCTCTGACAAAAGTTAAACGAATCATCGTTGAGTTAGGCACATTGCGGACATGGGACAGCCGGTCTCCAAATTCTGGGTCGTCTGGACTGAGAGAGAAAAAGAGAAAAATGTCTACTTTCCACTCGCTACTCTGAAGGCAAAAAGGTCCCATGGAAGTGGGCGAGATTCAAAACTTGCATTACGTGAAGGAAAAAGAAGAATCCCCAAATCCTCTTTACTTCCCAATTGTAAACAGGCGTGGCTGCGAGAAACCAGGATAGGCCACCAAAACGGGAGTGGGTAGAGCTTGGGAACGACGATAGAGAAGCACAGCTCGGATTCCAGCAGAAATCTCAAAAGTGGACCAACGAGCACAAATGGAGGAAACACGTAAGCATTCTCGGCTGGCGAAATAGTTTGAGCAAAAACGTTCACCCCTAAAGAGTGCGGCGTAAAAAAAGGGGGTGAAGTGCCTTAACGTTTTGCCCTTGCTATCAATCTGGGCGTTCGAATCCAGAGACATGAGGTCAATTGTATGAGGACCAAACTTCTGTTCTAGTTCTCGCCAAGCTTTCCTAGAAAGCGTGCAATCCAGATCCGACAAGACACGGGACGGTGGATCGGCTGGATTGGCAGAAGATGGGACATACTTGAGCGAAATTACTGCGTTGAGCGCGAAGGCTGTTTCGTGCAACTTTTTGAGAGCGTCATTGAGTTGCACATTCCTACCGCCTTGTTTCTCCAAACTGTCGGTGTGAGCATCCACACGCGCATTGGTAACGAGGGATTTACCAGCTTGCAAGGTATTAACAAAGGCGAGGGCTTCTTTAACGACAATCGGGTGAGATCTAGTATCGCTGGCCCAGTAATCGCGAACTTCGAAAGGCGGCAAGCCCGGTGACATGATAGAACCTCCCCAACCAGAATTCGAAGCGTCAGAGGAAATCTTGACCACAACGTGTTTTTCATTAAGCCACGGCAGACAACCCTCCCAAGAGTCAAGGAAGCGCCAATGTTCTATTTCCTTCCTGAGGGCTCCCGTCACCCGAACTAAACGCGAAGACCTAGAGAAGCCAGCAGTGGACCGGAAAATGTCCCTAGCATAGAGCAAGGCCGCAGGGACCGCGATACAAAAAGAAGATATTTTACCCGCCAGACGCTGGAGGGTCTTAACTGAGACCTCCCGGTTGGCTAAGATGTGCTCACGTAAAGTTGCAAACTTAATCTTCTTATCCTCCGGTAAAAGGAAGGCGCAAAGTTGAGAGTCAACCAAGAATCCAAGGAATTTGACTACTCGAGCAGGGATAAGCGACGACTTGGATAAGCCAATAAAATATCCCAAAGAAATAACAACAAAAGCAGCTATGAAAATGGCAGCATTGGCAAACTCTAAATCCGACCAATCTTCCGCAGACGCACGTGATTCAGGGGGAGGAGAAAGCTGTCCAACATGTCTGTCATCAATATACTGGCTACATGGCACTCCCAGGGATCTAATGTAGCTGGTAGCAGCCATACCAATAGAGTGGTAGACGTATGCACTGCCCTTCCAGCCAAAAGGGATAGTATTATAAACAAAATACCAGCCTTGCCATTGTAGGCCAAAATATTTTCTACTCTCTTCGGAAATTTCAACGTGGTCATAACCACTTTTATCGTCCATAGTTGTTTGGAAATGGTCTTTTCCGACATAACGAGGTAAATCAGATATGTAATCCAACTTGAGGGGCAAATCTCTTATCCACAAATTGAGAAAGCGTTCATCGTGGCATAACCTTGGCTTAGAGGGTTCTATAGTCAATGGCATAACAAGATGAGGGGGATCGTCTTCACCAACCCTTCCCCAGACTGAGAGAGATCCGTTTTTAACACGTTCCAAAATTGTAGAAGAAATAAAATCCTCAAAGCCAAGACACGATTTGTTATTGCTGAACTCTGCTCTTGGCGGGCAAGGAGAATCGTAAAATGTTCCTTGAAAATCCCCTCGAAAGCGGGTGAAAAAGTCCTTAACGTTAACTTTATATTTGATGTATGATAAAATCTCATCTTGTTTTGGATGCTGGGCGAGGATTTCCTCTTACTTGTCAACATGCCTGTGCAACTCCCCAGCTACAAAAGCGTCCGGGTTTCGGGATGAAAGAAGACTAGGTGAAGCTTTGGCCATGAGCGAGGAAACCACCTGAACCGAGGGTACCGGGGTTACGACGCCTTGGGGTTTACCCTTCCAATCACACCAGGTAACGGAAACACGCTGGAGCGCAGCTTCTTCTGGGTTGAAATGAAATGTCTTAAATCGTTTACAATTCCCCTGAAAGGAAATGAAGCGAACTATGAGGGGGAAAAACCCCAAAGCGAAGCAACCCCGAAATACCCCGTCCAGGGACAGAGCAATGAAGGGTATAAGATAACCCCTTCGGGGAAGCCTAGCTCGAGCGGGGAAACGAGAATACAACTAGACACACAAGAGAAAAAACGAAATTCAGAAGGAACTGACACACAAACAGTACATCTATTATTTCCTCTTATTCAAAGGGCAATTGGCAATAAAGTGCCCTACACTCTTACAATTGAAGCATTTGCCCCGTAAGGGACAAACCTTATATTTGATGTATGATAAAATCTCATCTTGTTTTGGATGCTGGGCGAGGATTTCCTCTTACTTGTCAACATGCCTGTGCAACTCCCCAGCTACAAAAGCGTCCGGGTTTCGGAATGAAAGAAGACTAGGTGAAGCTTTGGCCATGAGCGAGGAAACCACCTGAACCGAGGGTACCGGGGTTACGACGCCTTGGGGTTTACCCTTCCAATCACACCAGGTAACGGAAACACGCTGGAGCGCAGCTTCTTCTGGGTTGAAATGAAATGTCTTAAATCGTTTACAATTCCCCTGAAAGGAAATGAAGCGAACTATGAGGGGGGAAAACCCCAAAGCGAAGCAACCCCGAAATACCCCGTCCAGGGACAGAGCAATGAAGGGTATAAGATAACCCCTTCGGGGAAGCCTAGCTCGAGCGGGGAAACGAGAATACAACTAGACACACAAGAGAAAAAACGAAATTCAGAAGGAACTGACACACAAACAGTACATCTTTATTATTTCCTCTTATTCAAAGGGCAATTGGCAATAAAGTGCCCTACACTCTTACAATTGCCCCGTAAGGGACCTGAGCGCCCGCCTCTACGGCCTCTGAAGCCGGTGGAGAACATAGGGCCCCAAGAACTGGGACCCGGCTGAGAACCTTGGCCAAATTGAAGGACAGGACCACGTGGCGACGGAGACGGATTGCTTGATTTCAAAAGCTTATGAATCTGGCCCGCTACCAGTTTCTCTTCCTTGTCACCCAACAAATTGATGATAATGGCGGCAAGGCGGGGTTCATCGACAAGTGGTCTGCACTGTTTAAAGATCGCATCGAATCTCTTACGATCGGGGTGGACAGTCTCCCTTGAAACATCCGCCAACTGTTCAAGAGCAGCAATAAGGGTGTACCGGTCAACCAGGGGAGTAGGGCGGCTGGCCAGCTGACGCACAGTATCGAGGGCCGACGTAACGCTAGTACGAGTCAGGGTTGATTCCAACCGTTCTACCTTGTCTTTCAATGCATTAACATTCTTAAACCAAAGAAAGTAAAAAATTAGCACACGGCCGGACAAAATCGCTAAAACACATGAAGTGAGACAAATTCACTCTAGCACTCTAAAGCGAGACAAGACACAATAACAGTTCTTCAACGAGATAAACTCTTAACATCGCCGCAAGCGGAGCGAGAAGCTCCGGCAACGAGATAACCTGCGATCAGGCCGAATTTTAGCATCGCTCTCATATTCTCTTATGTTGGTCGCTCGCTAAAATAGGGCCTGATACAATCTCTCACAGAAGTTCATGTCGGCGGCCAAATTTTGGCCGCGGAATCTCGCAATCTGATTGGCCCTTTAACAATAGAGCTGTCAACGGAAGTAAATTGTCTACGAGATTTCGATCCGACCGCCATCGCCAAGGGACAACCAAGGAACAAGTCTGCCGAAGTAAAATGTGTTGCTCTAATAAATTCTCGTCGTTATAGGAGAATTGTCACCATTTCTTTCTCTCCTGAGAATGGCGTTCGGTTTGACGCAAGCTGTCTCTCACCTGGAGCAGAGAAGTACAGCAACAGTGAAGTATGTATTCTGTTTTATCGCATCGTGTCGCGGAATTTTCATTTGACGGCTTTCAACTAGCATTGATAACATGAACAGAGTAGTGGCTGTTTCCGCGTCTTACGAAACAAAACGAACAGCAGACGAGCAAGTATCTTTCGCCAAGAATGATCAACAAGTCAACCGATAATTCGGTAAACTTAACGGTGAACTAATGTTTGGCTACCCTGCGAGCAGATCGAAGGGCCTCTGCTCGCACGGTAATGTTTGGCGAGAACCGCAATCAAGTCGCAATAACGATTTTCAGTTTATTCATTCATTGTTTAATACTTATGTCGTTTTATTGATCTCTGACATTGACATCAAAGGATCTGACTAGTTTTATAAGAGATGTTCTTCGTTTTAACATTCGCTGCTGCTTAGAGATAGAATTCGCTGCTAATTTCAAATATTTATCACTTCTCGAATTAAATTACAAAATACCCCTTTGTTTATAAACGGTTTTATTTATATTTTTATTCTAAAGAATGAAACTGAAGGTATTTCTCGTAATTGTCCAAGGTTTTTTACGCAGAAAATCGGTACAATTGGGAAGAGAATATTTCCAGATACCACCTGAAATGGGAAATGATTCAAGCATGCAGCATATTTTGGTACATCACAACCTCGTCGTGTTTTGAATTTTCATTCAGTTTCAGCTCAGACAGAGCAACCATGTACAGTACCGGAACCTTCAAGTTAGCAATCGTGTAAATTTGAGTACTTGTGCCTAGAAGATATATCGTAGCCTATGATTTTCTTTTTTTGCCGACATTTACGTGACTTTCTGCGAATTGCCGTTATGGGAAATTTGCATACCGAGGATCGTGCAAGCAGAAGAAATTTTGATTGGCTGTTTTGTGGAATGTCAATCAATAAAAAAAAGTGGGCGGCAGACGTTCCGTAGAAGAATTGTATCAGGCTCTATTTTTCGTTTCGCCCGTCCCGCCTGAATGTTTCACCAAGCGAAACGAAAATAGAGCCTGATCGCAGGTTAGCAACGAGACAAACGCACAATATAAATATCCTAGAAAGACAAACCCACAATGACATTTGGGTGAGACAAACTGATAAAACGCTTCAGAGAGACAAACTCACTAGAACATCTCGGCGAGACAAACTCACTACGACACATCAACGAGGTAGACTCACTATAACACTTAGAGAGGTAAACTCACAATAGAACTACAGCGAGACAAACGCACTAGAACATCTAGGTGAGACACACTCACTAGAATATCTCGGTGAGACAAACTCACTGACACTTTGGAGAGACAAACTCACAAAAACACTTCGGAGCCAAACGCTTCTAAGCGAAATAAAACAAACTCACCGCAACACTGCAGTAAAAAACTAGCTATACACCAACCCAAGCGAGACTAACTCGCTAGGACAGTTCGGGTGACATGAATACGAACCGAGTACGAGACTTCGAATGAAACTAGTGACCACAACAAAGAGCGGAACAAATACGATAGGCAGGAGGGGCGAAACAAACTCACTTGAAACCTATAACAACAACGCTATAATCAAGACAAACTAGCGTATAAAGCTAACCAAACGGGAAACTAAAGCTGCGACGATCCGCAAAACGTAAACGCTAGCCACCAATAGCAGAAAGAAAGCAAAGCAGGCGAACGAAAGGCAAGAACGACTTACCACATCAGCATGAGGTTGATGAGCAGGTTGAGCTGCAGGGACCGCAACTTGCGCTACTGCAGCTGGTGGATCGCCGCCATCAATATTTTGAGCGTCCTGAGCAGCTCCAGCTTGTGCTGGCGGAACTGCTAAAGCGTCTTGTAATTGTTGAACATCAGCCGGAACAACAGGAACTTGGTCAGCCATAAGAATTAAAGTGTGGCGCAGCGATGAAGCGAAAACAAAAAGCGCGAAAAGAAGCATTCGAAACACCGAAAAGACTGAATGAGCTATCGCGACAAGGGAGTGGCCTTATATAAGAGCCCCATACTAATGAGACACGTGATGGATTGCCACGGACTGAACGCAGCATGCTCGGGTTACGTAATCAGCGTTCTAAGGCCTTTTTTGTGCGGAGCCCCTAGAGAGAATAGCCAACTGGTCTGCGTCCTGCCAGTTGGGATTTCTAACTTGTTGTGTTAAGTTTCAAATATTTGTTTCTAAGGTGAAAATGCTTGTCCCCACTAGCACCTTGCTAATCGCTTGCCGAGGGTAAATAAAGGACATTTATTTATTTATTTGTTTATTATTTATTTTTTAATTTAGTTGGCTGAAGATAGCTTCCCAGCTTGGCCTGTCTTTGTTGGATTTATCCGATGGATTAGATTTCTTCGCATCAACGGATTCTTTTTCAGAGACCCTCGCTCGTCTGTTATTTGCCGCTTATCTTGTCATGGCGCTCATCCTTCTCATCAACATGCTCATTGCGTTGCTGTCCAACACTTACCAGCGAGTGCAGGTAAGCAGATTTCCTTGTATAAAAGTTACCGTTACTCCTGGTATTTGGCTTAGTCATTGTCACCACCCTCTGTCAAAGTCTGAGCTACTTTTATTTTACTCAGGCTTGCTGAATATGGAATGATGGGTAACGTGCCTCGCTGGTTATAATCATTTGATTTCCAGCAAGCCCGAGTAAAATAACTGTTTTATTTAAAAAATCAACCGCTAATTGCTATAAAATCAAGAAAGAAAGGGAAAAAAAGAGAAATAAAGGGAACAAGAATAGAATAAAACATGACTGAACAAGTGAGTAAAATACAAAGAAGCGTTCGTGATTCAAACAATTTTACTATCCTCAGTTCTTTATTACTTCTAAAGCTTTCATCTATCTGTGCAGGTTTCGCCGGGTGGTTTCCGTCGCCGTTGTCGAAACCAGACCAAAGTTTTGCTTGAATCCATTCAAGTCATGCCGCATTTAATGAGCTGTCAAGTCTAGCATCTGTAGTTTTTGGTATCACATGCAATTTCATTGCTAAGCAAAACTTAGTAGCTTCCAAGTATTAAGTTCTTAAAAGTCTGGAGTGAAGTCAACCACTAATATGTTTATACGGCTTACGCCGATGATCGCATGAATCACATGCATGCATAAACAGCAAAACAATTATGTCTGTATGCAAGTGTAAATTCCCGCTAATTTGCATATTGTTTTTACTAGATATTTTCGTTTGGAGTAAGCTTGAACATTAACTGGCAAAAACGTTGAGACACGGCAAAGTTCCTACGATATCTATTTAGTTTTAGTATAAATCTACTAGCGTTCTATCACTAATGCTGTTCTCTGATTGGCTACGCTACTCACTATCTATTCTGTTGTAGATAGTGAGTAGACTTTTTCCGCGCGCGGTGTGACCTATTTATATCATTTTTCAATAAAAACATGTAGTGCCTGCTGTTAAGTTTTGAACGTCTAGTAGATTTATACTAAAACAATTAGATTATTCGCTCTCGACTTCTATGCGTGCTAGTTGATTCGGCCTTCGGCCTCATCAACTATCACGCGATAGAAATCTCGAGCTCATAATCTAATTGTTAAAAATTTCCTGACGTATTTTTACAAAAAGAAATTAAGAAAAATAACGCTTCTGTACGGAGTATTTGTCATTATAATACGATATGCTTGAAAGTGCAACTGGCCTTTTGCACTGAAAAAGAAAAAAAATTATTCTATAGGTCCACTATCACGTTAATTTTCTTCTCAGGATAATGCGAAGAAGGAGTGGGTATTCCAGAAAGCCATAACGATCGAGACATACTGTAACTATCACCCTATACCTGTTCCTTTTAACATCATTTCTGTTCTCGCCATGGGATTCCTTTGTCTTCGAAAGAAGAAAAGTAATGAAGCGGATGAACTTTTAGAACAAGCATGGCGAAAGCAAGTGGTAAGTAGGTTGATTTATTTGCGTTGGCACGGTCATGTACCTCTTCTAGAGGAAGGTTCTTGTTGACATCACTCAAAAGGATCGCCATTATTTCTATTATTTGGTGTGGCTGAAAAAAAAAGATGCCCCAGGAATGTTTGAATGTTTTTAGAGACATCGAAAGCAACTAGAAAGCATGACTCAGAGGTTTGTTTGTATCATTTATTCCTTGAATCCTTGTTACGTTACGCGGGGAGGTTAATGATGGTTTAATTCTTCAACTATCATAAGCCGACCAGCGACGAGTGCGCTTCTTGTCGTTGTCTGAAGTTAACGAGGATGCTAACTACCATGCCGTATCGTAACTTACTCCAGTAACGTTAACTGTCTCCTATCAATGGGCTATAAGAAAGTTAGGGAGACTGGACCATTCTAAAAGTGGAGTGTCACATCAGTGACAGTATGGTGTGACAAATTGTTTGGATCCAAATATTTCTCGTCCCAAACCCAAAGCCCAAGCCCAGGGGGGGTACTCCGAGTTTCAAGTGACGGGGATGATCGAATGGGGGCAAAAATCAATACCCAAAAAAATCCCTAGGGCTTCCAACAAAACCCAAAAAAATCCCTGGACCAAAAATTTACCCCCAAAAAATCCCATGCCGAAATTCCGAGCCTTAATTTCCAGAAAGGATTAAATGATCTAACACGAAAAAAAAACCACTAGAAATTTAATGTTTGTATTTGGTTATAATTCATCATACCAGATGATTTTATCCTTTCCTTATCTGGTAGTCATTCTAACAACACTAGGGACACCCAAGAACATCTTCTGTGTCAACAACAACATTATGAATGACAACTCTAAACAAAACAAGACTACCCGGGCAAGAACAAGTTTGGTTGTCCTTTATTTGCGGAACTACGCGGCCGGGATACATGGGCACTACCATGAATCTTCAGATCATTTTGAATACCCAAAAAAATCCATACTTAAATCAAGCCACCCAAAAAAATACCTGCCAAATCTTCATACCCAAAAAAATCCCGGAAACGAAAATTTCAAACCCAAAAAAATCCTTCGATCATCCCCGTCACTTGAAGTCCGGAGTACCCCCCTGGGAGCCCAAGTTGACTTCCATAGTGTAAACGTTGGCTAAATACGAGACACGTTTGTCCATCGCTCTAGGAGCTAAAATCCCTCGAATGAAAAAGTATGGTCATCACTGAAGAATGTACCAATTGAAAGTAGATTTATTTTCCAACTGTCGTATTCTCTTCAATCTCCATTTCTCGGACTTTTCATCATCTAACTTTATCGACATATTTCAGAGCAATAACAAATTAACTGCAACTTTGAGCCAAATTTCCATTTTAGCGAAAAATGATTCGACTAATTTCGTTTAGCGCGAAATATCAATCAAAAATGTCTTCTTTACATACCCTTGGTGTTATCAGCGTGGGGAAACTGCGTCTCTGTTAAACGCGTCAAACCCAGCGTTGGTACGATATTTATGTCACGTAACGAAACGCAGATGAACTCCGCCTTTTCACTTCTTTTAACTTGGAAAACAAAAACAGAGATTACCCCTTAGAGTTAAAAACAGACTTCTTAGTTCCATTGAGCGACACTATATACAACTACATTTTGCCGTCTAGCTAATAGCCTTATTAACAGAGTACCGGGCATTTAGTTGTCTAGCCCGTGTCCACAGGTTATTAGTTTTCGAGGGACAGTTCTCGGTAGTTAACGGATACGTTTCTTTATTTATTCATAGGCTGTTTTATATTATCAAGTCTCGGCAACTTTCTAGCTTACAGACAGTTAACTATACTGGGCATGCTTTGCGGTAAGGCGTCTTAGTAAGATAACTCTCCTGCCCCCCTCCAAATAAAGTCTTCGTTGCATTTTTCCAAGACGATTTATTATCTGCATCTGCCGTTTTCAGTAGCTGTTCGTATATCCCTTAGACCAATATCGAGACAAGTTTGGTGAGAATCGGTTGCTATGGTTACGAGATATGACGTCATTAGTAGCAGGTGGTCAAGCTTTTTTGAAAGAATGCGCGTCTTTTACCTGTCACATTATGTAACCTGGCCTGTGTACATATGTAACCTGGCCAGGTCTTGTTCTGTATTAAACATGGCTTCCACCGACTCCTCGTGTTAGTGCTGAAACTGACTAAACGATCAAACATCCATTCACGTAATACGCGTAAGCGCGATTCTTTGAATACCCCGTTGTTTAGAACTACCGCTGGTCAGCGCACCTTCCAATATCGCGCGGCCAACATATGGAACAATCTAGACAGCCAAATGAAGAACTATAGCCTGAAAAAGTTCAAGGTCGAAATGAAGGACAAATTACTCAGTACTTTATTATGATAATATTACGCATTGATACTCATTGATATATACATATATATTTATTAGATAATTTTTATGCTATTTATTGTACATTAGGATTTTAGTATTAATTATTATTATATTATTGTAAATAGTTATTGAAAAGCCTGTCAAGGAATAACCATTAAAGACCATTTCCATTTCCGTTACATGGTTTTAAATTGTGGGATAAACAACCAAAATGGAGCAAGACTTGAAGCTTCCTGAATATCTTTCGCTTCAAGGAAACCCCTCCGAAAATTGGAGAAGATGGTTACAAAGATTCGAATTGTATCTCGTCGCTAAAGAAATGACGAAGAAACCCGATCCAACCAATATCGCCATGCTGTTGTCGGCTGTTGGCCCCGAAGCATTAGAGCGATACAATTACTTCGAGTGGCACGAAGGCGAAAACAAGAACAAATTCAACCATGTGAAAGCTAAATTCGAAAAGGAGTTCGCTGGACAGAAACGATTCGTATTCTCCAGGTACCAATTCTGGGATTTTTCGAAGACCGCAGGGAAAACCTTCGACGAATTCTTTACGCAGCTACGCACGCTCGCTTTATCGCACGTGTTCACTGAGCCAGACAACATGATCAGAGAGAGAAAAGTGTAATCTCGACGGAAAATCCTACGCTTAAAAAGCGACTGCTTCGTGAACCGATCCGCAGAAAGCTGTTGATATTTCTCGATCTTCATAGCTCGCACACAAGAGATTCGTAAGCATAAAAGGCGCCGACAAGACGGACTACAAAGAAGTAGACGCCCTTAACACAACTCGTCCAAGCAAAGGTCGTACTCCAAAAGCGGCAAACAAGGCGGATCTCGAGGGCGAAACTCCCAAAACCGTGATAGAGGATTAAATTGCCGAAGGTGTGGAACCACGCGATGCGAAACGAGTGTCCAGCCTGGGAAAAGAAATGCCTAAGGTGTGGAGGTCCAAACCACTTCAGGGGGAAAGACATGCCTAAGGCTTGGGGAAAGACATGGGGAAAGACATGTCTTTCCTGGGGAAAGACATTCCTAAGGTGTGGAGGTCCAAACCACTTCATTAGTCAATGCAGGTCGGTGAATCCTAAAGTAAATGCAATGGTCACTCTAGACAATAGCGAAGATGAGTTCTTTGTGGACTCCCTCTATGTGGGGAACATCTCTGCCCAAGACAACTCAGCGTGGTTCTTTTTTGTGAAAGTAATTGGTAGCAAAGTGAAGATGAAACTCGATACTGGTGCCTCAGCCACCGTGATATCTTGGAAAACGTTCAAGAAGCTGCGGAATCGTCTTCGCCTACAAACATCAAATTTTATTCTGAGAGTCTGTGGGGACCGCATCATCAACCACAAGGGAAAAGCTACTCTGACCTGCAAAACCAGCCATCCGACCTGACCCAGCCAAAGTCAATGCCATGGTGGAATTACCCCAGCCAACAGGTAAAGAAGATGTTCGCGGGTTGATGGGAACTGTTGCCTCTTTTTAAGATTTCATCCCAGACATGTCCATCACTATGGGTCCTATCAGGCAATAACTGAAGGAAGATATAGAGTTCCCATGGTTACCGGAGCACCAGCAGGCTGTTGACAAGATTAAGCAAGTTCTCAGCAGTGAACCAGTTCTGCGCTACTTTGACGTACAAGCTGATACCTCATCCACTGGTCTAGGTACCTGCCTTCTCCAGGACAGAGGACCAGTAGCATACGCCTCGCGTGCCTTATCTGAGACCGAACAGTGTTGGTTCCGAATCGAGAAAGAGCTGCTAGCGGTCATGTTTGCTGCAGAGCATTTTCAGCACTCCATTTATGGTAAAGAAGTTGGAGTTGCGAATGACAAAAAAACCACTTGAAACAATTATCCGAAAGCCACTCCAGAATTCCTCGCCAAAAATTTTGCTCATGCTTCTCGGGCTACTGAGATATAAACTAAACTTGAAGTACGTTCCAGGCATCAAGGTTTGCATTGCTGATATGCTGTCTCCAGATGAAGAAATGGAATTAAGGATACACAGTCTGGTCTCCGAGCTGCCAATTACCAGAGAAAAGTCGACCTGCTGAAGCAAGCAACAGCTGCCGACGAAGCTCTACAGACGGACGTGCAGGTACTCATTAGTAAATGGTGGCAGAGTACAAGCGAGACACACCCATCAGGTCACGTCAATACCGGCCTATCGGGGACAAGCTTCACGTCATAGAAGGTCTAGTATATATTCAATGGAGAGAAGCTCATTATTCCCACTGGTATGCGTGGTGAAATGCTGACTTAACTCCATGAGAGTCACCTGGGCATAGAGAAGTGTAAAATCAGAGCTCGGTCCAATATGTATCGGCCTGGTATGGGACAAGACATCGAAGAAAACATATCCAGATGTCCCACATGTGCCAAATACAAGCCGGCCAACACCCAGGAGCCACCCATCTCTCATGACATTCCTCAGCGTCCATGGTCCAAGCTAAGCATGGACATCTTTACATTCAGTGGAAAGGATTACCTCCTCATTGTGGACTACTATTCGAAATATCGGAGGTGTCCCACTTAGCGACCAAGACTACAACCTGCGTCATTTCACACCTGAAAACTTTCTTTTGGACACGGCATACCTGACACTGTAATAGCGGATAATGCGCCATTTGGAAGTAAGCAGTTTATTCAATTTGCTGATGCATGGGTTTGGAAGTTAAGACAACAAGCCCTCACCATGCTCCATAAAATGGACAAAGTGAGAGGTCAGTTGGTCAGGCCTTGAGTATTCACCAGCACAGTTATTGATGAGCTGAATGCTCAAAGAAAAACTGCCCACAGCAACATCCTTGCTGCCAAGCTTTTTCATACTAATGACGTGCTTGCTCCCAAGCTTTTTCATACTAATGACGTGACACTACCCAGATCTTGGTAGTGCTTCTGATTGGAGAAGATCTGGGTAGAGACACATCATCAGTATGGAGTTGCTGCGCTCGTTACTCAGACGTCGTTTTGCGAGGGCTCAAGTGGCGACCTCGTGAAACGTCGGCTGTTTTCTCAGGCTACTGCGAAGGAAATAGGCATCCAAAGGTCTCTAAACAGGGTGCAAATCCTACGATATGGTTTCTTATCCCTACTTAGCGTGGGAACTTTCTGAGGCTTGGGACTGATTCTGCCTCCACAACTTGAAGAAAATTAAAGCTAGGACAATAAAACTGTTTCCTTTGAGGCCCATAAAATGAGATGATGTCGCCACAAAACGTGGAAAATACGTTAACACTCACTGCACAGCCACCAGGGGCGTAGCTCCCTTTAAGCCAGTCAGCCTGTGCTTACAAACTTTTCTTGGTATATTTATTATGTGAATGTTTTGTATTTCATAGAACTAGTTTTTCAGTGATTTTTTTTAAGAAAACGTAAATGCATAGTAAATTACCGAAAAAAAAACCAAGCCGTGAAAAGGGAACCACATATAGGCTTATGAGAATTTATGACGTGAAGATATTTGATAAGAAAGTACTTTATCTTATACTGAAATAAGCCACTCTGAGCTGTAATAAAGCATGAAATGAACAAATCATAGGCATACTTGACTCCCTCCCTCCCCCTCCCTAACCTCGTGCACTACACTCGGGAGATATGGAACGGGCTTTTCATTATATTAAATTATTTCTTGTACAAGCGGTTTATTTATCGTATAATTTAATATAATGAAATGCACTGATGCCCAATAAAGAGCGATATTTGGGAACTTAAGCAACATTGAGCGGACGGCAACGAAAAGGTTGCAAAAAATACTGAAAAAAATGCTTTTCATCCCAAAATTTTTAGGGTAAGTCACAGAAATAGCCAAATGCTACCAAATGAAACATAATACTCTGCTAGATGAAAAGATTATACAGTGATTGCAATGCATCCAATTTGATTTAGGAACGTTGCGTTTTTAGACCTACTTGCCTATTTAATTTCCTTGCACTCTGATGAAAATGTTACTCCCGAATAAGTCAGTCTTAATAAATATGTCTTATTCCTCATTTTAGGTCAAAACATTTCGAAAGTTTGTCGGCAGTTTAAAGAATGAATACTGGCGCAAATACGGGGATTCATTTCATCCTACAGGTAATTAAAGTGTTTATTATGGTTTGAGCCTTAATACAATAGAAAACAATAGAAGCCTCTCATGTGCCATAAGTTGTGCAGGGTGCAATGTGCTACTTCACTGAAAAGCTGCTGAGCAGTACTTTCCTGTGCTGTTGTTTATTATGCTGCACAGAGCGGTTCCAAAGTTTGAGTCTGTGAATGAAATCCTAAGGTGTGAGCATTCAAATGAAAGCTACTGAACAGTACTTTCCTGTGGTGCTGTTTATTATGCTGGTTCTAACTTTGAGCCAGTGTGTGAAATCCTGAAAGGTGACCATCTTGTGGTAGTCAGTTTATTATGCTGTGCAAGGAGATTCAAACTCTCAAGACTGCTGGATGAAATCCTAAGGTATCACAATTCAAATAAAAGCTATTGGGCAGTTCTTTCTTTTGGCAATGTTTATTATGCTGCGCAAGGTGGCTCTAACTTTTAATTTGACGGTATTCGAGGTAAGTATGTTGGCAAATAAGTTAAAAAGACGACTTTCTTACGGGTGCGACACAATTATTTCTTGTACAAGCGGTTTATTTATCGTATAATTTAATATAATGAAATGCACTGATGCCCAATAAAGAGCGATATTTGGGAACTTAAGCAACATTGAGCGGACGGCAACGAAAAGGTTGCAAAAAAACAGTTTAACCCTATTCAGACCGGGGGGGCCGATTGTGCCCGCACTCACTTTGGACGTTTATAACTTTTTTCATAACCAAGCTAAACACACCAGACTTGGTGACTTTTCCTAAAAATTATTTGGGAACAATGTGGCGTAGCAAGTGCTTGTCCATCAAGTTTGTCGTTGCCATGGCAACCACTTTTTGACAGGCTGTTTTTTCAAAAGATAAAATTTTCACCTTTTCATTGAAAAATTAACTTTTCTGAAGTAAGTTTTACATTTTTATATCATTTTCGTGTTCTTTTATTGATTTCGGTTACTTTTTGGTCAATTTTGGCAAATTTTAAAGGTTCTGGAAAAGTCAAGAAATCCAAGATGGCGGATCCAAGATGGCAGCCATTTTAGAACCTGACGTAGTTGTTACGTCATATGATGTCATCGGCTTGTTTTGCGGACCTCAAAGGAGACATTTTGGGACTTATTATCTGCCCTCCAAGTTTTGTTGTCATAGCTCTAAGATCCTCGGAGTTATGAGGTGGGGGCCGAATCAGCCCCCCCCCCCCCCGGTCCCAGAAGACCAAAAAAAGCCCGGTCTGAATAGGGTTAACGAGTAAAACAATGGTTTTGCACGTGTAACCTTTTGCTACTAGTTTTTAGTCGACCTGTTCAAGACAACAATCTGAAATAACTATATTCCAGATTCTATTCTATAAGATAAATTGGAATAATCGAGAGGCTGAAAAAGAAATTGCTTTTTAATTCCCGACTAGCTGTCTCTTCAATTTTTTAAGAGGACTTTTCGTGGGGCATCTATGTGCCGTTTACAGTAGATGTAGGCTTATACCTTAGACATATTGTGGCAAACTTTGGGGAGAATTGGTTGCAATTGTTACGAGATCTGAAGTCCTAATGACTTCAGATCTCAACCCATGAGCTCTCTTCATGAGCTCAACCCATTTTTGAATAAAAGTCCTTTTTTTCAACCTTTTTTGGTGGAAAAAATAGAACATACCGACGAAAAACAAGCCGTTTTAGGGTAATTTCGATTTTTTTGGTAAAATCCCAGAAAAGAAACCTATGAAGGGGATTCCATCCCTCCTTACAACACGGTGGGGGTTGGGGTATAAGTTTCCTTGTACGCTCGAGGGTTAAGTGACCTTTAGCTTGCGTTGCGATCGTGGTTGTTTTAGGACGTCGCTAATACCTTTTTCCTCCTGCTGCTCAACAGCTTTCATTTGATGTACTTTAGAATTTCACATAGCCAACTCCCGGTTATAAGTTCAAGGCAATTCAATTCAATGACTTCATTTAGACACGGTTAACTCATCAGGATTTCAATTACAACTAAAACTACCCCTATTTTTATTACATTATGAACAATACTACTAACTGTATAAACTTGCTTTACATAAGTGTCGTGTGCGTGTATCATTGAAGGAATAGCTTGCAGCCAGCCCTCAACGCTCCCAGGGAATTTACCTGCCGCAGCCCAACGGGAAGGGTATTCCAAAGAACAGCCCCTGAATAACTGAAACTGTTTCTCAAAAAGTTTTTGTGGGGCAGGGGAAAAGCGAGCTTACCCCTGGTTTCTCTTAAGAGTTACTGGAGATGCTGCTACGGTCTATAAATTTGGCGCGAAGATGGTCAGGCGCTAATCCATTTGGGCCAACCACCCGGTTGGCCCAAGCGTTTTTCAACTTTTCTCGGCATAAACACACCAGACCTCCTAAACGACATTTTTTTCCCAAGAAGATTAAGGCAAGGCACACTTAATCAACTAAAGTAAGATTTCATTGCCACAATATTTTGTGCGCACAGAAAAAAGTTAGGACGTTGTATACGGTAGTCGCCTTCCTTACTCGCGAAAAAACCAAGTAATTAACTAAAGTCACGAAACTCATTGGGGAAAATAAATAGATAAATAATTGCTTTACTTTGTTTAGATCAACTCGATCAAGTGCTTGATGACACAGAGAATACTCAAAGCATGGTTAATCAAGTTCTTTGCAGAACTTTTAAAAAGCAGCAAGGCTGTGAAAAAGCTCTACTGCCCACTGGTCCAAAGGTACTAAAAAGACGTAGTTGATGTAAATGGTAAAGGTAAAGTCGCACACGAGCCAAGGAGGCCAACACGGCCGGAGCTTATTCCGGTTTCTGTAGCATGAAGCAGCTGAGAGTATTGCTAACAGCGCTTTTGTCTTTGTCTAATAAGTATGGAACGTTCGCACATGAAAGTAACGTTGTTGGTGCGATGTGAAACACTTCAGTTTTGTTTACCTAGCGTGACGTAGTCATGACGTAATGCCTGCATGTCGTCGTAACCGAAACCGGATGTTTGAGGTAATCGTCAAGAGAAAACCGGAAGTTTATTTAAACTGTGTTGGCCGAGACAAAACTGGATGACCAAGGCAAGTGACGGAAAAAAGACAGCCCAATTTATAAACCGGCAGTCGCCATTATAAAAAGACCGAGCGGTTATATTATACATATATTGTGTACAAACAGGAGCAAGCCCTGAAATTTAACTGAAGTCAAAAACATTGCAATTATACGAGTTTGAAGATCTCAACTATAGTTGATAAACATTGATCTGAACCACAGTCTTTTATTTTAAGTTCCGCGGAGATACGACAGATATCAGAACACCATGTTGACCGCTTAACTATTATCAAACCAATCTCTTAAAACTGTTACAATTTCCAAGACCTATAGTCTGTGAAGGTGTAAAATTGTTGAGAGTTTTTTCAAATGCGGTAAAAACTAGTTGTTCATCTCATATATCGCCACGAATCTTGCGAGTAATGCAAGAAAGTTGGAATCGATGTACGCTGCTTCTTGACCACTCAAATGCGCCAATCGGCGCCCGTTGGACATTTGCATGACTTCGTCACGTGGTACAAATCCGCCGAGCTGGATGGAGTTTTCAAGCATTCAGATGTTAATTCTGTTGTTTTTCGATGTCCCACCGCACCGTTTGCCATACAGCTCGACGGATTTTGTACCACGTGACCAAGTCATGCAAAGGGCCAATTGGCAGGCTCAACACCTCAGCCTCCCTTTATAGGATCGCTCCGTGTTTAACACGACTGAGTTTTTCTGACACTCCCGCTTGGATTTTTATTCAACTTAGAACGTTACCACCTGCAGAACTAAGCGCACTGAAGACTTTTTTACTTTTAAGTATTTCTAACAATGTGATGCATATTTCGATGTAGTTTAAATAGATTATATTTTAATGTATACAGAATACATTTAGATGACTTTACATTGCAATATAACTCGTTAATTCAATAAGTTACTGCAAGAGAGTATAATAAATTATTATTATTATTATTATTATTATTGTTATTATTATTATTATTATTATTATCGTCTGTGGCGTCTTGTATGGTAAATAAAACATTATGTCACTGGAAATAACTACTTACGAATAATTGTTTGCTTCTGCGCATAACAGCACAGAGCTGTTTTGCTGCAATAATGTTCTGGTCGTGCCTAGTTTTGTCCTCATTCGAATCATGATTGCAAAACGTTTTCTGGAGTCATCGGAGAGCAACTTAGCCAGTTTTCTAGAGCATAAAAATGCCGGCAACTCAAAGAAGGACACTAATGTTTGTAATCTCAATGTTTTTCTACAATAATAAATCAAATGGGTATGCCGAAGAAAGTGCAAGGAAGTGAGTCAACTATACTTTAAAGCGGTGATGAAGGTTTGATTTAAAGAGCTACGAAAGTTTCTTGATTTCGTACTCTCACTCACGGGTTGAATTAATGTTTAAACAGTTATACTTGATTGAACCATATTTTGGCAAATTATGGTGATCTGTCAGTGTCTTGCTTATCAATTAAACGCCTCCACCTTCGCCATTGGCAAAGAGTTGGTCTGCTCATCACTGAGAAATCACCGTATTTTGATCAACCTCTTCCAATTATCATAATTGCTTATTGAATCCTGTGCATAAAAACTGTACGCTAATACGAAAGCACTTTTTGCACCATGTAACCGGCAATATTTTTTTCGATAATTCTACAAGGATACAGGTTTCCTGTCAGTTTTGGTTGTGTTTGCGCGTTCAAAACTAATCAGTTATATGTCATTGAAAAAAATCTTGCAAGCGTGATAAAGCGCGCTCTTTTTTTGAAAGCTTTTATGCAAGGATCTTCTGCAATCTCTTCCGAACAGCACAATACATTTTTCCAATACTCAATAGTGATGGAGACCTTATACGTTGCCTCCGACTGACAGCTTATATAACTTCAGTGGAATATTTTCTTTATTTACAAGTGGCCAAATGCGCTGGTGTGAACTTTCTACGATCACAGCAACTTCAAGCTCATGGAAATCAAATTTAAAAAGTGCTCAAACTTGGAGTTAATTAAAGAATACATTTTCGAAGTTCAAATCTCCGAGTTTAAGCAAGAGGAAGACCCAAACGTTTGCGGTATTTTTTCTTTCTTTTTATTTTTGTTTTTTGTTTTTTGTTTTTGTTTTTGTTTTTTTTTGTTTTTTGAGGGGGTGGGGGGGGGGCATACTGCGAATTGCGTAAAACTTAGGATTTTTAGATTCCTTCTAGTTCCACTTAAAGAACATGCCAGAGTTCCACGTCCAAGATCTCAAATTAGCGATACATTTTTTTTTCATTCAAAGGCGTGGGAGGCCCATGATGACATACTAGTCGAAGGCTTGCTTTTAACATGTTGTAACGCAGGGCGTGGTGCCAGATACCGCACTTCTTTTTCCCCTCGATTTCCACATTTTGAGGTAAGTTGCAATCTGAATCACGTTACAAAACGTACATGTATAGGCTATTTAGAGGTATGAAGTACTTAGGTTTAATATCAGACAGGGGTAATACGCTTCAGTCTCAGCATACCCTGCAAGGGGAGGTTTCTTTGTTCCGGCGGTCGAATAAGTAAGCTCTGCCTATTCATAAATCTGGTGCAACTGACGACAGGTACAGTTACTGTCCAATTTCTGTCCTCCCAGCAATCTTTAAAATTATTGAAAAACACGTAGCTGATTCATTATCTCAAAATCTCCAAGAAAATAACTACATCTACTCTTTTGACCATTAACCATTTTTGATATAATTGACATTTTTCCTATTTGCTATATTAGCCATGTTTGTACTACCATTACAATTATTTTTATTGGTATTATAAATTATAACACTTTTAATTTATTAATATTGTTGTAATTGATATTTTAATGCCGGTATAATTTTCAGTCAGTCAGAGGGCCACAAGGTCACCGGCTAAAGCTGTCACGCGTTGCCTTCTTTAAATAAAGTCTCTTACTTTCTTACTTACTCTGCGCAAAACCGTGATCTGATCTGCCGCCGTCCAGGATTTTGGACCAATTGAAATTAATTAAAACTGCTGGTTTCTAATCGGCTCTCTACCGGTATAAAGCTTATGCATGCTGTGAATAATCTCAAGAAATGCGCGTGTTGTACTGTGATACGCTAGCAAACCTGTTGGACGAGGCAAATCTTTTTTTTTCCGTTTACAAAACTTCTGCCACTTCTTCCAGTTCAGAAAATCAGTAGAAAGACAAGGCAGAAATCGTTAAAGGTTTATTTTACTGAGATTTATCCTATCAAATAAAACCGGTACAAGTAACGTTTTCACGGAGTTCACACGTTTTGCGCGCGTGCGTAAAATATGCAACACAGGAAGGACGAATGTTGCGCATGCACGACAGGAAATCGGACGGTCTTGCGCAGAGGTCTTACTCGCCCGCCGGATCATAGGGCGACCAAGAAACCTCTCTCGGCACAATTTTGAATCAAAAACTTAAATTTTAAAAGTCTCATGTCTTAGCCGCTTTAATGTGTGCAAAGTACTTATGCATCATTGTTTTAGGTGATGATTGTGGAAAATGAAAAGAATTGGTGCTTGACACTGGGAGTCGTGTTTGAGGATTACATAAAGGATGACCCGCCAGGAGTTGGACGAACTGTTGGGCTCGTCACCGAGAGCCATAACATTGAGGCACCCGGATTACACGAGGCCAAAACTCCAGGTACACTGTACATGGGTGTTGTTTAATGCACTGTAAAGTACCCGCTAATTCTGATATGCTATTTCAGGTGATTGAACATGTCTTTATAATTTCCATTTGATGCCAGACCCCTGCTCGATTTTAAAATGGCGAATGTTGTGTTGTCTTGTTTACATGTAGGCCTTTCTGCATACCGTAGAGGTGACGTCATCCGAGTGACTGTCATGTTTGAGGACGAAAGAGAGAGAGATGGAAATGTTCAAGTCCCAGTTGTGTTCACTGTGAATGGAAGAGGGATAATTCCGCCAGGAGACCAGACATACATTGATTACAGTCCGGACAGACCATTTTACCCTTGCGTTTATTTTAGATCCAGAAGTGAGGGGAAAAGTAGCGTGTTGGCTAAGGTAAAAATAACCAAACTAACTATTATGCTGATTTTTAAAATAAAAGTTATTGAAGTTTCACCTTTCTAAAACGATTGGCGTGTCCAGTAGCTCCTTTTAGCTCCATGCTGTAGACTGTAGTCACACATTGCCACACAGCGGTCAAACACGGGGCGCGTGCGCAGTTCCCGCCATAATTTTACAAAGGGAAATACAGGCGAATGTAGAAAGTTCCACTTTAACCGCAAATCTTAACGCCATTTCTGAAAACTTAATAAGCTTTTTACGTTGACTATGTGTTGAAAATGAAGTACTTGTTATGCACAAGGTTTGCCGGCGTGAAATTCGGTTTGCCGGGACATGTTATGCATCGTTTTCATACGAACGTCGTGCTTGTAAAACTTTGAACTGATTCAAACTTCAATACTCTAAAAGACCGGAAGTGACGTAACTTTTCACGTTTGACCGCTGTGAAGGCTGTAGCAATCTGTTGGAGCTTATACTTGAAAACGTCTGCGTTTCCAATTTTTGTGATGTCGATGTCGCATGAAAAGCAAAACTGAACAGAAGATAGTCTTGCGTTTCCTTTGAGTTTCGTAAAATTATTTTCAAGTGGACACATTGTGAGTGCAAACGATACCTTTTTTGGCGATCAGATCTATCTCAGCATTTTATGCATGGGAAAAAGAGAAACTGCATGGCAGATACCCATTGTCCCTCTCAAAAATGTTAGTCAACTCCATTTGTTTGTTTGTTTAACAAGAGTTTTTATTGTTTGTTTTACAAGATCAAAATTCACCGAAGGCGAAGGGAAAACAACACATTAGACTGCTCAGCGACCGAGCATATAAAAAAAGGCATTAGGTTAACATGTTTCGCTTGATTTTTTTCTTTTTGTTTTTGTTTGTTTTTTTGTTTGTTTGTTTTGTTTTCAGATGTGTGTGAGAGAGGACGTTGACTACGAAGGCTTACAATTGCAAGGGGTTAAATCTGAACTTAGCGAGGTGAAATCTGAACTCAGCGAAGTAAAATCTAAACTTGAGGAGGTTAACAAGGTTAACAGGAGCTTGACGGAGAAACTTGATGCTGTGCTTGCGAGGTTAGGCGAAAAGGAAGTGAATAAATAGATAAATAAAGCCGAGGAAATACGAACTCACACCTGTAGCTAAGGTGACCGAGGTTCATATGGCATCTCTGCATGTAATACTGTATACAGTATATCAATCGCTCCGGGAGTTCCTCGTTTGCTATAAAATCATAATGACGGTCGCTACAATCATGTTTAACGAAGGTGTAAAACAATTGTTTTGAAATCACTCCGTGTTATCAGTAATCTCTGGTTTTGGTGTTACGGCACAATTTTCAAACCGCTCTAATGATACCGATATGGACCTTTGTTTTGCCATTTCTTTAACTTCTAATTTCACTTTAACTTCTATATTAATTGAACTTGTAATTTTAGTTTTTTGTTGTTGTTGTTGTTTTTTTGTCTTTGTTTTCATCGTGTATAATAATAGCTATTGGCTACGAAGAATCCATTAGCCTTAGGCCCTGGCCAAACGGAGTCGGAAGTTTCGCGCAAATGAACACGTTTTTCACCGTTTGGCCACCCAACGCAAGTCGACGCAAGTTGGCTTCAGTATTGTTATCCTTAGCAGGGACTGGGAAGGTAAACAGGCAAATGGGCCTATAGCCCCTTGCTGTGAAAAGTTATGGGCCGTTTCCAAAAAGTATGGGCCATTGAATTGATGCGATGGGCCCATTGAATTGGCCATTGAATTGATGTGATGGGCCAGAAAAAAAAATTCAGGTTAAGCCAAGTTAGTAGACGGCGTCAGTGTGTAGTTTATTGTTTTTGTTAAATCTTTAATGTGGTTTTTAGAGTACCTTGCAGTTAATGCAAATCAATAGGTCATTCTAGTTTCACTGACTCAACACAGCTTCAGGGGGAAGCAGTCAATGTGTACGCTGATCCTTGAACTACTGAAACAAATTTAACTGAGATGCGAGACTACTTTAAATTTACGCTCTTCGTAGACTTGCCCACAAGTCGAGCTCAGAGGTTTTTTTCGGAGTGGGCCCACCACTGGAAACGGAAATGAGAAGCGAAGGACTTTTGAGAAAGTCTATGCTCCTCATTACCAGGCCTGAAAGATATGTTTGTTTGGCCTGTTTCAGCCGTCTTACCATTGCTTGTATCTTTGACACAATCCTTCTCATACTCGTTGGGCATGATGTTCACGCCAAAAAACGTTGACAATTTTCTTTGGTAGTTATCCAACTTCAGAATTTTTCGGAGGCATGTTAACTGAACATTACCGTCGGAGCTATTTACAAAGATTCACAATGAGTGATTTGAAGGCAGAAAATGTAAATAAAACTGGAAGCACATGCATTTTCGACGGCAAACCTCGTTTGGAAGCTGAGTGAAAGTGCTCATCATAAAATAGCCCTCAGCCATTTTACGTGACTAGGGCGCATTTTTGGCCCCGTAAGTAGATTTATAATGCGCCTTTTTAGAAAGTTACGGGCCATATGCGCATAGCGCATGGCCTTCCCAATCCCAATCTCGTCCCCAGAGCCCGCGCGCATTTACGGTCAGCGGGATCGAAATGCCACGGACTCTGGGATAATCAAAAACCGGATGCCACTGGGAACGAGATTGTCCCAATCCTTTAATCCCAATCCCTGCCTTAGTACGGGCGCACGCGCAAGTCTGAACTGAGATGAATTTTTTGCAAATCGTTTTGAACTTGCGTGTGCTTGCGAGTCTGTTTATGTATAGCCACCTATCGTAAGTCTGCGTACACAAGTTCACATTTTCAATTTTACGTTGATTTGCGACTCCGTTTGGCCTAGGCTTTAATTGTTTTAGCTTTTCATACGTGTATTTTTAGGTTTCTAGGATTTGCGACGCGCATTTCATCATATGTCCACGTCAGTTTGCGCGATAGAACTAACAAAATATTACGAAATCATTAATATGGAAACTTTTCCACCGAGTATCTCGTCCTAATCACGGCTGGTGATAACTAGTTATATTCGGACCATTTTGAGAAAACTTGAGTGGGTATAATTTCTAAACATCACAATCAACTCAGTATGAACTTGTCGTCATGTTTAAAATGCAGGACAAATAAAGTACATCTGGAAGTTCTTCAAGTTGCATTCTGGTACTTCTCAAATTCTTTTTTTTTTCAAAATTTCCAATAGAAATCCCTGCCCTTCCCTTCCCTTGCATTAATTAAAGAAAGAAAAATCTTAAACAAAACAAAACAAAAAACGAAATATTACTTGAAAGTCACTGGAGAACAGACATTCTTTAAACGCAAGGGAAAATGTAAATGTTTTGCCATCGGAATTCGTGTCAAGACACATCAACACTCTTCAAACTTTATTTAAAAGCACATGCACAGAAAAGCAAACATGAAATTGCAAGACATGAGATGCTTTGGAGCTAATTGGCGGCTGGCAGTCGCTGAAAAACGATTATTGTCGAGGGTAGGAGACAAACTGAAAGTGTTGCAGATAGAGTAATGCTAATTTATTCTCGGAAAATCGTTCGACCATTTAATGTTAGAGCAAATTTCAAATGAGTGTCGAAAGAAATGTGTTTGCTTTGGTCTTGTTTTACTTCGCTCTCTGATTGGTTAAAAAAATCCCTCCACTTTCTCAACCAATCAGAAGTAAAACTAAAATCAACCGTGACTTGCACGCACGCGTTTTCCCGCCCTTGACGCTAAGTACTGTATGTGCTCATAATTTCTGATAAGTTCATTTTGTCTTTTGTTCCTGTTGTGATTGGTTAGTCAAGAGTAATTGCTTTGGTTTTGATTTTATGACACTCATTTGAAAACCGCTCTACTTCTATTCAGATATGTACATAACATCCTCGTCTCTAAGGAAGACCTTGAGAAATAGAAGCAAATAAGACCCTGGAGACAGGGTTGCTTCTTCTTGTATTCAGGTCAAACGTGTCTATTTTGGCATCTAGTCATCTCGCCACCAGGAGATTTGCCACCGGCCAACCATCTCGCCACCACAAGAGACCTCGCCACCAACCACCATGCCACCAGGTGAGGTCATCTGACCACCACCAGTATGGATTTTTTTTTAATACACTAGCGGCTCGGTACGCGCGTCACGTTTCAACGCGGCAGGCGATTTCGCGCTCGCTCGCTTGTCCGTTTTCCTCGACTATCCCTGAACGGAAAGAGAAACTGCTCTTAGTCTATGTGGTGGCGAGATGGTTGGTAGTGAGTCCTCCTGGTGGCAAGATGACCGTAAACCTCTATTTTTTCACGTCTTTCTGTTCATCAAGGAAGGCTTGTGCTTGAGGGGGGAGTTCAAAGAATTCAGGTAATGATTCAAGTGCTGTTTGTTCCACACTCATGCTGACTCCCTCAGGAATGTTACGCTGAATGTACTCAAGGAAAGTGTCTGCTGTGTCGCCAGTCACATTTTTAATCTGCAAAGCAAATCAGCAATCGGTTATAAGGCTGGTTTTTACTAGTGCAGAGTCTGAGTCGCAGTCGTAAAAGCGCTTACGACCTTGGCTAATGAAAATCAAGCAACCGAGTCGTAAGGGCAACGGAATCGGAGTCGCAAGAATCAGAACCTTTCCGTTTCATTCGATTGCTTTTATGACTCCGTTTCTTATGATCTGGTGAAAACCAGATTGTTGGAGTCGTAAGCAGAAGCGAAAGAATAAACCAATCACAGGGCTTGTCCTCAGGCCCTCCGGGTACACAACTTCTGCTTACGACTGCGACAATCTGGTTTTTACAAGATCATTAGCGACGGAAACGTAAGCGCAATCGGAAACTCTGCTTATGACTCTGTTGTTTGATTTTCACTAGATTGTAACGCTCTATATTTCTGATTATGACTTAGTCTCCGACTCTGCCGCTAGAAAAAACCGGCCTCTATGCGTCACAAAGAAGGATTTACGCTATAGAACGTTTGCAACCAATCCCTAGAGATTCAAAAGGCAATGGCGTGGTGGCTATATTGGTGGTATTAACAAAAGGAGCTAATGAGAAACCTTTTGTACAACACATGGCGGCGTTGACGTAACATGCAAACCAAGAATTGCTGTCTCTTACAGACTCAGCAATCCATCAGTGAAGATTGGGGAGGGAGGTCGTAGCGTGCCATTTGACGAATCCTTAAATCCTGGTTTCCACCACTTCCTGTTGCAAAGTGCATTACAGTGGAAACTCGGATACAGGGAAGTCTCAAAAGACTGGCAAATGTGTTCGTTATAACGAACAAAAATGTTGTTATATCGGGGTTTGGCTGATAACTATTTTGTAAGTCAGTAAAGTGTGATCGTCCAGGTGAGTGTAGTCCTGAGAAGGACTGTTTATGATGACATTGACTTACGTTTCGACAACCTGTGTGCAAGTCATTGTCAGAGCATGTCACTGAACAACAATGGTGCCTATTGTTTTTCACCCCAATTTGCAAAGTGTTCTAAACGTCACGTGGGAGTTACAGGATATTTTGCAATCCTTCAGACTCGTACCCAGTCTCTATTAATGAGTCTGGGGGAAAGGGTCTATTGAAGTGCGCGGGGTGACATGGGAAGGGGCGAAGGAAAAATAGCGTCGCTATTTTTCCTTCGCTCCTTCCCATGTCACCCCGTGCGCCTCAATAGAATCCAATCTTCTCTCCCTTTCCCCCAGACTCAGAAATAGCGACTGGGTACGAGTCTGGCAATCCCTCGTTTGTTTCTTAACACTGACTTCAGTTTGAGTGAATGGATTTTGTTAGGAGTAAGGTGACTGACAGTGAATCGCATTTTATTTATAGTCACCTTACACAATCCTTAGACGTGGCACATACCTGTAGCATGCGTGCGTGTGTCCGGACCTCATACTGTGCCCTGTGTTTCTTGTAGATGTGGGGAGATTTTAAAACTGTGTGTCTTTGTATCGAAGTAGGAAGTACAATCCTGTTTCAATGTAAGTTAAGACTAGTAAAAACTTGCACTGGGCATTGATGTACAATGTATCTCCAAATAAAAGCAAAGGAAATTCTAAGAAAAAGAAAGAAATGATATGCCTGACAGAAAAGTAAAATTAATATACATAACACCATCTTACAGGTAAAGTGTGGAGCCAGTTGAATAAAAGTCAGCCAAGTAATCTGGGGTGTGTCTCTCAAAAGTCAGGTGAAAAGCTGTTCTAAAAATGTGAACCACTCATTCTACAAAGATGCTCACTCATTCTACAAAGATACTCACTCATTCTACAAAGATGCATGGAGAAAAGTGACAGAGGAGAATATGCATTTTCATACCTGGGCTTAAAACCCTCTGTCATGTACCCCTGTTATTTGATAAAAAAATAATAAAATGATTTATTACAGTGTACCTTCCAGAGATATCAAGTTTAAGAGGTGCAGCAGCTTTCATTATAAACTCAGTGTAGGACTTCAGAACAGCTTCATCACTTCCCTTGACTTTTACACTGATCAATGAGTAAAGAACTCTGTTCTGAAAAAGATACATAGATTGTATAAACAAGTGCATTACATTGTAAACAAACTGAGGTGAAGTCACACAAGCCAAGCAGGCTCACACTGCCAGAGCTTAGGACAAGAACTTACATTTTCAGCAGCCTTTGTAGAAAATGGCTTTATGTGTAGCAATGTAGCACCTGTGAGTAAATATTAATAGTGGGTTGGTCATAAGAGCTTGTTGATACTGCAGTGATGACTAGAATACTGTAGGTCATTCTCAAAATGATGTCCTTTTGAATCATTTTTTTTCACACAAATTAGGTGACTACTGTCATTCAAATCCCACTGGGAACAAAAGTTAACCCTTCCTGTAGTGTGTTGTAGTGTGAGGTAAAATGTAAGTAGTTGCAGTAGAAGTAGTAGATCTAAGTAGTTAAGTGTTGTAAGTGAAGTTGTAACTCAATAAAAAAAAAAATAAAAAAAAAACCCTTCCTGTAGGTAAACACCCTCTTAAAGTTTATGCATAAATTATCTGCTTTTTTAAATGACACTGAAGAGTGTATTAATTTTCATAAATCAAGAACATTCAGATCATGGCACATGTCAGGTATAAGCTATTATATAGCTCATTTTGCAGCTCTCATAGCACAGAATACTAATTATGAGACATGTTCTAGACCACATATGTATAAGGAAAACGTTAAAAAAAGTTTTAGGGGTGGTCAGTCTTGACTTATGTGGTGGGCGGTGAGGGGACAACTCCCCCTTCCCCACCCCATTGTCAATTCAAGAATGCGTACCAGATAATTATACATACAACCTAAACAGTGCCTCCCAGTAAATCCTAGGGGTATTGTGTAACCTTGTTTTTAACAGTTGAACATTGGGTTGCCAAATCAGAGGGGGGAGGAGAGCGGGGGTTATGCACATGAAACTGAGATCATTATCCCTAATTAAAATATTTAGTTGCTTTTAAAAAAAAGTTATTCAAACTGTACATGGAACTTGGAATCAAAGCAGGAACTTTACATAAGCTTTGAGATCAAGTTTAGTGGATAACAACAGCAGTTTTTGATTGCAATAGTTGAGTCAGATTCTTACCATGCCTTCTCTGTGGGCAGAAATCACTTTTTTTCCTGTTATGGAATATAACATTCATGGTGCATAAGAGATTAAACTGCAGTGTACTGCAACATGTGTACAGCTACGCTCAAGTGCAAAGAAACATAAAAAGAAAAACCATGAAGAACAATATGAGATGACCTAAAGGTTAATGGCTCTAGAAGGCGAGATAATTCTCATGTTCTCTCCACTGGGAGGAATGCTCATGTTTTGTCTATAATGTACCTGCATTGGTGAGTAAATGGTCCAAAAGAAGAACTTCTATTAGTTATTTCTAAATCCTGAAGGAGAAACAATAGAGATTCACAATGTTATAAATAAGCCCTTTCGGTTAATTAGTGCATTATGGGTAAATTATTAGGGTGGCAAAATAAAAACTCAAATTGAGATTTCTAAACCAACATTGATTTTTTAAACTACAAAAGACACTTGGTTAACTATAGGGATCTCTTCAACTTTACTCTTGTTTCACATTGCATCCTAATGTACCAGTCAAATTGAAACTTCAACATTCCCCCACCCCCTGGGCATACCCCGGGCATTTGACTGTGCATTGTGCCTGGGAAGGGGGGAATTTGAACGTTGCCTTGGAAGGGAAGGGAATCTCAACTGGATTTATCTCGTTCTGGCATAATATTACCGTGAGATTTTTTTTTTTTGGTTTTTACAAAATTTGAGGCTTTTACAAGATATAATTTCGCCTTTGATAGTGAGTAACTCTTTCAAAAGGGTCTTCAAAAAAAGATTGAAGGTGTCATCATGGCATATCTCTCTCTCTGAAAAGTGTGAACAGTGTTTGATTGAAGAGGAAATTTGTCTTTGAGGAGAGGTATTTCAGAACTAATTGGTGGGTGCACTTGAACAGCTTTTTTGCCCCAAGGGGAGGGAATTTGAACAAGCCAATCTTCAAAAGTTCAAATGCCCGGTACATAACAGAGTGAGACAACAAGTTAGTATTTGAATCAGTGAGCCACTAACCAAATACACATATGCATCAGCCCACAACACATGAATCTCCCTTCCATCTCAGGGGCTATTTTTGCCCCAGAAAATCCCCCCCCCCCCCCCCCACACACACACACACACACACTTGCCCCCTCCCCCTTCCCACCCCTCATTACCTACTCCCATGATGTGTTTCTTTGGCCTGATTCAAGGTGTAGAGATGGCACAATGACAACCAACTGATCTGGACAAGGTCTTTAAAAGTTGAGCTTAAGACATAACCTGATAGCTGAAGTGAAATCATGCCATCGTGAAGATGGCTTATTGTTTCCAGGTTGAAGTTGTAGATCCTCACAGAAAATGATGTGGTCATTATGACCACGTCGCTTGCAATTTTAAAATATAAGATTACTTGTAATTACTAATTTTTATTCGTCATGCATACCTCATTCCGAAAAGAAAGGCAATTGCTAGCAGCAAAAGTGGCTTGCACAGCTCGCACTTGGCGCAAACATCTACACGATCCCAGACACCTGAGTGCCGCCATCTTAACTATTTCTGCACGGTGCTTGGTAACCACCCAGCAGTTAATGCATTATACAACAGTATTTTTGATTGGTTAGAAACGGAAGTCATTGCCAAGTTAACGAATCAAACGTTCGATTAGAATGTCACTAGTGCCTATTCTCTTTACAAATCACGGTATTCAATATGGCGAACGTTCATGGCGAGTAATACCTTCATGAAATCGGAAGAAATCAGTAGCCCTTACAGTGTTCTTGGCGTCTCGGCAAACTCCACTCACGAGGAAATTAAGCGAGCTTACCAAAGACTTGTGCTTCAGGTTTGAAAACTTATTTTTGAACCATACTTTAAAGGTAGAACCTAGAACCTCTGAACCGTACAAAATAAAAAATTCAACCGTTCAGAAGTGAAAAATTGTAGTGCTTTCGTCTTCGATTGGCCTTGGTTCAGAAAACGAGCGCTCAAAGGGATTACAAAAACTAAAAATCCCTAAAATAGATATAATTTAGAACAATCAGATTAACAGAAAAGGGTTACATGTAGTAAGCTTATATCTGATAAGCTTTAAATACTAGAAGCTTACATGTGAAAATAAGTTTACATGTACGCAACGTTGAATTAAAATTCTTATTTTCGGGAACAAATTTTGGCGACTGCAAATTGGGACAATTAGTTTGCTGCAATGATTTATATTGCCAAAATTTACCCTTAATAATTTGCAGATTCCTTACTTAGCGACTTTTTCACCTTCCGGTATAAGCTTAATTATGGGAATTTACCTCTGACTGTGTTCTTGCTCAGTTTACTGTATACTATAGTCTGTATTTTCAAAATCGCAATATTTAAGCATCAGAATAAATACATGTAGTTAGTTAAATGTTGTTTTCTGTTTGTTTGTTTATCTGTTGGTTGTTTGTTCCTTGTTTGGCCTTATTATTGAAATGATTGATGTTGTATTCAATAACATAACAACTACAATAAAAAATTGAAATGTTGGACTCTTTTTTTTTCATTTTCCTTAATTTTTTTTGCAAATGGTATCTTTGTAAAAGTCAAATACATTGAAGTTGTTAACTGTATGCATTTTCAGTTACATCCTGATAAGCTTGATGAATCGTTAACCCAGGAAGATCGTGACAAAGCTTACGAAAAGTTTTTGGCAACTGATCAGGCGTGGAAACTTCTTAACGACCAAGACACAAGGGCAAAATGTGACAGGCAGCTAAAAGGTAAACAAAAATCTTATTTTATATACAGCCGGGCTGGTTTGTGCACTGTGCCCTGTTGCTTTCTTAGGAGGAAAGTTTACACCTCAAATTGTAAAAGTGAACCACCAAACTGTTACTAAACATACAGCGAGAGTTATAATGTTCAAATTGCTCAAGCCCATTCAAGGCTCTCAGATAGAAGGGTAGGAAAAATTAGAAAGGAGCCATCAAAGTTAGATGCACCCTTTATACGTGTACACTCATTTTCTCATTCACTTCTCCTGCTACCAGTATCCTGGATCTTGGAACTGCTACAAGTTGCATCACGCTACAGTTCCTGGGTTGACCTCCTGGCAGCTACAAGCCTCTAGACTTGTAAAGACTTGATGAAAAGGTCCTTTACTGTACCTTACAGATGGTAAAAGAAATACATGTACATAACATAGTCACTAACATGTTTTTGTATATAATCTAACAATTTACAGAACAGGGTCTAAATGTCAAGAAGATCCTCGCAGTTATTAACGCAACTTATGCAGTTGCGAAAAGAAAGCCTGAAAAAATCAGGCTTGACTTTTTTTAAGGCTTTCTTTTCGCAACTGCATAAGTTGCGTTAATAACTGTGAGGATCTTCTTGACATTTATTTCTTCATTCCGCAGTTCAAATATATGAATTTCATATATTCATAATTTCAGAACAGGGTCTGTCACAAGATTGGCCAGTAAGTGCAGAGGTGGATCTCGATGACATGGAATATCATGAAGGTAACAAAAATTACTTGTCAATTGTCAGTGAGATGGATGATAGCAGGGTTGATTCTGAAAAGCCTGTTTTCATGAAAGGGGACAAACTGAAAGCAACTTTTAATTAACTTTCAAAGAAATGTTAGTGATGTTTAACACCATTAGTGGTGTAAATTTGTTTGATTGATTGATTGACTGACCGACTGACTGACTGACTGACTGATTGATTTCTGCAGATCTAGGGGGATACACAAGTGCATGTCGTTGCAGTGGGGAATACTTGATTACAGAGAGTGATTTGGAAAATGGACACAATGTTGTGTGTTGTTCAGACTGTACCCTGAGTATAAGAGTGCTATACAATGTGCTTCCAGATGGTGCTGACCAGGAAACTGTTGAAATGGAAAACAGCTGATGACAAGACATGAATCCAAACTTAGATATGAAGAGTTTAGTGACTGAAGACAACTTCTATGAAACTTTTGTAAAAAATATTAAAGTCCCCAAAACTTGGAAAAGTAGCATAAACACGTGACATTGTGAAAAGCATAGAAGATCGTTTAGTTTCAGGACCAGCCAGATTGTCAGTAATAAACATGTCCAGAAGAAGAGGTTTGACTGAACCAGGAGTTGCTTTGAGATCAGTCAAGTTCATGCAGTGAGTGTATGATGAGCAAGTTCCAAATGAGATAATAACAGTTTTTTAACCTGTAAATTTCCTTTATTGCAGTTATTTTTTGTTTACTTTATAAATCTGCAGTCATTCAACACTTTTCAAAGTACATTGTACATGTACCACAAACCTCTGACTTGTACCTACATGTAAAAAAAACAGCCTTTGGTGAAACATGGTTAAAGGTCACCGAAATGACTACATGTAAATCCTTTAATAAAAGTGCATACATGTATCACTTGCTTTAGTTTCTGTTGATCTAAACCATACACAGATACAGTAACTCGAGGATACACCAAAGTCTTGCATACAGTGTTTCTGCAGCAAACATTTTTTTTTCCATTTTATATCAGCCCAGGTTAATGAGCACAAAATTTGAATCTAAAACTTAAACCATTGGTTTTAAAACTGTCTGTCTAAAGCCCTTTCACTACAAGTTTAGCTTGTTGGATGCTTTGTTCTTTTTATTGTCACTGAATGTCTTTTCCACTGCATGTTAATCACTTTGGTCCTAACATGTCCTCCGGTCTCACCCACTGAGCAAACTGTTCCTCTGTCAACAATCTCAAGCTAATGGCAGCTTCTTTTAGCGTAGTGCCTTCTTTATGAGCCTTCTTAGCAATCTTTGCTGCATTGTCGTAGCCAATATGAGGGTTTAATGCAGTCACTAACATGAGCGACTCATCACGCAACTTATTGATCCTGTCCACGTTGGCTTGGATTCCAACAACACAGTTGTCTGTGAATGCCACACAAGCATCTCCAATCAGCCGTGTAGACTGAAGGACGTTTCTGATTATCATTGGCTTGAATACATTCAGTTCAAAGTGGCCATTACTTCCACCAACTGACACGGCTGTTTGGTTGCCGATTACTTGAGCTGCAACCATGGTGATGGCCTCACACTGTGTGGGATTCACTTTACCTGAATGGACAAAAAACAACAAGAAAAGGTCAACTAGACAGACGATGGACTACAAGTTGCCAGAATTTGCAGCAGGGGCGTCATCCTCACATCAACAAGTCAAATCTCCAACATGATAATGACAATGACTAAAAGTTAACAGTTAGTAAACCTTACATTATGACCCTATACCTGTAGTTCACTTTGCATACCTGCCAACCTTCTAAAATCAGAAATAGGGACCACCCCCCCCCCCCCAATGCCACCCCAGTCCTGGGGTAGTGCCCTGCCCCCAGAACTGAGCAGCAGGATGCTCCAGGGTTTGTGCATTAAATTTGAAAATATTGCCTGTATTGTGCTGTTTCAGCATTAGAATTCTCAGGTGTTGTTTATTGGTCTCAAGCACTACATGTATTGCACAAAACAGGATTTGGAAGAGTCAGAACCAATCCTTAGCAACCCAGGTCCAAATTTTTACAAAAGAAATGTCTTTTTTTCCTCTTGAAAATCGGAATGTCCTGATTTTTTTGGGTTTAGAAACTCAAAAATCGGGACAATTCCAATTAAATCGGGAGTGTTAGCCATTTTTCCCCCTTCACGCTCCCATCCCCCAAGAGAGCTTGCTCACAGGCTACGGGATGGTTGGCAGGTATGACTTTGTTTTGATAAAAGTAATTTTTACCAAACAACAATCAAGGTGTAGTCTCTGTGCCAGTTTTAACATTTTAAACATAACTCGTAAACAGATTTGTCAGGTTCTCCATAAATCTTGCAGCTTTTTTTCGAAATGACATTCTACACATGTAGCTGGTATTTTGGAGGGAGGACTGAAGCAAATGTTTTGTCCTGTGGGTATTGTTTGGGTATCAAATTATCTTCGCACTATTTGCACCTTCCCATTACTTTCTGGAGGAGCGACGGCAAGTTTGTTGGTGCATTGGACTTCGGAGCTGATAGTCGAAGGTTCAAAACCTGGTTCATGCCATTGGTTGTTGCCTTACTAGACATGAATCTTTGCTCCATGCTGACTCTCTCCACCTTGGTACCCGAACCATACTGGTGAGGGTACCCCTCTGCTGGACGAGCATCTCATCCAAGGGGGAGTAGCAGTATTCCCAGTTATGTGATTCATGCTACACATGTACAGAAACCGCGTTAAGCTCTGGCTTTGTGGGCCTCCCGTGAGTCATGTGCGACTTATATGTACCACTCTTTCAAACCCAAGTAACATAGCCTCCCCCCCCCCCTTCCAGGAGTTAGTGCTTATTTACAAAACAAAACATTATTAATGCTGCTGACAGTATTGTTTATTTAGAGATATACAACACCTGGCATGATACTGCTTCCAGGTTCATTCTCAGGAAGCAACAGTTCACCCAGTCCACATCGAGGGCCTGAACCAAGAAACCTGATATCATTGGCAATCTTCATCAAGCTGCAGGCGATCACATTCAATGCGCCATGAAGCTCTACCATGGCATCATGAGCTGCAAGTGCCTCAAACTTGTTTGGTGCACTAAAAAAAAAATGGAATAAAACATTTAATTTAAATAAGTATCTTTCACTAAAGAAATGGAAAATGTTCATGAGTAGCGAGTAGTTACCTAGTAAATGGAAGGTTTGTGTATTCAGCAATCTTGGCTGCCATCTTCTCTGCAAAGCCAATCCTTGTGTTGAGTCCTGTGCCAACAGCTGTTCCACCAATGGCAAGCTCATACACTCGCCCCAGGGTCCCCTCCACCCTGGAGATACCATACTGTAACTGTTGTGCGTAACCACTAAACTCTTGCCCTAAAGTGATGGGTGTTGCATCCTGTCATGGCATAAAATAATCATTGTTACTATTACCAACAACACACTGTTAGCTGATTACTAATGTGAGTCATGGTAAATTCTACTACTGTATAAAGATCAATGTGTCCCTAACCTTGAAGGCATATTTCTGGGGTGAGCGAATGCAATAGCCCCCATCTTGGATTTTAAAAGCAGAGGAAGATTGGGAAGAGCATCTAGAGGCAGCAATCAATGGGGTAGGAATTAGTCTGAAAAGTTCCCTAAGATTTTGCAAATCCGTTGACCGAGATTTTGGCACTCGCACATCCCCGGAAAACGCCTGCATGGCAGACTAATATTTGTCCCTAATTTTGCAAGCACATCTGCACCAAATAAACCCTTCTCATTTTATGCAAAACCTTTGAGCCGAGTTTTAATTTATCAATCCATGAAAACCTAGCTTGTTTAATTTCTTCCCTAACTGAGGTGCATAATGGGAATGTAAAACTTACTTTAATGTAGTCTATTTGTAGAATATGAACAATTATAAAAAACTAGATCATGGTATAATGTAATTCTAGAGTTTTGATTGGCCCAGCAGCCATGGTATCTGAGCTATTGTACCATGCTCTGCATCTTCCAGTCGTTTTTAACGTAATTTCGCGATATTTTGTGGTGGTTAATAAAACAATTAGCAATACTTCATAAAGGTTTTTAATAAAACAATTGTTCCACTCATGCTTGTTGCATATGAGAAGATTATAGCCAACACAGCACTGCGCGCCTCGTTGGCTATCTACCATCTCATATCCAAGGTGCGCTCGTGGAATAATTGTTAAATGTAATATTATGAGCACAGAAATTTAAATGCACCTGGGTATGAGTTCTGCCGATCTTTACAAGGTCTTTAAATTCTGTGCTTTTGGCATGCAGTGCACTATGAAGCTTTTTCAATCCTGGCAGCAGACGTTCCTGAACCTCCAGTGCTGCCGCAATGTGCATTGCAGTTGGAAATGTGTCATTTGAACTCTGTGAAAAAAAAGAGACATTATTGATGACAGGCAACCACTGTATGTATGTGTCATTTGAACTCTTTGAAAAAAAAAAAGAGAAATTATTGATGACAAGCAACCATAAATATGTGCATGTATGTACCTCAATTATCTAAATATACTTTTAGTATTTTACATGTAAACAGGTGTGATACAGTACAGTAGGTCTATTCACAGAATTTAGTGTTTCCCTGGCAACCATGAATGAACATTCAAGTTTACATTTTCTACCTTACAAAATCATTGAGATACATGTATTTCAACCTTCTTTACAGTAATTATTATCAATTTAAAAGATGACCTCATTCCAAGATGGCAGCTTAGGAAAAGGTAAAAAAAAAAAGGTAAAGCCATGTCCAATCCACTTGATTGAGCAAGCCATGAGGTTCATCAACGCCGGCACTTACATGTTGTCTGGTTTCCATAGCATGAAGTGACTAGGAGAATCACCACTCCACCCCTGGATGGGATGCTAGTTCATCACAGGATACCCAGTATGAAGTGACTAGGAGTAACACAACTCTCCCCTGGATGGGATGCTAGTTCATTACAGGATACCCAGTATGAAAGTGACTAGGAGTAACACAACTCTCCCCTGGATGGGATGCTAGTTCATTACTGCAGAGTTACCCCCCCCCACCAGACCCCCCCCCCACCAGACCCCCCCCCCACCAGCTTAACTGTTAGAATTCCCTAATAGTTAACCGGTACCCATTTACAGTGTATGTGCCTGGGCAAAGAGAGACAATGTGGAGTAAATTTTCTTGTCTTAGGAAACAACACGATACAATGCAGAGACCAAGCTGATCTCGTGGTGATCATCAGATTGAAAGTCCCACACGATGACCACTACAACATCACACCTCCTAGGAAAACCATGATTTTATTCAACAGCAGATCAGAATTTGGAGTCTGCATAGGACTAGATAACATTGACATTCATACAAAAACATTACAACTTGATATAGATGTTTCTTGATGTTTATCAAAATACTAACTAGCTAGGTCACTGTACCTGTATATGATACATGTATGCCATCATTCTCTCAGTGTTACCCTGTTACACACACTCAGTTAAACAGTGGTTGCTCAGAGGATTTCATACATGTAGGAGCTGAAAGCACTGCTCAATGATAAACACAATGCTTCAAATTATTCTATCAATTATTAATAGATTGTAATAATTTGCCAACCTGACTTTTGTTAACATGATCATTAGGGTGTACAGGTTTCTTTGATCCCATTTCACCGCCCATCAACTCAATAGCACGGTTACTGATCACCTCATTCACGTTCATGTTGGACTGCGTGCCAGAGCCTGTTTGCCATACCACAAGGGGGAAATGGTTCTTCAACTTACCAGAGATCACCTGAAGAGAGAGAACAAAATTGTTGAAAAAAAAAGTAACACGGGTGTCAATATCTATAAGGGTGTGGGGGTGGGGAGGGGGTACTCGGGTAAAACAAAAATTAAAAAGCATCAGGGACAATTAAGTCAAACCATACATGTACATACTAGGCAATATCAATAGGCTCATACAGACTTAACCTATTTAAAGTGTCTTACTAAAATTATTAAATAATACTGTCTTAATTCTTCAATATTGCACTTACTTCATCTGCTGCTTTCATGATGTTATTGGCAATATTTTCGTCCAACCCAAACTCCTTGTTGACTTCTGCAGCAGCTTTCTTTAGAATACCAAATGCACGGATCACAGGAGCCTGCAGAATGACAACCAGCCCAATATTTAAATACCCCTACATCTTCACATTCTACACCCAAAAGTGGAACATGCAAGGTAAAATCACTAGGACTGCCAATTTTAAGGCCATGGTTATTAAAAGTGAGGCTTTGTGGTAGAAGGAATGTTTCAAAATGGTGATCATGATGATAGACTTCATTTAAAGAGGGTGACTTTTTGAGAATTTTTCTAGAAAAATGTAACAGTTCCCTGGTAAAAATTCTATGTAGGATCTTAATAATTGTGGTTATAAAAGTTAGACCCAGATAGGATCCTGTAGAATGTTAAGAGGATCCTACAAAATCTAACAGGATTTCTCCCTGAAATATAATATTATGCTGCAAGAGTCACAGAATAAACTGGAGAATAGACCTCGCTTTTATTGCTCAGACAACAATGATGGGCAAACTTAAAAGAGTGCATAAAGGATCACAGCACAGGTCGGCACAATCAGCATCAGAAGCGTATATTATAATTACAGTGGAAGTGTGCAGCAACTCATTATCATTAAAGTTCTATGGAGGGATTAAATTTTACTTTCTGCAATGATCCTTTACTGTACTACTTCTCTTACCGGCATACACTCAGTCTCATCACCAATTGGGAAATTCAATTTTGATCGTGCTGTTTGGGCACCATAATACTTCTCAGCTGGAACTTCTATCTCTCCAAAGCTATCTGTCTCTTTACGTGTAGCCTGTTGGCAGAGAAAATAATTTTGAAGCAAGGATCTATCTCAGTTTGATTGTTCATTCCTCTTAGCAAAGTTGCAAATATCGTCCAACCACAGCTGGGATTTCAGCTGGATGACTTCAAATTTAGATCCCCAGTGTGTTTTGACCTGTCATTAGTGATCAATTCTGCTAAATAATCACCAAAAGCAACCACCTAGGCTTGGCATTTTGGGTGGGTGCTTATTAGGGGGAGACTCTTAACCACCATATCGTTGCTATGGGAAAGTTCCTGACCATTATATCTTGGAAACCCTATCTTCCATGGATAAGCTGCTTGGCCACATTTGTTCCATGGGAAAGGTTTTCAAGATTTTCAAGTCACAACCATAATTGGCAAGTCACATGACCTGAAAAAATGCTAAAACTTAAAGAGCATACAGTTTTGGCTATATGTTGAAAGTATGGCTTTCGTTACTTTTAGGGGACTCGCGCTATATAGAGAAAAAATTGTTTGAATGCACCCGCAAAAATGACGAATTTAATTCACTCGCAAAAATGACGAATTCAATTACATGTAATTGTACAAAGTTTAGAAATAACTAAACTCAACAATATAAAAGCTAACCGTCGTAGAATCAGTGCTTAACCCTAAACAGAAGTATAGATGAGTTCTTAGGCTTAATCACTATCAATCAGTGCTTAACCCTAAATACTGTAGATGAGTGTTTAACCGTTTTTCATTTTGTTTTCATTTCTTTTTCTCGCTAATAAATGCTCGTCATCAAATTTGTCACTCGTCATTTTTGCGCGTGCATTCAAACAGTTTTTCACTGTTTTTTTTCCCATGTAGCGCGAGTCCCCTAAAAGTAATGATAGCCGAAAGTATTGCCAACATTTAACGATTATCACAACTGCAAAATTTGAGGCATTAATTTCTAGAAATTCGCACTATTATGAAAGTTATGACATCATAAGCATGTATGTTTATACATTTTGTGCTGTACAGTTCTTTTATTCTTTGCAATAATAGTAATTGCATGCTTCGGATTATAAAGAAGGCTGGATTATCTCCCCTTTAAGAAAAAAATAGGAACTTCACCAAGTTTCTTCCAAGTTTTAGCAATTTTTCTTTCTAATGCGCAGTTGGGAACTGGCACTAGCTACACACATGCAATGTCAAGTTTTGGAATTCAGATGTTCATCCTCATACATTTCACCAACCTAGCGGCACAAAATGCTGCAAAACAGCATATGACAAAATACCATCCACAAAAATCCCTAGGGAGCAATACCAGGTCTGTAGTTAAGAATCTATCCCTTAAATGTAATTTTATTTTGCATTTTTTCTTTTTTTCAAAATTAATTCAGGACAGTACATGTATGTCAATGCCCAAAGGTAATGCCACAATTCTCAATACATTCGTGTAGAGAGAGGTAGCTTACTGGGGGAGGGGAGGAGGAGGAGCAGATATTTATTCAGAATTCATATCTTGAGTCAGGGGAGGCGGAACATCTGCAAATTTTCCCATTTCTTGGAGGTTTACTGCAGTGTTGGCTCAAGATTGTGGTAAGGAGAGTGGGGCGAGTTAACCTCATTACTTTGGACCACCGCTAGACGACGAGAAGTCTGAAATAGACAATAATTATCAAGGACATTTGAAGTCATATCGTCGCCAAAAAAAATTGTGGCTGACAGCATGCAGTCTTCAAATGAACAACACCAAACAAAGACAACGCTAATCTAGCAAAATAATGTAAACTCAACATATTGCTAAAATAATGTTGCATGGCGAGACAAAGCTAAACGCATGCATAATTTGTCAAAGATCGGAGAAAAACTAGACGAGTTTCGCGCGTTCACGATTTCCAAAATGTGTACATACCATTGCTCGCGACAATATCACAGAGCTGCAATAAAGTTTCTGTCGATGAAGAAATACCCGAGGATTTCTGCTGAATGTTCGTAACACCGTACCGAGCCTGTACGCCATACTCCAAAGAGAATAAATTGAGCTCCTCTGCGCCTTTTGTATGGACAGATCCAAAATGGCTGCTGGTGGCCAGCGGCAGGAGATGCGGGAGCATATACTTTGGATTACTTTTGTCAGGGGTCGATAGGCGACGTGCTAAGCTTCACGTTCATTGAAAAAACTCCGAAAACTCATCGATTGATCTAATTCGTTGTCATTGTTGGTGAAGAGTACGGCAAAATAAGCACATGTATAGTAGTCAAATGTGCAGAGAAAAAGACAACACAAGGCCTTAGAACAACGCATCCCCACCACCATCCCCCATATCTCCGACGCACTACTTAGGCAGATTCAGAAATCCAAACGATAATTTGTAATAACCAAACCTGTGGACCTATCGGGACCGGGTGGGTTTAGGAACGGACCATTAGAAAAGTTATTTGGAGGGGGGTGGGGGGGGAGGAGGATTTTTGAGCTGCACGAATTTTTTTTTTTCGTTAACTTTTTCCTTGCATGAATATTTTTATTTCCGTATGCAAGAACTTTTTCTCTGGGCTACGCGCTGTGCATGAATTGTACCCCCCGCCTCCCCCAATAACTTCTGTAATGGTCCGTCCCTTACAAACAGGATTTTACGGTAATGAACTGGACTACAGGGGGCAAGTCCAGTCGTTCCGTAGCAAGACGAATCTGTTAATTTCAACCCTTGGAGCAAAGCTCCTATTTTTGTGGCACCTTACATCATCATGATCATCATGATCATCATCATCATCATCATCATCATCATCATCATCATCATCATCATCATCACTTTTACGTTCCTTCGGTGTTTAGGAGAACTCAAACAAGGCGGCTTATTGCGCAGTGGTGAGGAAAAAAGTGACAAGTATTAACTTGACTAAATGGGCTTTTATAAAAGACAAAAAGGTCTGGTAATGGCAACATCAGAGACAAAAAAAATTTTTGTTGCAATTGGTGCAAGTTGAACCTAATTGAGAACTCGATTCTTTCAAATTAAGTTCGCCAGTGTTCGCGGTGTAGCAGGTCAGCGGCTGACTTTAGTTTAACAAACGTTTGTTCCATAGATTGTTTCATAGTTAAGGGCAGGGAGTGCCTCCTATGAAATATGGGAGGCGATATGTGTACAGTTTTAATTTTCTCGCGATTTGTGTACCGTTTTCGTGTCTCTTTAATTACTTTGTTCTTAGTGTGACTGTCTTTTCCATGTAGTGCTTATTATATATTCTATTTTATCTATTTTTCTTTATTCATTCATCTTTTGTTAACCTAGTTAGGCCTCTGTTTCAACCAGCAGAACTGCTAAATCAGGGGTTTGCTGTATAGATGTTGATTTCAATTGAAAAATAAATAAAAATAAAACGAACTTTACTCACGGTATCCTGAACGTATCATGGTTATTTATTCCACTAAGCAGTCCCACCGTAGGGGGGAAATATTTTACATGGAATGATGAACGGAACTAAAATCGTCAAAAATTGTGGAAATTTCAAGCTGAGGAGAACTGAAGAGGATGCACGAATTTGCACGCGCAATTGCTAATGTTATGCGTGTGCCTACAATATTTCGTACGCGTCATCAGTAACGGTTTGTGACCTAATCAAGCGTCAAACAAACAAAACTGCCTAAACTTGCACTTCGGGTGCTCAGCCCCAAGCGCTAAAAGGGCAACTAAAACATTCTTAAATATGAGCAGCAACGTCGAAGAAGATCTTCCAGAGAGGAGTTCAGGTGAGACCGTCTTAGCTTGTTACTGGTTAGGAAGCTTTTAAATCTTTTAGAACTTGTTTTCTCGTTTTGAGCATGGCTTTTAAAAACTGCTGGTAACGGATAACTCATAAGCCCTGTTTTAATTTTTAAATCACAAGTTTAGATTTGCGCTTATTAATAGCAGCAAGTTCGATAGTTTCTCGGCATCGAAAGAAACGGGATTCGTCAAGCTACTAGCTGACTGATCGAGGAAATTATAGATTCGTTCACAACCTTCGGTCAAACGACAAGTAACCGACGGAATTAAACATGCGCAGCCGTAGCTTATTTGTGAAAAGCGCTGTCACTTTTTTTCCGCTGAAAAATGATTAATGGCAACTACTATTTTATCTGCTAAAAATACTCTCAGTTGCTTCATGCTGCAGAAACCGGGATAAGCTCCTGCCGTGTGGGCTCCTTGGCTCGTGTGCGACTTTACCACCTTTCTTACCAATTGTTTTAGGCATTTGAAACGTCACTTTGTAGCTGAAGAAAATGTATCATGCGTACCATTATGACATGTGCAGGAACGTAACGTTGGCGAGTTCCTGTTGTACGCAAATTAAACCCAAAGAAAGTTGTTTTTTTTTGAGGGAGCTGATATTCGAGATAGCAAAGTTTCTTGCTTCTTGTAACATAAATGAATAATCTCTTAGATGAGCCGAGCGAACAGCTGAGCAGTAATTCAGTTCAGTTCGGTAACCAGGAGCCTGAAGACTACAGTGCATTACGTCAACTGCTGACGCATGTCCCGGATATAGTGATTAACTGTGACCATAAGAAGTCAATGCCACGTGTCAACCGCGTGGTAGGTGTGTGCATGTTTGCTGACATTTCAGGTGAGTGGAGCGATTTAATACAGTGAAACATGATGCGCGCAATAATGCTACAAAGCGAAAAACGCCTAGAAGGTGGCAAACGGGCGAAAAAACACCTTGAACCGGTGAGATTACAAGAGGACTTGAGACACTAATGGAACCCTCTCATAAGCCGCGAAGTAAGCAAGGATCGGATAACCGGTTATATTCCAACAAACACACATCTTTGTTTTATGCAATTCTATCACCAGTAATACAACTGGATAGCGAAAGATGTGTTAACTGTTTGCAGGATTTACCTCTCTGTGTGAGACGTATGCATTAAAAGCATCAGAGGAATCATGTGGCACGGATAAACTCACAACCACACTAAACACTTACCTGGGAAAAATTGTGGAAGGTAAGTAAATTAACCGTATAGATAACGTCAATGCATTGATTTCAAAGCAAATAGGCCTACTGCGTAAATGTTTGCAGCTGATCTCATTCCTTTACGTGGAATTAGCCTCACAGAAAGATACTTGTAAAGCAGGCAGGCCCGCATTTGTAGAAAAATTCGATCGCATGTGAGTGAAAAAGCGAAATAACTAAAACTTCTCATGTTCAGAATTTTTTCGTTTTTGATAAAAATGAGATAATCAGTAAAGGAGTAAACTATCGAGAGAAAACCAGGGTCACCGTGCAATAAAGAGTTAACTCCGTACATAGATCTTACAATACCCAACCCTCCTGTGTTTGTTAATTGTAAAATAGCTGATGTATGTTTTGATTGAAAATGAGTGTACCTAATGAGAGTATATTGCACGCTGAATTGACGCTATTTTTTGTGCGCGTGCAGTTTTTAGATCGCGACAGATCGCAAACCAAAAGAAAAATTTCTCGATTCAAAATTACAGCTATACCAGAAATTAAAAAGAAGACTTCAAGTGGTGTATCTTTTCATTGAAGGAATTCAGGCACTTTTTAGAAACAACATTCAAAACAAAACACTGTGTTTACGCAGGCACGACTGCGCGCGCTTGCAAGCTGAATAAAACTTTTCTTGCGCGCGCTTGCAAGTTAAGCCGCGGCTACACGAGCGATTTTTTGCTTGCGATGATGATGCGATTTTTTGGAAAATTGTCGTGTCGCCAGCGCGCGGTGAAAATCGCATGTGTAGCCACCCTCGCACAGGTGATGCGACAGATAAAAAATCGCAGAAAAAAATCGCGAGAAATTCAATGAGTTGAATTTTTTGCAACAAAATCACGGTCTTTGTCAGAGGGTGGCTACACTTGCGATTTTCGCGCGCGCTGGCGACGCGACAATTTCGAAAAAACCGCATCACCATCGCAAGCAAAAAATCGCTCGTGTAGCCGCGGCTTTGTGAATAAAACTTGCTTTCTTGCAAATTGAAGCCAATTTCTACGTAAATGTAGGCAAAACGTAAATGTAGGCAAAACCATATTATAAAAGAAACTAAAAAGCCTAAACCGTGCTTTTTTCTGTTATAAAGTACTCAAGGAAGTGCCAAGAGCAGTCAAGAAGTTGGGAGTAGCACTCCGGTGGCGGCTCTTGTTCAACCTACACTTCTTCCGTACTCTCGTCATTTCCTTGCGTGCTTTATAACAGGACAAAGCACGGTTTTGCTAAACATTTCTTCGTAGCGTGACGTTGCCTCGTAAATTGCACACACAGTAAGGATGTGCATAAACAATTAGCGCGAACGTCCTTAAATGGACTAAACAAAGAGCTATTAAAGAAATAGGTGTTCTTCAAAAACCCGGCATGAACTGTAGCTGAACTGGGCATGAATTGAGCGGTAAAAGTTACAGAATACCTATTAGTGACTTGTGTAGCCTCCAGCTAGGCCCTCCGTCTCTCTCGGAGGATTTGAACTGTAACGCAACTGCATAAGTTGCGTTAATAACTGCGAGGATCTTCTTTACATTTATGTAGCTGAATTGACATGAATTGAGCGGAAAAAGTTACTGAATACTTATTAGTGACTTGTCTAGTCTCCAGCTAGGCCCTTAGTCTCTCTCGGAGGATTCCCATCTGTGGTGACCCATAGAGACGGTGGAAACTTGTGTAACCTTGCAAGCCTTTTAACAGCACGTTTCTTTTCAGATATCTTGAAGCATGGAGGAGATGTTTTGAAATTTGCCGGTATGATGACCTTTTAATTGATACCTTAACGTTTCTGGTGAACATTTTACTGTTAATAATGGTCATGACACGCTTAATAACGTTCAGTTATTCTCAAGAGGACTGAGAACCAAAATTTATACATAGAGGACATTACGCGGCGGCGCGAAGATATGCATTTTATTTTCGAGTGGTAAAAACAATATTTCACGAAGAAGCGAAGCGAGTGAGTAAAACATTGTTTCTTACCAAGAGAAAATAAATTCACATGTTCAAGCCACCGTGTAATTTTCTTTTTATTATATATACAAGAGTATTTTTGCACAAACAACAGTGTAAGAGTGGGAAATGACATCATCGATTTCCTCACTAGGAGGATATGGAAAATACGCCACTCGAGTCCCGGATGTAGTTTCGTATGAACTTTACGAGTGGTCTTTTTTCCACTAAAACACCCTTGTCTATATAATAAGGTATAGTATCTATTAAGTGGCTTGCGAGACTGCAGGTTTGCACGGAAAATGATCTCATTCGTTCATCTTACCAGGGCTTATTTTTCGTTGTCTTTTAAAGGCGACGCCCTCCTTGCATTATGGAAGTCTGACGATGGTGAAATAGACATGACTCTTCTGATCAACAAAGCCATCATTTGTAGCATCGCCATTCAAGAAGAATGCGACAACTACATGACAGATGTAGGCGTTCTCCTGGGAGTCAAGATCGCTTTGTCGGTTGGCAAAATGCAAATCACGCATGTCGGAATTGCGGAGAGCAAGCACTTTGATCTATCGGGGTCAGCGGTTGATGATGTGAACGCGGCCGAGAAGTGGGCGGAGCCTGGGTCGATAATTTTGTCGCGCCTGGCTTTTTTGAACTGTGATCAATCTCTGTTCTTGTTTGAAGTCATGGATGACGGGGTGCATTACAGGGTAAGCTAGCACGGTGTAAAACGCACAAATAGGAATAGGAAACAGATCAGATTACGTTTTATACCTTTAAGTCTATATGACAATTTTTTTTATTTGCCTGAGCGAATCTTTTTAGCATCCTTCAATCCTGGAATGAGGTCATAACCTGACTATCCCCAGGTCTCCCTTTGAGAGATTTTTGACACAACCGGAAGTAGACTTTTACGTTTTCAAACGGCAAAAGCGTGGGGAAAGAAAATCGAAATCGAAGAACAATTTTTGATGTGCATATCAGCTCAGGATGCCATTTAGATTCAAACAGGCAAACAAAAAAATCTGTCACAAACACTTTAGAGTGCCCTTCAATAACGGGCGAAGTAGCTAAGGTTGCGATTTCTCGCACTTTTCGAATAAAAGCCCTACGTTACCTCGCCTAAAGAAACAGAAAAAAATACGCGACAAAAAAAATTAAGCATACTTACTGGATTTAAAAACCATGCCCTTAATGGTAATGGTAATGGTAATGGTAATGGTAAATCCAATTTAACGTTGTTGGTGGGAGGCAAGCGCTCTCACCGCTGCGCCATCCCCGCTCCCGATATATAATTTTCCCCTATATAAGATGGAGTCGTTTTCAAAGACAAGGTCGAGTTCTAAGATTGCTGCTGAGATTGCTACAAGTCCAAGACAAAAGAAAAAAGTTTGGTGACATTATCAGTCGAACTCCAGTCCTTTATATTGAAAAGATGCGAAGAAAAAGATGGCGCACGAATGAGAACGAGATGTTCCTTAGTTCTCTTTTCCCAGTTTTCTCTGTTTTTTTTTTTTCGTCTGCATTTTTTTGTTCGCTGCTCTCCCCACAATCTCAATTTCAAAATGAGCCAAAGGATAACTACATTTAGCTGTTGGGTCGGCTTCTTTAGGTCGCCGGAGCCAGAGTAGAAGAAGAGTCTTCCACATTAACCACAGTAGACCCAACAGGGGTACACTTGGGTCTCATGTCCGGCGTGTTATCAACCAATGCTGTGCTATTATCGACGCCATCAGTGGCCAAGAGAATATTTGCACCTCACGTGGGGACTTTGCTATCACGCTATCATCCACAACTAAAGCTTCCCAGACTATATAGCAAGAAAAGTCAGCCTGAACAGAAGGAACGCATTTGTAACACCACAGGAGAGCTGCTGAAAAGCGAAAGTTTTCACGATCCGGGTACGTGAAATGAAAACTGGACGTGAGCAAATATTACTTCCATTCTGGAAAATTCAAGCAGGAATATGAAATACGTGGGCGCTAAAAAGTTGCACATTGGGTGGAAATTACACTTCGCTCGCCCCTTTCAACTCTTTTTTCGCTCGAAACCTTTTTATAACTTTAGCATTCAACTAGTCTTTCTAATTACCAACCACAATTGTAAGTATTTAGTGACCCATGCCAAGTATTTTTGAAGCCTTGAATCTTCACACTAATTAGTCTGAGAATGGAGCTACATATGGGTAAAATAAGGTATAATGAATTTACGTAGGCACAAAACGTCTCATATTGGCCTGTTTTATTAGAAATCTGCTTTGTCCTCAGATCATCGCACTGATATTTACAGCAAACTCAATGACCACGATATTGCTGATCTTCGTGCTTACGTCTCCAAACCTGTCCTCTCAAAGGTATTGCACCCGATCTGCGACTGGCGTTTGAAACATTCCGTTTTTGCGTCAATCGTTCAGTTGTTCGATAGTGCCTGGTTGTTCGGAGCACATTTATATTATTCATAACCAGGACTAACCTTCAGTCGATCGAGGTTTTTACATTCTTATTTGAATGAAAACTAAAAGAACTGATAAACATATTATGTCAATCTCCAAGGAGAAACTGATTTCAAAGTTGACGCCACTGAATTGAGGTAATTTTGGATTAGAGCAATTGCGTTTTTTTGTGATATTAACTAGGTACCTATAACTCGCTGATCTAAGCCCATCATTCTTTTCACACTGTTGGATTTAATTTTTGTTTCACTATAATGTAGATCGATCATGGCCAGGACCTAGAATGGTTATCAGAAATGCGCCAGGTCTCTGTGCTGTTCATAAATATGGTGCTGCCCTTAAGAGGAAACTCCCATTCATGGGCCCTACAGAAGGCTTTCGAGGTTATTTACGAATGTTCGAGGAGACTTAGAGGTACAAATTAAACGTTTTAATTCTCCTTAACTTCTTTTTCCAATATCGAAAATGTTCCGGCTACTTGATACCCAATTTCTTGTGCATTATTACTTGCAGGGAACCTGAATAAAGTCTTCTCTTTTGATAAGGTAAGAAAATATATTTAGGCTAAAAGGCCTTGAGAAGTTTCTCATAGTTGACTATTTTTTTGTTCATTTTTGACCACTTGTCGACCACTCCGGAGCTGTTGTCCACATGGTCCACTCTGGAGCCGTCGTCTGAGGACGTGGAGAAAAAAAAGAAGAAAAAAGGAAGTCAGAGTACTCAGTGAGAAATCTCGAAATCGCTCTCATCACTTACATTGTAACGAAAATTCTGATGGAGCTTTATTTTCACCGTATTTTTCGACAGGGCTGCACGTTCATAGTGATATTTGGTTTACCAGGAGATAAGCACGAAGATGATCCCGCGCGTGCGCTGAAGGCAGGACACAGGATCCTGGATGCTCTGCACCAGATCATGGAAATCACGTGAGTATCATAATTACTTGCTTCATTCCTTCTAAGTTCCCAGCCACCAAACAGCGTCGGTTGTAACTTTTCCTCCATGCACGATTTTACAAAGAAAGGTAGAAACAAAGGCTCAGCGATTTGCAGCTATTTCGTGTTTGTGGACTCTCCATCATGACCGATAATAAAAGCATCGCTTGTTAATACTTGCTAACGCGAGGTGGTGTTGTAGATATTTAGTACTAGTTACTATATATAGTACGAAAACTGTGAAAGATATTATTCCCATCGGCCACTTGGATTGCCGATCAGATTGCGTCTTAAAGGAATGTTCAGATGAAACCAGCTTACCACAGAAATTATGGCCAGGTTATTTAAACAAAGTTTAGACGTGGTTTAAGAAAATCGTGGTCTAACTTGATTTCAATTTGGCCAACGCGGATATGGAACCTTTCTTTACTGTATTAAATGTCAGGCAGACATTTAGCACAAGAACATTTGTCTCTTTCAAATAACCCACAGATGTAGGTTCGTTTATTGCCTTAAACCACGGTCTATGTTAGACGTCGTCTAAATAATTGACCCTATGGAACCAGGAGCGCCGATACCTAGGTAGCCCTCAGAACTAGTTTGGTAAATGGTTATTGATGAATATTGTAATTTATATTTTAGTAAAGAATCTATCGGTGTGACAACTGGTCGAGCGTTCTGTGGTGTTGTAGGACACAGAGACAGACACGAGTATACAGGTATAGAATAAAAACCTTTGGTTCTCCTGACTGTCTTCACCGGCAGTTTGTGTTACTGAGTAATATTCAAGACTTAAAAATATCAGTCCTTGCAGGACTGATAAATATCAGACTTGCAGGACTTAAAAATATCAGTCAGTTTGACCAGTCCTTGCAGGGTACAGTTTACTTAAAAATATGTTTAACTAAAGCTAGTATCTTAGTAAATGGCTCGAACTCAAGCATCTCAGTGTCTGTGTAGTCCCTTAACTAAGTCCCAATAGTGACCCTGAGCATAAATTTTCTTCTAACACATAAGATAAGATAAGATAAGATAACTTTATTTATACACGGTTTTTCCATCAGTCAATTAAGTTACTGGACTATCTACCTATCTAACTAACTACAAAAATTTAATAACAACAAATTAATGACTGACGTTTGGACCACCCAGGCGAAAGTCATAAGAGTCACGTAGATAGTGTATTATTAGTGGATGGTATTTTTGGCTCTGGTTATTGATGTTATCGGCCAATTAATCGTGATGTTAATTTGGCCGTACATCAGTACAGGTCACGAGAATTTAGGAAATGATCACCAGTGATGAATTCTCTTGATGTTTAAACAAATTAAGTTCTCCCAATTAGTACTCAATTAAATGTATGAAGGCCAATAAGGGGGATTTGTAGAATGATGTCAAGGCTTAAAGAGTTGTACAAACATCCGAGTGAGTGTAGTCCTGAGAGGGACTGGTGCTGGTGACATTGACTGACGTTTGGACCACCCAGGCGAAAGTCATAAGAGTCACGTAGATAGTGTATTATTAGTGGATGGTATTTTTGTCTCTGGTTATTGATGTTATCGGCCAATTAATCGTGATGTTAATTTGGCCGTTTAAAGACTAAAATCAGTGATTGGCTCGTTTTGATCAGTGCACGGTTAGTCTTGTTCTCTAAAATAAAAAAACGAAGATGCAAAATCATGTGCTATGTATATAATGTCAGGAGGCACTTTAGGAACTGTACAAGGCGTTGCCTTCGGTTCACGCGTTTTGCCATTCTCTCGTGTTTTCAAATGTCTATAATGTTTTGTGGCAATAAATTAGGACGGGTTTTTACCCTTTTTGGTCGTAAAATAGCACTTAAAGGACCAGATTTTTGGTCAAAACGGTGCTAAAATTATCGGTAGCTAATTTTATCTATGCCCAACATTGTGTTTGAACATTTAAAGGAACATATTAACTTAATTTCATTAAGAGAAAACAAACCATGACCATTTTTGAAAAGTTTAGCCTAATTTTTTCAAGTTTAATCCATCTCCATCCGTGCCATCCGTAGCAACAGATGACAGAAAATAGTTTCAGTGATTAGTAATGTAGTCTTTGGTAACAAAACTAGACCATTATTTGTGGGCATTCATTGATGTAAGGACATATTTTAAATTTTTTAAGTGAACTAAAATGGCGTGACTATGCCCCTTTAAGGTTTCTACTGGATTGTAGACAAAGTTTTTGTCCCCTGCATTTGAACAGTTATCGGCAGGAAAGTAAACATGGCAGCCAGACTAATGGTGAACTATCCTGGGGTCCTGTCTTGTGATGACGATACATACAGGTCAGGAAAATCCAAGTTAAAGAAGGAAGATTTCGTCATATTGCCGTTTGTAAAGCTTAAGGGTATCGCTGAACCAGGAACAGTGAGGGAATACAACAAACACCACGAGTGAGTGCCGTTTAGTTTAAGGAATTAGGCTGACAAATATGTCGCGTACTATTAGGTGTAATGGGCTGATAATCAAACACGGAAGTAAGTCATTAATGGCTGTAAATGTCTTTATTGAGATATTTAAATTCGATATTGCCAAGTTTTCCTCTGGACATGTCGTCGTTTAAAATACCGATGGACTGTCCAAATTAAAAGATTAAATCACAGACCAAACGGACCTGTGCTTAAGCTGAAAACAAACAAACAACAAAATAAAAGACAGACAAGCTCAACAAAGCATGAATCGTCCCCAGTCGTCTTTATGACGCACGTGGCATGAGAGTGCGAGGTGTGATGGGTAGTAAGAAAGGGAGAGAGAAATAACTTCCTTCCACCGCTTGCTAGCACACCTCGCGCTCCCGTGCCGTGCACGTCATAAAGACGACTAAGGCTGAGTCAGCAACAAAACTATGTTTGAAATGCTAGTAAAAAAAAAAAAAAAAGAAACTGAGCAACAAGAACTTTAACAACAAAAAATACCAATTGGAAGCCGAAGAGAAGTACCGGCCTGGGTAAAAATTAGACAAGGTTACGTCCCTCTGAACTGGCTCCCTTTAAACATCATTCCTTTTTAAAGAAAGTCCAACAATCAGTTATAGTACACATACATTGAACTTAGCCTGCTTATTTCCGCAGTCGAGAGGTTGAAGAGGAAGAGTATGATTATCCCATTCTGGGTGAGTCTACCTTGTAATGTATGTGAGAAAATATTTTTAACAAACTTTGGAGTTGTTGTTGGGGAATAACCTGCGGTTGACTGTCCTGGAGAACTATTTGGAGAGATGTAGTGTTTTACCTTGAAATAGGTCGTTGAAATTAGGTCAGACATTCGGAGTGAAGGTTCCACTTGCTTTCACTTACTTCACCACAACATATAAAGAATATCATTTCAATCCTGGTGGTAGCCAAAAAGGCGTAACTATACTCTTTGTTTCGATCGCAAGTTATCTTCCGTTACCATCCTTGGTTTTTTTCAGAAGATACTGAAATATGGGTGTATGACTTTGGCCGTTGAAGCGAATAGTACGACAAATAGTATTTTGGAGTCCTTGACTCAGCTCTTCAGCTCAGTTTTAGGTGAAGCATTCAATGTCGACGACAAACAGCACCCCCATTTGTCGGTTAAAATACCTTGAATTGAACGCTCATCTCATTTGTGGGGCATTTCACATTTCACAGCGAATTAACCCAATTGAGCCGTTAGCAATACAGTCAGACCTCTATGTGAGACCACCTGTCTTAAGCGACCACGTTACCTCAATCAAATTACTCTCTTTTTAGGCTGATCATTTGAATTTTTTTGGTTTTGTTTTTTGTTTTAACCTCCGGTAAGCGACCAGTTGACTCGTGATTGGATCTGACTATAGAAATGGACAAAATTGGATAATAATGCTTAAAAGGGTTTATTTGTCGCTTCTAGTGACCACAGCAGCACCTTAGCACTAGCAGCACTAATTCTTTCTGTTCGAAACTCATTCTTGAAATTCTTTGGCTGGGTAATGTCGTACGGTTTAAAACATTTTTGGGAAAGGATTTGACATGCAGCCTAATGGCTGGAAATCTAGACCCTTTACGGACTGACCTCTTGTATAAGTGACCACTTAGGCTGGACATATTGGATGGTCGTCTAAGGGCCTATTTGGACAGTACGATTTTTCCTTACGACTGTAGTATGCGACTTGCTCACGTCACGTCTACAACACGAATCACGCCGTCTAAGTCAGACGTACAACATCTTCACGGCAGTTGCACACAACACGAAAAATGCCGCAGTATTTTGAAACATGTTTTAAAATCCTACAACAGTCGTAACCACAATCAAAATGTTAGAGTGACGAGTTGTATACGATCTTTGCTTGACGCGAGCAGCGCGCGCTACAAAAGTCGCATGTGACAGTCGTAAGCAAAAGTCGTACCGTCTAAGGGACGGACCATTAGAAATATCGGGAGGGGAGGGGGGGGTGACTTTTACCAAAAAAAAATTCTTGCAAGGGAAACTTGTCTAAAAAAAATTGCTGCAAATGGTTATGCCTAAAAAAAAATTCGTGCAACGGAAGTGACATGCATAGCATTAAAGGGCAACGTAAAGAAAAACAAGTTAAAGGAAGAATATTGTAACACTTTACACTTTATTACAACAACAGCTGTTTGATATTTTTCATACAACAAAACATATTAAAAAATGGTGATATCTTGCTTTCTGTTCAATCAAAACTACCACACATTTTCCCTGATATTTAAAATGATCAAAAATTATACTATAAAATATCTCCTTTCTTTCTTGTATATAAATATATTTTAGATAGAAAATTAAGTAAAATAATAACTGTAATATTTTTCAACCATATTAAAATGAGAACGCTTTTTAAAATAATAAGTCATACAGGACTTTTCTTATCGTCATTTTCTTATATACAATATACTAAAATGCTACACCTTCTGTGATTGGTCGTTGCCTAAGATCTATTAGAGTAAAACATTGCGCTCAGTTTTGAAAACGTTTGTGAGATTTATATTTTGGATGCAGCATTGGGAAGGCCTTGAAAACCGTTTAGTAGCAGAAGCTGTTTACAAGTACATAGGAAAACATAATACCAAAACGAACTGTTTTCAGTTGTGACTTTAAAATTCCCTCAACTGGAGAAAATCTCCAAAGCCGTTGCCATCATTACAGTGTGTTGCCCAGTTCTCGTACACTTTAGTTTGTAACCGCTATATCTTTTCGTCCGTGAGATGAAAATTTCTGAAATTTCTTTGAAAGGTAGCCCATTTACTTACCTTCAATATATAAAACGATTGGCTGCTTGAGCGACGTATCTTCAAAATTATGCCATTTTTCCCAAAACTCCTAAGTTGCCCAGTCTTCGTACACCAGGCCCAGTTTTCGTACATCTACAAAACAACATTTCTCCACGAAAACGCTCGACGCAAACTGATGTGTCAGCCACCCTGTTGAGTGCTTATCGTGTTTTCTCTTCGATTTGTGGACAAATATCGGCTTAGCGACCAATGTTTGGTGTACAAAGCAAATGGTTATTCAGGAGGTGGATGTTTAATCGATCCTGTGGTGTTGATTTCTTGATCCCTCACTTTTGGTCGGCTTTCTTATGCTCAATCCACTGTCTCGTACGTCATTTACTGCCTTGGTAAAGGTAATTGACAGGTTACTATTCTGCGTATTACAACTGTTAAGAAAAGGGCTGTATAAGATTCGACCTTTTCCTTCCATTTCCGCTTACGCCTTTAGAATAGCAAACCCTTTACTTCCGTTTCCGCTTACGCTTGCTTTTTTAGCTACTTTTGTAAATGTTTATTAGAATCGCAACGGAGTGAAAAAAAATCGGTAAAACCGGTAAACTAACGATATTTCAAGGTGTATGACAACATTCTATGCATAGACATCTACCTTAATTAATTATTTGACGATTTAGCTTGTTTGCATGGCATTAAGTTTAATAAATATTCGTGACCTTTGCATGACCTGGATGTAAAGCGTCGCTGTTACACCACCACAAATACATGTAGTGTATCGTACTTTGCAAGGATTGTTGTATAATCTTTACTGCACTTGCGACTTATTAGTTTTCGGACAGAAAAGTTTAAAATTCAGTTCTTTAACTTATTTAAAAATAGGTTTTGAGAAAGGCGCAGCTAAGTGTACGAAAACTGGCACAGTAGGTCGAAATATCTGCAAAGATTCTCACCGCTAAAATTCAAGAGCAGTTAAATTTAAGCTGGCGTTGAAAGTTCTTCCATTCACTTTCATCAGAAACTCATAAGGAGTTGAAAAGTGAGTTTTATGAGTTTCTGCTTTCATCTTTTATCTATCATCTTTCCAAAAATCATGAGGTTCCTTCCAAAATTACCTACAAAACGGGCTATTTTTTCATCTACAATACCTTTACTGTGCAGTGAAAAGTGCAAATATTAGCTGCTAAACTTTTACTCACTTCGAAAGAAATTGTCCGCACTGACCTGCTTCTTCGTCAAAAAGCCCGGCAAAACCGGCAATTTATAGCTGAAATGTTCCTTTTATTTTTGGAATTCTTCGGTTGACGAAGATTTAAATGACCGACGAAAATAATCAAATAAAGTTCTTTCTGTACGAAAACTGGGCCCGTACGAAAACTGGGCAACATACTGTACGAGACGTAAGTGAAGTTGTTGAAAAAAAAGTTTAAATGAAAGGGTTTATAACAAGTAAAAACAAAGCAGAAAAGAATAAGCCAGAACTAAAAGTAGCACTGGGGACTTGGAAAATGCCTAAACTGGAACAAGCTTCGACAGGACAATCGCTACAAGGCAAGTTTGATTTCTTTTCTGTTAGGTGCATAATATATCAAATAGATACCTTTTTGCCTTGTGCCGATCTTTTCTGTAATTGATCACAAAACATATGTCAAAAGTGTGACGCCTGCAGCATTTTATGCGACTTTTTCAGTGTTCATCAATACCACATTTTGACATCTTCTGTGATCTATTACTAAACAGACACACGACAAAAAGAAAGCTAGTTGTTAATATTATACATGATCCTACAATAACGGTAATGTTATAAATGTGTCACAATCCTCGTTTTTTTTTATAAGAAAGTTATAACTTAAACTTTAATTAAATGCCGCCTAATCCAGAGAACATATCTGAGAAATGAAGTAATAAAGTAATAATGATATTAATGATAATTCTTGCGTAAATGTTAGATGTGTTGCAAAAAAAACAAAAAGATATGTATCGCAAGGCGAAAATAAAATTCGTGCAAAGCTTGTGTCCCAGAAAAAAAATTTCCTGCACCGAAAATTTTTTACCCCCCCCCCCTCCGGTTATATCTAATGGTCCGTCCCTAAATTGGTCCTAAGGGAGGTTCAGTTGTCGTAAACAGCTCATCTGGAGTAATATACGTATGTCTGTGGAACGAACCACGAGACTCATAATAAACCAATCTGATAAACGTTGCTTACAGGTTATTTCCTCAAATTTCCTGGCCCTAGTTGTTCAAAGAGTGGATAACTTTACCCAGTTGATAAGTCGTTACCCAACGGAGCAACTTTCCTTCAACTTTCAAATTTGGCCAGATTTTTCCAAGGGCACACACTTTATTATAGGTGAACCCTTGCTCTTTTCATAAATCATAGGGCTATGTAGAGATTTTTCTTGCCTCGTCCCCAGGCACCAGTTTAGGGCGGGCAAACAAGGAGCGCGGGGCGTCGTGGGAACGATCTATCCCACGACGCCATGCGCACCATCATATAATAAGGAGCGACGCCTGGGAACGAGGAAGGAGATTTTCCCACATTTTGTATCTGCTAGATTACGGGTTATCCAGTGGATAAAGTTATCGGCTCTTTCAACAAGTAGGGCCTGCCAAATTATAGATCGAAATGACCAATATTTATCATTTTGAGTTTTTTTTAGGGCGAAGAAAAGAAATAGACGAGATGAGGGAGCTTCTTCACGCCATCAAGTGCGATGACTCCCGTATACGTGGTAACAGACGAGTGGTGCTGATTGAAGGCGAGGGAGGAATCGGCAAAACAAGAGTCTTGGAAGCTCTTATGGACATCGCAGAGGATGAAGACTTCAAGTAAGCAACAATAAAATGACAGCGACTGCTAGCAAGGAAAAGAGCTTGTTTTATTTTTCTGAGGATCAGTTGGCTCCGAGAGTCTTAAACCAACAGTACGAAGGCTACTGCCAATTGTCGAACTTCGAATTGTAGCTTGTGTGCATGCGGGTACATTTGACGAAACTGAGCCCTCAAAAATATCGTTCGGACCATTTCCTCGATATCACGCCCGATAGACGTTACTTATAACCACACGATATGCCTAGGAAACCAAATAAGTGAAACTGACCTCGTCTGAAAAATGCATACGACTCGTTTTACTGATAAACGTAATGTATGGTATGATATTGTTCGTTCTTGTTTCTTCTGTTCCATACCCGCTAATCTCTAAACCATCAATTTAATCCACCTGAGCATCCTGAATCATTTAACAATTGGTTCATACGTCAGCGTGCTTCATCGAGATATGAAGCACGGGGGAAGTTTGTAGAGCACGAAAGATGCGTAAGACTTGCTCGAGGCGTAGCCGAGAGCAACTCTAGCTTCTTGAGTACTCTCCAAACTTCCCAAGTGCTTCATATCTCGATGAAGCACAGCTGACGTATGAACCAATTGTTTTATAACATTTTCAAAGCTGTAGTTGTGTAAAGAGAAATTTCCTCTGTTGCGCTTCAACGCGTTGTTTTTTCGTCTCAGAAAAAAATTTCGCTACGCTTCAACGATCTTGTCTTAGCTTGCTCAAAAAACTGACAGGTGAATTCATGCCTGTAAATGAAGATTGCCCCGTATTTGAGGGCAAAATTCTCACTCGCGGCGAATTTTTTTTTCTCAAGGCATTTGTTTGCTGACGTTATCAGCGTGCACAATAGGAATATGAAGCACGCTCGCGCTATTGAATTTTAATACACAAATGTACCAGCTATGTTATGACAAATGTTGAGCTGTAGTTGTGTGACTCATACGAAGGTAACTTAAAAGAACCCATTTGGTCTAGAACTGACCCACGGGCATAGTAAAGGGACATTTCTTAGAAAAATGCGAAGACGTAATCATCATAAGCGTGAACCCAATCTTGAAGAAATAACAAATTGACTATCCTCCTCCTGATCTGGCTTTCTTCGAAAATTACAGCATGCATGAAAACATATCCTCATGAAAACATATGCTACAGTTGATATTCAGAAATAACGGTTGTACAGATGCCATAATTTTGCCTGCATATCACAGGTTCTGAGACGAATCGACTTAATTTATTGCCCAATATATACAATAAAAGCCTTTTTAAAATCGTTGCAAAATGATATATACCCTATTCACTTCTTCTTAGGGTCGATTACGTAGAAGCCGACATGGCGCACGCTCACACGCCTTATTATGTGGTACAGACTCTGATAACAAACTTACTGGAGTTGGAGACATGTCGGACTGCCTCGGAAAAGGAGCATGCGCTCTTGCAGCATATTACCGACCTCAAGTTGCGTGAAAAGATGTTTCTTTTGAATGATTTGCTTGGTACACATGTAAGTAGAACGTTTACAACAGTCAATGTAACCAGCGTGTAAACTCAGGCGGACAAAAATTGGCGCGGTTGATTTTTACAAAAGCGATGAAACATATCAGATAAACAATTTGGTAGCATTAAACTGAACAACGTAATGTATTTGCCTGGGACGGCCCCATCACTTCCAGATAGCTTCACCAACATTATATGGTAGTACAGTTTGGTTCCGTGGATAAAATACTATTTCCTTGTCTTGACGTTTTCAGTATGGAACTTGAAGATTCTTCTCCTATATCTTGCACACATTTTGCTGGTTAATATATGTTTCGCAAGAAAACGACGATAATCCACTACTGAAGAATACTCACAATCGTATAACTGATACTTTTTTATTCGATCTGAAATCAGAATGTACAATATATTCTACTTAACTAAATCAACTGATAATGAAAACGAAACAGTAAAAACGAGCGAAGCGGGAATAACATATAAAGGCTTAAACAATCATTATGCCATGCGGTCAATCCGACGTATTATTCAGAAGCTCACAAAATCTATACAAAACTGAAATGATTGACAATATTATAAAACAACGTTCATAAACTTACTTCTATGGCGAGTTTTCTTAACTTTCCTTGATCGGGACAATCATAAGACCAGGCAACGGGTGAGCGGTAAATTACGGTGAACGTGTTCAACACAGATCTCGGGTAAAACTAAACTACTTAATTAAAGTTGATCTAACATACTATTTTGCGTTTCCGTTTGGGCGTTTACGAAACTACCGCAAGTTCCTTACTTGTAAATTCTTCGCATAGTTCAATTACTACGTTAACAATATATGATACATATGTTATTGAACTAGTGTTCAATAACATAGCGTAGGATTAGCGTAGAACTAGCGTAGGATTTATTACTGTGGTTCATTACAAATATTCAAACGGCAAAGCGTATTTCGATTAGTAAGCGCGTGCTACAAAGGCGAAAGAAAGGAACAAACGATTTTCATAATGCTATTTTCGCAGAAATTTTTGCCAAAATTATAGGCAAGAAAGCAAGAACAAGGTTTCTACTTCATACACAACTGTCCTCTCTTCGCATTTTTTTTTTTTCAAAACACGAATTAGTGAGATCTTTTCGTGAGCTGTCCATCTTAGCGGTCCGTATAGGAAATTTCGGACCACTCAGGGAACCAATCAGAAAGCTCCTTTTCAGCGCTGACCAGTGCAGCCACATAATAACTGACCCTCATTATTCTCACCTCTTTGCTTTAGATACTTCCGAATCCTGATTTTGCTCATTTGGATTCAGATAAAATCACTCAGCATTTTCACACGCTGCTGTTTGACATTGTTCACCAGGTAGGTGTGTTAAGGTATCTTGCCACTCAGAATATGTTCACACCTAGGGGTTATGTGACTGAAGAAACGTGCAACAGCCAATAAATGACGTTCTCTTCAGACGAGGGTACTCGGTGCCACCTTTTTTCGCCATAACTTGTCTTATCAGCGTCAACCAGTAAAACTTCGTGCAAAAACTTTCGTCAATAAAAAGAGGGCAAAAGTTTTGGGTTGAGCTACCTTGAGAATTTTAGTTTTTACTCAGTCGGGACGTAGAGCGGTTACATGTCCTTGGCACATTCTTTCGCGTTTTCTTGCGTGCGTATAAGTCATGATTTTGCCTCTTTGATGTTTCTCCTACATGTGAACACTGAAATCATGATTTTTTGTCGAAATAACAGTGACTTCATTCGTTAGTTTAGTACGAAATTTGCATTTATCGTTAAAGCTATCGTTTTTATCGTAAAACCATGTAAATGTAAAAAGAAAAGTGTTGACATAGACCGCACATCGTCCAAAGGATACATTTTGCCGAAAGGCCATCCTTAAAATGGACTCCTAACCCCATTGTCTTACTGTCATTTTTTTTTTTCAGTTCGCAGTTAGTCGGCCATGTTTGTTTACTGTCGATAATGCGCAGTTTATCGATCAGGAGTCTTGGGACTTTTTAGAGGATCTTTCCAAAGATTCTCACGCCATTTTGGTGCTAGCTCTCAGGCCCTTCTCTTCATCAAACCCCCCGTGTGAGGCGGCCACCAGGCTTATTGGACATCGAATGACCACAAAAATCAAGTTAGGTAAGTTCAGGTTATGTTAGGGCTGTGTGTCGATTAGATGTCGTAAGACCAAAATCAAATTTATCTCTCCCACGAGTTACATTACAGACACAAAAATTGGATAAGACAGTTAGAATTCGATGCAAATCTATGTAACTGGCGTCAGGTGCGAGATAACCCCTGTGATTATTAACCACAATTGATTGGGGTCTTACTTCTGATTGGTTGAGAAAACAGCGGGAATTTCTGAATTCACCAATCACAGAGCATAGTATCAAGGAAAACCAAAGCAAACGCAAATCCCTCTCAACACTTAATTGAAAACCACTCTGTTATAAAGGTTGATCTGCCGTCTTTTGCAGTACCCGTATACACTTTAACGTTACTTCTGTTAAGCGCTTTTGAACTTTTAGGATATTGGCGCTATATAAATATTTTATTATTATTATTATTATTAAATAGTAAAAGGTAAAGGTAAAGTTGCACATGAGCCAAGGAGGCCCACACGGCAGCAGCTTATCCCGGTTTTTTTAGCATGAAGCAACTGAGAGTATTGCTACTCCCCCCTCCCCTTCCCCCCCCCCCCCCCGCTGAATGGGATGCAAGTCCATCACTGGACTACCCCCAGCAGTATGTCGCCGGTACCCATTTTAAATACCTGGGTGGAGGGAGACAATATGGGCTAAGGTTTCTTGCCTAAAGAAACAACACGATGGCAGCGACTGGGCGTCGAACCACCGAGCTTCAGATCTGAAGTCCAATGAGTTTCGGAGGAATGGGGTAGTACTCTTCCGTAGCCACATTTTTTTTATGTAGAATGTGTTCCCCTTCTGAAAAGGGATGAAGCTTGTGTGGGGATAAAATAAACCATGTAAAGAGTCCCTAGGGTGATGGTTATTTTATCTTTTAGGCGGTCTGTCATCCCAATTCATGGGTGACCTGACGTGTCAGTTTATGGACGTTATGTACATCCCTAATGAGCTGGATGAGATCCTACGGAGGAAGAGCCATGGAATAGCATCGTGGTGCGAACAACTGATCAAAGACATGCTAACCAGTGATGTGATTCAAATAGTCGATGAGGACCAAGCCTTTCCTAAAAAGGAATCTATTCAAGATATTCTGACGCTTGATAGTTCCACAACCAGTATGGTTTTCCAAAAGCGCAAGGAACTTTCTGACTTGTCCCGTCCGAAAACTCCTTTTTACAGCGAAGGGGATCATTTAAGAGTGAGAAGTCCAGAACCGAGGCGGAAGAGTTTTTCCGTGTCTAGAGGAATAGCACCGAGTCTCCTAAAGGAAAGGCGGCGCTCAACTGGTGCTGCTAAAAGCATTCATTTAAATTTAGCAAGTTTTGAGGATTCAGAGACAGAGTCTAATAAGGGTTCTCGTAGGAGCAGCTTTGCACCTGAAGAAGAGATAGTGAAGGAAACTCCAAAGTTTAACCTGGACAAAGCTAATTTCGTACAAGCATCAGAAAACTCGATGCCGCTTAACACCAAAAAAGTCTGCATCATCACCCCAGGTGTTGATATTTCCAAAGTCGTTGTCCCAGAGTCTGTTAAAGACATGGTCCTTGCCCGCGTAGATCGCATGATGCCCTCTGAACAGGTCACGTTGAAATGCGCTAGTATTTTGGGCACTGAATTTCATAGAAATGTTCTTCAGGCCATTCTCCCGAAGTCAACTCGAGGGAATTTAGATCTGGTGTTGTACAACCTTGCCAAGGAATCGATTTTAGAATGCGCGAGTTTAGCAGCCCAACACCAAAACGCTCACAATCACCATGGGTTCTACGACTTTAACGACCCTGTGCATGCTCAACAGCACGCCCAACACCACCATCACCATCACCACCACAACGTGGCAAGCTCTATCCATGCATCTGTTTACTGTGGTTGCCATGCCGACGAGGTGACCAAAGTAATAAACTTGTCAAGGCTCATGACCCCAAGCGGACCAAAGAAGCATTGCTTGTATCTGAAATTCGTGAACACATACGTTCAAGAGACATCATACTCGCTTTGGCTTGAGGATCAGAGGAAGGAACTGCACGAGAAAGCCGCCATGTTCCTTGAATCGCAGGCTCATAAGTGTAAGTCCTGTGGTGGAGGAGGATTTGTAGCTAGTCAAGGGGACATCAAAGAACCACAGGGGAACCAGGGACAGAAAAGAGCAAGCGGTAGGTCAAATGCACGATATTAATTTCCAATTACAAATTTTATACAACAGACTATACATTGTCCAGCTTTAAGATTGTCTTCCAACACGCAGTAGAATGGTTCTGCAGTAAGATCAAAACAATTAACTCTAACACCTTGAAAAAGGAGCAAAAATTCAAAAACCATTGTTGTATATGAGAAATACTGCTTTCCCGCGACAAGGTACCAGAACAGCAAAATGGAGCTAGCAAAATCAGTCTTCACGTGTTTTACTTCCACGTTTGGTGTCTCATGATCAGTAACTGAGAGCCTGGATAAGATAACCCTGAATAGTATCACAGAATTAACCGAAAATTACTTCTTAGTGTGGCCAGGGTTCGTTTGAATCGTCATCCCGCCTCCCCCTCCCCCCCCCCCTTTAGGAACACGTAAAGAGACACGTCAGTTTAACAACTTAGCAGTTTTTAAGATACGCAAACATAACAGTGTGCATCAGATAGCAAAAATATTAAACATTGTGGAATTCATGTTAAAACGAAGCTCATAAATGACCTTAAAACATATTTAGGCACATCTGGCAGGTCCCGAGCAGACTTCTCCTCCAAGATGGCGAAGCGAAGAAAAACGGTGGAAATGAGAGAAAAAGTGCAGAGTCAAGGAGCATTCTCTGCGCGTGCACACGAACGATCAGCTGAGATTGCTGGAACAAACAGTGTTCTGGAGGTATGTGGCATTTTTTGGTGGTGGTGGTGATGATGATGATGATGATGATGATGATGATGATGATGATGATGATGATGATGATGACGATGATGATGATGGTGATTGTTGTTGACAATCTTGTTTGCTATCTTCAAACTGAAAGAAAAAAAGTTTAATTGCAAACAACTTCTATCTTACTTACACCTTTCACATTTTGCGTCGTGTTACAGGCGTGGTTCGATCTTTTGGTCTTCCAATAAAATCACGGAGTGTATCCATTCAAAAGAAACCCTTTGAGCCGTTCTTTCTTGTGTTACTTGTTACTGTGATGTGAAAGGTGACGGTACAAGTGAAAGTTACTGCATACTGCACTACATATGATGCTGTTGATTCTGTAGTATCTTAAAAAGTGAACATTGGCGTTAAGTTTGTTTCTTTGGCCATTTGGAAGGGTCAGTATGGAGAATTCGTACTAAGTGTTATTGAAGTGAAATATTGCTCTTTTTTTTCAAGAAAAGGCAAAGAAGAAGGTCTCCAGTAGTCAACCAAAGAGCGTCGACATGCGAAAAAGCCGGAATTGGAGGAGCATTTGCTAACACATCCGGGTTCTTCAGCAATGCGGTTGTTGGGCAAGCAGTGGATGACCGCAAGCTCAGCTGGCTCCACAGATTTAGGTTCAGCCGAAAAAGCGTGGCTCCAGAGAAGGATTCGTTTCTTAATGAATCTGGCAAGAAAAAGCTGAGAAGGTTTTCCTTGAAGAGAAACTCAACTTCGTCTGAAAGAGGTACAGTTGAAAGATGTGGCTATTAGGTGTTTTCGGCGTGTAAATTATGTCTTCCAATTGTTCAAAAGATGGTTTATAATGATGTTTTAGAATAAATCAAAATTTTTGTCTAACAAATCAAAGTTCCCAAAAGCAGTCGAACACTCAAAAATTATTGGAAAAACTGCTTTTATCTGCTAAATAATATAATCCCAAAAGTCACTACTTTCCATATTAACTAGCCTCTGAAAAATTAATTGGAGTGTAAAACAAACGAACTTACGAAAGAACAAACGAACAAACAAACAAACAAACAAACAAACAAAGGAACACCGGGTAGGCAAGATGAACGTTTATTCGTTTGTCTCACGGTGGAATCGCTTTGAGTTGTTGATCGCGACGTTTCGACTGCAATACTGCTAGTCTTCATCAGGCGATGGGGTCGATTGTTTAAGTGTCGCTATTTGTAGCATGTTGGTTCGCTGCTATTGGTGTATTTTCGATCCTCATTATTGTTCCGACTATTAGATGTTGTTCCCTCACAGGTCTGCTTTGTGGTTGATCGGCTGTTGTGCTTTCTGGTCGTAGGTATCCAAGCTTGAGGAATTTCGATTCCACTATCTCTATTGATTTTATTAGGATGAAGTCTTATATGGATAGCCTCTTCGACCCTACGTGTGTACCAGTGAGGGTCACTATCAATAAACTTAACTTCTTTCCAAATAGGAAGATGCCGCGACACGTAAACAATCGACCTCATCGCCTGATGAAGACTAGCAGCTAGTATTGCAGTCGAAACGTCGCGATCAACAACTCAAAGCGATTTCATCGTGAGACAAACGAATAAACGTTCATCTCTCCTATCTTGCACCACGATGAACAATGAACACATCTTTAATGACATTGAACACCGGGTATTTAGAAAACATGGGCGTACATTCATCTTTGTCATGGCTTTTTAGTCGGATGGTATACGATGCCATCGTTTTAGATACCCATCAGTAGTGACACCTTAAAGCGAAGTAAAGAGCAGTTGAAACTAAAATTAATATAAACCTTCATCTTAAGGACGGTGCCTCCATTTGTTACTGCGCATACGTTCTGTGCATTTTGAGATATTCCGGTTTCTTGAGGAATTTGACGCCTAATACAACAATATTTTGCGCGGCTTATGACTATGTGGAAAAAGCAGGTCTTAGCAAGGGCTATCAGAATTCAAAAAGAAAACTGGGGGTAGCCACGCATTTTTCAGAGATAATTGAGCTTAAATTTGGAAAGAAATTGCCATACATTCATTGTATTTTAGCGCTTTTTTAGAATTATTGTTGCTTAATTTTCTCTGAAAAATGCGTGGCTACCCACGTTTTTCTTTTTGGATTCCAATAACCCTTGCTAAGTTCTACTTTTTCCCCATAGTCATAACCTTTGAAAAAATATATCGCTATTAGGAGGCACCGTCCTTAAAAGACTTTAGTAGATATGTATTATCGGTGTATAATGACGTTTTCTGGAATTTATCTAGAAGATGACAAAAAAGTAGTTTGTTGTTTGTTCCAATCGCGGTATGTTTTGGTAGACGCGTGCGATTAAATTTTGCAGCGAGAACAGCCGATGTTTCTCAAGGTCGCCACTTGAGCCCTCGCAAAACGCCGTCTGAGTAACGAGCGCAGAAATCCCATACTGATGACGTGCACTTCCCAGACTACCCAGATCTTGGTAGTGCTTCTGAATGGTTGGGAGATTTTTTTAACCAATCAGAAGCACTACCAAGATCTGGGTAGTGAACGTCATCAGTATGGAATTTCTGCGCTCGTTACTCAGACGTCGTTTTGCGAAGGCTCAAGTGGCGACCTTGAGAAACGTCGGCAGTTTTCTCAGGCTACAGTAAGATGAGTTTTCGAATTTTCAAATCTAACAGTTGACGCCTCACCACCACTACTGGCCTGCCTGGCTAACCTGACAAATTGTTTGATTTTCCAGAAACCCCTGTTATAAGACTCTCCTCCACTCCCTTAATAGAAGAAGAGGATGATGATGAATGCCAGGGATACATTGACATAGAGGACCCTGGTGAGGCCCAGAAGCCAGCCATTGACCTAAGTAACTGCCAATGTGCCGAGGTACTCGCTTCAGTCTTCCCTCAGTTAGTTGATCATTGGCGAGCGGCGGGAAATAAGTTGAAGACACTGCGCTATTTAACAGAATCTGGTGCGGCAGCATTGGCCACGTCTGCTAACATGCAGGCGCTGTCATATTTGCATGAAGTCCAGTCCATGATTGAGGAGACCAAGCAAGATGAACAGCCACTGGCTACTACAGAAGAAACTGCTCGAGTTGAGAGTCTTATTGGGCAGGTGAGAAATGAAAGGAGCTATGATTGCTGCCTTAATTTGCATTTGTTGGCAGAAGTTGAGCAAATACATTCATTAGGGGATCAGAAGATGCACAGAGTTAAGGACCGACTGGATGACAGTTGTGAAGGATAAAGCTTAAGCCTCACGGTTACTGTGATTATTGCGATCAAAAGACGGAGAGCAAAATAAAAGTCTTAGTGCTTTTTACTTTGCATAACCCACCTGTGACAGATCTGTTCTTCTCGGAGAGTTGATAAATGTGATATATTTCTAGTTTTGTTTTCAATTGCTCTTTCCTGAAATTTCACGCACTCGTTCCCACGGCAGTCGTTCTACAGTGAATATCCCGCATAGCTTAGACAATAGCTATTCAGTAGGTTAATCTTAAGTTCCATAAATCGACGGAAAATTGCCTTCGTCGCTTTCCAATGATTAGCCTAATTAGATACATACGGGGATATAAATCTGGGTTCTACTAACACAATATCACTAGAAGTCGGTAAATTATGGTTGCCCGGGTAAGCAAAATCCTAAGAAGGACTGTTTGTGGTGACAATTTTAATTTGCTGACGTTTTGACAAACTGTGCGGAAGTCATCATCCGGAGAAAAGTGAATTGTGAATCGTCAGTAGGTGGTATTAGTCTCTGATCGTTGTCCTGATTCGTCGACAACTCGTGATGTTATATATTGGTCGTCTGTCAGTTAAGCCGTGATGTTATTGCCAGCGAAGACTGTAAAACGTGATTGGTGCGTTTGCTGTTTGCTCAAGATGCCTATCAGCTTTAACTCTGGGTTTCCTGGGAAGGTAGCTTGTTACGTAGTTCAATAAAGTTAATGTTTTATGCTTTTCAGCCAACATTAATAAGACGTAAAAATGTTGTACGTGCCAATAAGATGGGAAAAGTAAAGAGCACTTAATAAATTTAAATCTCTGTCGACCACATGTTTATCATGTCCTTTAAAAGTGAACCTTTTTTGTTTTGATTTGTAGGCGCTCTTTCACATGAATCGTCTCCATGAAGCGTTAACTCATCTAATATCGGCGCTGCGCATCCTGGGAAAGAAGCAGCCAAGTTCTGACTTCGGGTGCTACATGAAGATTTTGAAGGAAGCGTTACGTCACTACTTGCACGTGTTCTTGCCGGGTTACTACATTGGAGGAGCTGGGTACAAACGAGTTGTCTTCATCCGTTTATTTACTTATGGGGTGAAGTACTCCTTGGTATAGGGGTATGCCACCCGACTTTTTTAAGGTGATTCCATTCAATTGCATTGCGCAAAGATTCTGCGCATCATTTTTTGCTTGATAAGCGCGCGCACGAGCGCGCGCGCGTTCTTAACTTGATAGGTTTCCTATGGAAGCTGAGCTGTTCAGAGAAATAAATGGTCGTTTTCTCCCAAACAAACTCGGTGACCCCACTTTTTTTTCCATTTATTTAAGGAAAATACGACTTTACATGATATATTCATATTTGAAGAATTTTTCATTATTCAATTTTGAAATATTCCGGTTGATTCCCTGTTACAGTCAGATTTTAGGCGTTTCACTGCAACCGTGCAGACGCTCGATTTGCTTATTATTTCAAAGTAGTTTAGTTGTTACGGCAATTTTAAGACGTTTTACTGTAACGTTGTTCTTCTATCATAAGAATAATGCTTATATTTCATTGCTAGTAATAACTTTGTTAAAGTAATGGGTGTCTCTAGTACAAGGATAGGTTTTTTTAATATTGCTGTCTAAAGATAGCAAAGTACCTATATACTACAGCCTCGTAGCGTGAAATCGGACACGGTGACCCCCTCTTTTTATTTTATTTTTTTAATGTACTAGGTGTAATTAGTAACTGTGCAAAGTTTCAGCAAATTCTCATTACAACTTCTTTTTCGATGGAATCACCTTAAAGACCCTGGGCCGTTTCAGACTAGGGATGGCGCATTGGTTAGAGCGTTCACCTCCCTCCAAGGTGGACCTGCATAGATTCAAATCCCGGAGTGCTGGGGGATCATAAGTTGGTTAATTTTGTTTGTTTCTTTCCGTCCTTGCTCCGAGGTATTTTGTCAGTTATATTTATAAATACCAGTTTGCATCGTAACCCTAGTATTAACGGTTTGTCACTTGTAAGACATTGTAAATTTTCATAAAATAGAAATGATCGATCGATCAATTGGTTGATTGGTTGATTATTGATTGATTGATTGATTGATTGATTGATTGGTTAGTTAGTTGAATGATTGAATAATAGATTATCCCTTTCAGAGACAACTCAGCCCGGTTGATTGAACAGTCTCGCTGCCTGAGTCATCTTAGTCACGTGTACCACTCTCTACACCAAAACAACCGATCACTAATGGCCGCTCTACAGGAACTGAACGCCGCTGAAGAGGCTGAGGAAAACTTGCACGAGGTGCGTTCGGCTTGTTTCGGAAACTTTGTGAGGTTAACACAAGTATAACGCTCAAAAATACCGCTCGAGCAGTACGATTAAGGCCGGCGTTTCAAAATCCGTGGTATATGAAAGCTCTCAAACGTTGCATGGAAAATGCACGTTTTGACTTCAGCACTTCTTACGTTTAATAAAAAAAAAACGATCATGGCTAAATAAACAAAGTTTACTTTAGTCCAAGATAAACCTTACTTTTTCAGGACAGTTCTCTATAGTAATCTTTTGCTTCCATTTTACCCCTGTTGCCAACGCGGGAAACTAGACGTACTTTTTTTAGAGCAAAAAGTTAAAAGCTGGTCACGTTTAAAAAACTGTAATACTTTATAGCTATTACTTTACTGAAGTTAAAAATACACGTCGTGTGATCCCAGATACTGTCTATAAGGACTGTTTGTGTAGCCCCAGATACAGCATGTCTGTTAGGACTGTTTTGTAATTATTTTTGTGTTGGTTGTTTATCATGTGGTGTAAAAAGTGACACAATCTTGCCCAAGTTATTGATATTCGATTCACTGTAATTCATAATCTGTCCGGCAGCAGATTCCAGTTGCTATGTTCTCACGCTAAATGACGAAAAGTTTGAGCAGGGAAATGTAGGAACTAGTTTCTTGCAATATATTTGCGCATTTTTTTGATATTTTGAAGTGTTTTAACCAGACTACTAGGAGTCCCTTTCAAGATAGTGAGTGAGGGTAAGGGCAGAAGGCTTTTTTTTGTTTTGCTTTCCCGCTCATTCACTTGGTAAGTTTGCACTCTCGACTATGGAAAGAGCCTGCAAGCAACGCTCCTCATCAAGGCTATCCCCAATCGATTAGTGACATGAAAACTTTTTTCAACACATCACACCAGACATTTGTTTCTGTGTTTTGCAGCTAATAAGCGCCTATGCCGCAGTTATTGAGTGCACGCATCTTGTTGGCTGGAAAGGATGGGGAAAAACATATGAAGAAATTGGGAAGAATAGGTAAAGAGGAAAACTATCTACAGAAAAATGGCACAAACTTACAGGTTTCTAGGACAAGGCATCCTACAGTTATATGTCTTACAGAACATGCAGTAGTCTTGCTCCGATTCCCTCGTTCTGATTTATGGAGGACTCGCATGTGGTCCACGAGTGTGAATCAAAATAGCGGTTGGTTCTGCGGACGCACACATGCAACCATTTGCATCGGCACGCATCACATTTTTCCGCGGACATTGTTTGCAATCATTTAAACATTTCTTTTGTCCCCCAGCAAAAAACTAGCGTCTTAAAGCAAATCTAATAGAACAAAACAGCGACTATACGAATCTCTAATACAAGACGAATCAAACGTAACTAGTTTGCGACTCACCTAACAGCTTAACTAGCGGAATAACGTTCATAAAGAACATCTAAACTTAGACTTACCTACACAACACACTTGGAAGAGCGCTGAATCTACCGAAATAAAAACGCTAATCGTAAATATCTGACAACTGCCAATACCACACTACAGCAACAATACGCTGGTAATATCTTGGGTATGTCCGAGTTCTTTACTTCTGCGCCAAGTTAATCGTTTTCTTTTCGTTTGTTTGTTCCCAAAAATCCAGTAGTCACAAACGAATGCATGTACTTTTGATTATCTGAAGGCTCGTTTACACAGCCGGTTTTTGATGCGATTTTTTCGCACTCTCCAATGCAACTTTTGTCACAGGTGTAATCTAGAGGCGATTTCATCGCGATTTCTCTGCGATTCGAGTGCGATATTTTCTGCAGTTTCCTAAAAATTGCCGTCAAGTTGCATCAAGTTTCGAACATGTTCGAAACCTCTGCGAAATCACGGCGACAAATTGCACAGAAATTGCACTGAAATTGCAGCTTGCCTCGCTTGCGATTTTTATCGAGAGCTCGAGCGCGACAAAAATTGCATTAAAAAAAGGGCGCCAAAAATTGCACAAAAAATCGCACGTGCAAACTGGCTTTAATAATACCTTTGTCTTCTTCTTTCGCCAGGTGTGAGGACCCTTCCTTGTATTCCGACCCAGAAGACATGATCGCCGTGGCTCACCTATACTGCGTGAGCCTGGCTTTCAGGCTGGCAATCGGTGGAGTTTCAGCGGCCATTAGTTCAGGTATGATTAAGCCAGGCAGTTTTAATACAAATCCAATGCAAAACCAGCCTGGATAATGCTTGGATAATGACATTGTTCAGTTCAACTGTGCCGTCTCTTCTATTAGGTCGCCATGCTCTAACCATTGCAACACAAGTTCATGACACACACATGAAGACAACTTGCATTCCTCTGCTAGCCCAGAGTCTTCTCGTTACCGCAAAGTAAGTAGGCCCGCAGGCTTACCAACTTATTGAATACAGTGTGACATGTAAGAGCTGTAATTTCAAGCTGACTAAAATGATTTAGTAGGGAAGAGGCTAATGAAGTTTAGGAAAATCGAGAAATGCTTTAAGTTTTAACGGTTATTTTTAAGAGCTTCATTATTCGCACTTTTTCTTTCTTGAAAGTGAACTTCGATCCTTCCATTTTTCATTTACTGGTTCATTATATAATTATTGACCTCCTTCATGAAATGCTGCTACTATAAGTAATAAAGAAAGGAAAGTAACGCAATTGAGTATTGACAAGTGCCCCAGTGCGATTTTTTTCTCCAAAGACCACTTTTAAAAACCAAAGTTTATCGCCGCAAATACCGCAGCATTTCCAACAAGTGCATAAAACGCAATGAATCAACGCGAACATGAACCAATGCAAGCGACATGCAAGTCACTTTGGCTGTTGGTTTTGTACTGGCTTAAAAACAGTTTTTTTATGGCATTTAACACTAATGCAACGACAGTGTGGAACAGCTACAGAACTTAGCTAAGCTAAAATAAGAACTGACAGCTTTTGAGAGTCAGTAGAGAATCAACATAATGCCGATAAGGTAAAACTAACAGTTTTTTCACAACATGCTGGCTGTTTTGATCCTGCAGGATTCCCGATTGTATTGAAGTCCTAAAGGAACTTAACTGTGCGGCGTTAGAATCGAGTGACTCCCACGGCCGGGCCCTGTACATGTGCTGTTGCTTTGATTTGATTCTCGAAGCAGGTGAAGTTGTCATAGCAACATGCTCTGCCCAATGTTCTCTAGTTTAAAACCCACACAAACAAACAAACAAACAAACAACAACTTTTGTAAAACATTGAAAGCAAGTGAAACGGCACCATAACAAATCAACCCAATAACTTTCATTTGGACCCGACGCGAAGGGAGCGCTCCCTTCTCGTCTCGTCTCCTCGAAATTTCGCGCGCGTGTGTGTGTATTTCGCCCCCCCCACAATCGTGATCGCCAAAATTAGAGACTACTCGCAGTCCACACTCTTTCTTTAAGGTACAAGCTATTCACGTATAGGTTGAACGTTAAAAATTTCAGCCTTTTGACGATTGGCAAATAGCTCATAGGGACCCTCATAATTGCCATCTGAATGAGCAGTGCAATGAGATTCTCTTGTTTGAAAAACTTTTTTTTCCATTGTCTTTAGGCTGGCAGCTAGAGGAAATCTCTAAAATCATTCAGTTTACAGCGAAAATGTCTACTGATCCCGCCTTCTCTGCTGATGTAGTGCCAAAGTTTTATCTCAACGCCTCTCTTGGTCTGTGGTATGTTTAACTATAAATGTTAGGCAAAGAAAGGTCGAAGTATCGCGTAGAACGGTTTGTAAATTTGATGGAGTTAGAGCTCAAAAGGTACACGCTAAGTCGCCCCGATTTTGTTAATTAAGGGTTGGGGCTTCCTTCGTAAATAAAATACGTGTCGTTAGAGCAGTTTTAAAATGAGTGCCGAAAGTAATGTTGTGTTTGCTTTGTTTTTGCTTTACTTCGCTTTCTAATTGGTTAAAAAAGCTCAAGCCACTTTCTCAACCAATCAGAAGTAAAACTAAACCCAACCGTGACTTGCACGAACGCGTTTTTCCGCGCTTGACGCTAATTACTTTTATTATTCAACAAATTGTCACTATGCCCATATATGGTAAGGAAGCCCTCAATATCTGTCATCCTTACATGACGGATATCCTGCGATATACGTAAATGACCATATTTGGAAGTGCACTGCAGATTTTCTTTCATTGCTTGTTTGGCGGCCATTTTAAAAAGCGAGGCAGTTTTAGCAGTTTTCTCCGGAAATTTTAACTCCCTGGAAGAAACTTTCCACGATTAAATGCTCTCAAAAAGTCAGCAATTATTTGCTTCAGCTCATAAAGATATCCAGAGGTTGACTTGGACTTTTCATAGTGAGAACTCAACCAAGAAAATGCTATTGCGAGCGAAGCAGCACACCCGGGCAGCACACTTGCTCACGGAAAGTGTAAAAGTTGAAAAGATTTTAATTCACAGGAAGAGGACTTATTCTCGGTAAGGTAGCAATATTTTTTTTACTTTGTCACATTATTTCCAAACATGAGTTTGTAAGTAAGTCTTTTTAAGTGAACGGTAGTAAACTTCGATTTCTTGAAGTTCTGTTTTGATTTTTATTATGTGTTGCTGGCTTTTAGCGTTTTCATCATAGAACCATAGTTTTTCTCGTTCTGAAAATGGTATTCGATGAGAATTTGTTGAATAATAAAACAATTATCCTGCTCAATCTTGCGGAATATCCCCTGATTTAGCCAACTCGGCCTACAGCCTCGTCGGCTAAGTATCAGGTGATATTCCGCGCGATTTCGCAGGATAATTGTTAAGTATTTGCTTCGATTTCTGATTGGTTCGTTTTGTGTTTTGTTCCTGTTGTGATTGGTTTGAGTAATTACTTTGGTTTCGGTTTTACGACACTCATTTGAAAACCGCTCTATAAGTAAGAAATTCGTGAATTGGAATTAAAAATTTCTTTTGTTTTAAAGCTCTAATAACGTTAGGTAGACACGCGCTGTTCAAATCCGCGCCATCAATGACAATAGCCTACTCTCATCATTACCTTGTCAATTTCTTGAGTTTAAGGAGCCACGTGTAACCTCTGTACGGAGAGACAATCCCCTGCCTTAACCAGGACAGTTCCTCATTTGTTCCCGCGATTTAAAAATCACTACATTTCTTAAGCTTTGCGAGGATTTGTGATTAATCAAGGTATTTCGATGATATAGTTGTGTCTGGTAGTCCATTTCTATTAAAAAAAAAGTGGTATAGAAAATCGTGTTGTGACGGCGAAAGTTAAGGAACACTGATATGAAGTGTTTAGTAGAGACCGGTGTATCTTTTTTTTTTAACTTTTCTGATCCAATCTGAAACAATTACCATTGCTAACTCTGTCTGAGAAAAAAAGGTGTATTGCAGATAAACTAAGAGCCAATATGACCGGATTAATTTAACTCTTTGTTTTAGGTATGCCAGGAGACGAGACTGGGAAAATGCCGAAACACACATCTCTACAGCTTCTGGTTTGTTGTTTTCATGCTCTTTCGGATATCCTATGCATGCTTTTTTCTCCCTATCTCAATTCGATATTTAGACAGATTGCAAAACACTCGCGCGGAAAATTTTCCCGTATTGCCTCAATTAGATGCAAGTGATTCACGCCCGTGAACCGAGCGCGCGTTCTCCACAATCAGAACGAGCGAGTTGGATCAAGTCTATTACCAATAAAGTACTGTCCTACTTCAGTGCATTGTCAGAAGTACTGTATTGTTTTAGTCGCAAAATGCTACAGAACCAAGTGCCTGAACAGCCATTAAGTAGAACCATCTGATTATCTCTTCATGAGATAGATTTGATTTCTCTTGTAGCTTTAGAGCCATCTAAGTTAGAAGTATTCATGGCTGTCCATGGCTTTGCGAAGATTGTGGAGTTTTCGCTGTTGAAACTGCAGGAAAGAGGCAAACATAAACAACAGGAGCATGAAGTCCACAGGGTGGGTAAAGAAATGGCTTTTTATATCCCCTTCCACAAGACGGGCTCTAAATTCAAGTTCTTCATCTTCAAACTAGACCGGATGGAGTTGTGTCTTTTATAATCAAAACTAGTTTACTTTTGCTAGTCCGGATATCGGCCGGTTTGCTTCTCAAACCCATTGCTTTTCGACGCTTTTGCTCTAAGAAGAAAATAGTAAATGGTTCAATCTCAGATGTTTTAGTAGCCTGAATAGCGTGAGGGTACTTAAACTCGAGGAGGGCTGTTGTGGGTTATAATGACTGACGTTTCAACAATCAGACTGAGCTTTTCGAAAAGTTAGTCAATGTCACCAAAGAACATGCTCTCACTGGGACGATTACTAAGAGGCGAACTTCAGCCCGGGCTGAAATTTCGGTCCGCCCACCGGGCTGAAAATTTGTTGAAATTACATGGCGAATCTCAGCCCGGGCGTAATGTTTAAAATTGGGCGGGAAAATTTGCAGGAAAGCGTTTTACATTCACAGCTCAAGCGGTGCGCATGCCCAAGTTCATATTTCTGCCTGGGCTGAAAAATTTAATGCGATTACATGAGGTTTTTCAGCCCATTTGACGGGGCTGAAATTTCCAGTCCGGTTTGTGAAACCGGGCTGGAAATTTACTCGGGCTGAAATCCTCTTCATGTAATCGCAAACATCTTTTTAAAAAGATCTGTTCAGGAAGCCGAGCTGAAATCTCAGCCCGGCTAACCGGGCTGAAATTCCTCATGTAATCGGCCCCTAAAACTAGAGACTACCTATTAACGAAATGCCAGAGGTCTTAATCTTCAGTTGTCTTTTTTGGATACATTATATGTTTCATTTTAATTCAAGGGTCTGAAGAAACTCAAGGACGCACTGTATCATCATCCAGTCTTTGATGGCCGGCGACTTCAGTTACTGGCTTATCATGATCTACTTCGTGGCAAAAAGGAGAAATGCAAAACGAAGTTACGGAGGTGCTGTAGTAAAAGTAAGGACATGGGACTATGGCTGGAGGTCGAGTGGGCCAACAAAAACATGAACGGCTGGTTCAGTAGTGACAGAGATTCAGAAGGAGTTTACGAAGGAAAGACTATGTTTGCTCTGCCGAAACCGATTTAATTGAACACTCGCCAACTGATTTTCATGGAAAAGGTTTTTCTATTCAACTCTTCTTTTCAAAAAACCGTTTATGGTTTAATTATCCTGCTGAAACATACAACGTTTCAAAAATTAAAGAGAATTGATAAGAGTTTGCGGGGTTTACTCTGCCTGAAGAGAAACTGATTTCAATTAAAAGGTGTGATAAATGTTGTAAAGGTCTTAATTAGTAATTTATGTTGCCGAAACAAAGAAACAAATTTTACTCACTTTGACCTGTTAATTGCGATTTATATTTGTCACTCCTGAGAGTGTCCAAGAATAAATAAATTTCAGTAACATAATCAAGTGAAATGGTTATTATGTATCTTGGAACGACTTCTTTTTGGGTAATTTGCAATTTGCGGCCGTTGTGCTTTTGGTCTGACAAACGGCTGAAATCTTTTTCCGCCAGCTTAGTGTGGGCGGACGTACGAAAAAGAATATATCCATGATTCTGTTAGCTAATATTACCATTTTTTTCATATTTTGATGTTTTGCTTTTACGGAAACAGAACAGTGATATCAACTTTAACCTTTAAACGCCGCTGAGAGGGACAACAGGAGGTTTTATTGGCAGGCTAATGTCTTAGATGAAAAATAACCTTCGATCAGGCCCTCCCCCCCTTCTCTATGAACCAAAGAAAAACAGCAACAACGACAAAACAACAACATTGTAAAGTTAACGATTAACAGTTTCATTTTCTTTAACTACAAATAAATTGATAAATATTCCTTTTTTGGCGAAATAACTACTTCATATTATATAATACCTTCCTTTAACGATTTACATCTGATTTCATGATTTCAAAACGTTATTTAAAGGAACTAATTCATTTTTCTGATCTAACAAAATTACTTTCACATTGAAGGAAATATTAAAATAATAGTTTCCTAAGGTAAAAAAAAAACACCACGGAAGTAATAAGAAAACCAAACCTAAACAAGGGTATCTACGACTGAGGGAGATTAAGACGGGCTACAAGTAAACAAACTTGAAAAAAGTTGGCCCAGTTTTTCAAGATGCGTTATCCGTGCCCTAGCTCCTTTTTATTGAACTTTTTACAGTTCTGGCTTTCGTCTAACAGCTAATTTTCCGTGTGAAAAAATAAAATGTAAAAGGCACTGGATGAAATGCTGATTCCGTTTTACCGGGACCTTATGTGGTTAAAAAAATGACAGAAAGCGACACACCCTTGTCTTCTTTGTGAATGTTCTATAAACACGTTGATGGTGAGTAACTTCTCAGATTTTTTATCCAGTACGACTCACGTGATAATGGTAAAATCATAACTGCGAAACACATCAGGTTAGACCGTTTTAAAAAAACTTTCTTAATCAATAAACAACATGATTATTTCAGTTTGAATTTCAGTTTTCTTATTCAATATATGCACTGAAAATCCTTCCCAGTAATACAGAAATTAGAAAACTAAGCCAACATTAAGCTCTAAAGACATGTTCGAATACATCTGTGGTCATCATGATCATTTCTTCCATTTGTGTGGCATAAAGGTCACGCCAGCTGTTGAGTACCTTAGTCGAGTCCTTTGCTGTCAGGCAAATCCGGCTCCTCTGAATGATCTCCAGAAAATTATTAATCCTCATATCTCAAATATCTTTTTCTGTGACTATTACCGTACTTAAAGGTAGTTTTGGAAACGAAGCGCCTCGAGCAACGAGAAGGCCCGATATTGCTATGTCACTTGTCACAAGTCGCTTTCAGGTTTCACTTGACGATCGTAAGAATTAGGAAGAAAGTTTCCTACATGTAGCTTCAATAAGTGAACCTTATATACCCCATTGCACATATCGTTTGCTTCCCTTTTCAGGCGTTTTATATTCTTTGTTTGTTATCTGTTGGGTGTACTATCATTATCTAAAGTTTATGTAGCATCTAGAAGGCAAATCCTCTTCTAGCTGGTCTGTAGATGCTTCTTTCCAGCTCGTTAAAATTAATTTTAACGTCGTTATGATCTTGAGTAACCTTTGCACAGAAACCTTTCTCATTAAGTTCATATCTTATGTTGTTGTCGATATCTGCCGACTGGTCTAACGTCTGCATGTCCTTTTCTTTTATGTCTCTGTTTTGGTCGCCATCGGTCCCTGTATTTTTGCAAAAGAAACAGTGATGAAAATTGTTGTTATTAAGTTGGAATAAGACAAAAGCTTCACAGCGGTCAAACGAAAAAAGCAACGTCACATCCGGTCTTTCAGAGCCTTGAAGTTTGAATCAGTTCAAAAGTTTACGAGCGTGAAGTTCGTATGAAAACGATGCAGAATATGTCCCGGCAAACCGAATTCCACGCCGGCAAAACTTGTGCATGTTAGTTACTTGATTTTCAACACATATTCAACGTAAAAAGCTTAAGTTTTCAGAAACGGCGTTAAGTTTTGCGGTTAAAGTGAAACTTCCGACAGTTGTCTGTCTTTTCCTTTGTAAAATTATGGCGTGAACTGCGCACGCGTCGTGCGTTTGACCGCTGTGAAGACAAAAGCGGACTTGCATTCCTGCCAAGTATTCTCATGATAGGGCTTGTATTATATTAGCGACCGTTTTTAATGTATTGTTCCGTTTTTGAAATTGGGCTGAAGATTTGGCAAATGCGCGAAACCACATGGCGTCCCCGCTGGAGTCAGCGTTTTAACTGAGAAAGCCCCTTCGATCTACTGCAAGCCGACCAAGTATCATCGTCATAGCTTAAATCAGTATCAAAGTTAGAGATACTTGCAATACAATCCACCCCATTCCCAAGCCCTTTTATCCCTGGTACCCAGAATAGGGGAAAGAAGTACTTGTGCGAGTTTCAAATGACTTAAATTAAAGAAAACCCTTCACTGGAAATGAAAACTGAAATCGAAGTCGAGGTTAATCCATCTAATTAGTATTTAAACACCCCAGTCCGCAGCCCAAACTTCACCGCTGGTTTGAGCTAGCCTGTGAACAGGCTCCGCAGTGGGCCTGTTCACAGGGTAATTTGAGCGGATTTCTAGTTTTGTATTCACCTTGAATGGTTAATTCGACATATTTATTGGGTCCCTCTTTCTTTTGATCGTCTTCACCGAAGATAACATCGTCAATATCGTCAGAAGACTCCTCCATGATACTGTTAAAGGAAGGTACGTTATAGTAGGCTCGTGATTCGTCCACCGCTGTCAGGTCCAAGTATGGGTTGTCCTTTTGCATCATGGTCTCCAGGCTCTCGCGGAGCTGGGTAAAAGTTGGGCGTTTTTCTGGATTCTCTTGCCAGCATTCAGTCATCATTTTATAACTGGAGAAATTAAATTTAGACATGGTAAGCAGCTTAAAGTTTTCAGCCTCAAACAAGATCTTGTTAACGCCCATATTTGTTCTTGTATTCGCACTGATAACAATTTGATCAGTAGCAATGTCATTCATGGAAAGATTTTGAATTCTGAATTTAACAGAATTTCTTATTAAACTAATTGTCACTATGCCCATATATAGCCCTCAATATCTGTCATTCGTACATGACAGATATTCAGCGATATACGTAATTGACCATATTTGGAAGTGCCGTACAGTTCTTCTTTCACGGCTTGTTCGGGCGGCCATTTTGAAAAGCGATGGAGTTTTAGCAGTGTTTTCCAGAAATTTAAACACACCCTGAAAGAAATTTTCCAAAATTTAATGCTCTGAAAAAGTCAGCAAGTACTTTCTTTAGCTTACAAGGATATCCACTGTTTAATTTGGAATTTTCAAAGTGAGAACTCAGCCAAGAAAATCTGTTGCAAGCGAAGCAGAAACTTCAAAATCATTTGCTCCCAGAAAGTTGTAAAGTTAAACAGATTTTATTTCACAGGAAGAGGACTTATTCTCGGTAAGGTAGCAATAATTTTTTTTCCTTTTTTAGCTTGTCATTAATAAACATGAGTTTGTCAATGAGTCTACTTGAATTGAACAATAGTAAACCTCGATTTCTTGAAATTTTGCTTCGGTGTTATTTGTTGCTAGCTTTAGGTGTTTTTATCATAGAACCATAGTTTTTCTTGTTCTGAAAATGGTAGTCGATGAGAATTTGCTGAATAATAAAACAATTATCCTGCTCAATCTTGCGGAATATCCCCTGATTTAGCCAAGTCGGCCTAGGGCCTCGTCGGCTAAGTATCAGGTGATATTCCACGCGATTTCGCAGGATAATTGTTTAATATTAGATGAACTTTCCTTTCGGAAAACAGATATTAACACGTGCTTACATTTCTTCATTACAAGTGTCAGGTTTTTCCATCCTGTATCCTCCCTTTAGCAGGCGCAGCAACTCTTTGTTGTCAATTGTTGGATATGGGGTACCGCCTATTGTGAAGGAGGGATAGTACTTTGATATCAACCATGAATCAACAAACAAACAAACATAATAAAGCCAAACAAAAACAAAAAATCTAAAAGCACCACAGGAAAGTACTTAGTCGATATCTCTTATATGAGGGGTCACTTTAACAAACTCAAGCATTAGATCCACATAATAAACGGCATCATAGGCATGTTAATTAATCATCGTTACAACCAGGTACCTAGCAGGATGTAACCAGTAATACGTAATAGGCCGTGAAAATATAAATCAATCAAAGCTACAAGCAGATAATAAAGTTATAGTTAGTTAAAGTTCACCCGTGATTAGTCATTTCATAGGGTTCATGCATGTTTATTCCAGAACATTTCATCGTTTATGTAAACTTACCAAGAGTGACTAACTCCCAAAGGACTACTCCAAAAGCCCATCTGCAAAAAGTAGCAAAAGACAAATTCATTTATCGTAAAAGATAGCTATAGAAAATAATTATGGTATTATTCACCTTCGATTCTGAGCAGCTATTTAGTAAAGAAAATTCAAAACCTCGACAATCGCAAGGCAACTTTCAACATTTAATCCAAGCTTGATATGATCACATCATCCTGTTTACACTTACACATCGCTTTGAGTTGTTAACGTCTGATCAAAGATGGCTTCAATTGGCATCCATTTTAAAGGCAGTTTTCTATTTCGTTTGGCATGATAGGCTTTCTCTTCGTACACATGACGAGTCAGACCGAAGATCCAGAGCAGCTATTTAGTTAAGAAAATTCAAAACCTCGACAAACGCAAGGCAACTTTCAACATTTAATCTAGGCTTGATATGATGTCTCTTTACACTTACACATCGCTTTGAGTTGTAAACGTCTGATCAAAGATGGCTTCAATTGACATCCATTTCAAAGGCAGTTTTCTGTTTCGTTTGGCATGATAGGCTTTCTCTTCGTACACATGACGAGTCAGACCAAAGTCTCCTACTTTTGCAATTTTCTTGTCTCCGACAAGAACATTTCGAGCTGCCAGATCACGATGCACAAATCCTTTCTTCGCGAGGAATTCCTAACAATAAAAAAAAAACAACAAATTTTAAGAGAACGATATCAATTAATTACAATGACCTTCAGATTAAGTTTCACATTGACAAACGTGACTTCTGCTTTGGTCTATGGATAAAATCTTACAAAACCACGATGACGTTATTTTTCTCTAAAACCGTATTTTCAACTGCAACATAATTAAAAAGGTATTGAATAGTAGCATTTTTTGGGAATAACCTCCTTGTATTTGATCTTTACAGAAGTAGAAATATTGACGTTTTTCAACTTGTAGTAGGGATCGACGACCTTAATGGCAAGCACCAGACACCAAAACAAGAATTTCACAGCTTTTCGTGAGGAGCAAAAACGCAGGGAGCATTCAACTTCCGTCTACGTCCGTGGCTCACGAACGTTTGTGCTCAAGTTCCCTATCAGTTGGTCATCAACTTTGGTTGACAAAAGCCAAGTGTGGGATTTCCTTGAGGAGAGTAAGGATGAGGAGTAGGAGGAGAAGGAGGAGGAGAAGGACGAGGAGGAAGAGAGGGGCACTCCGCAAGGGTAGGCCGAAGATGTGCCGCTGGGACTCTGAGACCCTAATATTCTATTCCAGACCATGGTTAGCTGCATTATGCGAGCCTATTCAAGGCTAGACACAAAAAATCTCTACCTTCTCCCATTTATATATAATTGGGAATATGCCACCTATCGACATTTTATATTAGTCCTAGCAGTACGCAGGTTTCTCACATGAACCTAGTTTAATGGCCTTAGCTCCCACGAGTCTCCTGTAGCTCAGTGGTAGAGCAGCTGGATTAGTAACCAGAAGGTCACAGGTTCGACTCCTGTTGGGAGAACTCGGATTTTTCCGAGCCGCCTGTGTCACTCACTGAATAAACATCATTCTTAAATGATACCCTGTTCTAGACGAAAGCTCTCTGACTTCTGTGCCCTATGTTAATTTCCGCAATATTAAGAAATAAGTGTTATTATTATTATTATTATTATTATTATTATTATTATTATTATTATTATTATCCCAGACTTGAAAACCATAACCTTAAAAGCTATACATACCCATGTAGTTTATTCATGGGAGTACCAAGCCTTTTTCTAACGATTTTTTTTCGGAGTTAAGTACTAAATAAATATTATCGCTGCTTACCATTCCTTGAGTGATTTGCCAAGCGAACGCCATTAAATCTCCTGGAGTCAAAACCTCTTCACTTTCCTCCTGTTTGTCTTCTTCAGTATCCAACCCTTTGTTTTCCTCACCAGCTTGCAGCTGATTTTCCGGTTTGGAAGTGTTAAAAGATAGAAGCTGGATTTCACCATTTTCTTCTTTTAGCATGCCCGGGGCATTGACATAGATGCGATCATTCTTAGTTGCCTGGTGAAAGAAGAAAAAAGATACTGAGCATTTTTCAGTCAAAAATTATTAAGTCTGTAAGCATTTTTAAAAGGCAAAACGGGTACATGTGCATACAGTTTTTTTAGGCTTTTTTTATGAAAACGTGTAGCCTGTAATATAACTTTTTTTAATACAAAAATTAAAACGTTTTCCACATGTGTACCTTCACAGATATTCCTGTGGAGTTAGCGTTTGTAAAATACGTTTCACAGTACGTCGAGCGATACGGTCCGCGGGAATCATCTCCAAGATTTTCCTTGACCTAAAAAAACAACGACAAACAAATCTTTGTTAAGTTACAGATTATAAATTATAACTCGATTCTTATTCTAGGGGGCTAAATTTAAAGCTAGTAGTCGTCATTAAATTAATATTCTCAGTCTCGATTATTGAAGTATTCATTGAGAAGGAAAAGAAGAAGAAGAAGAAGAAGAAGAAGAAGGATTCAAAGTGACACTACAATGATTATGATAAAACAGAAACAATTAGTGAAGTTGAGAAGTTAATAAAGCAGTTATATCACTTGCGTTTCATTTTCTGAGGTAATCATAACAAGCCAACCAATCATAACGTCCCAATGCGACTACATGCATTGTGGGTTATTTATTACCTCAGATCCAACGCGCGTTTGTGGAATAATCGTTAATGTATTAGCAGTTCCATGAATGCACTGGTAATAGCGATTTACCTTCCCCCTGTATTTTCTGAGATAATGGAGAAGATCGCCGTATGGAACATATTCAACTAACAAGAACATGGGCTCCTCTATAGTGCAGCAACCCAGCATATTAACAATATTCTTGTGTGTTCCCATGGCCTTCATCAGCTGAATTTCTTCCAGAAAGTCTCGCCTTTGGTCGCTATCGGACATATCTAATGTGAAAAAAAAATAAAGGTCAGTTTATACATAGCAAATAATTATAGTTTGCTTTCAGGTTTTGCAGCCTCCAGTCCGACCGATCAAGGTTTGTATTTAGGTTTTGGTAAATGATTCGTATTTTAACATTTTGGTCTCGTTGTTGCTGTGTTTTTTATTTGCGGCACGTTAACGTGTTTAAATTACAAGTGGGGAGCTAGTGCAGAGTTGTGGGGGATTAACGGGTGGTAATTTTTTTTTTAAATTTTGAAAAAGAATTTTTTTTTCCACTCAACCCCCTTCCGATAGGCAAGTGTGGATCCATCAATCCTGACGAACAATTTACGGAAGTAAATGTACCGCGAATTGAATTAAATTACTATGAATAATATGGTGAAATAACATTAACACAAAGTGGAAATACTAACATAAATACACAACATACCTCCTCCCCTGACGCAAAACTTCTCACGCAAAAAAAAAAGGATGATTAAAACATCTTGTACTTACCATGAAGCATTTTCACCGCAACCACAAAAGTTTCACTTCCATTGATGGATCGTACGGATTTCTTCGATGGTTTTAAAAAGGCTCTTTGTGAAGGCGTTGTTAGTTCCTTTAGCGTTCCCTTGTACACCTTTCCAAAGGCCCCCTCTCCCACCTCTTCCTCAAGGGAAACTTGGTTTCCATCAATTTCCCAGTGATCAATCATTAGCGCATTTGGACTGAAGAGAAAGAAAATGGTTAGCTGTGAAATAACACTATTGAAAAGCGTAACAGAAAGGACCATGATCACATTCAAAAGCCACTTTTGTGAGCACGTGCTACTTTAAGGCTATTTTTAATAACACTTTGAATTGAAAAGCGAAAAGTCACATTCACATTAAAGAAAAACCAGAACTAATGGTTAAATGTCGTCACTATCAGGTCCCTGATAATGGCTCCTGACACTATACTAGTGCAACGAAATCATTAACAAGTTTCTTTGCCCACGGATGACCAGGATGGAAATGAACTCCAACTTGAAAGAGTTGAGGCAACTCAACTACAGTTGTTTCGTGCAAAATCATTCGTGTAATCATGACTTGCTATCCTTTCAAAAACGCATTCTTGATATCTTCTTTTAGGTGTTCTAGGACCATTTCACGTGTGAGCAAAAGTAATTTTTCATTGGTTATTTATCACTTCATATCCAACGTGCTTTCGTGGAATACCTTATCAAACACCTTGGTAAATACAAGCGTTAGCTTAATATACTCAGGTAAGGTAGTCAATTGCCAGATTTCGTAGCAGTTAAAAGAAAATGGCTTAGTGCCTTCACACTATTCATTCTTAATTTAAATAGAGAAAGTGTTGCTTTACCCATAAACAAGGCCTCGTTTCTCCATGTTCTCCTGCCGTTGTCTGCGACACCAAATTATTAGGCAGATAACAATCAGAAGCAACAGCAGCAACCCAATGACAAGTCCAGAAATCTCACCGGGGGTCAGTGACCTTGAGGCTTGGTGCCGCACTAATAAAAAAAAGACACGGATCATTATGCGTTTCTGGGAAACACTTCATCTACCCCTTCCCTAACCCAACATTTTGCTATAAGTGATAATAAGTTAATAAGTTAGTGTTAATGTTGGGTTAAGGGAGGGGTAGGTGGGAAGTTCCCAAAAACGCATAATGATCTAAAGACACAAACATCCATTAGTGAAAACTAAAGGTGGCTGAGTGTCGTTGCCGCTGAAGTCTGTTTGATTGCATCTAAAATCTGGGCCTCAAATTTCACCAGTATTATGTGGTTATGTTCTTGGGTAGGACAAGCTGACATGGTGAATGGGCCATGGATATGTATTTACAAGGCTTGAAGCGTTTCTATTTTCTGCGCTTCCAAGAGATTATTAATGAACCGTACCTGGTGGTCTCTGCTTCAGGATCGAAAGCTTTTCTTCAATTCCCATCACAGAGCTAACTGAAAACACAGGGGTCACCTGAAAGCAAGAAATTGCAAAAATTAATGTTTTTTTAAAACAGCCAACATAAAAACAGCAAAAACAGAAACAAGATATTGGAAGGCCGATGTAATTATAATCCTCACAAGGAAGGGACTCACAAAATTACAACCTGCCTTTTAATGGCAAATTCAAATACGGTTGTTTTCGGGGACAAATCCTATGACTTGCCATTTATTAATCAAAAAGGCTGCCTGTGATTGAATTTCTTTTATTTCAAACTTTGCTGACCTGTACTATATCACAAATGTTTACTTGATTGCATGGATCTACAGTATGCCCAAAAATATTTTTAAAACGCAATGAAAATTATGGAAAGTGCAATATGTCAAAAAATGCAAAGTAACCTGGAGAAAAGAACCGTAGGGAGCAATTCTTTGTTACTTTATAGAAAGTAGAAGAAAGTTCAGAGTTAACTAAAGAGAGAAATGTTTGGATTTACAATACGACCTTCTGTATCTCTATCGGCAGGATTCTGCTTGCAAAAAAAAAAAAAAAATTCCTGTACCTGAAATTCAATTTCCTCATCCAGGTGAATTCCATCGATTGTAACATTTGTGATATTCTAAGAAGAAAATGAACAAATTTGACACTTAATGAAAAACAAACCTAATGATTTCGGCGATGGAGAATTGCAGCTTGGAAATGTTCTGTCTGGCAGCTGCGCCAGCTGAAATATGTGTGAAAGTGTAAGGACCTGTGATAAAACCAATCATGTGCACACTGTTCAGCCTGGGTTGATTGAGTTATTGATTCGAAGAGCTGATTGTGCAAGCATAAGACTGTGAAAATTTAACTGAAAAGTATAGTACGTTCACACTATTTCCTTTTAAATCCGCAAAATGAGCCAAATAAGCCACAAATCGCAAAGGTGACGTCATGACTTCCGAAAAGCCGCCATCTTGGATCCGTCTCGATTTTTCAAAAATGTCGAAAAACCTTCAAAATTAAGTCATAAGTAATCAGATATAAAATTTTGTAAAAATACGGTTGCATGCAGCCATTCCTGAATTCCCTAAATTATAAATGCTTTCCAACGTAACAGCGTGTAGTTGGAAAGCGTTTTCATTACGGTTCGTAGCATTTTCATCACATTTGTGATAGCCTTTTGTTCTTAATTATTTTGACACTTAAGATTACGTAACTACGTTTGACGGTATGCTAATAAATATTTGTATAAATATCGAGGTATTAGCATTTTTTGGCTATCTCGCCTTTTGGACAGTCGCCGGGTGGAACCAAACTTAAAATTATGAATTTAGTCTAAAGCTCTAACCCTCGGAGCTCTATACGCTGCATTCGATCGAGGAGTACGTTCCCGGGCTTTTTTGTCCCAATGGGGTTTTTATTCCGGGTTTTCGTACCGGGCGGCGTATCAAAGCACTGTATTTTCCTATTATAGGTTTTTCCTAGCTTTAATGTTTTTCGTTATGCTTTTTATTCATGTAACTGCACTTGCACTGTCTTTAATTTCATTTTCTATAGTACTGTACGTGTATCCGTGTTGATCTTAAGTATTAAATATATTTCGTTATATTTATTATTTGTTTAAGATCCTTGTTATTGTTCGGTTTTTTTTCTTCGTTTTACCTTGTGCATCAGCTGCGGTGTTATTCCGCTTATGTTATCACACAATTTATTGTAAATACTTGCACTCTTCATAATTTTGTTTAATAAAGCGCTGGTTCATGCTGTCCATCATGCGCCCAGCACGAGTCACACTCCATGATTGTCGTCGTGTTATTACTTGCGCTTTTTGCGCGGTGTGCGAAGGGTAGTAATGAAAGACGTGATACCAAATTGGTGCAGATAAATTTAAGCTAAGGTATAAAAGTAAAGTATGATGGCATTAACAAGGATTTTCAAACATGTTACGAATGCTTGAAATGAAGGCGAGTGGTTTATACCCTTCAATTGGATAAATAACGTCAACGAGAACGTGCTTAATTACACTCACCGTTGTAAACACGGTGTCAAAGTCAATAGCTCTTCCTTTCGCTTCGCTTTTCTTTGTGGTCTTGTATATGTAGTGGGTGACCACGCTATGTGTAAACAGCGGCTTCTGCCATTTCACTGTGGTGCGGAAAGAGTCGTTGTAACTGGGTACTATTTCATCGTGTCTCAATCCGCCCACTTTTAGTAGCTCTCCTCTTGGAGCTGTTTAAAAAGACGAGTTAAATGACACGTTAGTTTCCAGTGAATTAAAATGTCGTTCCGTCAGTAGTTAGTATGTCAAGCTTTTACAAAAGATATACATTTTTTTTAAATTCTGCAGCGATTTTTTAAAATTTATTTCATTAAACAACTACACAACAAGAACACAGTTGTGGTCTAGCAGCCTGCACAGATGACATGTGGTGTGAAGCTAGCTAAAGTGTGTTGGTTTAGTTTATCTTAGGAGTGGAATGATTTGCGACAATGTTATTTGTGATCGAAAGACAACTCCATCCCTATTGGAAGTGTTTCCTGTTTGTCGTAGGACTGTCGAATTGTAGACAGCCGAGTTTTGCAATTTTCTGTGAGAGTTGGTAAGGACTTCTTCGGAGATTGAATCTTGAAAGGGCGACTTTTGGACAAACACTTCAATTTCTCGAAATCTTGATCAACGCTTAAGAGCATTTGCATGAGAAGTTGATTTTGCAAACAGATAGACTTACCCGGAGCGCTAGCTTCTGCATATTCTTTCTCTCCTTTAATGTATTTATCGTCGTAGAAGGGTGTTACCTAAGATGATATAAATCACAGAAGTCAACCCTTACAGACACCTCGTTAATAGCACCAACGCCAGCCTCCAATGCAGGCATTCTTTGGGCTTGTCACCCACCCCTCCTTGAGTGACGTACGTGAGGAGCAGTAAACATGTCTGGGTTGGAGGCTACCCTGGGACTACACAACACTTTTTCTATACTAACGCCTAGTTATATTTTTGCCGGGGCAAACGTATTTCTTGTTATTTTTTTGGCGATATAAGCCTGAAAACATTCTTACCACGTTACAACACCTAAATGGAAAAAAAAAGTACAAAGGAAAACTACACGTACAAGTATTCTGGTATTCGGGGCTCCTGAATAGCTTTGTACATTTCCTAAAACCAAACCGTTACCTTGAACGTTGTCACTTAAACTTGTAACTAACCTTTAACATGGTTTTACTTTTAGCATGTTCTTAACATTGTTCTTAGTCCTCACAAAAAGTTTATTTATAGAAGAAAAACAAGCAAACAAAAAAAGAGTGATGTGGATGAAAGTCTCGGCGAATGCCTGATAACGAAATATTACTGACAAAATTTCCTTAAGCGATAGATGCCAGCTTACCTCAATGCTTATATGTTCTTGTGGCAAGATTCCTGATATCTGAAATGATGTCTCGTTCTGTGAATAGGAAAGTCGTGTTATATTTACTATTCAAACAATAGAGTTCTACTGTCGAAGGCACTATCGTGTGATAGGTTGTCCGAGGAAATTTGATGTTCACAACAAATATTAGCCCCAGAACGTAGTTCGAAGGTTTATATGCAGTTTGAACATCAAATTTCCGAGGGAACTTATCGCACATAGGGCCTGAGACAGAAGGACTCTATTGTGTTGTTTTTATTGTGCAACGCTCTCCCGCTGAGGAGAGGCACTATCGCGTCATGGGATCTATTTCTACCAATGCGAGTACGCCAAAAGTTAGCGTTGTACTATAATGGCATTTATGCAACGTCAGTAGAAAAATAACTTATGAATTTCTTTTGTTGTTTTAATTTCAAATTGCGCTTTTGAGTATGATATGTCAATTTCTTTCCTTAAAATGTTTGGGAAACGTAGACTTTTTTTTTCTATTTTCTTCCTTTTTGTCTTGGGACGTGAAGAGATTCCGGGATATGAAGCCGCATAAAATTTGGGATATTATTACCCAGACAGCACCTGGATATGAGTAAGCGCGCGCTCTGTTTGGCTCCTACCAATAAGCTGTCAGCTTATACTGCACTCAGTGTAGTCGTACATAAGTTCATTTATTCTGCCCAGTGCAATTTGGTGCCCCCATTCCCCCCTCTACTCCATAGTGGGCCTAAACTATGATATCTGGCAGTACATGAAAAAATATTTGTTTACTTCCTTCATTCTAGTTTCCCGGGGTTACATACGAGGGAAAACATTTTTGTTGGAAATGTACGATATTAAAGGAATATAATTAAGGAAATCGCAGACTGTAAATGTCACATACATTTACTCGCAACACAACTAAATTACGGTTACTGATAACAACAATAAAAATAGACGAAATGATTCTTTAAACACTCACTAGGCCAGGTATTTTGCATTCAGACCCTTTCTTGAATGCACCAAGGCAACGAAATTGATCACGTTCGTAGCCATATATTTCAAAAGACAGATTATAAGAAATAACGTCCCTCAGTTGAAAAGATGGAGGGTCCCACGTAAACTCGACAGCAAATGTGTTGTTTTCTTTATCTTCAACAAAACGTCCTGCCTGAAGATTCTTTACTTTGACCTCTTCCATGCGTGGTACTTGAAAGAAAAAAAAAGAAAAACGATAGTTGATGGAATAGTGACGGGTCTCAGAATAAGGAAAACACATAGTAAGACCTCAGCAAGGAGAAACAGGGATCATTACATTACATTACATTACATTACATTACATTACATTATATTATATTATATTATATTATATTATATTATATTATATTATATTATATTATATTATACTGTGTTATATATTAATTATATTACAACGAAATTATCTCATTATGAAATAACATTATATCATTAACATTATATCATAATGAAATAACATTATGCATCTTAGATCATAAGTATGTATCCGAGCTTCAACAAAAATGCATTCATTAGCGAATGAATATCAAAACTTGAAAGACATTTTCTGGAGTAACGTCACGTGATATGAATTTGGGAACAAATGAGGACGCTGAACGCCCTTTGAGATCCTTCTTCAAGCCTAAAAATTTAAAGAACAAATTCAGCAGGTTTCACTGACCAGGTGCTTTAGTGTTTTCCTGAACTTCTGTCCCGACGATCCTTCTGTTTACAAAGTGAGGAGTTATCTGAAAGAGACCGCCATTCACGTACTGTTAGTGACGTTATTCACACAGTCACAATCTAGGTCTATGGAATCTGTGCTATATGAATCCTCTACTGTCGCTATATGAATCCTCTACTGTAGTTATTTTTTGAAGGTGCTGTCAAGTTTAGATATATGCCCTATGTATCAGCGACTGTACTTTTTCATAGCACTCACGTTATTTCGGGGCACAAGTCACCCCCTTTTCATATCCACGTCCTTTTCTAGTGGAGCAGGGGATCGAGGGAGGTGTCCGAACGTCCAATGTTCTGTACCCTTTAATCCCTTTAATTTCTTGTTATGTCCCCCACCTTCTGCCCTCTCTTTTCCCGAATCCTGTAGACTCCTCCTTTTCTTCTTCTCCCGTGCCCATGTCTCCCCACCAAAACTTTCCAGCTCAGTAGGTGAGCATCCCTAACTGTGGGCCAAATCTTACAGCATTTTGTATGAAAGTGGTTTCGTTTACTGAGGGCGGCTTTTAAAGAGGTAAACTGCTATCTTAGATAATAGCATTCCTAGGTGAGGGTAAAAAGAGGGGGGGGGGAGGGTGGGGGAGAAGAAGGCTTAAAACCGACTTTGTGAGTTACCTAGATACAAAGAGTTGAGGGAGGGGTAGTTTGGTTTCTTGGATGGACTAGCACTCCTTTTCATGGGTCAGAAAGTGTGTGTGATTGGGGAGGGGGAGGGGGACTGGCTGTGAGAGTAAGTTGATAAAGACACTTTGCCTTTATAACCTTCAAATGCTTACTTTAACTTCCACAGATTCCCCGTGTGCTATCCCATGTATCATGAGGTACGTCTTGTTCTGTAAGAAATAAAGATAACGTTGTCAAAGAGGGTCATCATAATAATAAAAACAAAATAAATAAAAACATGATGCAAGCTGCTGGCTTAACAACAATTACTTTATCGTGCGTAGACGTTTGCTGTATATCCATCTGTTGAAAACTTCAGATGACAGTTTTCCAAGGTATAAAAATAGGAAAACGCATTTTGATTTCCATTTTTTAGCAAACTAAATATTCAAAGGACAGATTTGATTTGTGAGTACTTTTCCTTTTTCTTTGTTTGTTTGTTTGTTTTTGTGTTTGCTTATTCCTTGTCATTCTCTTATTGATTCGTAGTCAATTTGGATGTGTGATCCGTTGGTCCCATCCTTACTTGGGGGATCTGGGGGAGAACCTAGTATAGCCTCGTTTTCACGCAAGTAAAATGTAGTGTATATGTTCCTTCATTTTGCAGTTATTTGGTTCTTGTTCATAACCGAAAATGTCTGCGTCAACTGAGCGCAAAAGTCATAATTCAATAACTCGACTGACACATTGAATTACGGTAGTGTGAACAGTCTTAACAGCTATGAGGTAGCTTAAAGTAAGAAATGTTACGGTTAAACCACAGACTTACCGTTTGGGCAATAACCACATGGTCAATTCCATTATCCACACGATATTTGAGAGAATAAGTTGCAACTTTACTATAGTTAAAGGATGGTTTTTCCCAGGAGACATTCAAGTCAAATTTTCTTGTGTGAAGTGAGAACGTGAACAGCAAATTGCGCACGATTACTTCATCAGCGATAGGAGCTACCAAAAACAAACAGATAAACAAACAAACATAAAAATATTATTAAAATCTAAATGAAAAATCCATGTTACAAATTCTTCATACTGATAAAACCATACACAGAAGAAAATAAACAGCAACATATAGTCAGAAATGCCGAGGAAAATATGAATATCAAAACTTGAAAGACATTTTCTGGAGTAACGTCACGTGATATGAATTTGGGAACAAATGAGGACGCTGAACGCCCTTTGAGATTCTTCTTCAAGCCTAAAAATTTAAAGAACAAATTCAGCAAGTTTCACTGACCAGGTGCTTTAGTGTTTTCCTCAACTTCTGTCCCGACGATCCTTCTGTTTACAAAGTGAGGAGTTATCTGGAAGACCGCCATTCACGTACTGTTAGTGACGTTATTCACACAGTCACAATCTAGGTCTATGGAATCTGTGCTATATGAATCCTCTACTGTCGCTATATGAATCCTCTACTGTAGTTATTTTTTGAAGGTGCTGTCAAGTTTAGATATATGCCCTATGTATCAGCGACTGTACTTTTTCATAGCACTCACGTTATTTCGGGGCACAAGTCACCCCGTTTTCGTATCCACGTCCTTTTCTAGTGGAGCAGGGGATCGAGGGAGGTGTCCGAACGTCCAACGTTCTGTACCCTTTAATCCCTTTAATTTCTTGTTATCTCCCCCACCTTCTGCCCTCTCTTTTCAGGAATCCTGTAGACTCCTCCTTTTCTTCTTTTCCCGTGCCCATGTCTCCCCACCAAAACTTTCCAGCTCAGTAGGTGAGCATCCCTAACTGTGGGCCAAATCTTACAGCGTTTTGTGTGAAAGTGGTTTCGTTTACTAAGGGCGGCTTTTAAAGAGGTAAATTGCTATCTTAGATAATAGCATTCCTAGGTGAGGGTAAAAAGAGGGGGGGGAGGGTGGGGGAGAAGAAGGCTTAAAACCGACTTTGTGAGATACCTAGATACAAAGAGTTGAGGGAGGGGTAGTTTGGTTTCTTGGATGGACTAGCACTCCTTTTCATGAGTCAGAAAGTGTGTGTGATTGGGGAGGGGGAGGGGGGCTGGCTGTGAGAGTAAGTTGATAAAGACACTTTGCCTTTATAACCTTCAAATGCTTACTTTAACTTCCACAGATTCCCCGTGTGCTATCCCATGTATCATGAGGTACGTCTTGTTCTGTAAGAAATAAAGATAACGTTGTCAAAGAGGGTCATCATAATAATAAAAACAAAATAAATAAAAACATGATGCAAGCTGCTGGCTTAACAACAATTACTTTATCGTGCGTAGACGTTTGCTGTATATCCATCTGTTGAAAACTTCAGATGACAGTTTTCCAAGGTATAAAAATAGGAAAACGCATTTTGATTTCCATTTTTTAGCAAACTAAATATTCAAAGGACAGATTTGATTTGTGAGTACTTTTCCTTTTTCTTTGTTTGTTTGTTTGTTTTTGTGTTTGCTTATTCCTTGTCATTCTCTTATTGATTCGTAGTCAATTTGGATGTGTGATCCGTAGGTCCCATCCTTACTTGGGGGATCTGGGGGAGAACCTAGTATAGCCTCGTTTTCACGCAAGTAAAATGTAGCGTATATGTTCCTTCATTTTGTAGTTATTTGGTTCTTGTTCAACACCGAAAATGTCTGCGTCAACTGAGCGCAAAAGTCATAATTCAATAACTCGACTGACACAGATTGAATTACGGTAGTGTGAACAGTCTTAACAGCTATGAGGTAGTTTAAAGTAAGAAATGTTACGGTTAAACCACAGACTTACCGTTTGGGCAATAACCTCATGGTCAATTCCATTATCCACACGATATTTGAGAGAATAAGTTGCAACTTTACTATAGTTAAAGGATGGTTTTTCCCAGGAGACATTCAAGTCAAATTTTCTTGTGTGAAGTGAGAACGTGAACAGCAAATTACGCACGATTACTTCATCAGCGATAGGAGCTGCCAAAAGCAAACAGATAAACAAACAAACATAAAAATATTATTAAAATCTAAATGAAAAATCCATGCTACAAATTCTTCATACTGATGAAACCATACACAGAAGAAAATAAACAGCAACATATAGTCAGAAATGCCGAGGAAAATATGAATGTCAAAACTTGAAAGACATTTTCTGGAGTAACGTCACGTGATATGAATTTGGGAACAAATGAGGACGCTGAACGCCCTTTGAGATCCTTCTTCAAGCCTAAAAATTTAAAGAACAAATTCAGCAGGTTTCACTGACCAGGTGCTTTAGTGTTTTCCTGAACTTCTGTCCCGACGATCCTTCTGTTTACAAAGTGAGGAGTTATCTGGAAGACCGCCATTCACGTACTGTTAGTGACGTTATTCACACAGTCACAATCTAGGTCTATGGAATCTGTGCTATATGAATCCTCTACTGTCGCTATATGAATCCTCTACTGTAGTTATTTTTTGAAGGTGCTGTCAAGTTTAGATATATGCCCTATGTATCAGCGACTGTACTTTTTCATAGCACTCACGTTATTTCGGGGCACAAGTCACCCCCTTTTCATATCCACGTCCTTTTCTAGTGGAGCAGGGGATCGAGGGAGGTGTCCGAACGTCCAATGTTCTGTACCCTTTAATCCCTTTGATTTCTTGTTATGTCCCCCACCTTCTGCCCTCTCTTTTCCCGAATCCTGTAGACTCCTCCTTTTCTTCTTCTCCCGTGCCCATGTCTCCCCACCAAAACTTTCCAGCTCAGTAGGTGAGCATCCCTAACTGTGGGCCAAATCTTACAGAATTTTGTGTGAAAGTGGTTTCGTTTACTGAGGGCGGCTTTTAAAGAGGTAAATTGTTATCTTAGATAATAGCATTCCTAGGTGAGGGTAAAAAGCGGGGGGGGGGGGAGGGTGGGGGAGAAGAAGGCTTAAAACCGACTTTGTGAGTTACCTAGATACAAAGAGTTGAGGGAGGGGTAGTTTGGTTTCTTGGATGGACTAGCACTCCTTTTCATGGGTCAGAAAGTGTGTGTGATCGGGGAGGGGGAGGGGGACTGGCTGTGAGAGTAAGTTGATAAAGACACTTTGCCTTTATAACCTTCAAATGCTTACTTTAACTTCCACAGATTCCCCGTGTGCTATCCCATGCATCATGAGGTACGTCTTGTTCTGTAAGGGATTATAAATGCACGAGAGGACACAAGCGCAGCGTGTATAAATATTCATTGCACGTGAATAATCGAGAAATAGACCAGGAAAAACAAAATAAAACTGTTGCTCGTTGAAAGTTAATAACGACTGAAACCTGACCGAGATTCAGCCTTCTTATCTAATAACAGAAATGTTTATTCAGCCTAAAACTTGCTGGAACATCAAAAAGAATTATTATTCTAACGTCAATCAATTTAAGAGAAAAATCTGTAAGAGCAGTTTAGAGATATTTCTATTTATGCAAATTACGGACTTTGTGGCTGATTTGTGCTGCATTTTAGCAGTTTTTCAATATAAATATCTTAAAATCGCAGCCACCTAGGAAGCTCAATGTACATTAAGAATGTTTTGACATCATAAAAGGTCCTTCAACTGAAAAGAAAAAGTGTAAAGTTTTATCTTTCTTGAAATATTGGAGAAAATTGCAGGAATGACCAAAATCAGCCCGTAAAAAATGAATCATGATTTACGTGAAAACGCTCTTACAGATTTTTCCCTAATTTCGCATACAAGTTGTGTAGGTTGAGTAGTTCAAATAATTCAAGTTTCGTCATAAAGTGTCTGACTAGTTTTCGAGATATTCGACATTATTTAAAATGAGGGGTTGCCCATTACCGTTGCTATGGTGACAGCTGTTGCTAAGGAAACCAGTGAGAAAATAAACTTTGATCATTTGTTGAAAAGGTGGTGTAGTATCAAGGAAATCGAAGTTTATATTCTATGCGAAATTTTGACTTCAAAAGATACACTCCAAGGCCAAAAAAACTGTTGCGAGCCTCCTTAAGGTGTTTCGATACAGTTTTTTTTGGGACCATACCGACTTTTTAAAATTGGCGCTCAGACTGTCTTCTCCTTGTCGGATCGTCGTGAAATTTGCACCAGTTATTGCTTTTGGATTGAAGTTTAGTATGGTTTACGTTTTGTGAAAATCGATATTACCATGACAACGACAAACAAAATCCTAGAAAACAGTAAAACGTAAATTTTGCGCGATCTGGATTTCACTTTGACAAACCAATACCAATTTTGTAAACTCTGGTATATGGCAAAACAAATATGTAAGAATAAAAAAATTCTGTATGTTTGATACTTTGATGGGATGGCTGCAATATCTTGCTAAAATGTGTCTTTGTCTTACCTACTTGACGCCATTTAAGTTTCATTGACGGTGGTTTTGGCGATTTCCAGAACGAGTTGTTTTTCTTAGGACGTTCGCGTGATCATTTTTCTGGTAATTTCTTAATTTGAACGCTTTTGCAAAAATCAAAGAAACGGCTCGATAGATTTCTCTATAACTTTAAACATGGCTGCTTGATGATGCAAACAATTTTATCATTGAGTCCTATTAACATTGATTTACTGGAACACGTTTAAATTTAACGTTGAAGAGGACGTATGAAGCGACGGAAAAGCTTGCGTTACAAATTCACGGTTGACAATTTATGCTAATAAATTCAAGCTAAGGTGTAGACATTCCTTCGCGATTTTTACATTTCACTGTATTCTACAGTGCAATTAATTTGTTTGTTCTCTAGGTTTACAATTTTGCATTTACTACACAATATTTACAAAATTTATTACGGTTCTTCGTACATCTTAATACTAAAATGCTAAAACACTATAACATTTCTGATTGACTGAAAATGAGAAAGGACATAATATAACACAACTAGTAGTTTTTTTCGTATAAAAAAGGAAAGGAAAACAATCACTGCGCAATATTTAGCGTTTCCTTCAAAAAACGCCACTATTTTCCCCATTTTCCCTATTTCCCCCCTTTCCGTCGTCAGTACCTTTTCTTTAGCTGGCATGGCGAGAAGGGCCATTAGTCCCTTTGATTCGTTGGTGGAGAAAACGCTTTTCAATTGCTGAAGTCCAATTCCAGCTTTGGCCATTTTTGCCTTCATAGTCCTTGAAAGCGGAAGATCGTGCATGGATATCATTCTGCTACGGATGGTTATCCTTAGCTTAGCTGTGCTCTCCACCTCGCCTACTGTGTGCATAAGAGCTGCAAACTCCGAGACACTCACGTCATGAACAACAGCAAAGAAAACCTCTGACAGAGCCTGACAATCTCCAAGTGCATCATAAACAGTTATATATGCATGGTAAGCTCAAGCTCTTAGTCTTTCCTCTCATTTCTTTGAAAACTTGGAGGCTTGAAAAAAGTTTCAGACTATCCAAAAACAACAGATCTAGAGCTTTAACTCTGTCAAGAAGCGAGAATTTTGTCAATGAATTTACGAGAACTGGAAAGTCAAATGCATCTCCGTTATGTGCGATAAGCACAATTTTGGAGCCCCTACAGTTCTTTGACATATTTTCTAGGAAGCTCACAAAGTTAGTAAGCGCGTCTTCACCGGATCAGAGGCCACAACTTTGTTGTCTTTCAGGAGAACTTTTTTCCCAGAAGAGTAAAAAGTTGAAAGTTTATTGACTTTAGATGCATGAAGCGATACATCACCGTCAGGGACCGCGTACGCATTGAAATAATCTTCATTGTCCTGAACTGACACACAAGCAATTTGTATGATTTCACTGTCACGTTTCAAGCCCGTTGTCTCTAAATCAAAGCAAAAGGATTTCAAGGCGTTGTTTAATTCAGGGGTTTTCTCTTTCGGTGATGGTCCCTGAAGGTCGATAACACTAGATATCTTTTCCAACTCTTCTTCAGACACACTCTTTAATAGTCCATCGATGATTGCTTTCGTTACAGCTTTCCCCTCTTCCGTTACTCCAATCCCACTTTTATACGTAGTTCCTTCCTTTCCCTCCATTCGTTCCTTCTTTCTTGCTTTGGCTTTTTTCAGTTCTTTCCTTCTCCTCTTTACACTTCTCTTTTTTTCCCTTTCTTGTTCTTTCTTTCGTTTTCTTGTTTCTGTTTCCACATACACAGTGGTGAGTTTTGACTCCTCTAAGCCAAAGTGTTTTGCCGTCTGGATCAAATATTCGTGTCCCTCGTTGAAGTGGCACACCCCGGATGCCACATGGAAATTCAGGCTCTCTGAGCTCCCATAGTATCGTATTTTGGGAGCTTTTGTCGCCACGACCCCATTTACGCACTCATTGGCCTGACTTGATCCACAGTTAGCTAGTTTTTCACAGCATTCATCCGTTTGAAAAGGCTTTATAGCATTTTCGATTGCTGCCCGAAGGTTGTCGTCGGATAGCTGTTTTCCTCCAGGCAAATCCTTGTACTGGTAATTTGAGGGATCCTTAAGGGCTCCGCACCAGGTTTCATCGCATTCGCCATGTTCTCCAAAAGCATGGCAAACCAATGACTTCATACCTTGCTTTAGCTTCTCTGGCTTCCCCTGATTTTGCAAAACACAGTACGAGAAGAGCTTTAGAATGTAGTTGATCACCACAAAAGTGAGCCCCTTGACTGTGTTTTGAGCACTATACAAGCGACTTCCTAGCGTTCTTGTAGCGTGGTTTTTATCCGTTTTCTTTGCGGCATCGTAGTTGACGCGGTATTTAATGTGGCTTTCAGTAGTCGCATCTTCGTCACCAGTATAGGACGAATACTTTATGCCATGATTTGGCGCATCATTGAAGCACACAACAGCAATTTCGGGCTCCATAGATTTTGAAGAACCAGAAGGATTTCTTCTGCAATCATGAGACGATGTTGTGGAGTCGCTGACGGCACAATCGTATTTGCAACAGCGAGTTGATTTCACCCTAAAGTCCAGGACTTTTCCAGTGGACTCTCCAATAATGGTTCCAAGACCTGTGATCGAATCTCGCGCTTTCCCCCGCTTTTGCCACGCCCCATCATATGAAACGGATATTAGTGCATCTCCATCGTGGTCAACTGTATCACACTCAGCTCTTTCCTTTTCCTTGAAGCGTGTACAGCTTTCTTTGCCGACCGATTCCACAGCCAATCCAACCTCTCGTTCGCGTTTTTTGTAGGCTCGGCTTGAGAGCGATCCAATTCCAAGGATAGATAAGTCTGCGTTGAGATGGCTATGCCCCTGACCAGTATGGAGCATTGAGAGTGCTGCTCTCGTGTTCAAGGTTACAGCCTCCGGTCCACGTTTTCCAGCTCTGTGAGAGTCATACGTTTTAATTGAACTTTCTTCTTTACAATTTCTGCATTTCAGGTACAAAACGACACCAAGACCAATGCGCATCGGTGCCTTCGAAATATCACCAAGTGAAAAAGGATCCTCACCGCATAGATTACACCGACGTAGCCCCTCACGAAGTAATTGTAAATTCACGATGTAATTTTCGTCTAGTCCTGATATATTTTGAACGCTGGCTGAGCGGAGCATAGGACTGCTGTCATCAATAATAGTGTTAGAACAGTTTGTGGCTGCTTTTTTCCAGCGCTTTTGCCTAAGTGCTTTCAAACGGTTTCTCCTGTATTCGAGCATTTGCACATTTTTTTGCGTCCTCCACACGACAGTGGCCTCCTTGCATTACCACTCTCTGTGTTACCTTCGCCAATCGTACTAGGACACTTCTTCTTCGGTTTAAATTTAGCCATTATTTCCCTTTTCCGTTTCAAAGACTTTTTAACAGCAGGCATTTTAAAAGTACAGAAACAAACCGGAAATTTGCATCAAGGCAAGTACGATATTAAAAGATGTAAAAAGCCCGAAGGAATGTCTTACACCTTAGCTTGAATTTATTAGCATAAATTGTCAACCATGAATTTGTAACGCAAGCTTTTTCGTCGCTTCATACGTCCTCTTCAACGTTAAATTTAAACGTGTTCCAGTGAATCAATGTTAATAGGACTCAATGATAAAATTGTTTGCATCATCAAGCAGCCATGTTTAAAGTTATAGAGAAATCTATCGAGCCGTTTCTTTGATTTTTGCAAAAGCGTTCAAATTAAGAAATTACCAGAAAATTATCACGCGAACGTCCTAAGAAAAACAACTCGTTCTGGAAATCGCCAAAACCACCGTCATTAAAACTTAAATGGCGTCAAGTAGGTAAGACAAAGACACATTTTAGCAAGATTTCGCAGCCATCCCATCAAAGTATCGATTATTTTTCAGTGCATATTCCGGTACGACACAAAAAGTAAGCTTTAAAATGTTTTTGCGATTTACTTGAATTTTACAGAATTTTTTTTAACTTACATATTTGTTTTGCCATATACCAGAGTTTACAAAATTGGTATTGGTTTGTCAAAGTGAAATCCAGATCGCGCAAAATTTAAGTTTTACTGTTTTCTACGATTTTTGTTTATCGTTGTCATGGTAATATCGATTTTCACAAAACGTAAACCATACTAAACTTCAATCCAAAAGCAATAACTGGTGCAAATTTCACGTCGATCCGACAAGGAGAAGACAGTCTGAGAGCCAATTCTAAAAAGTCGGTATGGTCCCAAAAAAACTGTAGCGAAACACCTGAAAGTAAGAAATGTTACGGTTAAACCACAGACTTACCGTTTGGGCAATAACCTCATGGTCAATTCCATTATCCACACGATATTTGAGAGAATAAGTTGCAACTTTACTATAGTTAAAGGATGGTTTTTCCCAGGAGACATTCAAGTCAAATTTTCTTATGTGAAGTGAGAACGTGAACAGCAAATTACGCACGATTACTTCATCAGCGATAGGAGCTGCCAAAAACAAACGGATAAACAAACAAACATAAAAATATTATTAAAATCTAAATGAAAAATCCACGCTACAAATTCTTCATACTGATGAAACCATACACAGAAGAAAATAAACAGCAACATATAGTCAGAAATGCCGAGGAAAATAGCAGACAAGAGTAAGGAAACGTTGGCGGACGTCGACGTCATGTACGTTTCATGGTTGAGAGAGAGTGAGGTCTGGACTTAATTCCCGAACACAACAGATTGAAGGTAGTAATAAATCCTGAGCCAGCTTCTACTTTTGCTATTTCCCTTTTAGACAGCCTCTTTCGCGACAAAAAAAAACCTGATTGGAACCATGTCCTGGCCAATTTGGGAAACATTTGGATAGTTCCTTGAAGGGGATTTTAGGAACCCCCTTTTGCTTACCGGGAGCCCTGGCTGTTTTACGATTCTTCACTCCGCTGATCCATTTGTGTGCATACTTTGGTGTCACCTAAGAACATACAAACAAGAAAAGTATACATATGAAGCAAACTGGCGATAGGGATTCTGCATTAATTCATAAGGACAAATCTTTGAACTTTGTAAAATGTCAATTAAACTGACCAGTAACTCTGGGGGATTATTGAAGTACATGTGGTCTCAGTGTAATCTTATTCAGTGACTGAGTGGAATATACAATTTTGTATTATATACACGAGCCCTGGATTATGGCAAATGTTGTTGGCTTACCATTTCAAATATTTCTGTTAAAAGAAACGTTTTTCGTTATTTATTGTGTGGGAATTCTATGAGAACTCTTAGTATATGAGCTGACAGTGAACTAAACGAGAAGCAAATCAGAGGCCTGATGCTTGCTCGTATTTAGGGGCATTCTCTTTAATCTTTCTTCTTTTTAAGGTGACTCGATCGAAATAAATGACGCGCTCTATGCCTCTCTAAAAACCCTAATAACATCGTCAAACTTTCGCATTTTACACAATTTATCGCAATTTTTCGCAATTTATCGAGGAATAATACGTATATCAACACGTACATGTACTCTTCGTTAATTTTGCGTGATTTTGCTTTTATTGAACACTAATTTTTTGATAAAATTACTATTCTAGCAAAACTGAGCGCTACGATTTGGTTTAAACTTCTGGAATCAGCTTATAATAACATCTTATCTTGGCTCTTCAAGTTTCCGCAAAATCGTAGGAGCAGAAATCCCGGCACAATTTGAACGTCAAAATAACAACCCTAGACGGACTTCAAAGTTTGGACCGCCCCAGCGCTTTCCAAATTTGACTGAAAAGCGTAATAACTAGGCTAGGGGGGTGCATTGTCTATATTTGGTCGCTACATGCTTTGGTGGTTTTACGTGTCTATAATGTCTTTGCATTCCTTTGTTTTCAATTAGCATGATCATGAAATTATAGAGCAGATGCGTATAACCACCAAAGCGTGTAGCGACCAAACACCATCAATGCAGCCCCCTAGCCAATGTGTAAATTCTTCAAATTCTCATCAAATTCAAGGAAAATTGCATAGCGCTATTGTGGAATTCAGATAACAACAAAGCCGTATACAGAACAGAGTTTCGATAGTGCATCACTTTCAAAAAATAGATCGCCCAAACCAAGACCGCCCCAGCAAAGTAAAATAGCCCAAAGTATGTGTAAAAGACTCAGTTTCATGTTCCGGTAGTTTTTTTCAATTCGTCCGGTTAGTTTTCATATAATTCAGAAAAACGTGACTTTGGCGATTTCGTTATATTTTGATGCAGAAAGTGAGTTTATAATAGCCGCCCAAACTTTTTCATCGTCGCGGATAGCCAAATGCGGTTTGGAACTAACTATAACGATACATTGAACTTACTTTATCTGGCGTTATTACGCTTTTCAGTCAAATTTGGAAAGCGCTGGGGCGGTCCAAACTTTGAAGTCCGTCTAGGGTTGTTATTTTGACGTTCAAATTGTGCCGGGATTTCTGTTCCTACGATTTTGCGGAAACTTGAAGAGCCAAGATAAGATGTTATTATAAGCTGATTCCAGAAGTTTAAAGCAAATCGTAGCGCTCAGTTTTGCTAGAATAGCAATTTTATCAAAAAAGTAGTGTTCAATAAAAGCAAAATCACGCACAATTAACGAAGAGTACATCTACGTGTTGATATACGCATTATTCCTCAATAAATTGTGTGTAAAATGCGAAAGTTTCAAGGCAATCGAGTGAGAAATGACGATGTTATTAGGGTTTTTAGAGAGGCATAGAGCGCGTCATTTATTTCGATCGAGTCACCTTAAGCCAACCCTACAACGTTTCAAAATGTGGGTCATTTATGATGATAAATCACCTCCACAAAAACCGTGCGAGATCCATGAGGCCACTTTCTCAATTGATTACAGATAATTATGTATGTTAGTTGACCCATATGTACTTTAAGAGCTGTAAAATAAGCTGTAAGTATTAAATACGACGTTTAGAATTCTGGGCTTTCTCTATATTTTGTGACATTAAACCTATTTTTAAGCAACCTAACTGAGATTCTATATAAATGTAAGATTAGTGTAAAACATTTTACTGAAGACGCTTACTTATATACACTATTCACTTACATTGAACGCAACAGGCTGACCGTGTAAGATTCCAAAAATGCCTAGGTACGTTTCATTCTGTAGCAGAAAAGCAAGGCGATATAATTACACAACGATAACGGACACATATATGTCCATGCTGCGTTTTGGATTTTAAGGATGCGACGTGGAAATTTTGAGCTACGTAGTGTTATGATTTCTGTAGTTAAAACAGCTAAGGAACAGAACTGATTTATACAAATGGAAAGATGATAAAGGAACGAACGATAGAACGAAGAATAGAGCGAATGATAGAATGTACGGATGAGAAGATAGATGGAGGGATCGGACGGACGAATGGATGGACGAATGGATAGATAGATAGAAAAGATAGAATAGATAGAAAACTTTATTTATCCACGGTGGTTTTGTCAAAATTACAATAGCATCTTTGGTTTACACAAAAGCCGTGCAATATTTACAAATAGTGTTTTAAAATGCTAAACTAACTAACCTTAAGTTTCATGTATTACAATTTTTTAAAAAAATAGGAAATATATATGTATTTAAAAATCGATACAGAGGTTGAGAGATTTGAGCTTGTTTTTAAAGGATTCGAGCGACCGTTCACATTTCAGATCATTTGGAAGCGAATTCCAAATTTTCGCCCCAGTGAAGGCGAAACTGTTTCTGTAATAGTCGGTTCTGGCTCTCGGTAAAGCGATGTCTTCTCTTGATGTTCGAAGGTTATAACATGTCGTGCCAATGTTCTTTGAGAACACATCCTTTAAGTAAACTGGTGTCATGCCGTTAATAATTTTAAACATCATCAGAGCTTTCTGTTTATTTCTTTTCTCCTTAAGGTTTGACCATCCGAGTTTTTCTAACATGTCTTTAGTAGGTGCCATGTAATGTGAGCCTGTGATAATTCGTGCTGCGCGATTTTGTAACTTTTGGAGTTTTTCGGCCAGGCCCTCACTAATGCCATTCCAACCAATACTACAATAGTCGAAATATGGCTCAACGATTGACTGGTAAATGTTAATTAAACTGCGCGATGGAATAAAAGGCTTGATCTGTTTTATAACACCTATGCCCGATGACACCTTCTTACAGACACTTGTAATGTGGGAATCCCATGAAAGAAATTCGTCTAGTTCTACACCTAGGCATTTAATGCAATTAACTTTTTTTAATGATATGCCGTTTATAGAGAGATCAAGACTTTCATTGACTGTGGCAATTCTTTGTCTTGAACCAATTAACATGTATTCAGTTTTTAATATGTTCATAGTGAGTTTGTTTGCGCAAAGCCACTGTTTGAGTTTTTCGATGTCTGCGTTCATTTCATGTCGTAGTCCTTCAACACTACAAGCAGTGAAGGTCATGTTAGTGTCATCTGCCTACATTCTTGTAGTAGCAAAATCGGTAATGTTGCTGAGATCATTAATGTATATCAAAAATAGAAGTGGTCCAAGTATGGACCCCTGTGGGACTCCACATTTGATCATGTCTTGTTCAGAGAGAATCGCGTTGATGTATACGAACTGATATCTATTTGTTAGATATGAATTGAACCACTCTAACGAATGTGAACCACTCTAACGAATGTGATATTTGTTTGGATGGATGGATAGATAGATAGATAGAAGATAGATAGAAAACTTTATTTATCCACGGTGGTTTTGTCAAAATTACAATAGTATCTTTGGTTTACACAAAAGCCGTGCAAGATTTACAAATAGTGGATGGATGGATGGATGGATGGATGGATGGATGGATGGATGGATGGATGGATGGATGGATGGATAAACGAATGGATGAATGGGTGGGTGGATGGATGGATGGATGGATGGATGGGTGGGTAGATAGATGGAGGATGGATGGATGGTAGCATGGGTGGATGATGAATGGATGGATAAAGGAAGGGAGGGATGGAGGTAGGGATGGATGGGCGGAATTGGATGAATGGGTTTATGGGTAACTGGATTCACGGATTGATTCCTTACCGTACTATTGAAAACCACGCTTCCTTCGTTCACCTGATATGAAAGCGCATACCCTGACAATTCACTGTAGTTAAACGAAGGCTTCTCCCAGGTAACATTAAGGTTATATGTCCCGGTTTGAGGTGAAAAAATGAATTCGCCGAGCGTCAAATTGCGCACAGTTACTTGAGTGGATTCAACGTCTATAAGGCAAGAAAATAGCGATTTATAATCATACATTTCATAGAACTAAGGGTTTTTTCAAAATTTAGATTTTGAAAGATAATAGCTAAAGGAGGATCTGGAAGGATATCATTACACAAACCATGCTCACTCATGTCAGGTTTGCTAGTGAACCATGACACAGCAAGCTTCCTGCAAGATTCTAAAAAGAAGAAGAAGAAGAAGATTCCAACGATTGCGATAAAACAGAAACGATTACTGAAGTTTAGAAATTAATGAAACAGTTATCCCACTTGCGCTTAAGTAACAGACCAGAGGAGAAGGAGGCTCTAGCAAAGAAATGTTAGTGTGGGTATTGTAATCTACATTAATTTATGCTCAGTAGGTTTAAAATGTCGTCTTTACACTCAATATCCTAACTATGCCCCGATCTGAAGGTCTCTTTTACGTTGGTGCAACCGCAGAAACCTAAGCGTTTACTGATGCTGGCATTGGATTACCTTAAACGCGTTATGAGCATCTAGCCCCTTATCTCTTATATAACATTTTTTTAAAAACGGCCGTTATGCCGAATCCATTGTCCATACCGGGTGTGCGTAAAGTAAAGTTCTTCGCAATGCTCAACATCGGTGTCGCCTGGAACACTGGTGAAATCTGTTGTAGGATAAGAAGCAAAACGATGTTGATGCAGCTTATTACAGCCAAAAATTATTTTGAGAATCAATTTCTAAAGTAATGTTGAATTAATTAAGAGGATTTTCTAAATTGCTTACATGGACCAATCGAATCTGAAAAATTGTAAATGCTTTCTCATCCGCAGAGGCTCCTGTCAGTAAACACCAGTGAAAGAAAAATAAGGGAGCGGGCTTTAATTTTTCTCTCTTCCCAACCTCCGCGCGTTTTTCCCCAACGTGCAGTAAATGTATTGTAAATGTAAATGCATTGTCAGTTTCTTACAAGGGGGGGGGGGGGGGAAATGGTCACCCTTTTCATGGATCAGTTCTCTTCAACTTAAACATCAGTTCTCTTAGGCTTAAAATTTGCTGCCTAATACTCAGGCGTTCTCTTCCCGCGAACTCGACTTGGCGAGTCAAGTAATCTCGCACCAAGTCAGGACGCCTGGGCGCTTAGGTTAAGATTTTGGTTTCTACAGCACCACTTTGTGCTCCCAGCCCCAGAAACTATAGAAAGAGTCCAGTCTTACAGCGCGGTATCCATTAGACATTTTCCATTCCATTGCATTATACATTAAACCATTGCGTTTTAAATTTTAAAAGTTTTATTCGCACATCTTCCAACACATAAATAGGTCAGAGACATGCAAAGCTTTATGTTCAGAAGATTGCTTTTCAATTCTTGACACCGCCTCCACGTCTTTCCAACTCAAAATCAAGGAGGCTTTGCACATCGAGTGGGAAAAACCCTTGTTAAACAAACAAGTCAATCACGTCAATCTATCACTTTTATTTTAATTGTCTTGGTTAATTTCACTTTTTTTCAGTTTTATTAGGGTTTTCCGATTTAGCGGAAGTTCCGCGGAAGTGGAACTTGCTGATTTCAAGAACAATGAATTTCTACAAGTTAAAATCATTTAACGACTTATAATGAATAAATTGGTTGGTTATATGAAGCTTTCATTTTTCATTTTCAATCCGGGAAACCTATTGCGGTGCTCAACTTATATCATCCTTGTGGGTTTCAGTAAAATTGCATGTCCGTATTAAAAAAACACTAACACCGCTCCCCAGTCCCGTCCTTTTAGTTCAATTGCTTTGAGTATCAGCTGGTCTGGTGGTGTAATGCGTTAGGTTTAATTCCTTGGTCTTCCATTACTCTGCACGATGAACTGCTAGAACCTGACAAGGCGCTGGTACAGGTACTTTTACTCGTAGTGGAACTGCTCGGAGACTTTGTAAGCTGTATTTCGCCTTCGAATGCTGTCTTCAAAAACTATTGTCTGTGAAGTCTCCCATGGTTGAGTGTGCGAAAAACCACAAGGTTATCAGGTTATCGATTTACCTGGTTCTAGCAGACAACATTGCTGTTTTTTTCTGCACGTGGACTTTGCTAGGTATTGTTTTTCAAATACGTGTTGTCACAATATCCCACGGTTTTTCTTTTGTGCTAGATGAGAACGACTATGCTTCACGCCGGCAGCTACAAATTACTTATTGTCATATTCTGCGAAAAGCGTGGAAATAATTCATAGCATAACATCATATTTTGCGAAAAGTGTGGAAAAATTCCACAGCATAATTTACTATTTTATTTTTGACCAACAATAACACTTGCTCGAAGTCTCTAGGGACGATTCCCTCATGTTTCCCTCGCTTTCCCGAAAAAATTTCACGGCACCTAGGGACCAGGCACAGAAAATCTAGTCGTGATTACACTTATACGTATTAATTTATGTTTACGTCGGGTCCGTTTTCACTTGACGTAAAATCTATACTTGCGCTTATGCCCATGCGTATGCTTCTGTCGCCAGTGAAAACCAGACTTAAATGCCTACGGTCATTTCACAGGTAGCCCAAGCTCACTATGAGAGGAGCGCATATATTAAACTGTTCCATTTTGCATATATTATGACCTCGGCAAAATATAAGAGTTTGAATGGAAAATGCAGCAAATACACTTTAATTGCCATCAATGCGAAATAATTCACAATGATAAGTGGTTCACCTTGTTTCTGTGTTATATTGCTTGCTATTTAGTGGCCCTTTGGGGTGATTTGAAGCGTTTTGAACGAGAATAAGCGTCCTTGGTTATGGTGGAGAGATTGAAAATGGCGATTTTGATAAGGAAAAGAACGCGAATGTTGGACTTTTTTGGTATGTATTTGTTGATACGATGTAAAGCCATTGGTCTCTCAAAGAATTTTGGAGAGAGGTGCCAAAATTGGAGATTTACAGCAAATAAACAACTTTGAATCGGTCACGTGACGGCCAACAGTGTGTTCCCTTTCGCTTCGCTTATTAAGGTGATTCCATTCAATTGCATTGCGCATCCCTTTTGCGCATCATTTTTTGTGCGATTAGCGCATGCACGAGCGCACGCGCATTCGGAACTTGATAGGTTTTCTGTGAAAGCTGTGCTGTTCAGAGAAATAAATGGTCGTTTTCTCCCAAACGAACTCGGTGACCCCACTTTTTTATTCCATTTAATTAGGAAAATACGTCTTTACATGACACATTCAACTTTGAAGAATTTTTCATTATTCAGTTTTGAAATATTCCGGTTGATTCACTATTACAGTCAGATTTTAGGCGTTTCACTAGAACCGTGCAGACGCTCGATATGCCTATTATTACAAATAAGTTTAATTTTTTACGGGCAATTTTAAGACGTTTTAGTGTAACATTGTTCGTCAATCATAAGAATAATGCTTATATTGCATTGCTAGTAATAACTTTGTTGAAATAGTGGGTGTCTTTGGTACAATGACAGGTTTTTAAATATTGCTGTCGAAAGCTAACAAAGTCCCTATATACTACAGCCTGTAGCGTGAAATCAGACAAGGTGACCCCCTCTTTTTATTTTATTTTTTTAATGTACTAGGTGTAATTAATAACTGTGTTAAGTTTCAACAAATTCTCATTTCAACTTCTTTTTCGATGGAATCACCTTAAGTGTTAGGGACAAATAATCAAGGACGCTTATTCTCTTTGAAAACGCTTCAAATCACCCCTAAAGGCCATTAAATAGCAATTAATACAACACAGGAACAAGGTGAACCATGTATTATTGTGAATTATTTCGCATTTATGGAACATAAAGCGTATTTGTTGCATTTTTCATACAAACCCTTATATTTTGCCGAGGTCATAATATATGCAAAATGGAACAGGTTAATATATGCGCTCCTGTCATGGTCAGGTTGGGCTATCTTTGGTCATTTCATTACTACATTGCAGTGTCTGAAAATAAAATTCAGCCAATGGCAACAAACCTTGCAGTTTCCTTTAATTATTGACACTATTCATGTAGTTGACGATTTTCGATTGACGACAATCAATTTAAAGAATATAGTCTCCGTGAGAATGAAATAATTAAGAATCCGTTCATACTAGTGTTGTTTTGCAGTCCAACTATTTACAGCTGCTTGTTGTTACCAAGTATTTGTTTCTTCATTTGTTTTCGAACGTTTAAATGCTCGGCCCCACTAGCAACTTGCTATAATCACTTGCCGAGGGTAAATAAAGGACATCATAAACGTGATCTCCTCAACTCCCAATTGCGGAAGATTGCAGCGAACTTCCGCGAAATTCCGCTAAATCGGAAAACCCTTATATTGCGTTTTCAACACCATTGTATTTCACTTATTCATATTCATGTTGTTATTTAGTAATTAATATTCTATGTACATTGTATTTATATCACACCGACTAGCAGTATTATTTGCATTTGAATGGAGGTAGATCATCCGAAACATGTTTTTAAAACTTAAAACCGTGTGTCTTCATTTAAAGATAGTTGACATGTACATACAATTGATTCATATTAACAAGCCGGCTAAAACAAACTAAAACTTAAACACTCTCCAAGCAACGTTTCAAAATCAGATTTCAAAAGTGAGAACTTAGAATACCGAGGATTGCGCTTGATTAAAAACGTGTAAAAGTATTCCAAAACTGTTTCTTTATCTGCAAATTCAAATAAAAAAATTAAAATCAAAGCAAAAAGTGCTGTGAGTTGCACTGCCATGAACACATGCATGATTTCCGTGTTGATCTGCACTCTCAGAGACAAAAAATTCATTCTGCAAACGGCATTTACTTTCAATTGATGATCCAAGTACTTCTTAATCAGTACTTTTAACCCTTTATAAACCTCTAACAATGAATGAATTAGTGTTTAAAACGGGTTATTAAGCTATTATTTAAGCTTTATCGCTGTTATCATTACCGTCACGCCGTAAACTGTCATCGGATGTAATCTTTCTTTTGTAAATGAAGTCTGAAATATAAAAAAAAAACATATATATAACTACTGTTTTTGTCAACATTTGCTTCCTCTTTAAAGATCCCTCCTTCAACCACAAAAGCAATCTAAATGGAAATGTATCACTGGCTATATAAACTTGTTGCCAGGAAATTTATCCGTAGTACAAGAACTGCACAAGCGCCAGTATTTGGCAGTTTTCATGCTAAAATGTTCGGGGAAGTTTAACATGAAGGGGGGGGGGGAGTGGAAAGGAGTGTAAATAACTCTGTGATGGACCTGCGATGGACCAGTATCCAGCTACGATGCTAATACTTCTATTTGGTGACCATCACTCATGCTACAGAAACTGGGCAATGCTCAAGCTGCTTGGGAATGGGCTGTCCATGCGTTAACCCTATTCTGCCTGGGCTCTTTTTGAGTTTCTGAGCCTGGGGGGCCCCCCATTAGATCACGAAAAGTATTTAAGCTCTTGCGATGAAACTTGGCACGTTTTTTGCACGTCATTAGCTTAACAGATTGGGCTTATGACGTGTCAATTATGACGTGTCGTGACGTCACAATAACGTCACAAACCCGCCATTTTGAATTTGTGGCCGCCATCTTGAATCCCAAGCCTGCAGTTATACGGCTGACCATGACGTCACCAAAAAAAGGGTTTTGTTCTAAGAAACATACTTAGGCCGTGTTTACACTTGAGCGTTTACCGCGGTTATGATTGACCAAGGTCAAGTTACTAAACCATGGTACATTCGAACGTTGTTTATACTGGCTCAAATGACCTATAGTAAGTTTTTTGCGCCGCGCTGTGGCTCCTTTCTTGCGAGTATGCGGGCGTTGCGCTGTGTGCAGGCAAATCAGATGGAGGACGTACAACAAGGGAAGACTGCATTGCCTTCAAGCCAAAAGAACTGTGGCAGGAATTCGTGCCTTGCAGGTTGAGGTTGAAATTATGGATAGGAATATGCTACGGTCATTCGTGAATACTCATCTTCCCTTGAAAGAAATAAGATCAAGAATAAATAACCTGTTTTTAAATGCGACAAGCTTAACCCCAAAATACCGTACGAATTAAATGAAGTAAAAGCAGAAAAAAAATCGTCACTTACCTTTCGGACTGCCTACCGTAAAGATTATAGGAATTATCACTATTTTTGCTCCACCTCTCTCGAAGAAAACACAGCGAAAACGAGACGAAGTAAAGCTGAACACCTCAGGAAATCTAATACATGTAACATGCCACAGCAACCAGATCACCGCGACCGTATATATCTGTCATTTTGACCTGGGTTTACTGAGCTAAACCATGCCAAATCACTGCGCAGTTATTACATTTACCTTGGTCAAATTTCTTTTGTCTTTGGCGGCATTTACTGAGGTATTAATTGTTGTTTACACTCACGAAAAATTTTCCCAGGTAAGTAAACCCTGTTACCGCAGTAAAAAGCTCAAGTGTAAACACGGCATTAGTCAAAACAAGCAACAAAAGTAAAAAAAACTTCTTCTTGCAAACGAAGGGGAAAAAACTGAAAAAAAAAAGACTTACAAAAGACAGAAAATAATCAAAATACACTTCTGTCAGTCAGCACGGGCACAATGTTGTGCCCCCCCCCCCCCCAGGCAGATTAGGGTTAATGTTTATAAACTGGAAGGACCACAGCGACAAGGCGTTGAGAGTTGCCGGATCTAAAGTAGACCTGGATCAGTAAAACATTTGAAGTAAAAAATATACGGAACGACTGATCCTTACGGCAGTTAAAGAAACGAAGACACAGAAGACGAAATACGTAAAGTAAAAAATGTATGAAACAAAAATATTTCCGATATTTCCGTTTGCAAAACAAACCTTCTTCAGGGGCTACAAAAGTAGAATGAGTAAATACGTTACAGGACCGTTAACATAAAAGTTTAAAAATTTAAAATAAATAAATATAATAGGTTGGTAGCTGAACAAGAAGTGTCATTAATGTAGCTCATCACGTCTGTTTAATCCTTGCGGCTTCAGTGCCTTGCAAAATCATCAACAGCTTGCTAACCCTACCCCTGTTTCGGAACATTTCAACTTACCCGGGCACTCCGTCAGCGACATCCGTCTCATTCCCTTGGAACTAATACATACTAACCGCGACTCCGCAAGAAAAGCACGTGAGGCACACTTAATTGACAAGGCTAAGAGTAGCCGCCTAGAGTAGCGGCGTCTCTAGGGGAACCCATGTTAGGGTGTAACATAGGATGGACCAGAAGAGGGGTGCCCTTCTGGGAGGACAATAGCTCAGATGGTACGATGGTACCATCCTGGAAGAGTTCCGGATCTATTTCCCAGGGTGGCTATAGCACTTATTGTGGGAAAAGTGCAGCCTAGGGTGCACTTCCAGCTTGAAGAGTAGCTTACAACTGAGACAGGGTCACAAGACAAGGGGATTTTACTAACTGGTGATTGCATGCCGAGATCACATGGAAACGTGAGAGGAAAAATACTGGGAGCTTTGTCATACGGTTAGACATTGCCCCCAGACTATTTCCTGATAACTGAAACCTTGAGATAACAAAGCCAGTGACAAATGAGTTATGGGTTTGACATAAAACCACAGAGAACATTACCAGCAGTTTAAATGCTTAAACTTCGAACTACTACTACTACTACTACTACTACTACTACTACTACTACTACTACTACTACTACTACTACAACTACTACTACTACTACTACTACTACCACTACTACTACTATTACCACTGCTACTACTACTACTACTACTACAACTACTACTACTACTACTACTACTACCACTACCACTACCACTACTACTACTATTACCACTGCTACTACCACTGCTACTTCTAACAAAATGTGACAATAACATTTGTATCGCATATCTTACCTGGAAATAGTACTCCTCATGATAATCGTCAACATTGTCATGTAACTTATGCACACGTGTTACGTAATAAAGCACTTGTATGTAAGGGTAGACTGGCGGGTCCCAAGTGAACCGTATATTGAACGTGTAGTCATCATGAACAGCGACCACAGTGTGCGTAACATTGTTGACTTCCCTGTCCTCTTCTGGGGAATCGGGTGGATCATCTAATAAAGAAATCCACTGCATTAAAATTTAGATTACAAAAAATCTTGAACTGCTACCAAAGCACTTAGATCGTCACGGTCACTATGCCATGGACTCGAAAGAGGAGGCAATTTTTTTCTTTGTAGTTCCATACGTGTGAAAAGCCAAATACAAATTAACTAAAACAAATTTATACACAGTAATTTTTAAGGAGTAAGGTAGATTTATTCCAATGCTTTGCTAAGTAGTTAAGTTTTCCTTTTTCTTGGGGTAGCTGTGGTCTATTTTAAGTGAAAGCTTCAGTTTAGGCACGTTTTTATGCCTGGTGCATCAATTGGTTATCTGCTGTCACTCATCTGCTGTCAGTCGAAGTGATGACGTCACAGCTGACCAAAAGACAAGGACCATGATTAACAGGTGGTTTTGCACTGCACGGAAGTCATGGGTTAATAGAGACTAAATAGAATTCAGTTAACAGTTGCAATCTGTATGCTGCCACCGTTTTAGATGGCTGGTCATTGTGTTGGTATATACATACAGTTTATTGTTGTATTTACAGAGCGCAATGTTTGTCTAATGATAGTAAGCAGCAGGTAATAATTTAACGAATTTCACTCTTTCAAAATTTTGCAAGTTCTTGGCTTGTATTCGCCGTATCTCAAACAAGCAGACAGAAGGACAGGCAGACAGATAGATAGACAGACAGACAGAAAGACAGACAGACAGACAGACAGACAGACAGACAGACAGATAGTGGTTATTTGAAATGATCTTAAGGAGGAGAATTCTTGATCTGAAGGAGGAGATATGGGTAACGTTTCCAGTACCCTGAGCACTGAGAACTCACGGTTTTCACAGACCTCCAGGTAGAACCTAGGGCGCAATAACCATTTCAGCACCCATTAGCAAAAAAACTTATATAATGATGACTAACAAAATTCTACAAAAGCAAAGATATCTTACATCTGTAGCATTCGTCTTTGGGGAAATTGGTGATATTTAAACATCCTGTAAAGCAGTAGGAAAACATTTAGCATATTTCTTCACTGCAATGGTTATTATCATCTCATTTCACTCACCGACTACAAATAAATGATTTCAAACTGTTTGTTGCGACGTTCACAAACACCAATTTATCTTTGCAAAAAGGAAAAAACTTTAGAATTTCGTGCACGCATGTACACTGAAATACCCTTTCCATAGTAAATGAACTCTTACATGTAATTGTGCGAAGATCAAGCTGTAAGGACGGGAAACTCTTGAGTAATATCTACTGTTAGTTTAATGTCCGCCAGCAAAATGTAAGCAAATATTCCATTGAAAGAAACATACTTTTTGCAATATACACCAAGATTTTGCAGTCTACTTCTCAATTGCTCTGTGGCAGGAATCAGCCAGCATGTTTATTATTCTTCATCATTTTTCATCCTTTTTAATGCTTTTAGCAGGAAGTAGGCTCTTTGATTTGTTTTTGTTTTTTCAAAATTTTCAGTAGCTTAGGAAGCGTTGAGTTTTCGACATTTAGCGTGCATGCAATGAAGCTTACCAGGATATCCAAACGTGATCACTGTTGCATTGCTTGGAATGCATCTATTCAATGCATAGACCTGTAGAAAAAACATTCTACTGATTATTGCGAGCTCTGTTGACATCGTTATTACTTGACCATATATGCTTGAGAAATAAGCTTGACACTATATTAGCTCCCTAGTTGGCTAAAATAAAACATAGAATTATGAAGTATTATTAATAACAATCACAATTCCTCACTTCTTTTGTGACCGAGTACGTAAAGTGGCTAGAAGATTTGCAAATTACATAAATAGAGAAAATGATTGGACTACCGTTAAAGTGGGTCTGCATTTCTTTATCTCCTTATTAATATAAATAGATCCACTTGTATCAGGCTGTAAACAAGAGTGATAAAATTTATTAGGTAAATTTAAACAATTAGTTTATTTTAATTGGTTATTATTTTTAGATTTCCAGGATCTACGATCACCAGTATCGTATGAGTACTTAAAGGAAGTATTATGGCGCAATTGTTTGCCATTAAGGAGCTAGTCGAACAAGAGACTAATGTCGTGGTTGAGATAAAAGGGAAATTAAACACAGACGTTTTTGAGCCACGGACAGCAACCTGAAGTTGAATGTTTTCTTTGTTGGCGTGTTTTTGCTCTTCACCAAAGGCTGGAAAACGCTTGTTTTGGTATTTGATGGCTTGCTCGGTTATGGTCATGTTGCCATCAGAATGGGTAAAAAGGAAAACGTTAAACTTCCGGTTGCCGTCCATGGCTCAAGAACGTGGCCTGTGGGGCACAGTGTTTTGGTTTTATAAATGAGGTCTGATCGTAGTAGGTTGTTCAAGGTCACTGGATGATTGATTTGTTACTAAATGATGGGGGGTAATGATGGGGGTGGGGACGGAAAAGGGCTGAAGTTGTGACCGTGGTTTTCTTGGGGACAGGGCTAAGTTAATGCGATGCCTCCACCACACTTCTATTTGGAGGTTACATGGACCCTTTAAAAGATTGGTGCCCCGATCGATTGTTGTACGCAACAATTTTAGAGAGGGTTTGGACATTATACGGATCAGAATACGCCATTTAAAAGGTGAAAACAAATATGAAAGCTCTGGAAGTCACCATTCAAGTGAACTGGACATCGAAGGGCTCAAAATTGCGCAAAGGTACAAATTAGTTGCAGTAAGAATAATTGCTGTTGTTTTCTGAATCGCGCAAATTCTCAGTGCAATCTGTATGATATTTTTCGTAACAAGCTTAAGGTGACATTCTTCTCATAACAGAGTGTATTAACCAATGCGGTTGAGTAAGTAAAGAGGAACGATTATTACGCTTAGGCATAAAACGGGAAAAGAGTTTATTTACTGCTCCAATTTATTATGATTACTAATATTCGTCAGCGGTGCCGAATTACTTACCCCATCCGTTATTGTCGTTGTTTTAAGTTCTTGGCCAACAGAACATGAGGCATCGGGCGTGGACAAGACAATGGCATAGTTTGTAACAAAATGTGAGTCTTCGTACAGAAAAGAAAAATGAAACATTAGATAAATTTGCCAAATAAAGTTCAGGTACAGGTTCATCAGAGGGTCACAAAATACGTCGCAAGTAACATCTGTGGTACTTACTTAAAATTCACGTCACCTTGCATTAATTATTTTGGTCTCGCCGTGGATCATATTCTGGTCAATACGATGTTCTGCGTCTGCAGTGATATTATGCGATCAGGCGTGATTGATGTAATGACCTAGCTTGCCTCTCTAGCATTGACCTTTCAGATTCACTGATAATAGGACCGCTCTTGAGCACATTTGAAGGCGGAATTAGGTTCTCAGTTGGCTAGTTAAAGGGTACATACCTGCCGGTGGATTCCAAGATGCTGTCAGCTTTAGTCGGACGCTAACATATTCAATACTTGTCACTGTTATATTACTAACTGGTTTAGGCATAGGTAGAGCTGGGAAATAAAACGAGGTTAACAATTACTTTGACCTTTTTTTTTAACTTGATCTTAGCAGCGGTTGAAGTGCAACCGAAGTTGAGGAAATCATATACAATGAAAATATTCAACAAAAGTACGCGAAAAGAGGTCTGGAACACCGTCATGATTATTATCATAATCGTCACCGCCATCAACAAAACTAGCTTCGTCATCGACAACATAGTTGTTTTTTAGCTCATTTTCTTAGCTTGAGCACTTTTCTAAGTTTGCATCAGTTGCTTTTAAAATTGACAAAAAAAAGCTTCGTAAATAACCGGACAATTATTAGGAAAGTTATCCAAAAGCGCTGGTGCCAGAACAATCTGATGAACTGCACTCTGTGTGAAATAACTATTCCATATCCTTTACCACCATTTTCACTACTACGCGACTTTTCTTTTCAAAACACCTCTGAGCACTTTGCAATACGCTTCCGTCAATCATACCTTATATGGAAAGTGTGTGATGTTACCGCAATTGAATTGAGCTCGAAGGAATAAAGATAGCGCCAAATTATCCCGTAAATTTGCGCTGGCGAGTCATATATTGACTAGTAAGAGGCTTTAGAGTCGTTGATGTTGCAAGAATACTTCACGTTTGGCAGATATTTGTAAAGAAATTTCGACATTTCTTCAGAATTAAATACCCGCTCGGTGGATTATCCTATGCGGTGGATGGTAGGCTTGCGTTTAATCTCGTGAATAAGCTAAACCGAAGTGTGAAGTAAAAATTCTAGCTTTTCTGACCTGAAAATAGCATACGACATGTTATTCACCACGAGTATAAATCTGGCAATATCCCGAAGTGTACGAGGACGAAATTCAGGAGTGGATAGAGTATGCAACGGGAAAACGAATCATGGTCGGCGTGCGATCAACCGATTCGTGAAGAAAATGGGTTTGACAAGAAGAAAGCTGAAGAAACGTACGTAGGACTTGTTGGATTGTTTTTGCAAGAAACGATGCCAGTTCTAGTCACCTATCACCCAAGGAATGGATCACCCGAGGAATGGAATGAAAAACAAAGCATAAGCGCTTTATAACGTTTATTGTTCTACGTGAATGTTAACGCTGTGACATGCTAGCAAGAAAAATCTGAAAATTCGTTATTTATAAAATTAAAGCGGGAACGGGGAAATATCAAGGAAAATATTTTAGCACAGTCTCATGTTAACTTCTTCGTTATAGCTCACTGTGATTACCAAAGAACGTGATAAGCGAAATAGGGCGATGTATCGTCGCGGGTCATCGCTAAATTTCACCGAGAACAGTTGCTATTTATAGATGAATCAGAACTTCTCAGATTCATCTATAAATAGCAACTGTTCTCGGTGAAATTCAGCGATCCTACGACAATACATCGTCCTGTTTCCCTCATCACGTTCTTTGGCAATCGTCTTGAGTTATAACGAAGAAGTAAACTTGAAAGTAAGCTAAAATATTTTCCTCGATTCCCCATTCCCGCTTGTAGAAATAATTTCCCTATCATGTCACAGCGTTATATGTTTACATTCTCGAAACGGAGAACAACAAACGTTACAAGCGCATTATAAGCTTATGCTTTATTTTGTTTTTTCAATTCATTCCGGAGGTGATAGGTGATTAGAATTAGCAGTGTTCCTTCCAAAAAAATGCAGCTAGTCATACGTACCTTTCTTCTTGTAAAAACCATTTTCTTCACGAATCGGTTGATCGCACGCCGGTCATGATTCGTTTCCCCGTTGCATACTCTATCCACTCCTGAATTTCGTCCTCGTACACTTCGGGATATTGCCAGATTTATACTCGTGGTGAATAACATGTCGTGTGCTATTTTCAGGTCAGAAAAGCTAGATTCACGAGATTAAACGCAAGCCTACCATCCACCGCATAGGATAATCCACCGAGCGGGTATTTAATTCTGAAGAAATGTCGAAATTTCTTTACAAATATCTGCCAAACGTGAAGTATTCTTGCAACATCAACGACTCTGAAGCCTCTTACTAGTCAATATATGACTCGCCAGCGCAAATTTACGGGATAATTTGGCGCCATCCTTATTCCTTCGAGCTCAATTCAATTGCGGTAACATCACACACTTCCCATATAAGGTATGATTGACGGAAGCGTATTGCAAAGTGCTCAGAGGTGTTTTGAAAAGAAAAGTCGCGTAGTAGTGAAAATGGTGGTAAATCTTATTTGAAACGGCCTTTAGAACCTTTTTAAATACTTTGTAACAATTATGCTTCATCTTTTCAGAGTAGCAGGTCAGACATGGTTCAGGTTAAATGTACAGTTTCAAATCATAAGATACATTTTACGATGGCTTACTTATTACCCCGCCGTCAGCACAGGGTCTAGTAATACCCATTTTTTTCCGTGGTTTTTGTTTTGGTGGTCACTTGCCCCAGACCTCCGGTTTTCGCTCGGCCAAACAAATCACTCGTCGTGTCTTTCGCTACACAGGCAAGGGCTTTTATCTTGAGTGACCGTAGCATATTTTACACCCCCCGGGGGGGGGGGGGGAAGAACAACGGCGGGGTCTAATGCCCCTGGGACTTTTCTTGTATTAAACAATTAATGGACGAGGTTCAGCAAAATATCGTGATTTGTCAGTGGCGAGCAAATCAATTATTTGCTGATATCGAAGGCAGAGGCAAATAATTGATCTGTGAGACAATGACAAATCACTATATCTTGCGAAATCGAATTTAATAATTGTTTTATCATTCAACATTTCTTTTTCCTGGCTTCGGCGTAGGATTTTTTTTAGAACAGCTGCAAGTTTATTAACGTTCGACGTAAGAAGCTCCTTTTCGTCGACTTTTCTCTCTTCTAAATATTGTCGAAATACGTTAATTGCTTTTTTAGCGTTATCGCTGTTGTTGTTGTTGTTGGTGGTGTTGTTAGGCAATTAAGATCACTCTCTGTTAACACTGGAAATCTTGCCAGCGTGCCATGGTGGAGTTTCAAACGTGGACTGAACAGGTGACTCAATTGCGCACGAGCAGAATTGTTCACAGAAAAACAACTTCGGACCGTAATGCACATGAGCAGACAATTATCCGTATGCAGTTGTTTGCAGTGACGTAATGGTCTCTCGGCCAATTAAAACGCAGGATAAAATAACATGAATGATAATTCCCATTACCATTGTTCACCTATTTAGTATAGCAGTTCAAGCATGATTGGTTAAATAAACAGCTTGAAACAATAAGATATATTTAAAATACTTACTTGTTTTTCTCAATGTTTCTGGCCCATAACTGATAGATGAATTTTCTGTAACGACTGCTATCTGGAACTTGTGGTACATACCGTTGAATGTTGCCCGACCCCCCTCGTCTAATCCATCTTTTGGCACGAAGAGGCAAAGGTCTTTGGTCTCAACTGTACCACGTGGAAACGTGAATATCTATATGAAAAGAAATCAAAAATAAGTTCTGTTGAGTTCTGATCGTTCAAATTGTTTTGAGCTCTCAAATAGTTTTGAACATCGTTCTTTTTTTAAAGGCAATCCCAATTCATGTGCTTCATGTGCCCTCGTTCACTCTCGTATGCTCTCATCCAGCTGTCTCATGCACTCTCGTCTACTCACGTGCACTCTCGACCATGCTCGTGTGCTCTCGTCTACTCTCGTACGCTCTTTTCCACTCTCGTATGCTCTCGTGCGCTCTCGTCCACTCTCGTGGACTTTCGTTTACTCTCGTACGCTCTCGTGTGCTTTCGTCTACTTTCGTCCACTGTCGTGCGCTCTCGTTCACTCTCTTGCGCTGTCATTGACTTTTCTTCGTCTTTCAGATGGAATTTTGTTGACTCTTTTATGCCCTCAAAGAACATAAACATATGTCGACAGTTGTGTACAGATACATACATGAGGCAAGGAAAATAGGCCTTTGTCCCAGTCCCCTGTATAACTTATTCCAATAATATACACAGGGGTACCGCTCGTGTTCTTCAAAGGCTCCCACTCTAGCGAGACTGAGTTTAAAGTCTTGCTTGTTACTGTTGGTATGCCTGGGGTCGGTGATGAGGAGCCATCTCCAGTGACTATTGAAGAGAACGTTTTCATGTGCGTCAGAAACCTGCAGCTTGCTTCACAACTGTTTGAGTGATTCTGCAAGTAAGAGAACACATTGACAATGAAACAACAGGAGACCGGTACATCAGCGAACCGCCGAGGGAACAACTTCAATTGGACCTCTCGGGAAACAACTTCACAGCGGAACAACGAGGATCGAAACGCACCAATCACAGCCGATCATCGTGATTCATATGGTGACGCGCAACCAGTCGACCTCATCACCTGATGAAGACTAGCAGTAAGCAGTCGAAACGTCGCGATCTACAACTCAAGTGACTACCTCGTGAGACAAACGATATACACTTTATTATTCAACTGTATTAACCACGATGAACAACAGCCACTTTTTTACGAATACAGAGTTCGTTAAAAACAGGATTGTCAGGCAAACTTTTTCCCTGATAAAATGTGACCGTTGAAGCTGTTCTTTGTCTTTAAATATTTGACCTAAGCTATCGTGGTGATATTATTCAAAAGTTGCAATCAAAATAATCATGAGTTTATACTTACACAACTCTGGAGGCACAATAACTGATTGTGGTTGTCATTGTCCTTCCCACATGGTGATAGGCACTGAAATAATAAAAATGTCCCAGAGCACTTGATTTATAGCAACGTTATTACCAAGGATTTATTGCAGTGACTGCAGTGATAACCGGTTTGCCACACAGCTGCATGCGCCCGTACATTATTAATACACACTGTTAAGAGATATCGCAATATTCTACCTCTAATCTACAATAACAAAGAAATATTGCTTGTATGTATTTACATGCCCACAAATTGTCAGCGAACCGCAAATGATTACCGGACAGCAAATGATCACTAAATTAGTACTTCTCAAATGATACCCACATCGCACATGATCGTTATGACTGCAGCAAATGATCTCTTTACTATTCCACAAACGAGCTTCGAACCGGAAATGATCCCCTGGAGTGGGCAGTAATTAATACCGCCAAAAATGGACGAATGGCGTGGGCTCTAACCCTTTGCCATGGGATTTTAAAACAAGAGAAAATTGATATATTTTGATATAATGCTTTAATTTGCTCTATTATGGTGCTGTACAAAAACATGTTAGATATTTCTTTAGTCGATATAAAGTTTTTGACCTGTAAAGGCGTCTTGTCTTTAATTAAAGGACTGTACTTACTTCTTGGCAAGCGGTAGTTTGGCAAACGTTCTCAGAATCATTGTTCTTACTGCCATACTACAACAGAGAAAGAGAAAAAAGAAAAGAGTTAGGTCCTTAAGCATCTTAAGCAGATGACCATTTCCGTAACACAAATTATTAGGTTTTAGATAATCAGTATTTGGCAGATTCCATTGCAACACTTCACGATAAAACAGATTTCAACCCATCTCCTCCCGCCATGATACATGTCAGACGCGTTACCTAAAAGCCCGGTTTTCACGATAGCGTTATCTTGCTTCAACTCTCACGCAAAGCATAATTAAAACCGCTATTTTGAAAACAGGGCAAACATTAACATAAATTATGTTTGCATTCATTTCTCAGAGAAAAGGAACTATTTGGTGCTGGCTATCCACTGGTTTGGTGTAAAACAATTATTGACCTCTACTTCGGCGAATAGTTCAACTATTCATCACCACTTCAGTTAACAATTGTTAAATAACCTGCGTGTAGAGAAGTAGTGCGAAATAGATGATGCGCCTTGCCCACTGGTCACTTACGACGCAATTTCGTGGAACACGTCATAACTACACACGCATCATTCAATAATCTATAATCCCTATAGAGGCTTTTATTTAACCCTTGGACGTACAGACGGACGTACGAAAAGATTTACCTTTCATTGGACGATAGCCTGTCATGTGCTTTACAAGATGAGGTGAATATACCCTACCCGGTATGACCCTGCTGGGGCTGTGAATTCATCAAGAATGGCGACCATGATGGCCGCCATCTTGGATTTTACTCAAAATTAGTGCTGGGCAAGAGAATATGATATAATTAAACACTTTACTTCTTTCTGTCGGCAATTCATACTTTCTTTTTAACCGAAAAACGTGAAAAAAAATCCGTGGTACGCGTTCAAAAAAGGGCTTAACATCATGTATGAGGAACATCCAACCTCGTCTCCAGGATCTTCCCGGTTTTCAACCGCCGCCAAGTTGAAAATCAAGAAGACCCTGGAGACGAGGTTGGGGGCACATGCATTAGCCATATTTCGTAACCATAGCAACCGATTACAATCAAACTTTATCAAAACCGTGTCTTAGGGTTATTACTTTAAACAAGTTTTACGAAAAAAAATGAGAGAAGTATACATTAAAACTATGCAATGGTTCAATGAAAGAGAATGTTTAACTACAATGCTCAGCTACTCACAGTCAGTCACCCAATTCCCAACAAGCAGAACATTGTATAAATTATTTTAAATGATCTTGCGCCTTATGATTAATGGTGATAATTAAAGTTATTATCGGCTTGTGTGTTTGAGTTATAATTAATATTGGCTGCCAACCATGTCAGGTTATCACTTGCCTTTTTCGTTGTTTTATCTTTTAATTTTTTGGTTGAGAAGTTCACCTTTGACACCATATTCGTCAAAAGGAAAGGAAACTTGCGTCTGTTTTAAGGGCTCTATCAGCGTCATTCATGTCAATTTTCTACATTGCCAGCTAGATAAGTGTTTTTATTCAGCAAGAAATTGTAGAACAGTTCTACCAAAAATGCATCGTGGAATTACAAAGTTAAAGACAAGTTTCGTTTTGCATGTTGTTAGAACGATAATTGCGTGATTTTTTGCCGAAGAAAATGTTATATTAGTGTTTGCGGGATCACTTACATAATCAAACACGAGCAACATCCTTTGTTAAGATTATTTCCTTTGACGTCTTTAGGAAGCCGCTAGTATGTCTTTTGTCTCCAGCCGTGCATATCAACCTTTCATCAAATATTGCTTCAAAATGTTTATATATCTCTACAAAGTTGTTTATTTTGAATACAGTCATCAACTATCAAACAAGCAATCTTTTGCCCCCATTGCTATTAATTTATACCTCAATGTCTTTAAACAAAAACACGCAAGTGAAAATAAACGAAATACTGGTGACGTTGAGCATTAGTTCCGTGTTGGTTAGTTTGAGGCACGTTGGCACTGTAAACTCTTGCGTTCTCAGAGCGTAAAGATACAATTTGACCAATAATTCTCTAACATGTTTTCTTAACTAAAAGTACATCGCAGTAGCAACCGCTTGATTTGTTGCACTCATCTTCTGAATTGTCCTAAAACCGCCTTAAATGAACATAACGAAAAGTATTTGTACAGGACGTTTATGCTTTGTAGACTTGGCGTGTATGATAATACTTTAGTAAGTTCATTCACACAAGCAAAGAGTTAGATCTACATCATAAACAGTTCAAGTTTCGAAAAAGAAATTGACAGAGTTACATTTTAGACCGGCAAAAATAAATAAAATCGCCATTTTCCACAATAAATCGTCAGAGACAAATAAGACAAATGATAGCGTGTCCATGTCTAAAAAGATGAAATTCCATCAAAGGATTTCGTGATTGAGTCACAACACAACCTTGAAGCTTTACCGCTTCGCTGGCTTTAGCGACCAACTTCAAATTGGACCAAAAGTTTCTAAGCGTGAGGCTACGAAAAAATCCCAAGGTTCTTTAAGCAAGGTAACGAAAAAGAAATGGTATCACAGCCTTTATTTAAGTGTCACTCTTCGATTGAAGCAACACCGTCGAAAGTCACTGAGCCACATTGTTGCCAAAACTTCACGTTTTGGGTAATATAAAGCCCGAAAATGTGATTTCTTTAAAAGCTTTTTATCTAAAACAGAAGTGTAATGAAGGAATGAAAGAGCAACCTTTGCAGTTTTGGTACAGCAGTTAAGATACATGATCAGGGGTATAAAGCTCACCGATTTAAGTTATGTTATGTAACTATAATTGGTCCTTCGCTCAGTGCTTATTCAATGAATATCTTACTTCATCTTACCAGAGTGTAACAGTTTGCAGTGCAGCGTGCTTCAGTAACAGTCCGTCTTAGCACTAATTCGTCCAGGCTTATACCAGAGAGCTCGTGTTCCAAACAGCACAAAACCAGCCAAATAGCCAACCATTTGGCGAGGCTCCCAATACACAACGATCGATATAGAAACACCGCCATCTTCAACACTCAAATCTGAGGTTTTATCCCATTACTGCACGGTCGCTGTTCCTTGTTTTTGAGAGATGCCTTTACCAATTCCGGTTGACACCAAGAGGGAGCCGGCTTAAGATTAATTCACGAAAAGGTCAAGATACACATACAACGCAACAAGATCAAGCAATTTGATTGGCTAAATGGAGATGTTTGTACTTAAGTGGTTACCATCAACAGCTAATTGAGACTGCCTAGCTGTTGATTTGTGAATAATTATAATTGACATAATTTTTCTCGACATTGCTGAATCATCCTTTTTGACCACGATTAGGAAACCGTTTTAATTATAAACAGGCGTTTTAATTTATCTCCCAAGTAGCTTTGCAACGTATAGATTTACGTTGACAAAGTTAACGGTTGTATTTCTTGCGACGGTTGAATGAGCTTATCGTTGCAATGTTAATGACCGATAGCTCGATATTAAATAATGCAGATTTGCTTTCGCGAGACAGGTGACAATTTTAAGTGGTTTGGGTCACCCACAAAGTCATAATTATAAAAACTCAAGATTTAACAGATAAAGGGAAAGGAAAAAACATCGGTCACACGTACGGGCGTGCTTAGAATAACATTAACTCCGCCAGACAAGAAAGCTTGAACTCGAAACTATAACTCCCCAACTTCATTCTGCGTAACATTTATAAGTGTTGAGAAGGACAGGACCATGAAAATAATAATAAAATAATAAATCTCTTTAAACATCAGACTCAAAAGTTAGAAACATTTTATAAGTAAATCATAATAAAATGCACCTCAGTAGTAACACAATGCTCAGTGGCTTTCATTTGAATCACTGAATTGCCACACTTTATAAGAATTCCATCCACCGTCGAGACTCAAACGTAAAACCACCTTGTAATTTGAAATCCAGGGGTACGTGATGTACAATAGTTTATTTTTTGCAATGGACACACCTTAGGATTTCACCCAGAGACTCATTTGCTAAAGACACCTTGTACAACATAATAAAAATTTATTTCATTGGCCAAAAATTCTAAGATCTCAAATCCAAGTTCAAAGACTTAAAACTTCGGACCAGTTTTTTACAGCACATTGCTTTGAACAGTACCTTTAGTTAGCTCACGGCACGTCTGATCCGAGGCGGCTTTCATTTCTAAATTTACGATAAGAATTTCATCCCGTAAACTCAAACGTTAATTAGTGCTACATTAACAAACTAAAAGTTAAAGCCCTTGGAGAGAAGAGTGAAAACAGGAAATCACAAGACCGTTCTGAAAAGACCAAGTTAAGCGTCAATCTTGAGTATTAATCTTGAATATTAATTATTATGAGCAACAAAAACAACTTTCTGTCCTATCATGATCACTTTCCAAACTGTGGTGTTTGCAAACAATTCTGTAAATATGGTGTTTTATGCAGTCAGCCTGGCTCATTTAAGTCAATTAGGGTGTTAAACTAGAGGCACACATGCGCAATCCGTGGGTTAACAATATTTATTACATCTGGTTTTGTGTCGTTATTAGCTCGTCTGCCGAATATGAGAAAAACGTGACCAAATAAACTATGCATCTTTGACTAGACGGTTTATTGCTTTAACATTTAGTACGTTTTAGAAAATAATGATTTGTGTTCACTGAGAGATTCAACATTTGTCTAATGCCTTTTTTATGACTGAGACAGGCAAACAAGACATTACTTGTCAGAAATCTTCCCAGACGGGTATTTCACAATACAGTGGAATCCCGCTTTACGGACACCCGCTTAATACGGACACCCCGGTATTACGGACAGTTTCGTTGGTCCCGACGAAAACCTCATACATTTTCTCTTAAATTAACCCGCTTAATACGGACACCCGTTAATACGGACAACGGACACTTTTCCGTGTCCCGAGTGACAAAATGTCATACATTGTCAACCCCGCTTTACGGACACTGTGTATCTGTGTACTGTTAATTTTCATTGTCACTATTATTTGCTAATTGGACCCTGGTCAAATAATGACAGAATTTGAAGAGTAAAAACAATTTTATTACAAAGAGAAGCTCAATAGTGTGACTTCCGGTGTTCGGCCCTTGTACGTGAGTCCTTTAATATGGTTTTCTGGCTGCTGTTCCTATTCAAAAGTTTTACTTCCTTTGCCTTTTGCTGTAGCCATCGCTTGTAGGTTTCTTCCTCTTTGATGTCCTTTGCTTGCCACTTGTATCAGCAACAGCCTCTGTTCGAACTGCTGGATTGTTATCGACGTCTATTAATTGTTCGAGTAAATCCACGTGTTTGTTTGGACCATCAAATATATAGACACACGGTATTTCCATACCAAGACCTCCACCTCGATTTACTGCCTTTCCACACACTTCAACCAATCCTCGGTTGGTAGGCTTTGAAATAAAATGAGTGACTATTCCAGTGCGGTTTTTTGTGTTTGCGAGGTGATATGGAATGTGGCCAATAACTCGACTCTCTTTTAGCACCGCGACTGCGGTTTTATCCTCGGTGTTTTCTGGCTCTGGTTGCAAAGGTAAAATTTCACCGCATGTAGGAGTCCACCAGCCCTTGTAAACATAAAATCCTCTTATCCAGGAAGAAATTTTCAGCGTTCGGTGATCGTCCATACTTTCCAGTTCTCAAGAGAAACCGACTAGATCGAATTCCAAAGTGTGAGGTGTTAGGTGCGGCAGTTGTAAGTGACAGCTTGTCAGTGTTCACAAGTTACCGTGAACCTTGTAGCGTGCCGCCACAGTCATTGCATCATGGCTTCACGTCCTTCAGCTAAGCGTAAAAGGAAAGATTTTACTGCTTCTGAAAAGGTTCAGATCATTGAGTACAAAAAGGAAAACCCAAATGCTAGTGTGCGAGCAATTGCTGAGAAGTTTGTTTGCGGCAAATCTCAAATTCAGTCTATTTTAGCGAAGGGCAATGAAATACTAGAGGATTACAGCGCAAACAAGAATGCACATTCTAAACGGGCCAGAATATCGCCGATGAAAAATGTAGACGAGGCAACGTACGAGTGGTACCAAAAGGCAAGAACCAAGAACATTCCAGTTACCGGACCAATGCTGCAAGAAAAAGCCAAAAGAGCGAGTGAAGAGCTTGGAGACTTAACATTCAAAGCGTCTAGTGGATGGCTGGACAGATTCAAGAAAAGGTACAACATTACAAGCAAAGTTATTAGTGGTGAGGCAGGGGGCGTCAGTGAAGAAACTGTATCATCTTGGAAAGAGCGTCTACCGAGTATTTTGAGCGGCTACTGCCCGGAGAACGTCTTAAACATGGACGAGACAGGGCAATTTTTTCGAGCACTTCCAAACAGATCTCTGACCGAGGTATCAAAGCAGTGTACTGGAGGGAAAAAGTCCAAAGAAAGAATCACGTGTGCATTTTTTGTTAATGCAGCGGGCCATTGCGAGAAACCAATTGTCATTGGCAAGACAAAAAGTCCACGTTGCTTCAAAGCAATCAGAGATACGTCTCAACTACCCTGCTCATACTTTAGCCAGCCTAAAGCTTGGATGGACTTTAACATCTTAGATGACGTGCTGTCCAAGCTAAACTGGAAATTAGCAAGGGAGAACAGGAATGTTATTTTATTCCTGGACAATGCATCTTGCCATCCTCCAGATATGAAAGGCAAATACGATCATATCAAGATTGTATTTTTTCCGCCAAATTGTACATCAAGACTCCAGCCTCTTGATCTTGGAATAATCCAAACATTTAAGCTCAAATACATGAAACTGATGCTGACACATGTCGTCAGCAAAATAGTTGACTGTGACTCTGCCACCGAGGTGTGTAAATCTGTGTATTTACTACAAGCCATTAGGAGGATTGGCCAAGCCTGGGAAACAGTGTCAGAATCGACTATCAAGAAATGTTTTGTAAAGGCAGGTTTTCTTTCAGCAGACGAATCTCTCGTTTCATTCCCTGCGGAACACCGGGAGTTTGATCCATTTGAGGAGCTAGAATCAGGTGAACTGGCGCAGGTGAATTCATTGTTGTGCGATGCGAGTTCCGGGTCTAGCTTAGATATACCGTCAGCAGTTGAAGCCTTAGAAGCAACTTCTGCTCTGCCAACGTGTAAAGAGTTAAGCGCCAATTGGGAGGAGGAATTTTTCTTCGATCTATCGGCATCGTCTTCACAAGACCCGGGACAAGACAAAGACAGTGATGACGATCTCATTGAGGTCAATTCCCAGGCTAAGGAAGTGAAAGTCAAGTCTATGAGAGAAGCAATGACCATGCTAGAGGACTTGACAGAATACCTCACCACTGAAAATTTAACCGAAACAGCAAATAGCAAATAGTATTAGACTTGATGTAATTTAATATATGTATCAATGTTAGGGATACTAATAAACCTTACAGATAGTAAAGGGAAGAAAGAAGACTAATAAAAATACTGAAGCCTTATACCTCACAAGCATAAAGCCCGGAGATACAAAATCTTCAACAAGAATATTCGTTGTAGTTTTAAAGAATAAAATAGGTAGGCGATATAAGTAGCGGCTATTTATATGTAAACGCAATAGTAATCATGATTTTGCAGTAAACTAAGATATAATATATTAAATTACTCTTAGCCTGTGAACAGGCTCGGCAGTGGGGAAAAGGCGCGAAAATAAATCAGCGAGCGGCGCGAGCCGAGCGTAGACTGGGGAAGAGGACGGCGCTTTTTTTTCGGTCTTTCCTTTTCTTCGCTCCTTCTCCGACCAGAGAGACTGCTCACAGGCTAAATTACTGTCTGAACAGCGTTAAAGGTAATGAGCCACCACGGTAAATAAAAATAGAGATAATGAATTTCACCATTCTTCTTTTTACGGAAGCGATTCAAGTTCAGTTGTCCACCCTTATTGATCACCTCTAAATTTACTCCCATTTTGGATTGGGTCAGAGTAATCTAGTGTCCGGTATAGTGTTTATCCACAGGGAGATACTATCAGGCGATATGCGTCGGGATAGATCTAGAGCCCCGGGGAATACTCCCCGAAAATTTGGGTGAGGGTGTGCGGCGCAGTCCTTGAAACCCTGACCCCATATCAGACCACAATATGTGATTTTCCCTACCCTATTTCAGAACTACTCAGGAACAGGAGCCCCTGCCAGGAATGGTTTCGTTTTGTGTAGACATTCGAGAAGGCTTCAATTTCAGTTCCGATATTAATCAAAACACACTTCTCAAGAGAAGATGCCATTAAAAAGTAGCTTCTTTTCAAAACCATACCAACTCCAGACCAGATCGCACAAACCATACCCTATTCAGTCGGACCAAAATGATCAAAATCTATACCCTATTTCAGACTAGAACGGCTCGAAAACCATACCCTTTGGCGCCACACATACCTATCTAGCCAATACAAGGGAGTACCCCCCCCCCCCCCACCAACCCAAGGATACTAAATTAGAGTCCCGTTCGCAGACAGGAGCCCATGGGCTCCTGTCGCAGAAAAAAAATAAAAAAACAGATGGATAGAGCCCGTCTGAAAAATATTTAAGGCCTCATATTTACTTCTCTCAATCACTAACAAACAGGTTTCTTTCCGGCTGTATTTATAGCCTGCATGTTTTTTTTTGGTATTTTCTTTAAAAGGTCGAATTAGTAATCTTCGAAATATCATCGATTTTTCATGGGCATATTTGCCAAATAAAATGATTGAAAATTTGATAAAAGGTTTCGCTAAGAATGCTGAACGTGTTTTTAACTTTTTAAAAACATTTTTACTTAAATTCTAAACCTCAGCGACTTTATTTTGTTCGGAAGAAAGTTTAGTCGTGAATATTAAAAACAAAAGAGTGCTTCTTTCTCAAGAATATCGGTCTGTTAGTTTCCTCTGGAAATTTGATGTTCTTAAAACTACAATGTAGCATATAATCCCTCGAAGCTTCGCTTCTCGGATAAACTGTATTTGTTTGAAGAAAATAGACTTCCCCGACAACTATCGCCCGGTAGTCCCTTCGGCAGAACACTCTATTGTTTTTTTTTTAAATCTAAAAATAACATGTGAGCGTAACTTGACCAAGATTGTTCACGGTTGCGGCGCTAGCTTTCAACATAAATTGCGGTTCCTGTGTTGTGGCCTTTGATTTAATGAACATTTCGTCGGCTGTTAACAAAAATCAGATAACCGAGGTTATACGATCTGTTATGAGGAAGTTTTAACCTCTTGACGTCATATCTGACACTTAAAAGTGTCAGATATGACGTCATATTGATGCGTTGGCGTCTGTCGTCACCTCTCGAGTGCCCTTCACTCTAGTGACGTCCCAAGGCAGTTGTTTAGTTTTGTTTACGGGTATGGTTGTTTAATTCAGTCTGTTCACTCACTCAGTCAGAAAGAAATAATTAATACGAACTTTTGTTCTTAGGCCATCGTAGCTTGATTAGTATATGTAATCGCAGGAGGCCGAGTAGAATTAAGGATAAATTTTCACGCGTATTTTCAAAGTTTCCGCAAAATTGCCTAAGTCGCGCAGCGACGAGGGCAATTTGTGAAAACTTTGAAAATACAAGTGAAAATTTATCCTTAATTCTACGAGGACTCAATGCGATTACTTGTTTATAACACAGAGGGCAAAATTTTCGGAAAACTTTCCATGCACATTGAAACACAATCAGCCGGTCCTCAGAATAAAAGTACCCTCTCGTAAACATTCACCACACAAGCAGTTTAACTGTTGCTCAGCGCACGGAACAAGAAAGACTGACCATTATGTAAATCTTAAGAGATAAATACAATTCTAGTTCATTGACAAAACACACTTAAAACTCAAACCAACTAAATTTTATTCACCTGAGTTGCAAAGCTTCCTTTAGCTGGAAAAATTATCGACCACGTCGCTCCAAAGTTTTCAGTGGTTTCAAAACAAATGACCATTTGCTGTCTCACGCAACAAATATAGTTCACCTTTTGGAATTTCTCTTCAAGCTAACAGCCGATTTTCATACCATTTTTACCAAACAACCCGGTTTAAAGTCAAACTTTGAAACGATCCTTGTGTTGAACAACTCAAAATCTGTTTTTCGTTTCAAGACGCCTACAAAATGCAAATGGCGCGCTCTCGCGCTCAGCCAATCAAATGCGAGTAGTTTTGGCGCTTGGCCAATCAGGAATTAGTAATTTTGCCCTCGTCCGAAAGAAAATTAAAATGCCCTCTGTGTCAACCAATCAGCATTCAGTAATTTTGCCCTCTATGTTATAAAGAATAAAACACAAACAGCGGTGATAAAATTGTAAATAAACGCATTTTGATAAACTTGACGTTTCGTATGCTAGACAACATACATTTTCAAAAGTCACCGTTACCGACATTCACAGGCCTCTACACTAAATGTCCGGGGTATCAAATCGAACATTCAGTTTTCGAACTAAATCGAACTCAATCGAACGGAAATCGAAGGATTAAATTCGATGTTGTTCGATCATCGAACGAAATCGAACTCACAAAAAATATCTGCGAATCGAACCAAGTTTGATTAAGTTCGATGAGGTTCGATTTAGTTCTGTGGCCGAACGCCTGATACCTAAGCGAGCTTAAGTCGTATCACTATATAATCTGAATCGAGCAAAATCGATCACCATATCTGCTCGATTTGATTTAGTAATTGGGGAATTAACGTCTTGCTCTTTTACCTTGTTATGCAGAAATATTTTGCCTGGATAACGTTTTTTATGTTGATATGTTGTTTAACGGTTGGATTTGAGTATCTATATATTTCGATTCCATAGACAATTTTTATGAATGGCTTACTGCGTATTAGATTGCTCGAATATTATGTATTGTTTCTTTAGGATCAAATAAAAGACAAAGATTATACTATACCGTGTCCAGTCACTTATTCCAAAACCATTTAAGGAATAAACAAGAAATTTTCACTCGTTCATTAGGTTTGAAATTCTTTATTTTGAATTTAAGCTACAAGTTCGATTTCCAAACTTAATCGAACTAAATCAAACGCTAAATTTCGATTTCGTTCGATGTGGTTCGGAAATTGAACTCACAAAAAAGTTAGTTGTTCGATTTCGTTCGATGACCGAACAACATCGAATTTAATCGTTCGATTTTCGTCCGATTTCGTTCGATTGAGTTCGATGACATTAATTCGTTCGGTTTTGTTCGATTTGATGCACCGGGTAAATGGGATTCATTCACACCTCGCAAGTACAAAATTAATCTCATCCACACAGTCACCTATCGCTGCTTGCGAATTTGCTCCTCGGCTTCATTGTTGCAATCCGCTCTGAATGATCTCAAGAAGCTTTTGCTACAAAATGGTTACCCTCAAGGGGTTATCACGTACAACATTAACGATGTGTTGAACAGAAATAAAAACAAGCCAAACGACCCTGTTGTGACAGTACCCAAGAATGACATCATTATCCTGTTACCTTACTTAGGTCTTCACAGCAATCAAGTCGCTAAACGTTTGAAATCCTGTGTATACAAATTCTACCCTTGTATCAACCTCAAGGTTATATTTCAGAACACACACTGCATCAAATCCTACTTTCCTTACAAGGATTCGCCTGAACCGCTCCCAAATGTCTAAAATCATCTACAAAGCTGGTTGCTGGGATTGCAACGAATTTTATATAGGCCAGACAAAACATAGACTTCATGACAGAAAAAACTGAACATTTCAAGGCCCTCTCTATAAGTGTCTGATACATCAGCCATAGCTGATCGTATGAAAACCACTGGTCACAACATTAAATGGGATCATTTTGACATTTTAGCGTCCGGCAAAACGGACTTTCATTGCAAAATAAAGGAGACTGATTCAAGAACTACAACCATCTTTGAATGTTAACTTAAGCAGTGAGAGACTGTTACTCTTTTAGCTACAGCCTCTCAGGACAGACAGTCCGAACTATTTAATTACTGCTAAGATCGTTTTTCTTAACCTCAGACCTTTTTTGTAAACTATATAAACAGTTTTCAAACACTGTAACGGTTACTGAAGACTCCAATGGGGATAACTGTCTTAAAACGACGATTCGTAAACCGATAAATTCAACACTCGGTCTTTATTTATGCACGTACTGAGTAGTAAGAAGTAAGGTTGGAAATTGTAACGGCTACGAAAGGGCTAAATATTACCAAAGGTAACGGAGCTTATATACTTCATCCAACTGAGATTTTGCTGCGCTGGGTGCGACTGTCACACGCCACTGTTTGTCTGTTGGCGCGACTGTCACACGCCAATGTTATTTCTTTTAACTGTCAGCAATCTTAGTAAATGAACTACCAAGAAAAATGATTAGATATCAAGAGTATTATTTTTACGCAATGAATAAAGCAAGTGAAAGCTTCGTTTCTTCGGCGGTTCGCATGTTGTTGAGCAGCAGAAAATTTTCCTTGTGGCTTTAATTTGATTTATTTTCTAAACTGCGTACCGAAAATAACTTATTTATGCTCTAAACTCTGTAATGATGAAACACACAAGCAAATAAACAATAAATGAATTTATTGTATTGGAGGAATAGGTCGAGCAGTGCCATAACACGACCTCTACAAAACACAACGCACATGATACAGAAGTATAAATGGTAGGAAAATACAAAATGAGTCTAAACTGACTCTTACAAAACCTGAATTAATTAAATTCCAGTGTGCAAAGGAACATAAAGACGCGAGTCGACTTTATCGCGAACATAGCCGTCTTTAGCTGAATCTGATTTCCACCTTCCATGAACTTTGAAAAGCCGATCTGGAACATTCAGATTTGCAGCGGAAGTAGCTCCTCCGGACCTGAAGCTGTGATTACTAAACTTAGAGGGGTCTAATCCAATAGTTTCCAACTTCTCCTTAAGAATTTCTCCCGCTCTGCTAGCAGTGAGGGGCTTGGAAGACAAAACATTGCCCTTCAATTTCTTGCCGTACCGTAAGGATCTGAAAATGAAATTCTGAGAAAACGAAGGAATCCTGGCAGCTTCTAAGTACTTAATAAGGTAACTATAAGGACAAGTACAATTACCAGTCTTAGCAATATAAACCCAGGAACCCTCTCTGTACTTATCAGTCTTGCTGACTTCAACAAAAATCTTATGATAAAGATCTTCAGTTACAATGTTGGATCTCCTAATGCTTAAAAGCTCGGAAATGCGGAAAAAATCAGCATATGCGAGTAAACACATACAGACAAACCTGATATCAAGTAAGTTACTACTTTCCCCATATTGCTGGAAAATTAAGCCAAGGATCTCTGGGGTAATGGGCTCCGCCTTCCTGACAGGTTTACGAAGAACGCGACTGGAAGCCTCAACAATAGACTTGACACGAAACTTGTCGCACGGATTGCGATTATCAAAACCTGCTAACTTATGTACCCAGTTAATAGCGTAAAAAGCGCTGTAAATTGTAGAGCTACCTGATGAATTTTCAAGTAAATGATGCAAATATAAGGAAACTGTGATTGAAGTAGCTGGGAGAAAAGAAACCTCCCCAGTGTTATGCAAGCACCACGCCTTGAACTTGCAAAACGATCTACAATAATTAATAACTGTGTTATCAGCTCGAGAATTAAAGGCAGAGAGCCAAAGCTTCTCACAAAGTAGAACGCCAAACGTCCGACTGGCAGCTGCTTTAACATCTGAAGCAAAAAATAGAGAAAATAAAACGACAAAACTGACCAAACCAAAAATATAACTGAAAAAAATTAAAACATGTAGTGAAACAAAAGTAAGGATGGGTCCAAGTGGTCCCAAAAACACAGCAAAAAACATTGCCACTAAGGGCCCAAGTGGTCCCTGCGTAATGAAAAAGACCAAGTGGTCCACAAAGAAAAAAGGGGATCCAAGTGCATCCCACGATACTCGGATACCATGTGGTATGAACGTAAACAACTCTGCAAACTGCAGAGAAACCCCCTACAAATGAAATGTGAAAGGGGGTAAACGTAAGGCCTCTCTAGGAAAACCACAAGAACAGAACCTCTGAACGGAAATTATGTGATCCAAAAAGGGCATTTTTATATTACCCAAAACAAAAACATCATTACCCATGGGGATCTCGAAAAAGTCAGAAAATATGGGGGACAAACCCTCGTCTGTAAAAATCAATGGCCAAAATGGAGCGGAAGGCCAAGCAGGAACAACAAGTGTAGCACGACCGCCGAGGGCAACCATGTGATTGAGAACCCTGGGGATGAGAAAAATAGGTGGAACGAGCCAATTATTCTCTCCCGCCCAGGAAACAGAAAAGGCATCAACCGCCTCTCTTCCAGGGCACCAAAACTTGCTATTGAAACGGGGCAACTGAGTATTTTCATGATTCGCAAAGCGGTCCACAGAGTGAGGACCCCATTTCTCCTCGGCCAAAAGGAAATAGTCCCTCTTGACCCGCCAATTATCATAATCCACAACTCTACTCAAAAAATCAGCTCTGTCATTAGCCGATCTCGGAATCCATTCAACTTCCAATGTGATGCAATTGAGCAAGCACATACTAAAAATGCGCAAAGCTAAACGTTGCAAATCTTCCTTCATATTTCCCACTTCAACAATTCTAGAAACGCTCTGATTATCAGTATACCACTTAATAGTGTGCCCTTTAACTAAAAGCAATAAAGATTCTAGACCCAGGGAAATAGCCTTTAGTTCCCTGTAAGAGGAGCTCTTCTGAGCCTCTTCAACACTCCACATCTTGTGAGATATGGTGTTATGAAATTCTAACATGTAACTGGCACAACCCGTAGAACTCGCATCGGAATAATATACACGGGTATAATGAGACTGAACAGACAACAGGCGTCTACTGTTAAGGAAAGGAATATTGTCTTTCCAAAAACATAATTCATTCAGAGTGGAACCCGACAGGGAAATTTTTCCATCCCATGTAGGACTTCTTAAAATATCAAAATGAGAATACCTTGTCATGATAAGAGTAATATTACCAAAAACGAAACCCATTGAGATAATCTTACCAACAAACTGGGCCAATTTTCTAGCAGTACTAGAAGGATACTGAAAACGAATTGAATCAATAACCTGTACCACACTGAGAATTCTTTCTGAAGGGATGGAGATAGTATGAATGGACAAATCAATAGAATAACCCAACCACACTAAGCAAGAAGTTGGCTGCCAAACTGATTTGCTGTCATTGGGAAGGAAACCAGAAAGCTGAAGCGAAGTCTTGACAAATAATGAAGCAGCTTCGCAGGGAGCGAAATCACGGGCAGAACCAAGCCCGTCATCAAGGTAAACTGTAATTCTCACAGCATGACTCCTCCAATATCTGACAAGAACACGAACAACCTTCGTAAAAATATACGGAGCTGAGGATAACCCAAAAGGGAGAACTGTAAACACAAAAAACCTCCTTACACCATTTACAACCCAAGAAAACCCTAGAAAAGTTTAATGCTCCTGCAAAATATCAATATGGTGGTAACCAGATTTAAGATCTAATTTAAACATGAAATGATCGAAGGGAAGATAAACACAAGCGTTCCTAATATCCTCAAACTTAAATTTCTCCTTCCAAATGTGTTTATTGACATGCCTAAGGTCTAAAATCAACCTCTTCTTACCGCAACTCTGTATGGAAACAGACAAAGGATTGACAACATGAGGAGGACTAGATACTTGAACAACTGAGCCTGACAAAAGAAGCTCCTGAATAGCCTCTAAAATAAAATCAGCGTGCATAAACGCTGAATGGTTATTGTCAAAAAATGCATTCTGAGGAACTGTAATAAAAGGTATAGTATACCCCTTGTCAATAACCCGGAGAATGAAATCATTTGCACCTTGAGTAAGCGACCAAAAACTAAATTGAGCTCTGAGCCTACCCTTAACTGTTTGAATACTATTGGGAGAATTCTCAAATTCAAAACACTCCTCGAAAACAGGACCATCGTCTGCAATACCTTCAAGAGTATCTTTCACCACTTTCTGGTCAGAAATGGAATTACTGCTGCCCAGAAGAGCCGCTGTCTTTACTTGGCAAACTTTGGAGCTGTTTGTAGGTTGATCGGGCAGAGAACTGAGTATGAGTTGGGGCAATTGACTCTCCAATGACCGGACTTGCCGCAGGCGAAGCAGATGTCATAACGGCCTTTATCAAAGGCGCCCTTTGACGTTTGAGGACGAAAATTAGTAAAATTTCTTGGAGTAATAGAGGAGACAGCTGATGAGAAACCAGATGACGTGCCCGGACGCTGAACGTACGACCTGTAGAAATGGAAGAAAGAGAAAACTAACTGACGGTCGATTAAAGGCACTGAAATGACCTAAAGTGAGAGCACATTAGGCGTGATGAACCTATTTAAACACAACCCAAACAATAAGCGTGAAAAACACGCCTAAATGTGGTACGCATTATTCCGACACATAATTCCAAAGCACCGAGCATAAATACATTTATTTTCTAAACTGCGTACCGAAAATAACTTATTTATGCTCTAAACTCTGTAATGATGAAACACACAAGCGAATAAACAATAAATGAATTTATTGTATTGGAGGAATAGGTCGAGCAGTGCCATAATACTACCTGCTAAACGCTAAAGAAAATAAAGAACGGGCAAAGGAAACGAACGAAAGTAACAGATAAAAATACTCAACTTCTGTCCCGACTTCGCAATGCGGGCGTTCTTCTTCTTTCTCAACGCTCTCTGCTCAGCAGCAAGGGTCTTCTTTTCGTCTTCAGAACCAGAAGCGACTTCGTCAGAAAGATACTCGTCAACTGCGGCCCAACCTGCTTCAGATTTGTCAGCAATTCTGATGAGCTTGTTTCTTCGCTTTATGGCCTTTGAAGCAGCGTTGAGGGAATCGTCGAGTTTGAGAATCAACGCTGAAACTTGATGATTCTCGGAGTTTTCAAGGTCGACGAGAGATTTAAGCGAATCGACAAAAGAAAGACTTTGCAGGTGATGTGCTCCAAAGTCTCGGTATTGAACTCGAATTGCTTCTTGTTGCCACTGAACTTGAATGTTAAGCTCGTTTCGGACTTAAGTTTCTTAACCAAGGATGAAGACGATTTGAGTTGATCGTCCGAAAGCTCACGCTTTAAATGCGAAAACTCATCAAAGTAAGACCTTAAGTCTTCAAAAGACCCAACAGAAATAACTTTTGGATCCTCCTCACCTTTTTTATCAGACATGATAAACAAGCAAAAAAACTAAGGTGACGGTCGATTAAAGGCACTGAAATGACCTAAAGTGAGAGCACAAGACGTGATGGACCTATTTAAACACAACCCAAACAATAAGCGTGAAAAACACGCCTAAATGTGGTACACATTACGTAACCTCCATTCCGACACATAATTCCAAAGCACCGAGCATAAATACATTTGCACAACAAATATTTAGATTCCGGTCACACAAGGCCTCCAGTTCTTAAAAAAAGGTCTTGGTTTATTTCACTTTTTTCCGCTCAAGTTAAGAATTCTACAAAAACTGTTCAAAATATTTAGAAACCCAAGCACTTGTGTTTCTATGCAAGCGACCACTGTACTATGATTGACACAATAGGCTTCCTCAGCTGACTGCCAGATGACTACAGCATTACGGCTCTTCAAGAATTTTTCCCATACTATGCTAAGAATGGCCGAAAATCTCAATGCTTTACAATATAAATATAAACAACGGCAGACAAATTATAGCTTCTTTTATTTCTCCAACGAAGCGGACAAGAAAATCAATCGACGATGCTTGAGAATTCGCGGGCATTAAATTCTATAGTTTTTAAAGGTGTTTTATCTAAATTTCCAAAGCTTAAAACATCAGTTTTTCGAATAGCTGGGCGGCAATTTATCCGTTGGGTGAGAGTTATCCGCTCTTTGAGTAACTTGTACCTGAACTGTAATCACTGTAAGCATTATTTTGCGCATATTTTGAACTCCCGCCAGCATGGCGAGAAAAACAACTTTGAACAGTTTGTTTACAGGCTTGTTATAAGCTGAAATCTCCTGACATCAGTTCTTCCATCGTACGGTAAGAAAATTCTTCACATACCGAATCGAATGAATCCTCTGATGCTTCGGAAGCTAAAGACTGTTCCGAATCGTACAAATACTCTTCGGAGGTCTCGCAGTCGACGGTAGGCGTCTTGAGTCAAAACACGAGGAAACGCGACTGAGGTGAGCCTCTGACGTCACAAGCTATTAAATTGCGCAATCACCCAGGAACACGTCAGTCAGTAACGGCGGACACATCTTACGCAACTTTGGAGCTAAAAAATATTAGGATGGACGGTTTCTTGTTCAGTTTTCTGGTTAAATATAGACACAACGCGATATTCTGCGACAGAATTTGGCCGAAATAAACCTACGAATTTTCGTCTCAGTGGCACTTTAAAGCATCTCTTGGCTATCTGCTGAGCTGCACGATCTTTCTTGCAACCCCCACCACTTCCAGTCAACCATTTTGTGAATAACTCGCCAATTTGGCTGGAAACTGAAAACGAAGGCATTACCCTGGCAGTTTGTTTTGTGATTTCACTCGATGTATCATCATCGGCAAGTTCTTTGGTACTTGAAATGTCGGGTTTTTCGTCAGAGAAAAAGAACCAACTGTGCTTGGTGTTCACATGTTTCCTGCAGCCACTTTGACTTTTAAATCCATCGTGATCACACGCCTGCATTGGACAGTGATACAAGCTATCCGTTTCTTCTTTTTCCAAGTGAAGCCGTTTTGGTTTTGGTGATGAGCCATCAATTTTCGACCAGTCAACCTTACCCTTTTTGTTCATTTCGGACATGAGTGATTGACACAATTTGTTCCACTTACATAAATAGTGAACAGAACACAAAGGCGACAAAAAACAATGGCTGCATTGTGCAAGTTTAAACTTTCCCCAACCTGCCCCTGCTTGCCTCAACCTGCCCCAACCTGCCCCTACTTGCCCAACCTGCCCCAATTTGCCCCTGCTCGCTCAGGCATGTCTCTGCTTGCCACTGATCATTATAAATTTAAGTTGATATATGGCGTTGGTGCGATCATGTTCAAACTTGCCCGGACAAGTCTATAAGGGCCTCGATAAGTCTTTAAAAATCTGCTATTGACTTAGCCTGAATTTCAGCCGTCTCCTCTGGTCGCTCACTCCCGAGAGAGACGTCTGAATCAATGAGCCGCTAATGCCGTCCAGTGACGTCACGGCGAATCAATGTTAATTTATGCGAATAAATTTCTGTTCCCGCGAAAAATTTAGCTTTTGCAGCCCTCGACCACTAGTGGTTTCCATTGGAAAGTGAAGTGCTGCAGGTAAAGCACATGCAGTCGTTTAACGGCCAAAAGTGAATTAAACACAAATATCTTGGTCGTTGGTGAAACGCGTGTCGGACAAGTGCCCGTGCGTGACACAGAGCAGCTGACGAGTAGGTTTTTCCCCTAAATCTTCGTCATGAGTGAAAGAACGGAGAACGAAGTACAACAATTATTTTTAGGTAATATTTGACTCAGAAGAGACCTGCTTTGCTTAAAAAAGCGTTTACTCAAATAAGAATTGCTTTACCTCAAAAAACGAATCGCGTTCAATCCTCGCTTCATCGTGCAAAGCGCTTTCTTCACCTGCTTTCAAACTCTTCGCCGCCTTCGTCTGAAACGTGGCTTCCTACACGAAACAGGATTTCTCCACTATAAGTTTTCCAAATCCCACTTTACCGACGGTCGAGTGTTCATTAAGGTTCCAACGTTAAAATGGTGTGTTTTCTTTCTGAATCGATTGATGATTCAATAAAATAAATACAACAAAATAGAAGAATCCTCGATAAAACATCGAATTTAATAATACTGCACAATTTCAGGAATTGCTAAAAATATTCTGCGAAACGTATCGGCTGCAATTCAAGATCATTTACCTTCACTTGCTTTCAAACTCTTCTCCGCCTTCGCAAAAACGTGGCTTTCTACACAGAACAGGATTTCTACATCCCACTTGGTCATTCATGAGAGCAACCAAGGGAGAAATAACAATAACGATACAGTGTGCTTCAAATTGTGTACGCGATTTGGAGAGTTCACTTGCAACAAGTGGTGCAATCTGGAAAATTATAGATTTCCCATAGCTCGTTGGAACATTAACGAAAACATTTTCCCTCGACAGGAAGTAAAAGAGAGCGTTTACCCGTTCGGGGTATAACTTAGGGTGCGTTCTTTTGGGACTATTCCGGAATAGGAATACTCGGAATAGACGGTATTTGTGTTCTTTTGGGAGCTATTCCGTTTTCGGAATGAACGGAATATCATTCCGTTCATTCTGCTCCCGATAGCAGAATGAACAGAATGAAAGGAATACGGTTTACTCGGAATAGACAGAATACGCGTTCTTTTGGGAAATTTTTGGCGGGAAATCCGACGCGGCCGCCCGCGCGTGTGCAGACATAGTGGTTCTCAGGTCACCTCCGCCATGGGTATTCCGTTTCCAGAATTCGCGTTCTTTTCGAAATTGAAATTCCGTGTATTCTGTTATTCCTAAACCGGAATAAGAATAACCAGAATAGTCCCAAAAGAATGCACCCTTAGTTAACCCAAGATTCGATACTGCTTCTTTGAAAGCCATCGCACAAACTGGAATCCCCGCAACCGCCACTATGTAAACATTCCTCGCACTTTGAATAATTAATGAAATAATTCATGCGAATAATTGAGAATCAGCCAATCAACACCACTGTCTGGTTTTTGGACAGTGACGTCACTGGACGGCATTAGCGGTTAATTGATTCAGACGTCTCTCTCGGGAGTGAGCGACCAGAGGAGACGGCTGAAATTCAGGCTACTATTGACTCTGTTTCGTGTTGCTTAAAACTTAAAACACTAAATAGATGGCTAGAATAGAAGAATGTTTCTGTTGAACAAACTGTAGAAAGGAACTGTCATTCTTAATAGGAACCATTTTACATAAATAGGAACTTATGGTTAGGAACAAACTGTTCCATTTCTTTCAAACCGGAACCATTAATCGGGAACAATAGTTCCTCCAATGAATAAAAAGGAACCAATTTTCAAAGCAGGAACAATGATAGAAAGGAACAAACGTTCCTTTACAAGAAAAGGAACGTAAGTAATTGGGAACTAAAGTTACTCTAAAAGGGAACGCATTAATAGGAACAATTGTTCCTTTAGTGAATAAAAAGGACCAAAATGATAAAAGAGGAACAATACCATTGGGAACCGGCTTGTTCCTAAGCCACTCATTTAGGAACAAAAAGTTCCTTTCAATGTTAAAAATTCGGAACAAAAGGTTCTTTTTAGCTCTGAATGAACACTTTGTTCCTATTTTTTACAAAAAATTGTTCCTTTTGATGCTAAAAGGACCACTCCAAATAGGAGCAACCATCCCTTAATGGGAACGTTCACAAAGCAAAAATGGGAACAGTGCACAAAAATAAAAGTAAATTAAAAAGCCATTTAAAGGATGAAGAAACATGCCAAAGCATCTTATGACCCTGATGCTGAATACATACAACAGCCAAAATTTGATGGATAAAATCATGCTAGTACATGTTCAAATGTGGAAGTGAAAATTTTGGGAAACGTAGAAGAAAGAAAGAAAAAACATCCAAATCTCTTTACTCTCCCGCAATCAAAATTTGGGTGGTTGCCAGTTCAGTACCATATTCCCACGTAAATATCAAAAGGGAAATTCCACGCTGATGACACAGAATTGTCAGCAATTCCGTGATGATCAGCTGTCTCAGACTGAACAAGAAACCAATCAAAAGCGTGAACAAGATGTGGGAAGTTCTACGCCATCAGTGCGGAATTTCCCGTGTCGAAACGAGAGCTAGCCAAAAACGCGCTGGCAAAGGAAACTGCTTTCACTTCCGGTGAGTGCCCGTGACACCCTTTTGCGCAACGTGTCGACGTCGTCGGCGGTTCAAGGTCACCAATAATTTGGCAGCTTTTAATTTTCACTATTCTTCATAAAACAATTATAAATTAAGAACTAGCTAATTATCAAGCTCAGTAAGTGATCGTTTATTGACGAACTTTATTTGGTCCTTTTTCTTTGTTTGCTCTTGAATGATATTTTTACAGAACAACTCTTTGGGATTAAGCGTTGCGTGACTATTGGCTGCGATATTGACAAAAAGTCACCAGCGGCTTTCCTCTACATGCCAAATATGGCGACCCCACCGGTGATCAGGCGCACCAGCCGTGCAGTTTGTCACGTAACGGAAAGGGAAAACTGTATGATAATAATTTCATCAAACTCAGCTGCGTATTTTGACTTCGTCTGAAGGAGATAAAGATAGACAGTTTCTAAAAAATGTCTGCCCTGTTTTCACAGCTACCCAAGTTATTACGGCCGCTATCTCAGCGTGCATTGCTTTCGCAAACGAGGTGCATTTACTCGCTGAAAAACCGGCGTGAAGAATTCTATAAACCTGGTGAGCATAACCTTTCGTTTGAACTGCTGTAATTATGTCGCTCCTTTCACGCGTATTTAATTTGCTCTTTTTTTAACCTAAACTTCGCTAAAAGAGAAAGAAGTAGGCATATTTGTCTTCTAATATTAAAAATTCAGCTTAAAACTCGAATGTATTTCGAGCTCTGTAGTAATAAGGGTTCGCTTATGCAAAGCCATTACCATTTTGTTTTAAATCTGTTTTTCAGGTCGCAGTTTTTATACCTATGCGTCCGAACCGTTTCATCCTTTACCGGGAAAAACACCGGCATGGAAGTCACCCGAAGAAGCTGTACAAGTTGTCGAGTCAGGTGAGAAATAAAGTGGGGCTTGGCCTATTCGGAATTCGTGACTTAATTTGCAAGCTTTTAGCTTATGCACACGAACAAATTCGAAAAGCATTTTCTTCCTTTTTAACTGTAAAATTGTCGAATCTTTCATGTGAAAATGATGTTGCTTGAAGTTTACTAGTTTAGTGAGATTGCCATACCGTAAAAGTCGCGAAATAATCGATTGGATGTTCAATAAGCATTTTTGTGGAGCTTATTTTGGGTGTTTGTAGGGAGGGGAGAGGGGGGTGCAATGGATAGAAACGAAATGATAGGCCTCCGAATTTAGCACTAAGAGGTAAATGTCAGCTGGGGTGAATAATTTAATTAGGCAGGGGAGATCCTGTTGCCAGCTGACACATTTGCTCAGTAAACCCAAGTGTGGCAATATGAATTAAAAATAATCAGGCGGAGGAGTTGAGGTGGGGGGGGGGGGGGGGTGGAGGGGGCACAGAGAGAATGGAGAAAGTGCTACCGTAAATAAATCATTGGCCCTAGCTTACTGCTTTACCCTAATAGCTTTCATTTTCATGTGAGGTTTGTTTCGGCACATCATTAAAAGTTCACAAGACAGGAATTCTCTACACTTCTGCTTAGAAGATCACATTTCACAGCACTTAAAACTATTCCAATTCACTGAGTTCTTGAAAATGCCCTTTGCCAGCCTCTCCAGACACATAAGAAACTTTTCTTGCTGCATATGAGTAGTTAGTCTCCTACTCAGCCGTTTTTAGTGGCGTCACGCGACACTCGCCCCACAAACAGCTGCTGAAAACTGAACAGCATTCCTTTCCCTTTGTGTTTGCGGTAAATTGAAACAACCAATCACGTCGCGGCAAGTTGACGATGACCTAAAATGCGGCTGGGGGTTTTCCGGTGATGTGCCAGACATCTTAGCTAGTGATTCCGTTTTGGATGACTGAAACACCGAAGAAATTTGTAGAAAGCAGTTCAAAGTGTTTTACGTGTTCGTCACTTTGTACAGTGAATGAAAAAATCTCTATTTTCGGGAAAAGTGCTCAAATTTTGCAGAAATTGTCCTGTCCGCGTTAAATATCAATATTAATTACTCCAATAACTCTGATTTGTTTATGTCCGTTATTTGCAAGCGCGTTTGCTGTAAGTGCTTGTTAAGGTTTCAATTCAGCGGGCTGCTGATAATTTACAAGAAGTCAAAAAGGAAATTGAGGAGGCCTTCAAAGCCAGAGAGAAACCGAGAGCTAAACGGCTGCTGCGATCTGAAGATGGAAAGCCCGACGAAGCTCCACTTCTTGTCAGCCCTGGAAACCCTCGAGGGAAATTAAAGCTTCGAAATCGCTGCGATTCGGAACAGAAGCTACCCCTTCTACACTTGTCCTTCTCGGACTCCTGCTTGATTCTAACAGTAAGCCCTTGTCTGATGTTGCGAGGCCTCTTGTGTACTTTCCTGGTCTGTTATCGCCAATTGGAAATCATCCGTATCGTCTCGTGTTGAACGCCTTCCCAAATCAACATCTTGATTTGCATTTGTCATGTACACGTGAGTCACCGATAAAACACAAGATGTGATTGGGCAAGTCTCCCAACAGAGCATTTGGCGCACGACGGTTCTGAATTCTAGAACCAGAGCTGGGATTGGCTAAAGGTCGGGAAAGGAATGCAGTTCAGTTTTCAGCAGCCGTTTGTGGGGGATGCGTTGTGTGACGCCACTAAAAACGGCTGCGTAGGAGACTAATGAGTAGTAGCAAACTGTTGGTCTTGAATCACATGTAAAACAAATGCAGCGCAAGTTTGTGCATATGCTCATCAAAAATGCAGATCAAAATGCAAGGGCAAGGTAAAGAAAAGACTATAACCAGTCTCTCTTTCTGCTCAGGGATAGTCGAGGAAAACAAACAAGCAAGCAAGCCGAAGAGCGCCTGCCTCGTTGAATCGTCTGCTGCATTGAAACATAATGCGCGTGTCGAGTCGGTACTGTTCAACACCACAGACAATTATCGTGCTCAGTTGCTCACTTGTTTGTTTGTCTCAACTATCCCTGAGCAGAAAGAGAGACTTCTCATGGTCTAAAAAAGAAAGCCAGAGCTAAGAGCTTAGGCCTAGCTACAAAAATCCCAAAAAGTGGCCAGCCTAAAAAGCTTTCTGGGATTTCTCCAAAAATGTTCTAAAAATCTCCGGTTCCACCTCTAAATTTCTCATAAAAACTCCTAAAAATCTCAAAAAATCCTATATTATAAAAACTGGGTGACCTGTGGTGAAAATTCTATGACTTTGGCTAGGATTTCAAATCAACAAGCTATGCTGAGCCCACCATTTTGAACTCATTCACAACAAAGAATGCAGGATTATGGGTAAAACCGCTGACCGATACTGTGAGGGGGCATCAAAACATTGCAAACAAAGGCTTTAGGATCACTTGAGACAAAACTTTCCCAAGTTTCAAGCATTTTGCAACAAATAAACAGATACCTTGAAAATATTCACCGAAATTTCTAAAAATCCCTCCAAATCTCTAAAAATCATATAGTTTTCTAAAAATCCTGGGAAGCTGTAAAAATCCCGAAAAAAATCCAGACTTTTGTAAGAGCTCCAACAGTGAACTTAACCTAGCTAACTATGTTTTCCTTATGATTTACATTGTTTTAGGAATGAAAGTATTTGTGCATGGAGGAGCTGCAACTCCCATCCCATTGCTAGATGCGCTGGCTAAGAGAGGAAAGGAGGCGCAGTTGAAGAATGTGGAACTGATTCACATCCACACAGAAGGGCATGACACTGTTGTGTCACCTGAGTTTGACGGTACATGTAACTGGTGTAGGCATGTAGGAGTGGAAGGGTTGGTGGGTTTAGGCTGTTTACAAGGGGAGATTTTTTATCAACTTGGTTAACAAGGAAAAAGAAATAACCTTTAGTTGGAGAGTTTGTAGCTTACCACAGTCTTCAAATACAGAGATTGGACTGAGAGTAAAAGAAATTTAGACAAAGTGGTTGCCAAGGAAAACTTGGCATTCAGCGGGGGCCAGCCAGACTGACCAGTTTTTTTTTCCACTTGTTTTCTTTTTTGTTCTATTGTACACAATTCCCTTTTTACATGAAAATAATAGTCTTACCTTAAAGTTCAAACACTAACAGTAGTGTCTGGCTCAGTAGTGACTTTTTATCCACAGTCCATAGGAGGCAGGGTGACTGAGTGGTTAGGGTGTTGGACTTCGAGTCCATGGGTCCCGGGTTCGAATCCCACTCTGAGCACTTCATGGATTTGTTTCACGGCAGTCCCGAGTTATAAATCCTTCGGCTGCGCTTGTAAATAGCCAACTGGTTTGCCTCCCGCCAGTTGGGATTCTTAAAACATGTTATGTTTCATTTACAATATTTGTTTCATTTGTTTGAGTGGCACGCCTGTGAAATAGCTGGTCTGTCGTAAGGCAGTACCAAGGATAGCTAAGCGCGTTGACCACTATAATCATCAATTTACATTTACATTTACATTTACATCCTGGGGGCTACTGAATAACGTTGTGTAAGGGGAGGCTCTGCCCAGAGGTTCAAACCCTTACCCTTTATTATACTAACTCTTACCAAAATGGTACCACTTTCATATACCTAGAGTAAAATTGCATCCCTTTCTTATACCTCAAGGATAAGCCAAAACAATAGAATTCCCCTAATCGCCTGTTTTTCCTGGGATTTCAGTCATTCTGATTCAGATGAGCAGTCATTTGGCCACCATTTCTTCCACTTTGCTGCTGATTTTGTGACCCTTTTGTAATGAGGCCAAATGTAATGTAGGCTAAGTTAAAGTCAAACCAGTGCTGGCCAGCGGTAAACAGTAGACCATGTGCCATGACGTGACATATGGGTTTCTCGAATTGTATGTATTGTGCGTTCCAGCTGTGTGAGGTTGTGCAGTTTGTTTTTAGCTCTGAAATGTGCGTTTGCGCTGCTGTTTTCTCCCTCACCCTCCCTCCCCCATTGGTGGATCTGGTAAGTTTAGGGTTGGTAAGTATCTCCACTGACTTGGTCAGTGTGACGGTGTCTGGTGGGTGGTTGCCACTCTCAGAGTTGCCATGGATACCTGCATACCCTGCTCGCGGCTTGTTTTTCGCCTTGGAACCACCACCCGCTCTCATAGGCACCCCAAGCTCATCTATTGGCGATGAGTTTAATACTAGAATGGCAATTTCCTTACCCTTTTATATAATGTGAGCTTGAAAAAGGCACCCCTTTTTGGTGGAGCCTCCCCATATAGCACACTATAGGGAGTAACCCCCCCTCCAGCTTGTTATGACTTGACTTGACTTGCAAAGCAACTCTGTAACCTACTAACAAGTTACCTGACTGTGTGTAAATCAGTTGTTTTTTAATTTTTAATAGGCATGAGCTAGATTGCCAAAGAGCAGATAGATCTTTCTGCAACAGAGAATAAACTAGTCCTGCACTCTCAACAAGTTGGTCACAGTTCACTCATTGTTTGTTAATTTTTGCAGGCATTTTTAGAAGCAATTCCTTGTTTACTGGTGCCAACTGCCGTAGAGCTGTTAACGAGGGCCGTGCTGATTTCACACCCATCTTTTTGAGTGAGATTCCTCTTCTTTTCCACCGGAAGATAATTGATTTGGATGTTGCCCTTATACAAGTTAGTCCACCTGACAAACATGGGTTCTGTACTCTGGGTCCAAGTGTGGACTGTACAAGAGCTGCTATCCAGAATGCAAAGTATATTATAGGTAGGGATTTTTCATGAAATAAAATGATTTGTTAATTCTCACCTTTTTGCAGTCTGAATTACAAGCAGTGTCAGCTATGAAAAATATAATTTTAAATATGACAACAGCAACAATAATTGTTGTTTACTAGCTGTTATTAAATAATTACATACAGTTAATGGGAAAGCATGCTATAGTACTTATGACTTACAAAGCAGCTGCGTCTGTCTGTGGATGCCAGCCTGGGAAAGTATTCTTGACTAGATCATAAGAAATATTGATCGATGACTGTGAGATGTTCAAGCTGCCACTATTAAGGTGATACAGAGAATTGCCAGGCTTAATCTTCTTGATAAATTTGCGCATGCTTGTATGTATATCCTCCTTTTAACTAGAGTTAAAAGTCCTCAGCTGACTTGCCTGTGGCCTTCTTGGGGGATGCCAGGTCTTAGCTCTGGGATGCCAAGTCTTAGCTTTTACGTTTTTAAAGCCATTTTAAATTATTTAATTAATTGTTATGTAGAAGTGCTTTTGGATCATTGAGAAAAAATGCTCTACAAACTTTTTGTTGTTATAATTATTATCTAATAATAATAATAATAATAATAATAATAATAATAATAATAATAATAAAATAATAATGATTATAATAATAATAATTATTATTATTATTGTTATTATTATAATTATTATTATTAAGCCTGTTGCATTATATGTGCAACCATGTACACTAGGAACAGTATAAACTTATTATTTACATGGTCTTGAAGGGCTTGTCAACCCTCGCTGTCCTCGCACACATGGCCCTGGTGGAATCCACCAATCCCATCTTGACGTGCTGTGTGTTCAAGAGTTTAAACTACCTGAACTCAGGATCAAGCCCGAGTCTCCAGAGGAAGCTAAAATTGGTCAACTTATTGCTGAAAACCTTGTGGAAGATGGTGCTACTCTTCAAATGGGTAAGTTTACAAAAAATGAAAACACTAATTAAACCAATAAAATATTCAGTTACTCTGAAGGTGGTTTTCAGGCTACAGCAGTGAAGATGGCTGGCTACTCAGAGTTTGAAAATGACAAAAACACAACTGCAGGCATCAGAGGTATTCTTTGATTAGTTTATTACCAGCTACTTTCCCCTAGAAATCACACCCTGGCCACTTGAAAGCTAAGAATGGAAAGGCCTGGGTTTTGTTAATCAAGGCTGAATTCTGCAACTGTAATGAAATCAGTGCTAAGATAAGTCACTGGTTTTGTAGTTAAGGTCAAAATCTGCAGGGAGGAGGGGTGGAGGGTAATACCATTTAAATAAAGAAACAAATAGTTCTGTGCTTGTTTTCAACTTGTAATATTTTAAGTTAAGGTCTTATGTAACATTCTGTGTGTGTCTGTTCCCAGTGATTTTGCCTCCTACGTGACTAGGCAGGTGCATGATTTTTTGTCGCTTACAGTCCAGGACACTGTAATTTTGTCTCTACCTCCTACCTGTAGAATGCGAGGGGACCTATCCCCTCCTTTCTATTACTACAAATCGTTTTCAGACAGCTGCTGTTGAGGGCGGGGGTCAGGTGGTTATCAGAGGGCATTCTGGTATTTGAAACGATGCATTGACTAGGAGAGGAGGAAAATTAACAAGTTCACTCTAGATAAACTTTATTAAACTTTTGGTGAAATGGGTAATAATGTTTCTTTAAGTTAACATTTTCTCTTCAGCAAACTTGTTTGTGTCCTAGCAGCCATAAGGAAAGAGGGAAAATGTTCGTCACAGGCAGGCAAACATTTTCACAAAATCATGTTCACAGCCGGTGAATTTGCCCACCTGCTTGGCGTTAATGAAACCCCTGTGTTGTTCTCTCCTTGGTGATAAGGTAGCTTTTCCCTCCATTTTAAGGCATTGGCTCCATACCAGATGCATGCCTGAGTCGGTTGATGGATCACAGGAATCTTGGAATTCACTCAGAGATGTTTAGTGATGGTGTGGTACCTTTGGTTGAGAGGGGAGCGGTGACTAATGCTCTAAAGAAAGTGCTGCCTGGCAGATGTGTGGGAAGTTTTGTCATTGGAACAGAAAAAGTGTTTGAATTTATTGACCAAAACCCTTTTGTAGGTGAGTCATTGTAAGCTGTCTTGTCAGATTCTATGAATGCCGATATATTTCTGGAAATTGGTCAATTGCCATGTACATTAATCCCCATACACTAGATCATATTACGTGAGTTCATTTACATTTATTTTGCATTTTGCTATTTAGATATCGAAAGTTCACACACAGACAAAAAAAAAAGCTCTACCATTTTAGGATCTATTCTAGAAATCAGTGGTATCTCCTTTAGATATTTAGAGACTTTTTTCACAACATACTGTGAAAGGAGTCCCAAAGTAAATCATTTCACTTCACATACACATTTCACTGAAAAGTGACAGTGCTTATTATAAAATTGGTTTACGGTCATCTCGCCACCAGGAAGACTCGCCACCAGCCATCTCGCCACCAACCACCTCGCCACCACCAATCGGCCACCAGATGAGGTCATCTCGCTACCAAACATGAAATGCACTAAAATAAAAACTTAGGTAAGGTTCACACATTTCAAGCAAGTACGGTGTGATGTGGAACCTCTGATTTTAGGCTAAGTTGCCTTTAGACGGTTCACAGTCCCCCAGTTTGCCGCTTGATAGTCGAGATCTTACACTTTGATCGAAACCGTCGCCATCTTGCTTGTTTTATGTTGAGCGCAATCTGGGGACAGTGCCAAGCTATCGAGGGCTCCCTCGTCAGGGTTTATAACTGTAACTGCTTCTTCGGCTGCACACATTTGGCTTGTGACCTTCTTTTTTAAACGGTAGTTTGAACCGGTTATTAAGGGACACAACTAAGAGACGTGATACTAGCGTGTCATGACCCTGTTTTCCTCGAATGTTGGTATTTTATTTCATTTGATATATATGATTGAACAATTGAACGCGAACGGCCACCATCTTCCGCCAGTATAAACCCTGGTCAGGGAACCCTGGGTAGCTTTGGCACTGTCCCCAGGCTGCACTCAACATAAAAAATCAAGATGGTGGCGGTTCGATCGAAGCATAAGATCTCAGCTATCAAACGGGGAACTGTAAACCGTCTAAAGGCAAATTAGCCTATATTCAGAGGCTCCACATCACATGGTACTTACTCGAAATTTCATTTTAGTGTATTTTATGTTTGGTGGCGAGGTGACCTCAGCTGGTGGCGGATTGGTGGTGGCGAGATGACCTCACCTCTTGGCAAGGTGGTTGGTGGCGAGGTGACTTGTAGTGGCGAGTCTTCCTGGTGGCAAGATGACTGGATACCATTAAATTGAGGTATTGAACTTTTTATAAGTCTTTAGCTGTGTCGGTAAATTAATAATTTGTAGTGGAACTGTTGTGTGTAACTGTATACTTAAATTTTGTTGTGAAACAATTGCAAAGTGATCAGTATTAAAATAATCCTGTTTGAAAAAGGTATTCAAATGCCAAACCTCTTTGTAGCCAGAGGATAGGCTTCCTTGGCGAAATGTGCTGTTCCAGAAGATATCCATACTCCCCCTACAGAGGACTTTTTTTGCTTTGAACCCCCACCCCTTTGGAAATTCCAGTTTAGGCTCATACATTTCTTTAAAATTTTTGCCTTTAAGATCCCCCTCCCCCTCGGAATTTCCAGTGACCCTCTGTGGTGGGAGTATGGATATTTTCTGGAACCGCACAATTTGGTTGCCACACTTGACGCTCAGTTAAGTGTGCCAATATATTTTGATTGCAGCATTGCCGCATTACCTCGCTCTAAAAGAAACCCTGTCAGGGTTAAACCGTGGCGGTCGCACGGTCGCCCGTGGTGACTAAGAATTGTCCAGGGCCACTAAAACTTAAGGTTTGACCGCCCGAAGGGCGACTACGATTTGAGAAGTACGAAAAGAATAACAATAACAATAAAATAAAATGTTTTTCCTTGGAGTACCTTTCTTTTCTTTCCTTTCTTTCCTCAACTCTTAGTTCCTCAATTGTAGTAAAAGTTTCGTTCTAAAGTGCAAAATTCAAACCGTTCATGATCGAGTTTTTAGATCGCTCCGATATGTAGACGCCATTTTGATTTTGTTGACACCAGATGCGGTACGTTTTCAAACATGAATATCGGCAAAATCGCTCAACACTGCTCGATATAACAGGCTTACTTTTCACCTGAATTCAAAAGCATTCGAAAGAAACTGAGAATCGTGATACTGTAGTTTATAGGCGTTGAGAAGATCGTTTTATCCGTATTAGGAAAAAATGGTCCGGTTTTTCTTTGGGAGTTCATGGAGCAAGTCAAAACCTATAGGTTCTGACCTATAGGGCAGAGAAGAACGAGACGAATGATTCCCAACACAGACCGAACAAAGTTTTTATTATTATAACAATTTAACCAATTTCTCGACAGTACACTGGCAAATGTGAGCTTTCAAGACAATGTTAAGATCAAGCAAATTTCTTTTGGCGTGTCAGTCGAACACCCTACTAGAAAACACGGGCCGAAACATCCGTGAGGCGTTTATTCGAGCAAAAATGGTTTAAAATTTTTTTGTGTTAGCAGAGAAAATGTGAGGGCCACTTTATTTTGGCCTGGGCCACTAAGAATTCAGGGATACTGGCCCGAGTGGCGACCAAGCACTAAAGTTAATTTTTAGTCCTGCCTGTTACCATTAAACTGTTATTTCATTTGTTTCAACTCTTATTTCCACAGTGATGCTGGACGTTGGTTTTGTCAACTTGGTGTCAACCGTCAGCCAGAACCCTAGGGTGACTGCAATAAACTCGTGTATTGAGGTGGACCTTACTGGCCAAGTTGTGTCGGATTCTATTGGAACAAGATTGTACTCAGGTAGTCAAACTGCAGTGTAAGGAACTTTGCTTTCAACCCCTTTGAACCCAAAGTGTTCTCCAATATGAACCAGTTCCACTTTAGCTTGATCACCAATTTATCTCACCACAGATGGTCCCTAAAATTAATCAGACTAAGCAAAACATAGTCCCTAAAATTGACTAGACCAAATGAGCTTAAAATTAACGAGACAGGCTCAGTACAGATGAGCCTATAAAATTAATGAAACAGGCCACAAAATGACCCATGAAATTGATCAGACGGACCACAGAATGATAAAATTAACCAGACGGACCCAAAAATGATCCCGAAAATCAACTTAGTTAACTGATCCTGAAGAGATTTTAAAAAGTGATTCTTTAACGTCACCGGACTTGCCATAAGTCATAAAGAATGGCAGAATTCACCATCCAGGTTGACGCCAACATGATCTCAACTTCACCTTGTTTTTTTTGGCCAGCTGCATCATAAAATTCTTCTGTTTTGGGAATCTCCATTTCATGTGTTTTGTGCGCTTGAGTGAACTGAATTTAATTCGTTCCAATATTTGTTTGGAGCGTTTACTGAGTTTTACAAAAGACTTGAAACCCCTCCTCACAATACATAACTAGTGTCATTTGTTAACTGCTTTTTCAGGCGTTGGAGGTCAGGTGGACTTTTTACGTGGAGCTGCCCTGGGTGCAGATGGTCAAGGTAAACCAATCCTTGCAATGAATTCTGTCACTAAAAAAGGAGAATCGAAGATTACACCTTTCTTAAAACAAGGTAAGTTCACGACTGGGAACCAAAGTATGTTTGTTACGTTAGCAGAAGGCTTTGCCACCATCTTTGGGAAGCGGGGGTGTGGCAAACACGACGTGATGTAAGAAAAAAAAAGTGCGTTGTAAACTACAACTTTCGTCACAAGTTGTTGGGAAGGTTTGACCATCAACAGAATTTTAGTAAGATTTTACTCATCAGTTCTTGTCTAAATATGCCGTCATAACTTAGTCTCTGTCTCTATTCACCGGTCCCCCCACACCCCGTTTCAAGGTTGAATGTTTGCCAGACAACACTGCAGAAGAAAAGTCCACTGAAATCCAACATTGAAAAGGGGGGAGGGGAGGGATACAAAAGCACTGTAAAATGTGATCACCTTCCCAACAAAATTGGCTAAGGTTGTAGAATAAATAATTGAAGGTCGTAGATGGTCTACCAAGCAGGTAGTCGCCTTTTTAAAGTTCCACACACACAATGTTTCTTTGAAGATTAATCTTCATTTACTGACGACGGCTTTTACAGCGTGGTGTAGAGGATGAATCGTGACTTCTGGAGTAAGACCGCAGAGTAGAATCATTACTCCTTTGCCTAGTTGTATAAATGGATACCTAAGGGACCGTTCATTTTTTATGGGGTGGGGGGGGGGGGGGTTGGTGGGATTTGATAGGTAGTGCCTGCAAAATATAATCACCCCCCTCTACTTTAGAAATTTTTTACCTGGCCTCCCCCTTGTAGTCCTAGATATATTTTAAATGACCCCCCCCCCCCCAATAAAGACAGAAAAAGTGATAAAGTAAATGTCTTTATTGACAAGCACTAAAAGTAATTTTCTGGTAGGGGTTCCAGGGGTATCTTCCCCTGGAAAATTTTGAACATCTAGAGATGCTCTGAGGCAATTTGCTGCATTCTGAAGTACATAAGCAGAAAATTCATGCCGGTTTAAAGTATTATTTTGGACACTGTTATCAGTTTTTCAGTTGTTTAAGAATTAGACCAGCCGAGGCCAAAAAAGAATTTCACCTTCCCCTGGCTGTATTTTGTAATGAAACAGTTGGTGAGGTAGAGTGCCGTTAGGTGTATAGTAAAGTAGAGGGTACGGGGGCATTCTCCCCCGAGAAAATTTGAATTTTCAGAACCTTGGAAACGCTATTGTTGGCCTTCTGGCACTGTTGTTTTCATTATTACAGACGCTGTCACTACTAAACTTAAAGACCATTTTTTTGGTGACCCTCCCCCCTTTACACGCCATATTTTTTCGGCTGGCACCCCCCTTGGAAGCCATATTTTTTTGTATGGCCCCCTCAAATCCCACCAGGCCCCCCTACCTCATAAAAAATGAACGGTGCCTAAGGGAAATCTAACAAAATGCTTGGGGTAGTTCTAAGATGGGCTAGCATTCCCTCTAGTTGCGGTACGCGGGGGTAGCAATGCTCCTAGTCGCTTCTGCCTCCCTCTCGGGCGACTGTGGCTCCAAAGAACTTGAGTAGATTGACGCGAGCGCATGAGGTAACCAAAAGAGATTTTGCAGAAGAGCGTGATACACTGTGCAGCGCGTTGAAAGAAGTTGCTGTTGTCCTTGAGAAAGTACACTACAACCGTCAGGTTATTCGGTTTTGCAAAATATTTTACTCTGTGAAGTGTGTCTTGCAGCTTGTCTCTCAAGGCCATTCTAAGACAAGCTGTGTTATGTAACAGCGCCTTTTAGCTGAGTAGAAGATTGATATAGTTGAATTTCTTTTAGGCGGGGGCGTGGTTACAACTCGTGCTCACGTGCATTACCTTGTCACAGAGTACGGAATCGCCTACCTGTTTGGCAAGAACTTACGTCAACGAGCTCATGAACTGATACGAATCGCACATCCGGATCACAGAGAGGCACTGGAGGCAGCTGCTTTTGAACGACTCAAGTGTATGCCATCACCTGACTAAAGCACGAGCTTGGCACGTGGTTTAGTGGGAGTTAACACGTGATTTTAAGCAGTGCTTCGCAATCTCTCTCCTTTTTTTGTTTGTTTCCCCTTTTCCTTTATTAGTTAGTTTGTTTGTTTCTTTTTTTTTTTTAACTTGGCACCTAATTTAGCTGAAGTTTAGACTTGATTGTTATATTTCTATTGCTTTTGGTTTTGTTTTTCTGTTTTTGTTGTTGTTTCTTGCAGCAGAAACATCACGAACCAGTGTTTCCAATGTTTTTCTCCTGCCGAAGGTTTCTGTTTAGTTTTGTTTGTTTTTTTTTTCCGGTGTGCTTTTAGCAAGCACATTTTGTCTTAGCGTTTGTATGACTAAAAGTGATGTGCAGTAGCTTTGTGTATGGCCAGCTACTCTGCTACAATAGATTTACAGTATAAAGAAATGATACTTTCTAAAATTAAAAAAAATAATAGTTTGTAAGAAAGAGGGAAGATTCATGTCCTTAAATTTTAGTAAAAAATAATTTTGGGGTTTAAAACACCGTTAGTTAAAGACACGGAAAAACAGTAACGTTTGCGTTTCATTTTGTTACTTTTTGCCTTAACATTAATCAGATAGTACGTTTTAAAATTTGAAAGTGTTATTTTGCACTTACGAGACTGTACACTTATGTAAATTATTTACTTGTACTATTTTATTGTATCTTCTAACTTTGTCTGCTCTTCAATTCAACCATAACCCATGTTTTGTGAGAAGCGTTGATGCTTCAGTTACGTAATGTAGTGTAATTAAACGTATTTGTGTAGAGTAATGTAGTATTCAGTTATGTAGCTTCGGTTATGTGTAATAGTAATTCTTTCGCGTGGGAAAACTTTCAACTTTTACCAAGTACGGCAAGAGAGGATTAAGGAAGAGAACGAATCCCCCATACATGGGCTGTTCTGATGAAAATTAATTGAAATCTATTTTTGGTTCTGTCATACTGCGTGGTTATTTTAAGGACGACAGCTCATTGGTCAGTTAGAATGACGTCTGTAATTTTAGAATGTTGACATGGGAACAAAAGATACTGAAAAATAACCTTCGCAGCATGTGTTGCCATAGTTACTCGAGGGACTGGTTATGAAAACTTGCACGTTTCAAGGGACTTAACAAAGGTACTGCAATTTATGTTGAAAGTACTACGACCGTGCACCATCTTTTGTTTCACGTTCGCAAACTATGGCTTCATAACTTAATAGTGGCATTTTTATTGGTCAGTTGCTCATGCAAAATTCAAGACCTGTTGTTGTTTGTGCACGGTTAAGGCTAATAAACGGTAACAAAAACATAAAACAAAGGACTTTGTTGAGTTTCATAACCAGATTCTTTTATTAACTATGGTGTTGCGAACTAATAATAAATTTCAAATAATTATCATGGGGCACGGGGATTCGCTCTCTTACCTCATCCTCTCTTGAAGTGCGGTTAAACATGCGCGGTGCTAGGCACGGGAAAACATGCAAGCCGTGCCAAGTGTGGGAAAATTAGCTTGCGTTGCAGAGCCCAGGACAACATGCATGCCAACAACCTCGTTCCCAGGATCTCTTTTCTTCCCTGTTGAGCGCGTGAAAACCATTCTCGGTCATGCGCAAAAGAGCTGTGGAGTCGAGAATGCGTGAAAACGTGCAGCTGATGTGCAACCGTGTGCAAGTCACTGTAACAGTTGTTTTTAGACTTTCAGTTTCGCTTCTTATGGTTGAGAAAGAAGAACAATGTATGTTTGTTCAATTTGGTGAAGCGTATTAAAGCACGAGCGTTTTTCACTCAAGCGCCTGATTCTTTATCGACATTCGATCAAAAACCGGATTTCCTTGTTTTTAGCTCGTATACGAGGAAGTTCTTTTCCGATAAGTAATCAGTTAAAAACAATTTTAAGGTGAAGGGCGTTCAAGGTGCAGTAACATTAGCTAGCTTATTTACATTAAATTCACTTTATTATTCTGCCACATGGTGTTAAATGTGGAGATTAAAAGACGTTTAACTGGTGTACATTAGTGTTTTTATTCATTTATTTATTTATTCAATTATTTATTTATTTATCGTTGATTCGTGTTGTTGGCCTCCACATGAAAATTGATTGGGTCTCAGCGAAAATGGTGAATGGAATCCCCCGGAGTACGTGCAACACGATCTCATTTCTTTTAGCATAACCTCAATTTAGTTTTATCCTTAACAGAAACCAAAGCAAAGTATTAATTGGTATTTTACTCCAACTAGCCGGTTACTTTTATTAGTTTTGGTCGCATCGGACAAGGCAAAGGCGATCTTTTCACCAGAGACACGTAATTCATGTGGGACGAACTTGGACAAACACTAATAAGGTAGGGTGAAAAGAAGCCGTGAAAGGATACAGACGCGTTTTGTGGATGTGGTTCATATTTTTACCCCTCCCCTCCCCGTGACCACTGCTAAGAGGAAGATATCAACAACAGTAAAACTGACAATTTTGCAATTTTCAGAGGCGATTAGGTTGACTCACTGTGTAGAGCGACTTTTGAGTGTCTTGGAATCCAAGAAAGTTATTACTTTGCCCAGTGACGAGATGCGAATATCACATTGGATATTACAGTGAATCTATAGAAATACAGATAAAAAGGTAGTGCCCATAACCTAATTTGTTTTTCGATATTCTGTCACCTGAATCCAAACAACACCTAAAGAAAGTCTGCGAAAAAAGCCCTCGAAACTCCAAAATCCTAAATTTTTGCGGTCTACTCGTGCTACTGATTAAGAAGGCCCACGAGCTCAGGACGGTATGTGAAGTAGTTTCAGGAACGTGTGTTGTAAAAAGTTCCTTTATTTGAAAGGAAAATATCCACAATGTCATCGATGGAAGAAAGTGAGAAACTGGAAATGAATAATTGCAGTTGTGATTTGGGAACAAAACTGAGCTCACGTGTTCCTTAATCTACATCACAGGAGCAAGTCAGGTAACGTGTTCCTTAATCTACGTCATCTGGACCGGCAGCTAGTGTGTGACCAAAGTGAGGCCACAAATAAAATCCACTGAGAAGTTACTGACGCACTGTTCATACTGCTGTGAGAAGGAATTCTGCATGTTTGAATCTGTGGATGAAAAGTAACCATTCAAATGACAGCCACATAGCAGTGTGCTCCCGTAATAATGTAAGATGTGCTTCCTTCGTGAATCTAACTCTGATCGGATGAAATCCAAAAATGTGACCATTCCATAAAAAGCTATTGAGCAGTACCCCACTGACGTACAGAAGTTAATTAGTGCTCATGTGTCATGGAATAACGAGGACACAACATTGGGAATGCCAAGTTTAGTACACCTTTTTTTTATAAGAACGAGTAAAATTTGGCTGAGCCTGAGGATGTTCTTATTTTAGCCCATACATTTTCTTAAATTTGGGGGCAGATCTCGACCTCGACGTTCTTATAAAAATGGTTCTTATATAAGAAAAAGAGAGTACACAGGTTAACTTTGCGTCAAATGGCCAAACAGACTGGCAAGCAGACGCAATTAAGAAGCCAGTTCCTCAGCAATTAAGTCAATCGAGTGATTTTACCAAAGGGAGAACAAACCATTATCACGTTTTAGCGGTTCAGTCGCAAGACACAATGGAGGAATTTGCCCATTTTGGGTTGGGTAAAAAAAGGTGGGTCATGTTTTACACCCACACTTGTCCAAGTTGTAATCCACTTCCATCCTAATTTTGTACAAACCTAAGCCATTATTTTTGCCTTTCCTTCTATTCCAACATCATTTTGACATTTTAAAGTGATACTATAATACTGCAATGAAGCCTTGCGCGTACGGCACTGCTGTTGAGACAAACTTTCGCTGATTTAAGTTGGGTGGACAGACCGCAAGACCTCCGCCATGAATGCGCGCGAAATTGAACACTAAATCAAAGTGCATGGGCACAAGTATCGCAATTCATCTCAAGTAAATACAAGGAACAGCACTTTGAAACTTGCGTCTATTTGCGGCTCCGTTTAGCCAGAGTTTAAGAGCGAAAGGAATAACTTAAGCAACTTATGCGTTTCAACGCTGTTTCCGTCAAAATCATCTCTATTATTTGCGTTGCCCATGCTTCGGCTTCGCAGGTTTTTTATGATGCTCTTCGGTAACAGGGGGTATCATGATCCACATTGTAGACACGATATCATCAAGATCAAAATCAGTCACGTTTGTCTCTGTTTCGCCCAGTAGTTTTCCCTTTTTCATCGATCCCTGGGCGTAGATCCTGAAACGAAACGTACTGTCCAAAAGCTCATTCTCTGTAACGCCACGCATCACAAAAGTCTCGTTGATAGTAACATCGGCTGTCGCCTTCGTCTTCGTTTTGAATCGAAAGCGCTTCGACGGCATCAATGTCAGATGGACGGACATTGCCGAGGTAGCGCTGTTTAGGGAGATTGACTCAGGAAAGTCTTGTACACGAATAATGGTCACTTCTAAGCGTTGGGAGGTCTGTGAAAACCCGACGGAAACTTGAAGTTTTGCGATGCAGTTGATTTCACCTCTCGATTCACGAGGCTTTCTGACTTGGGTAGATGACGTGTCGCCATATGCAGTAAGAACGTTCAGATGGGTGGCAGCCTTCACAGCTTCAATGGAAGGTCGTTCCCACGTTGTAAGCTTTCTCCGAGGGGGAGGTTTAGCCGGCTTATCCGATAACAAATCCCCCAGACTTCTACTTTTAGCTTGTAGTGGCTTTTGCCAGCCATGGTCCCCCTCAATGTCTAAAGATCTATCACTTGTCGTGGTCTCCTGCTCCATAAAATCTACACTATCTGTGTCTTCAAGAACATCCTCGCCCATAGGTGGCGACTGGCCTAACTCAACATAGCTTGCTCCTTTTGTCCCTCCCAGTCTATCACGGTCCAGTTTGCATATTTCGGAATTAAGGATCTTGTACAAGATAAACACAAACGCGAGACATCCTCCAAGAAACGCCAGAAATACTATCGCAGCCAGAGGAACTGTGGAGAAGACATGACAGAACATTAAATAAAGTCAAAAAAACGGTCATTTTTAACACTTTAATCAAGTCCAAGTGTCAAAGATTTAGTCACGCAAGGCGGTTTAACTTCTACGGATGAAATACTCAAGCAATATAGGGTGACCATTCAAACGAAAACTCTCAAGAAGTACTTACATGCAATACTATTGGTTTTCGTTTTGTTTTTTGTTTTTTCAATATTTTGCAAAATTACAAAAAATGCACGAGTGTGGATTTGAAAATACCAACGGCGTGTTAAGGTTTTGAACGGCATAAACAGTAATGATTTCGATATCTCTCTTTCAACCAAGGTAAACGGACACGCAATGCATCCTTGGCGGCTGAACGAAACAAGCCAATTCTACACTGAGAAGAAACAGTGTGTCAAATTGCGATGGGTAGCCAAACGATCAACAACATGCATGACCAGCCAACTTGCGCGTGAAATATAGATACAGATCAACTCGGGTGCAAGTCATTGCAAGTGATCAAACAGTTACAATATTTTGTATCTGAGAGTGCTATGAAGTCAGCAAACGCCCTATTGAATCCCCCCCGGGCTCACGGCCTTCAAAAGGAAATCACAGATTAACATCGAGGAACAAAGAAAAATCTTTGACCTCGGCGGGATTTGAACCCACGACCTCCAGATCTGGTGTGCGTTTCTCAAAAGCCCAGAAACTTTTCGGGTCGATTTCGGGCACGATAATTCACACTGTATCTTCAGAAACAATGAAGTTTCTAGGCATGCATGAAACTTTGCTATAAGTTAAACATTTCTTATCTAAAAGACACTCTAAAAAACGGCTTTGTAGAATGAGTGGTTCATGTTTTTATATGTAAGAATGGCTTTTCGGGACCGAAAACTTTTTGGGGCTTTCGAGAAAGGCGCCCCAGATTACCGTCGCTCCAATTGACTGAGGTCGAGGCGAGTGCTCGAGGCCCCTTTTTAAATTCCAACAAGCGACACAGTATTGAAAGGAAAAGCAACGAACAAGAAGACTTCTGCCTTGAAACTGCGACAGTCAGGACAGAACTATAATCAAGCACTGGACGAAATTCTGGCATTGCTAACTGCCCAAAATCAGGGCAAAAGTTTTGAAATTCAGATGGGGTGAATGCATAGAATCCCTGGATAAGTGGAAAAATAAATTTCCTTGTGCTGCGTGGCACTTGTAAAAAGTACAAAAATATATAAAAAAATATAAAAAATTTCTCACTTAATGAGTTAAGAGTGCCTAAAAATCGTATAAAATTCCAGAATTTTATACGATTTTTAGGCACTCTTAACTCATTAAGTGAGAAATTTTTTACATATTTTTATATATTTTTGCTTAGAATCCCTAACGGCTAGGCCTTAGTCAACACAACCCGAGATTTGTGTACGTCTTCTTGCGTTTCGGTTTGGCTGCCACTATTCTGTAACAAAACTGCACAGGTATACAGTCAGATGGTAAATTTTGCTTAGTTTACTAAATTGCCTCTGTTATATTCAGCATCCGATGTATTTTTTTAACCGTGATGACAAGAAATGCGAACGTGGCCTTCATAATCACTAAGGGCGCGTTTTTTTATTCACAATTCTGGAATGAGAATGGTCAGAATGTAAAATGCGCGCGTTTTTCTATTCTGTATTCCTATTCCGGAATGGACAGAACGCCATTCCATCCATTCTGCTCCCAGGGGCAGAATGAACAGAATGTTGCGAATGAAAATCCAAGATGGCGGACGGCGAGATGAGCGCTGCGGATTCAAATACGTCTCTACCGGAGAAAAAATCAGGTTACACTTTTGGACACAATGAAACATTGCTTCTAATTTCATTGTACCAAAAAAGTACGAGGTTTTTTTCAGTGACATTTCGTTTAGAAACCCGTGATTCGAGGGATTTGTCTCCTCTCCTTGTATATAGGACTGCCAAAACATTCGGCAAATCCAAAACAGTCTCCCTATTTTCTTCCTCCTCTTTATTTACAAGGAAAATTGCTGCGATAACGGCTGCAATGGCAGCCTCTTCGTCGGCCGCCATATTTGTTACGCAATGTTTACTCATGTCAGGACCGCGCATCTCGACGGGCGTTTTTTTATGCAGACAATCCGACTTATTCCTAGCATTCCGTACCAACCATTCTTATTCCAGAATTGTGGATAAAAAAACGCACCCTAAGTAAAGCATGTGTGTTTTTTGAGAAAGATGTTTTTTTTTTCTTTTAGTGACACAGGCGCCTCGGAAAAAAATCCCAGTTCTCCTAACAGGAGTCGAACCTGTGACCTTCTGGTTTCTAGTCCAGATGCTCTACCACTGAGCTACAAGAGACTCCCGAGGCGCCTGTGTCACTAACAGAATGAAAACATCTTTCTCATATATTCACCAGGCTGAAAATAACCAATCACATTTGTTTGTTTTGCGTGATTAAAACTGATGTCATTTTTGCCAAATTTTGTGCGTGTGATCTGAGCGAGCCAAAATTGGAAAATAATGTTGAATCGATTGGATGTCCCTACTACTAAATTTATACAAAAAAAAAAGAAGTTGTATGTGCAAAATGCTAGGGCAAGGACAATTTATTTAATTCAAAAAATGGAGTTATTTTTTCTTCATGAATACGAAATTCAATTCAAATTTTGAAGAGAAGAGAAATGGATGAAGGAATACAAATTACAAATTAACGAAAAAATACAATAATATTCATGGCATTTAAAATAGATTTATAATTATGGAATTCATGTGAAAAAGATTTGTTATCGAAGCGCTGCGCCAGGGAACAGACAAAAACGGCAGAATTAAGTAAAAAGCAAACCGAAATTCGAGACAATTTACACGGAGAAATAAAACGAAACGAACAGGGTTTTGGATGAGGCACGTAAAGTAAAAGAAAATGAAAAACACGCTTTAATAAGATATAATTAAGAGGCGCAGTTTTTATTATCTTAAGATATAATATAAGTGCACTAAAAATAATGTTTAAATTTTTTTATATTTCGTTGTATCATGCATCGAACGTTTTTCAGTTTCATTTCGATACATCACGTTCGCGAGGTGAGACCGAAGCTATGCGTTTGCGAAACTTATTTGTAAAATACAAACACAACATAAATTAAAAGCTAAAATACGATTATACGTGTACAGGTGTTAGAAATGTGAACTGATATAATTTCAACGAAATTTTGCTCACGTTTACTATATTCGCACAAAGGTAAACGAACGTCGTAAAAGGGATAAACGTACTAAAAAATAACTTTACCTTGCATTATTTTAATCGATCTGCCGCTTCAACCAGATTGTTCTCACACAAACATACGCGAGTTTTCTTGCGGTAGGAAAACTTAAAATACGACACTTAGCACTGCGCAGACATTGTCAGAAATCAGATAACAAATAATTTCTGACCATGGCCCCTCATTGGTTAATCGAAGTAATTTTTGTCAAAAGTAACCTTTATTATTCAACTGGCTGAGCTCAAGTTGACTGTCTTTATCCTTGCGATAAAACCGTCCCGACCACAAAGTAACTGTTAATCCGTTTGTATCATATTGTCAAATGTTAAAAATTTTGAGGAGGACTAAAATTTATTAACCGATCTTCGAATGAATTGAAAAATCTTCAGCGCCGTTTTTCTTTCACTTCGGGAGAGTATGAACTGTAGAAAGTATTAAATGAGAAGAGCTTCTTTTGTAATTGTTTCACTTGCTGAACTAAATTTATTGACTGATTTCACATTTTAGTTTCAAAATTTGATTTAGAAATTCAAAAACCCTTTTCTATTTTCTTTCAACAGACCACACGGCCTCAATTTTGAAAGGTTTCTTTTTATCGGTAACTCGTTTTGGTTCATTACGTATAATTCTTTGACTTTTTATAGTTTTTCAAAGGCCATATTTTTCCTGTCATTCATAAAGCCATTGTCCTTTATGGACCCGGATCTTTTCAAACAAAAGCTACAATTTGCATTGTTTCGCCTAAGATCACACATTCACATTTGCTTAGCAATTCGGACGTGTTTAATTAAACACAACCGGAGGCAATGTATAACTATAGTCACCGGCCGAGAAGACATTTGAAGATTGCGGAAAATTTTAAGGACTGCAAAGCGACGTTAATGTAAACATATTTCGTGTTTTCCATCACGTTTTCTTACAATAAAATATCGGTGTTGAATGATCACACTCGCCCTTCGCAAACAAAGTTTACTTTTGCTGACTTTTAGTGTATAAATGAAGCGAGTTTTTATTGCTTGAAAATTAAGAGTTTATCTTGATTGCCCTTCTTTACAAGGTCGAATATTCTTTATATTTTTCAAAGAATATTCATAAACAACAGAGGGTAACGGTTCTAGGAATTTCTAAGAAGTTTTGATATGATATTTATGTGTTTTTCAATGCGAAGAAGGAAAAATAAACCCTTAGGTTAAAGACAGAAACATGACTTTACCTTGAAATTGCTTGGTCGAGGCCCCCGATGGTTTAGAAGTCGTCTGTCCATAGACAAAACTAACCGTGTTTAAATATATGAGCAAAACAACAACACTGAAGATGAAAGGTTTCATTTTAAGGACTCAGCTGAACCAATATACCACACATAATGTTGCCAACATATCTTCAGTTCTATTCCTGTCGGCGAGTAGGAACAAGTTTCGACAAATAAATAAAGCCAAACGCTCGTGCCTTGAAAATACAAAAACATAAGAACATAATTATTAGATACACAATCACATGCTTTCCAAACCAGCACTGCTTATTGATTATGCTAGCAATAAAAGGTCGTTTTTCTTATCTAAGCAATAGCTTTAGTAACCTGTAAATTCTTGCTAATCCAATAAATGAAAGTCTCTGTCGAAGAAGGACATGTCCTCAAACGCGCGCGCGGAAGATTCCTTTTCCCGTCGCCATCTTTTCCAAACCGGAAAATTTTGATCGAGGGGGTGTGAAAAGCATGCCTACGTATTTAGATATTTTGCTTTTCCATTTATGAATAAAGTGTCTGCTAAGGGTTACATCACACCTATTTTGCATAACAGTTGAAAAGACTCGGTTGAGCGATCACAATCAATGACTATAAAAAGAAAAAAAGAATTAAGAAAAAAAGAGAAAACAAAAGAACACTCGCGTCATCGGACTTTTAAAATCAGTTGCTCTTTCTTGGGACTTTAAATACACATATCAGCACATATTTTTGTTCGTTGTTGTGTGGTTTCTTTGCAATTACGACGTCTTTATTTCAGTTTTTAGTCGCACCATCGACTTCGGCCAAGCTTGAATATTCTCGAGTCCAAGAAACTTGGTTCCAAGGTCTTGCTAAGGGCCATTTAATGTCATTGCTGCTGTAAATTTTAAATCTTGCGGATGAAATTCCATGTCCTTTATTAACTACAGACAAAAACCAAAGTTTGCCGTCAAAATGTGTCATTACCGAAGGGAGCTAAATCGCAATTTGCATGAGTTTTAAAAGCACTTCGAAAGCAATCTATCACATCAAGATCAAGAGATACTCAACACTTTTCAGAAACGTATTTTAATCAGATCTTCATACAAACCGAAGCTCGATAATGTGATCTAGCTTTTACAGATTTTAAAAGAAGGCCGGCAAAAACAAAATTGACAAAAGAAATTTCTTTTTGTGCGGTACGCGTACCACAACCCAATATTAATGAGTACTTCTCTTATCTGTCGACATAGGAAGTCAATATGACAGCCATTTTAACACTATAAAAGCGAGGTCGAACAAATTTTTGAAATTTCACGAACATCAGTGGAAATTACAAAAACATACAGAAACGTCAAGGCGTCGGCCACGGCCAAGAAGACGTCTGTCGATTTTGCCAACCGTTCAACACCAACCCTGACAAATAAAAAAAAAAACAGCTGCTTTTGTCACTGTGAAGAAACGACCACTCTGACAAGAAAAAAAAAGTAAAGTGAAAAAGAAGTTTGTTTAGGGACACAGGGATGAACAAGGTTAAATATTCGTTTCCTAATTCTTCGCGAGTCGAATTATTGGTGGACCACGTTATTTATATCAACCAATAGAAAATGCTCTTTTTGAACGAAACGTTTATGATCAATTCTCAGTTCAAATATTTTGGTCAATTTTATACCTGCCCAGGGAAAGCAGCTTAAAGGCCATTTCATTAAAAGGCCGGGACAGGAGACGTTACGATTAAAAACAAGATGCAAATGGTTGAAGATATATACGTCCACGACATCGACTTGTTTGTTCCAAAGTACTACCCCCGCAGGCTCGTTAATCTAGTGATGCTTGGGCAGCACAGGGGAGCAGATTACCATTTTCCTTGAGTTTTAATTTCAATTGTCAAGGCTTGAGTACTTACCAGTATAGTACTAACTGTCGCTGAAATTCCGCCATGGCCTTCCTTCATTCGTTATCTTTATGAGACTGGAGTGGCTGGAGACGGGAAGGGGACGGTAGAAGCTGATTCGCAGGAGCAGTGAATGATGGGATGCCCCAGAGAATGTACTTCAATAATTTCGGGTTTAACCGGCTGCTTGAATACGTTCAAGAGGTCTAGGATAGGAGCGCGCTAAAACCAGGAATATCCTGCATTTCTCAGCGATTTGTTTTAAAAGGCTTTCCACTGAGCTAAACATTAAAAAGGTACCACATTCAGCAACAATTTTAGTTGAAATGGTTGGGGTCTTTTTTTTTTTCTTCCACTCATTTTCCCGAAGTAATTCCTCTTTATTGATGGCCACTTATCAGCCATGACATGAAAACAAAACTATACCATCTCAATTGACAGGCAATTATGCAGACTACACGGATACCTTATATTTTAAAAGCCTTCTTAAGGCCTTCCTTTCACTACGCCCACCCCTCCCCCCCGTCTAATACAAAATGCACGCCTGATCCCCATACACCCACAGCCTCTATTACCTCTATTATGATCTCCCACTCACCCACTACCTCTATCACCTGTCATGATCCTCCATCCACCCACTACGTCTATTAGGCCCTTACCATGAATAATTCAAATACTGGTTGAAATGATATAAATTTGATGGTGAATTTTAAGCCTGGTAAATACATGAGAAAGATGTTTATTCAGTCAGTGACACAGGCCACTCGGAAAAAAGTGCGAGTTCTCCAAACAGGAGTCGAACCTACGACCTTCTGGTTACAAGTCCAGATGCTGTACCACTGAGCTTCAGGAGACTCGTGGGAGCTTAGGCCATTAAACTAGGTTCATGTGACAAACATCCTGCGTACTGCTAAGACTGGAATGTCGATAGGTGGCATATTCGCAATGATACAAATGTGACGGTTAATTTTAAGAAAAACAGGAAAGAAAAACAAAGCAACCTTCCTGGGCGGAATGCGTGTGGCAGGATAGAAAGTAACGCAAGTACGGTCATCATCAGTATTATCGCATTTGGAATTAATTAACACATTTTGAGATGACTGCAAATTGAGATAAAATCATTCACGCAATAACTCCCGTCAATCTTCTCTTCTCCCCCGTCCCCCTCCCCCGATACTTATTTATTTCAAGCGTGTCTGAGGGGGAGATCAAACCTCGGATTTCAAAGGTGGAGGAAGAGCGGGAAGGGGGCGGTGGATCGAGGAGGTTTTATTCCCCTTGAAAATAGAGAATTTATGGTAAATGCGAATCAATGAAAAAGGGCTAAGTGCGAAACGATGTTGATGAAACTTTTATGACACTTGAAGTAATAAACTCTTACTGTTTATTTTCATACAATTTAAGCTTTAATTTGTTTGAACATTTTTTACGCACCAATTTCCTCAAGTCAATATTCTGTGATATGGACCTCTAAAAAGCAAGAACCATTCTGTACCATACTGCATTTTAGGAAATTAATAAGCAATTTATACAGATCACTTCCTGTAAAGCAACACGCAGCACGTACAAAGAAGAACTCGGCATCTTGCTTGTTACCAGTTTTCCAGAGACTCGTACCCAGTCGCTTCTCTTCTCCGCGCTGTGGTTTATGGGTAGAATTTGATGAGTTCGCGGTGCATCAAGGGAAGGACGGAATAATCGCCTTCCCATATTCCAATGCAAAAAGGAATAAATAAGTGACGACTGGGTACGAGTCTGAGTTTACCAATCTTCTCATGAACCAGATCACGTTTTCGATTCTGTACAAACAGGAACTGTAGTATGTGAAAACCCTCTGAAAACCGTTAGGAAAATGTCGTTTAGTTATGTTTCCTATGTTATCAGTATTCAACAAACGAACTCAGTATCTTTCAGGAAACCAACTCCTTAATTACTCCGTTGTGTAATGGCGAACCTGTCGTTCATCCAAACGAGAATCCCTCTGCTCCGTGGCGTATCGCTATCAACAACTTGTCTTTAAGATGTTTCTCCGAGCTGTAACTGGTCAGTTTTAACATGTTGAAACAAGTCGACGCCATTGGAATCTGTCGAAAATCAGAGTTAAAAACAAATCATGAAATGAAAGGTACACTTAGCCTTTTTAACCCTTTAAGCCCGGTATCTTTACACAAATTCTCCTTACTGATCTCCATACATTTCATTGATTACTAATTGGGAGAACTTGTTTAAACATCAAGACAATTCCTCTACGGTGATTATTTTTCTAAATTCTCATGACCTGTATGTGTTATAGTGCACATCACTATTGGGGATTTGAGTAGACTAACACGTAGGAGGGAGGTTACCCATCCCACGCAACCCTTCCTCATTTTTGTGAGGGCTCATTACCTTACAAATAACTAAACTTTTGGGAGTTTTAGTTGTTTACTACCGTCAGCTCTAAGACCCTGAAATCAGGAATGATGATTTTTTTCAGAACACAGAAGCCACGTTTTAGATCTTTCCAATCATTTTTCTACGGGTATCACAAACCCTGACCATTATGCACAGGCGAAAAGTAAAATAATTAAACCATCAAAATTGACTGAAAGATTTCTAGAGAAGAACTTTTGTTATAAAAATTCAAGTGTCCTTTCTCTTTATTAATATTTTTGAGGGGGTGGGTTGGGGATTATTGACTTCGGATGTGCCTCCCGTTTCTTGTGTTTTTGTAAACTTCGTATTTCCTTTTCCGGTTTTGTTTCGTTGCGATGTTGTTGATTGATAGTTAGCGTTACTATGCGTCAAGTGAATCGAACTGTGTCGTCAATTTTAGCGTTCAACGAGTATATAGCGGTGTGTACATCTGTTAAATAAATCGAACCAGTTTGCGTTTTACGTCGTCTCTTCGACACCAGAAGACTCCAGTTTTGAGATCACCATGACCGCTAGATATGAAGACAAAACAGGCTTTGTTAACCCTTTAAGCCCCAATATCAATATTCATATTCTCCTCAGTGTTATCCATATATTTCTTATCGGTTCTAATTGAGAGAATTTGCACAAACTTCAAGACGTTTCATGTTTGGTGATCATTTCCTTTATTCCCTTGACCTGACTGATTGATCAAGTAGTAATACTGTAAGGAGAAATTAGATGCTTGTCACTATTGGGGCTTTTAAGCCTTTAAAAAGGGTTAAGATCGACCAGCATCCCATTCACGAAGAAGGAGTAATACTCCTACTAGCTTCATGCTACAAAAGAAGCTCCGCTCGTGGACCGACTGCAACTTTACCTTACTGGCATTGTAAATCCATAGCAGTTTAAATAATCGTAGTAAATAAATGGAAGTACCTTGTTAAGTCCTCCTATCTTTAAGATAGTGAATTTTGTAGCTCCCGACAAGCCCTGAAAAAGACAACAGTATTTCAGTCATGAGCGTTTTGAACGGACATCTGTCATCTTGGTGGTAAATATAGAAACCAAGTAATTATTGTTACAGTAGAAAAAAGCGAAATACATTATGCTGTTGTTTAAAGCTACCTTATGTAGTTGCAAACATAGACTATAATTATGAAATGAAAAAATACAAGTTAATAAATAAAGACGAACAAAAAAAGCAGTCGTTCTTAGCTAACTTTCTTTTTACGCCCACTTCAAAATGCCAGCCGATTAACGTTTTTAGCATTAAAAACAACAATTCAAATTTGGTTGGTTTCAAACCAATTCTCTGCTGCTTCTCTAAATTGACACTACTGAAATGTTAGTTTCGCAAACTAGTCGTTTCTTTTCTAGTGTATACCGTGTCACCTTACATTAAGCGAACACTGGCCGTTTTCAAAAAATCATCAACCAAATATTTGTCTAAACATAAATCGCGACCTATTGCTAAAGCCAAGCAGTAAAAGAGAGCTTTATTTTAAATGTTGGACGCTTTATGAACCTAAAAACGTTATGGGTTGTTCAAGATAATGAAAATCGCAAATGTCGGCCACCTTGAAGTGAGCGTAAAAAGAAAATTAGCTCGGATCAAATGTATCTTTCTTAGCAATCCTAGTACACAGTACATTTTAGGGTTTCAAATGATGGCAGCCATAAGTGGCCACTGACGCTAGACTACGAGCCGTCTCTCCTTCTACTCAGGGATAGTTAAGCGAGAACACGCGAACGCGCGCGAAAGTTGGCTCACGCGTGGACACGTGACGCGCACTTGGTGAGTAAAATTGAGCGGAAAGAGAGACCGCTCATAATCTATCCGGTACAGACTTATCCAGTCCTTCGCGAATAAGAGGGTGTGACGAACCCAAAATGCGTCCACAAAGGAGGCTAAGGCCTAATGCAACTTTCGCTAAGCAGCTTACCGTCAAAGCAGCAAATCCACCAATAGGAACGCAGGGTGAGCCAGTGGAAAACTTCATCAACAGTGCTTTCTCTTCCTCTTTTAACTGCCATACCACATTCCAAAACCACGTGATTTCGACATCTTCAGATGAGCACCCCTGGTACTGCAAAAGGACAACATGTAAACACAAGTAAGAGATCGTTTTCGGAAAGACAACGCTGTAATGACTGAATTGGTGCACAATAATCCCGCACAGGCTACGTATTGTTAGCGTGAAGCGCACCCAGCTTTTCCGAATTCAAACAGGCTTTCACATACTTTGTAACAAAGCTTACAAGAATATTCGCTCGGCCGAAAGTTTCCGGCGCACTCATGAAATGGGTGTACTTTCATACGCGATTACGCTCCAAAGGTATTTGCAAGCGAGATCTCAAACACAGCTTCAGACGGAAGTGCCTGAAGACAGGAGGAGCAGAAAAACTTCTGGCTTTGAAGAGAAGCAGACAAAGGCGTCAGAAAAGGCTCAGCTCAGCAGCTCAAGACAAGCTTCAGTTTTCACCTACATACAACACACGCCGGCAAAAAAATGACAATCAGCGGGCGCTGATCATTGGTCTTCCGAGACCGACGAATCTTCTACTTACACTGTAGTTATGGGTTTACAACTAGCCTTCTTAAGCCTTTATCAGATAGCCTACCGTAAATGTAAATTAAAAAATCTCAGGTAGGCTACTTTTGTGTATCAATTACGTTTTTGCCACTCGCCCGAAAGGAATCCAAATTTCAAACAAAGCCCTGGATTACTCCGGGATTAAAGGTATCTATTATTAATAAAAATAGGTTGTACAGGCACTATCTGAAAACACGTACATGTTACAGCCATACCAAATTTAAGTGTTATCGAAACAAATTAAATCATCTACTCAAACTAAGTAAAACCAATTATAAAGAATTTTTCATGATCAACAAGGCAAAAACAAAAGAAATTTGGAAAGAAATAAAGCAACTTTTATGTCTGAAGTCCAAAGGTTCCACCTCGCCTAGTAAATTAATTATTAACGAACATGAGATTACTAATGATAAAGCCATTGCTGATCAATTGAATACGTATTTCTCTAATATTGGCAAAAACTTGGCATCAACTGTACCAAAACCTAATCTACCATTTAATTGTTATTTAGATAAACCACAGGCCTCTAGTTTTTTCTTGTCACCTACCACCTCAACAGAGATTGAAAATATAATTATGTCCCTAAGCTCAGCCAAGGCTTCTGGCCCATTAAGTATTTCAACCTCCCTTCTTAAGACTTTAAAAGGCATTTTATCAATCCCTCTTCAGCTGCTCTTCAATTGCTCATTTTCTACTGGTTTGGTGCCTGATCAATTCAAAGTAGCCAGAGTAGTTCCAATTCACAAAAAAGGGTCTAGTTATTTAGTCTCCAATTATAGACCTATTTCATTGCTCTCCATATTTAATAAATTAATTGAAAAATTAATGTATAATAGGATTATTAGCTATCTTGAGAAATTTTCTATACTACACAATAATCAATTTGGCTTTAGATCAAAACATTCAACCACCCATGCTCTTCTCCTCTTGACCGATAGGATACAAAGATCAATTGATAATGGCACCTACTGTTGTGGAATCTTCTTAGATCTATGTAAAGCATTTGATACAGTCGACCATAAAATTTTATTAGCCAAGTTGGAGTATTATGGCATACGAGGTGCTCCAAATGATTGGTTTGTTTCTTATTTAAGTAACAGAAGACAGTTTGTTTCTTTGTCTGGTACTAACTCTGATTACCAACCTGTTACATGTGGAGTACATCAGGGGTCAGTGCTTGGCCCACTTCTTTTTCTTTTATATATAAATGATATGCCTAAATGCTCCAATATCTTAGAATTTCACCTTTTTGCTGATGATTCAAACTTGTTTCTTAATAATCCTAGCATTCTAAATTTAGAAACCAACTTAAATGTAGAACTAGAAAAGGTAAGCCAGTGGTTATATGCTAACAAATTATCTCTGAACATTGAAAAAACCAGCTTTGTGGTATTTCATTCTCCGCAAAGAAGAATAGCTCATAAGTTGAATCTTAGTATCTCCAATAAGTCTGTGAAATCTGACAATCAAGTTAAATATTTAGGACTCATTTTTGATTCCAATTTTAACTGGAAACCATACTTACACGAATTGAGCAAGAAAGTTTCGAGAGGTATTGGAGTGCTATCTAAAATTAGATATTATGTAAATAGAAACATATTACATCAATTATATTATTCAATTATCTACCCCTTCCTTACCTATGGTTTATTAATTTGGGGCAATACTTATAGTACTACTCTTAAACCCTTAATAACTCTTCAAAAGAGAGCTATACGTACTATGACTTTTTCAAAACCGGATGAACACTCTGAGCCTCTTTTTAAGGAATTAGAGATCCTTCAATTAACTGATCTTGTTACCCTTCACAATGCACTCTTCATGTATCACTATTACTATAATCTTCTTCCATCTTCCTTTGAAAATTTCTTTCAAACAGTAGCATCTGTACACTCATACAATACTAGGCTTGCTTCTAAATCGACCTATTACATCAACACCATCAAAACAAACTATGGTAAATTCAACATTCGCTTTGCAGCTGTAAAAGTTTGGAATCACCTTGATGAAAGCATTAAATACCTCCCCCTTAAAACGTTTAAAAACAAAGTCAAGCTAAACATCTTACAGTCTTACTGTTCATGAGTTTTCAACTGGTAGTTGTTTATTTATTTTATTTATTTATTTATTTTTATTTATTTATTTTCTTTATTTCTTCTTTTCGTCTTTTTTTGACTAAGTAATTGCTTTCACCAAGCTTTAGTGCCAACCTACCTCTGTACTTAAATATCACTTAGTTTTACTCAGCTCGATTAGCTTTATAGTTATCCTGAGTACACATTACCTATTTTTGTATTAATATATTATATTGTAAAGTTTAACTTTTTTTCCTTTTTCTATTTGGTAATAAAGCTTGTTGTTGTTAATTTCCTCTGAAAGGCCCAGCATAACGTAATCCTCATCTTTTCCTTTTACTGAGAGATTATGAAAAATAACACATGAAAGTAAAATCATGTTTACCTTGGTATTTTTCTTCCAGTCTCCCACGTCGATTTTAGTGACACCACCGATTAACAGAGAAAATTCATCAGCTGTAAATAACGACAGAAACTCACGAGGGATAACCTAAAAAGGAAAGAGACTTCAACACGCAGTCACACTGTGGATTGATTGGTCCAGTGCATGTCTTACATCGGACGCCCGTTATAAGGTCTCTGGTTTGCTTTTCAAAATCTGTTTGTTTTTGTATTCTGCTTTCTATTTACGCTGTAGGTTGATTATGTTGATTTTTGTTACATGTAGCTTAGCGAGAAAAACGTGTCAAAAACTTCCTTTCACTGCGTAATAAGGAAACTTCGAGTAATTGTGTATCAGTAACCTCAATTGGTAATAATCGCAAATAAATGTCTGCAAGTAAAAATATCCCCGTAACAACCTCATAAGGTAATCAGCGAGAAAAATTATCTACGAGTTACAAAATTTCCATAAAAACGCAAAAGTAAAAATCCGGAAAAAATATTTCCTTTTTGTGCATGGTATATCGGTAATTTTCTTAATCACATTTTTCCAAATTAGATGTAACGTCTAACTCCCGGCGCCTTTAAATAACAAGCACAGGGTCTCCAGCTTACGAGAAAACGAATTACAAGGCAAACGTACCTTTAGCATACAAACAACAACAAAATACAACATGGGAACAGAGTAAGGCCACCTCACATCGGTTGTTCATCATTTGTTCCACAATTCAATAAGTTTTGGTTGGAAATTTTGTTTGCCCAAACAGAAAATTTCCATGTTAAACTTAATTCCAAAATTCCCAAGCGGAGCATTTGAGTGGATAATGTTGGAATTATTTCTTCCTTTCTGACATTTCCAGGCATTCACCACTTTTGAACCGTATGCACGTCTATTTCGTTTGCTTGTAGGCTACCGAGGAAACGACAGTAAACAGAACACCAAAAATCTCCGACAGAATTTCCAACAGCAGATTTGGCGTCTCATTCACGAAAAAAGTCTGGAGCAACCGGTTTACACAGTTCTGCCTTTAAAAAGAAAACCGTACGTTGCGTTCTTTCAAGTGGTAGTCGGTATTTTGGAAACTAACCTCATTAAGTCCTCCAGCAAATTCAGCTACTTCATCCTTGATAGTTGTCTCCAGTTTAAGCTGCGAGACAAGTTTGATGTACTCTTCCTACAACAAAAACCAACGACAATTATGGGCACAAGCACATGATTGCAGATTATGGGTGGCTTCAGCCCACTCTGCTGCCTTTCAATAGTACGAGAAAAAACTTTCAATTAAGCAATATCATTCAGATTCAGAGACAAAATATTTTGTTCCGTTGATGATATCCTCAAGCGTGACCATTCAAATAAAAGCTATTGAGCAGTACTTTCCTGTGGTGCTGTTTATTATGCTGTACAAGGTGGTTGTAACTTTTGAGTTTATGAACGAAACCATTCAAATGAAAGCTACTGGGCAGTACTTTCCTGTGGTGCTGTTTAGTATGCTGTACAAGGTGGTTCTAACTTTTGAGTCTGTGGGTGAAATCCTAAACTTTAGGATTTCACCCACAGACTCAAAAGTTAGAACCACCTTGTACAGCATACTAAACAGCACCACAGGAAAGTACTGCCCAGTAGCTTTCATTTGAATGGTCACACTTTAGTAAAGTGTGACCATTCAAATGAAAGCTACTGGGCAGTACTTTCCTGTGGTGCTGTTTAGTATGCTGTACATGGTGGTTCTATCTTTTGAGTCTGTGAATAAAATCCTTAAGTGTGACCATTCAAATAAAAGCTACTGAACAGTACTTTCTTGTGATGCTGTTTATTATGCTGTACAACGTTATTCTTACATCTAGAAGACTGAAGTGTGAACATTTAAACGGAAGCTATCAAGCAGCACTTCGTTGCAGTACAGTTCAAGGTCCTACTAATACTGTTTATTATGAGGTCCTATAGTGTGGCACATGGAGTGGTATTTTCGTGCACAAGGTGGATCTTAAGGCGCTGTTACACAAGCAATTTTTCCTGCAACTTGCAACGTAATGATGACACGAGCATTGCGACACAATTTTTAGTTGACAATTTTTAGTTGACAATTTTTTCTGCGACTTTCCTCGAAACGGCGTTACAACAGCACCTTATCGTTTGAGTCTGTGGATGATACAGTATGGCCAGGTGAATGAAAGCCATTGAGCAGCGCTTTAATGAGATACTTGTACTACTGTTTGTTTCACCAGAACAGAGGAATGAAATAATTATAATTTTTATTCATCTACCTTGTTATCATCTGTGAGTTTCTTTTCCCTGTCATCGCTCAGCTCGATCGTGACAGGTTTTGAGTTCCACGGATTCAGTGCGTCAACACTGAATGGGAGATCAAGCTCATTGACACTGTTTTCTCGTACCCAGACCACTGCATTTCTGTGCAGCTCATAGTCAAAGGAACTCAGATCACCAGGGTGTGATAGTGGAATTCCAAGTATCTGCAAACAGGGATAAAACATTGCATATTACATGTAGTACGGTAAGTGCCTGCCGAAGGTCAACCTGGAAATCCTTATTTCATTTGAAAGCCACAGTGTACACATTGTCAGTCATTTTTTGTATTAACAAAAGCGATAGTTTGAGTTCTGCGGGTCTGCCTAACAACCGGCCAACATCTTTTGAAAACCGTTTGAGCACAACATTGTAGATCTCACCATGTTCTTATTATTTTATTTGTTTGTTTGTTTGTTTTTGCTTTCCACGATTTCAAATGATAGACAATTCAGGTGAGATTTCAAAGCAGAAATATATAGAGGATATTACACGGCGGCGCAAAGATGTGTCAGTATCTTATTTTCGAATGGTAAAAACAATATTTTACGAACGAGCGCAGCGAGTAAAATATTGTTTTTTTACCACGAGAAAATAAAATTCATATCTTCGCGCCGCTGTGTAATTTTCTTTTTATAATATGGACAAGAGTATTTTTGCACAAACAACAGTGTAAGAGCGGGAAATGACATCATCAATATCCTCACTAGTGAGGATATGGAAAATACGCCACTCGAGTCCCGGATGTAGTTTCCTATGAACTTTACGAGTGGTCTATTTTCCACTTAAACACTCTTGTCTATATAATAAAAGTCTATAATGTTGTAGTTCAATTTTATCCCTGGTTCAATTTTTATTTTCTTTTGTTTCATATTCATTATCATATATTGACATAAAAACGAACAAATGGAAAAAGGTTAACCGGGTTGCTGGGTACAGCTTCAGAAAATATGCACCATGTGGTTTAACTAGAAAATAAATAATAAATAATAAAGATAAAATAAATGATCACACCTGCTTGACAAATGGTTTGGATAGATGAAGATTAAGAAGTATGTCCTGGCAAACAGCAAATCCTATCATGCGACCAATGAAACGAAGCTGTTTCAGTTTGGAGCGTAAGGAGAGATTTATAATGGACTTGTCACCACTGTTTGATTCCTGATCAGAGAAACACAATAAAAATATCACTATCAACTTCATTGTACATACTGGATGGATGCCTATGCATAATGCAATGACCTCAGTGATAGTGCAGAATCTTAAAAAGCAGTTTAAGGATCCTTGGGGCTCTTGGGCAGGTAAAGATCATGGTTCTTTGACTTTTGTTCATGAAACTACACTGTGTTTGTGCATTAATTTGCTGCGATTTTGCCTTGGTCGATACGCAGTGTGACACTGCAGTTCAACTAAGGTTTTACTGTTTTTATGGTTCGGCATAAACAGAATGAAGAGCAGAACGTGGTTGAATTTGAAAAGGCCATTGTTCCCTTTGTTTTCAAGTTCGTTAGACAGGTGATGACTAAGATCATCACCTGTCTCAGTTTAAATGATAACTTTGTGTGGCAGTGGTCTTAAGCCATTGGCAACCCTCTCCAAATTTGCCGGCAGCCAGTAATTTTCCTCCCTATGGTCCCATATCTGCCAACCTTATAAAATCAGAAACAGGGACCCCCCCCCTCTCACCCCAATCCTTGGGTAGTGCCCTGCCCCCAGCACTGAGCAGGGTCCAGGATGCTCCAGGGTTTTTGTATTAACTTTTAAAAATATTGCCTGTACTGTACTGTCTTAGCATTAGAATTCAGTTGTTGTTTAATGGTCTCAAGCACAACATGTATTGCACAAAACAATAGGATTTAGAGGAGTCAAGACCAATCTTTAACAACCCAGTTCCAAATTTTTTACAAAAGAAAATGTGCTTTTTTTTCTCTCAAAAATCGGAATGTCCCGATTTTTTTAGGTTCTGAAACTCAAAAATCAGGACAAGGTATGGGGATGGGGGGTGGGGGACAGGGGGGTGGGGGTGGGGAATAGGGGGCTGGGAGCTGTAAGAAAAGGGATGGGAAATTTATGGGAAACGGGAAGCTCCCCCAACTCTCCCACTACATGAGTCATTTGGAGAGGAATTCAGTCGCCTTACTATACATAAAGTTGTGGTATGGAACAAGAAGGACCAACATCACTGATTGAGAAGACTACAGGATATACATGTACGTAGTCTCTGGGGTCTGCCCTTCATTCATTAGTTAGTTAGGTGGGGACCATTACAATTGGACTGATACTACTATACTGTATGTACCATGCTGATGTCAAACTTCATATTTACTACTTGAAATTGTAAAATTGCATTATTTTTAGCATTTATAACAGAGTTTGCACTATATAAATGCAAACCATCACATGGACCATTACCAGTCATTTTACCCACCATACAAGATATCCATCTTGACTGCTGGGGTGCCTGTGATATGTTTTCATCATGAGCATTGTTACTTGTATTGGTATCACGTTCTTGTTTGGCAGCCTCATCCACTGCCATATTCTCTTCTCCTGAAGTGTCCCTGTTTAAATCATCTTGTTCCAATGCTGCCTGACCTGTGGCACTGTCTTCCGCTGCTAGCTGAGTGTTACACAAATCACTGTTCACGGTCTGACTGTCTGTACCTCCCACAGGGACTCTTTGGCTCTCATTAATTACAGCCATGGAAGGTTCTTCTGTTTGCATGAGCGAAGACGTCAACTCTTCATCTGTGAGATCATTGGTCACACTTTCTTGCATCTCTGAGGACATCAATTCCCTCACAACATGCCCACTTGAATGATCTTCTTGTGTCCTCGAAAATTCATTAGCGGTTGACTGATCTTCCTGGGTTATTGCTGATATCAATTCTTCATCTGTGAGCTCATTTGATGGCAGTTCTTGTTTAACTCTGGTGACACCAGTTTCATGTACAGGATTCTGTGAAGAATCTGGCTGCATCTCCTTACTGACATGCTTAGCAAAGTAAGCATTTGGCACTGGGCTGTGTGATATGAAATTAATTAAATAAAATAATGTTTAACATAGAATATTACAAACAACTACAAATAAGGTTATGTCTAAAGGACACCACAAACAAGGAAACATTGTTGTAAAAACATTGTTTGCCAAAATGATTCCCTGTTTGCATACACAGGCAACATTATTTTCCTTGGATGCTAATGTTGATTCCACAGCAATCAGTGTTTCCTTTAATACATGCAAACAGGTAAACATACATGGGGAAACAATGTTTCAACAATGTTTCTGTGTTCGTTTAGCTGTTTGTTGTGTTTTGCAACAATATTTGTAGGGGCCTTAAAAGCCAGCCCTCCAAGGACAGCTAAGCATAAATCCATTGTCAAGTAGGTTGGATGAAATGCTGTCAAGGGTAGGGGGCAGTGGGGAGGGAGGGGATAAAGCCACACCCATATTTGTACCCTTCTCTCAAGATCCAATGTTCTCACTTAAGCACAAAATAATCAAAATGCATTAATTTTTATAAAATGTAGTAGTTATTCTTACGCGTATTTTAACCTTCATTTTACCATTAATAATTATATTTACATGTAGTTTACAGTACAATTCAATATCACCTGTACTGAGAATCATCTCCAGACAAAAAGAGGCCTCTTTTGGGGTTAATAACATCTCTACAAAAGCACGCAAAAAATTCCCTCTTAGGGCCAGTGCAGGTACCTGTCAATAAATGCAAATGATCAACTACTGTACTGTAGAGCAAAATTATGTGAAATAGTCTGTCGTGGGAATTTGACCACACCAATCTATCTCAAGTCAAGGATGCACATCACAGAACCACAAGGAGTTTCAGTTTCAGTGTGGGTATAGTCTTTTAAAGACTTGACAATATAATTATGACCCAGTGACAATTAACAAGTATCATTTTTATCATTTTGCAACCCCGCCCCCTCCCACAACCACCAAAACCCCTTTCTCTCACGTGTAACCTTTTTATTTTAAATGTACATGTATTATCTGTGAACCTCTGTTTAGCACTATATAAATTCATTTCTTATTGTTATAGTTATTTATTACCAGAGATTAAATTCGAGCCCCACCTAGCCTGCTACAAAGATATTCTTAGGCTCTTAATGACTCCTTTCTTCCAGCAGAAATCCATAATGTACCTAAAAAACATCTTTAAAAGAAGACTAAAAGACCAAACTTTGTACATACCAGGCTCATTCTTGAAAGTGACATAAAGTGATCTGTTCCTGAGTGCATGTCCCAGTATTTTTCCCATCTGGTTCAGGGCACTTCCCAGCACATTCTCTCTGTCAATGTCCAGGTAAACAGTCTCACATGACCAGCTGTATGAGCTTCCTCTGCAAGGGTCCATAGAATAACAAATAATCAATGAACACATAGTTGACAGACTTTTCTTTCGATTCTAGGCTACGCACTGGTAAGTCTTGAGCGACAAGCAAGGAAGCAAGTGTCCCTGTGTACCAATAAGACAACTGCCCCCCCCCCCCTCCCAAACAGAAAAAATAAACAAACAAATCAGATCTAAAAAAGAACAAAAGATAAACCAAAAAAAAAAACAAACAAACAAACAAAAGAAGAGGAGAACAGAACCAACAGTCCATGGCCATTTAACCATTGCAAGAACAGGCAGCTGGGGATTTTGTAGCCTACAGGGTGTACAGTTAAAGCTGATTATTTGTAGCTACTGTAAGTAAAAACAGTATTTTACAGTGATGTACAATGTATAAGGTATAAGCTACATAAAACATTATAAGGTACAATAAAATGGGCAGCCTGACTGGCATGTGTGCCAACCTGATTTGTGAGAGCTTCCTGAGGAACCACCGTCTTTTGTTGTCAAAATCCAGGATGGCCCTCCAAGTGTGTTGCAGCAGACCATAGTTGTTTTCATCAAGCATTTCAGGGTTTCGCCGAATGAAGTCATTGAAGACTGTGTAGTATGCATCATGATTGGCCAGAGACACTAGCACATTCTTGACAACCTTTGAGAATGAAAGTTTACCTTTAGTTTAGTTATTAATTATATGTACATTTGTATGCTCTGCAAACTTGACAGACTTCTAGAATGATTCTCTTACATGTCAGATATTATGTGCACAGGGTTAAAACTTGGCGGTCGCACGGTCACCCGTGGTGAGTAAGAAGTGTCCAGGGCCACTAAAAGTTGAGGTTTGATCACCCGAAGGGCGACTACGATTTAGGAAGTACAAAAAGAATAACAATAACAATAAAATAAAATGTTTTTCCTTGGAGTACCTTTCTTTTCTTTCCTTTCTTTCCTCAACTCTAAGTTCATCAATTGTAGTAAAAGTTTCGTTTTAAAGTGCAAAATTCAAACTGTTCAAGATCGAGTTTTCAGATCGCTCCGATACGTAGATGCCTCCTCAATAAAATAGACTTACTTTTCTCCTGAATCCAAAAGCATTCAAAAGAAACAGAGAATCGTGATACTGTAGTTTATAGACGTTGAGAAGTTTGTTTTGTCCGTATTAGGAAAAAATGGTCCAGTTTTTCTCTGGGAGTTTATGGACCAAGTCAGAACCTACAGGTTCTGACCTATAGGGCAAGGAAAAACTAGACGAATGATTCCCAATACGGACCAAACAAAGTTTTTATTATTATAACAATTTAACCAATTTCTCGACAGTACACTGGCAAATGTGAGCTTTCAAGACAATGTTAAGATCAAGCAAATTTCTTTTGGCGTGTCAGTCGAAAACCCTACAAGAAAACATGGGCCGAAACATCCGTGAGGCGTTTATTCGAGTAAAAATGGTTTAAAATTTTTTTGTGTTAGTAGAGAAAATTTGAGGGCCACTTTATTTAGGGATACTGGCCCGAGTGGTGACCAAGCACTGAAGTTAATTTTTAGCCCTGTGTGCACATATTATCAATAAGACAGAATTCTTCATGGAGCTTTAACTGTATACCTGTACGAAAATTTACAGGCAGACACGGCAAGAATCCAGCCTGATTCTGGCCAGAAAGCCTTTTTCGCGGCGAGAATGGAACAGGACAAAGCGAGACACGAAATTTGTCTCGCTTTGCAACGAGAACGAGACATTTGTCTTGCTACTGTCCGAGCGGGAATTTGGCTAGATTTGAACGTGACAGGGCAAGACTGAACTTATCATTATTGAAAAGCTACGTAAAACTCAACGAGACATTTGTCGGGCTGTATTATGAGCGAGAATGCGGCCAGAATCAACGAGACAAAGATAAAGAGAAATTTGTTGATTATGTATCTGGTCTGAGTGCTCTCCGTACGAAAATGTCTGGCTTGACAAAGTCTTATTCAAGCCTAACTCTAGCCTGAATTAGTGAGAAACGTAACAAAAGCCCAACATCTAATGTGTTTTGTTTACGAAGTCAAACCTTAAATTAATTAGGATTCATTATTTCATTATAATTATCCTTCTCAATACAACATATAACAGACTGAACACGGGCCAAAACTCACCACGATTTAAGCTTAGATTTTGTAGTTATCCGACTGATCCGGAACGATTCAGTCTCACTGGTTTCATATTACGGTCAGTTTTTATGCCAACGGCTATCCGTTATATGTGTGTTTTATTTTACGACAATGCACTGAAAAAATATTTTTCCAAGTGGAAGATTCTGAACAGTTTCGGCGAATAAAGCACCATTACTCCACATTTCGTGACAGGCATGCGTCGGATTTTATCGCAAAGTTCCCTTGGGACAGCTGAGGCGTAAATGTAATTGGCCAACTTTTGTGAAACGATTGTTTTCTTATTATCTAGCTGCCCGATCGCATTACAAAATTGACGTGGAAACATTCTCGACCGTTGCTAATTTGACTTACAACATAGAAAAGTGCGGACAGTTTTAGTGTGGAGTACTTATGCAGTTCAGTTGGGAAACGATTTTAATGTTTTGCTTTCCTGGAGCGAAGATCTGAAGCCGTTTTGTAAATGTCTGCTCTGTCGGATTGGCGCCAAAGGATAATGTTCGCCACAACAAATTTAGGTTCTTTGATCTGCTGCAAATTGCTGCAAATTGAAGTCACTTTCGAATTGTATTTAGGGAACGTACGTTTTTCTTGGGGGGGGGGGAGGGCTGGGAATTTTGGTATTTTTTCCCAAAAAAGTGTTGGCCCTCCCTTGCGTTTTAATAAAAATACTCCTGACCCCCCACCTTTAGGTGACTGACAAAAGTGCGACCCTCCCCTCACTACTACATGGTATGTTCCATGCTGTAGAAACCTCTGAACGTTTCGCTTGTGAACGCAGTGTTTGAATATGAATATATCTTGATATCGAATGTGTGCGTGCTGAAACGAGGAAAATGCGAACAATCATTGTGGGATATTTACGTTTAATAGCTGAAGTTTGAATATGGAAGTATTTGAGTATTATAAATTAAAGTTTTGAACATAAAATATACAATACACGTGCTTCTTTCTCCGACTAGCCAGCATTGCTGTTGGTTATTTCAACAGAAGGTTTATTTGTTTAGCATGCGAAATCTGCCTCTCAAAAACAAATATTCCTACAATTCCGACAAGGTAGAGCGCATTGTTGGATCTACTAGTAACTATTCAGAACTAAACGACTCAGGAGATCAGGCAGTGGATAGCCAACAGCAAGAAGCTGAAGAAACGATACCTGAGTCAAGTACTTCTCAATACGGACGGAAAAGGACACGAGTCCTCCGAGAAAAACTATGTGCCATGGTATAATATACATGTACAAATGTAACCTAGTACCTACAATAAAACACCAAACTAATCAAAGTAGGTGAAAAGAAAACTTAATCTGTAAGAAAAATGGAAAGCAACATCACAAAAATTCTCATTAAAAAATTCTGGAAAAGATGTGTGACCCTCCCTTGAATAGCTCACATGAGGTATGGCCCTCCCTTTTTGGTGCTCACTTTCACTGATGACCCTCCCCTCTGAGGCCCCAGCCCTCCCCCCCAAGAAAAAACGTACCTTCCCTTAAGTCCATTTTTCCACAAGGGAAAGAATATGGAAGAACTGACCACAAATACTGAGGTGAGCAAAGTGTCCTTGAAAATTATAATTATCAGTGGCACATGATTATCTACATTTTATACTGCCGCGTTCGACATTGATCATGAGAAATAATTGTAGTTTCCTTCGAGCTCCGTACCGTAAAAATATCAAGTCCAGGTTAACCTTTGCCTAGCTATAAAAAACGTTGTAGGTCTTACTTTTATTACAACGTGTGCTAGTTTAGCATCTTACACCACTAATGCAATTTTATCGTGTACAAAGGTTACAAAATAAACCTAACACATGTATCTTGAAATTGTTGTTCGTTGTACTAGTTATATATAGAGATATAGAGCTACTCGAACCATTAAAACCGCTGTTGTCGTCTCGCTCGCCAGCGGGATTTTTCCTACCGTGAATCGGGCCTGAATCTCGCCAGATTACCGCTCATAAGGGCGCTCCAATTTCGCGGCGGTACAAATGTCTCGTTCCATTCTCGTTCATTTTTCCCGCTCGTGTCAGCCTAATTTTCGCTGAGTTTTTTCTCGCTCAATTCTCTCTGTTTAGGGGGACATTTGTCTGGCTGGAATTTCGCTTGTGTCAGGCCATAAATTTTCGTACGGGTAGTACCATGGGTGCAAGGAATTTTGTATTCACCAAAACAACTTTGTTAAGTCCTCAAAATGCAAAAAGTGCATTTGTAATAAATTACAACCATCCTGAACAACAAACAAAGCTTTTTAATGTTTTCCTTACAACTGTACAATGTACCTTGACTGTTCTTTTCTTCTCCAGCTCATTACGTGCTCGTCTCAGCAACTCTCCTAACACAAACACCTGTTCTGGTTTGGGTTTCATAAGCGCAAGCACACAGCTCTCATGGGCTTTAAAGTTGGCATAAAGTAGGGGTGGCCACCCGTAGCGATCCACACAATCAACTTGATGTCCAAAGTCAAGCAGCAGTTGAACACATTGAGTATCTCCAGACATTGCTGCCAGATGAAGACTTGAAGTACCATGACTGTCCTGGTGGGTGACAAATAAAAAGACAGCTTGTATCTAAATGCAGGGATGGAATTAAGTGGTTGTCTGCTCACTTGTGAGAGTGCATTAATTTTTTTATTAATTTCCTCCTGGCGAGTAGTCTCTAACTTTGGCGATGGCAATTGTGGGGTGGGCGAAATATACACACGCGCGCGCGCGAAATTTCGAGAAGACGCGACGCGAGGGGAGCGCCAAAAATTAGAGACTACAGACTTAGCCAGGGAGTTTGACCTTTCACGGCCGAGTGATTTTGAGGTGTAAATTTCACATAGTCTTTCAAGCCAATTAAGGGCAACCAATGGGATTCCTTCTCTTGGCTCCCATCATCTGTTCCTATCATCGATCACGGGGAAGGATGTTATCGCAAATAAAACACTATGCATTGTTTATTTTGATTCGACCAGGGCTCGACCAGATGGGCCGCGATCTCTCGAGAGAAAAAATTACAGCCTCTCATCTCGAAGAAGAAAAGAACATTGAGTTTGGAATTTTGGTTGTCATTAATTTTTTAGTCCCAAAAAGTGGCCCTGTCAGATATCAAGAGTCCGTCAAACACTCTTAACGGACTTAGCAGTCGCCGAGGTCATTTTCTTCGCTTCCAAAACTCCCATCCAAAAAAAAAAAAAAAAAACCTTACATTGAAGACGCGGCAAAACTTTTTTTACTTTCGCCCAAAGTTTGAGATCGATATGAACGAAAATAAAATGCCGATGGCTAGAGAAGCGGAAAACCTTCAACTTTCACCTAAAGTTTAATTTCAACGCAGAGCAAAACAAAGCAGCCAGCGAGCCGCGAGACTGAGTTTTGTGCTCATCCGTGCAGACAATACTTTGTTCCGGTCGATCGGTCACGTATCGATGTCAAAATTTAAATGAAATCTCAACTCATGTGCAGTAAACGAGCAGACTGTGATTTTAACAGCTCTTGGAATGGCTTGGACAAACAATCTTCAGCCGAAACAAATATAATTTTGAACTTTCCTTCCGACACATCTTTTAAACAACCCTCGCTATTTGTCCAAGCAGCTTATAATCTGTCTGCCATCTCAGTAAACTGAAACGGAGTCGATGATGTTATCATGAGTGTTGACAGCGGCTTGTGTACCGTTGCCAGATTGTTGACAGGTATCCAAGAAAGAGCCAATCATAGTTTTGCGCTTGGAATGTACGCGCTTAATTCAAACTCCCTGGCTAAGTTTGTAGTCTCTAATTTTTGGCGCTCTCCTCGCGTCGCGTCTCCTCGAAATTTCGCGTGCGCGCGTGTATTTTGCCCGCCCCACAAGCGATCGCCAAAATTAGAGACTACTCGCAGTCTACCTGGCGAGAACAGATCTTAGGTTGCTTGCTCGGTCTGGAGAGTACATGATCTTCATCTCCAGGTTAATGAATCAGTCTTACAGTAAATTTTGACCACAAGTTGCAACTTTCTAATTCAAATAGAATAATTATGTACACTGTATATCTTCTGTCTTGTACTTAAAGTAACTGCTAGCTCAGCGTGTGAAAAAAAAAAAAGACCCAGAATTTTGCTGCCAGACCAATTCATTTTTCAGGATTCTACTGCACACAAGTATTTGTCATTTATTGACCATGCAAATGTCAAAATGTTGGCAACTGCCATACATGCACATAAAAAGTTAACAACACTCACAGAACATTTCACTGAAGCTCCATTCTCTAGCAACACTTTGACACATTCATCATTACCACTCTCACATGCATACATTAGTGGAGTGAAACCTGGGAAAGAAATCAAACACAACTCTGAGCCTCGGAACTTCCAAACAAGGTACATGGTTGGAGTGAGGGGGGACGGGCATTTATCTGGAACTTCCTGGAAAAACTTATTTTATGGTTTTGTTCTTAGAATTGAATTTTTCAGCAATATTTTTCCAAGCTAAAAAATTTTCTCCTATAGTACTGTTGATGTCAAAATAATATTTTTCAAATAGCAATTAAATATGTTTCTTTAACTTGACAGTGTCTCATTTTATTGACTGTCTGAAAAGGGATTTTTTTGGTGCATTTGAAAAAAATATCTGCACGACTTTTTAGAGGGTCAATGAATCAAAACAATTAAATCTTATGCTAAATTTCAAGATCCATCTACATGTACTTCTCTCCACTCTCCTCATCTGTCTACATACCATGATCATCAGCATCATTAACAAGGAGCTTTGTTGACTTCAGGAGTTCTTTTAGACACAGTGAAGTTTCCCTGCCGGTTTCCCATGCTCCTTTAAAGTGTGATGCACATTCTACAGCAAAATGAAGAATGTTGCCGCCATCATCAGTCTTAAAGCCCAAAACATTCGCACCCATCTTCAGCAAAACTTGGATGCACTGCAAAAGCATTGTAAAGCAAAGCAACAACAACATCATCATCATCATCATCACCATTGTCATCATCATCATCATCATCTCTGAATACTGACATTACACATCACATGTGCATGTACATGTATAACCCTTGTACTGTATGTTGTATGTTGAAAGCAAAAACAAAAAATGTTTTTCTTACCTTATGCTGTCCAGCATAAACAGCAGCAACCACAGGCAAAAACATTCTTGCATCCCTCTCTTCTAACAGCTTGGAACAGACTTTTTTGTCTTGACTGAACAAGAGTTCAAGGCATCTTGCTCGGTTATCACACTCTAAACCATCTCTTTTCTCTCCAACAGTAAAATGAAGCAAGTTCATTTCCTGTAGATTTTTGTGCATACTCTTACTGACATTTTTGATATTTGCATGATCAAGCAACAGTCGGAGGCAATCTGGATGCCCATCCGCAGCATAAGCGATGGCAGGAAGATGATAGCAGTCCAGAGCAGTGCGATCCGCGCCGTGATCAAGCAGCAATTTCACAAGCTCTACTCTGTCTTCTAATGCTGCGATATGCAAAGCAGTTCTCTTTCTATAGCCAAGCTCATATACACAATCAGAGTCTTCACTGAGTTGCTTCTTCATCAAATCAACGTCATTCTCAAGAATAGCCACATGAAGTGGTGGGTGTCTGTGAGACATGTCAGACATGGTATCATCCTTATGATCACTGTCTTCACCGTCATCTTCCATCTTGATACGTCGCCACTTTGAGACTTTTCTTTCCCTTTTCTTTCTCCTCCTTTTCCGCAGCCTTTTAAAGCTCGTGCCCTCAGAGCCATGGGACCCTGTTTCTAAGCCATTAACTTCTTCTTCATCCTTTTGCTTGCCAGTAAATGTGTCCAAAAGCCTAAGGAATTGTGATGCCCCATCAGAATTCAGCCCTTCATCAGAGGACTGCTCATCATCAACTATAAAGTCCCTGTCATCATCATCCTCCTCAAGTTCACTGCTGTGCTGCATAAAGATTTCTTCTGCTTCTTGAAGAGGATCATGTTTGACTTCAGAACTATATGAATCACTGGTGGAAGAGTCATAAAGGTCATTGTCAGGCAACTGTTTCCTTTCAAGTCTCTCTTTAGGATCCAGTTTTGCTGTTTGCCTTTTCTCTAACAAAGCTCCCAACATTTTCCGATTCTTGTCCTCATGTTGTTGCGTGAGGTTTTGTACTCTCCGGGATCTTGGCCTCAAAGGCACAGAGACCTTGTCAAATTTGGTATTCTTAGTTTTGTGTGAGGAATCAACTCTATCAGAGTCTTCACTTTCATCACTGATATCTTTCTTTTGAGAAGGTAGAGTCTTTTCCTGCTTGGTAGATTGCTCCATATCTTCATCAGAATCACTACATTGAATAACCTTTCTTCTTTTGTTGCATGTTTTGTTCTTGGCTGTAAAGCTCTCTTCAGCACCACTAGAATTTGCAGTACCAATGCTTGCAGTCCTTTCTTCTTGAGATGTCTCTTTCTTTCTAAGATTTGACAAAGGAATATCATCGTCATCATCATCATAGCTTTCTCCATGCTCCTCTGAGCTAGACATGACCCTTTTCTTTTTCAATCCCTTTTTCTTGCCCCCTGCACTGCAGATTCCAGAATCCTTTTTGTTGCTTTCAGAACTACGGTCACTTTCATCATTTGACTCTGCTGACTCATCCTCGTCCTCATCGTCATCATCATCATCATTGATGAAATCTGACATTCCGCTGTCATCCGAGTCAACATGGCCCTCTCCACGACTGACATACGATGAGCGCCTGCAGGCAAATACAGATCACATCTTGTTAGCTCTGATAAAGCACTGGGAAGGCACCCTTACAAGTGAAGGAGGACAGGGTGGTGGGAGACCCGGCAAAAAGGGGGAGGGAGGTGTACGGCAGGCCGGAGTTGAGGGGGTGAGAAGAAGAATTCTCAAGGTGGTGGGAAGCGGGAGAAATAGGAGAAATTTACACAACTTTACAAGTGCAATACTTTCCAATTGAAAAAACACGAGGGCGGGAGCCAACAGAATAGGGCATGAACCAGGATTGAAGGCTAAGGGAAGCAGGAAGTTTAACCCCTCTGTCGCTCTGAAATACAAACCCCGAATACACGTTCAATGAACACTGCCCAAAAATAGCCTGCGTTGCAGATGCAATCTAACCCTCAGCTAGTAACGTCTGCGAAGGGCACCAAAATCCTTGTTCTAGACCCCCAACGGTGTACCAGGATCTGGGTATGGTCTCTAATCGGGCTTTGTATTAAAGGGATTGTTTACATTAGCTCTGATTGGCTAGTGGGGACTTCCCACAGGCAAGAACTGGAAGCCAGTTATGCAAGTGCAAAAATATAAGAAGTGGAGGTAGCATTTGTAACAGCAAAAACCCAGTTTGAACTACGGGAGATCCAGCCAGAACAATGAGCAGCTATCAGATCTTTCTCTGAGGAAAAAACATGCTTGTTAATTTACCTACGGACTTTGGAAAATGGTTAATTTCCTGTGTCTTCCTGTCGTCCCATATAGCATCCGTGATATACCTTGTGGTTCGACTGTTACAGGTGTGGCTGTGATTTCGTCTTTGGGCGACCAGGTACTATGTCTGAACAATTTGAGTGAGTATACTAGCTATTGTGATCATGCATGTGGAAGACCCAAAAACTATTCAGCAGGTCTTAATTAAATGGAAACCACATCTTGTACTGAGCGTTCAGTTTGCCGCTTCTTTCCGCAAACCCAACGAACAATTCAGTGGTTCGCGCTCGCTAGGAGATTTTCGAAGGTAAGCTCGAGGCAAATTTGACATAAGTAATCAATGATTTTCCAAAGACTGTCGGTAAATTGACAAGCACGTCTTTTCCCTTGAAGAAAGATTTGATAGCTTCTCGTTGTTCTGGCTGGATCTCCCATAATTCAAACTAAGTTTTAGCTGTTATGAATGCTAACCTCCAGTATTAAATAAAGTCGCCAATACCCGCTAATATTTTTCACTTCCAGAGCTTGCTTCCAGTCCTTGACCGTGGGAAGCCCCCGCTAGCCAATCAGAGCTAATCTAAACAATCCCTCTACACAAAGGCCAATCAGAGACCATACCCAGACCCTGGTACGCCGTTAGGGGTGTTGAACAAGGTTTTCGGTGCTAATTCACAGATGCTTATTACCGAAGGTCATATTCCGTCTGCGGCGCAGGCTACCCAAAAAGTGCTTCAAACCAGTTTGCAACACACTTTGTAAAAACTGTACATGGTCCATTCTACAGTTAACAAAAACCCTAAGTTTTAATTTCACACAGATTATTAGTGAAAAAAAACTGCGGCAATAAGGTGACGTGACGGTGTGCGACGTGGCAATAGGAGACCTACAACTAAGTAAACGTCCGTGACACTCGTCACGCAGCCGACACAAACCATCAAACACAACTCCCCAACATATACTTACTCTCTTAAAAAGTTATTCACTAGCCTCCGCGGTTTCAACGCCTTAACTTTCCGCTGGCTTTTAAGTTTCGTTCCGGGTGATATCGCATCAAGTAGCTTTTCTCTACTAGGCAACGAAAACGAGCGCGATCCCTTCTTCCGAAGCCTTTCGGAGGTACGAGGAGTTTGCGAAATACAAGGCGTCTTGTTGATCTCACTTCCCCTGGCTGAGTGTTCACTGGTTTTCCTGGTTGAGCTGTTTACTTGTTTTCCAGATGACCTTGTGTTTCTTTTTTCTTCGTCTGAGTCGGAAGAAATGTGAGATCTTTTCGCGAAGCGACGATTTTTGGCAGACAAACTCGTCAGCGGGAGATCATCTTCTCCTTCGCTTGATTCAGCCATTTTACCTGGTTTTGCTGCTTGTTAAACGTGTCATGCGGGGTACAACACCAGTCTACAAAAGAAAAATACGTTAATTACCTAAATCAACCGTTTCGGAAAAAAAGCACTCCAGAAATTGACAGAAAAAGATGTGATGCAACGTAGATTTCTCACCTTGTCACAATGTCCGATCTTAGTGGTGACATCGGAGAAGCGAAAAGCTTTTTATCGCATTTCCATCTCCATGAAAGCGACGGTCCTTCTCTTTGCAAGCCGTATTGTTGCTGTAAAGATTCCCCAGGTTTTTGAACAACACCAAAACAATCCCAAAACGCAGAAAACGTCACAGAAAACAAAATGAATAACAAAAACTTCCCCGCGCTTTTTCCCTGTCTAGCTCCCAGTAGCACGCAGCTTTCCAACTTTCGTGCAACGCGTCGTATAGAAACACTTGATGTGTCCAGCCAAGTGATGAATGACACCCACCCGCTTGTAACTAAGAATGAGCGGTCACTCAGCAGTGACAAGATGGCGGTCGATTTAGTGTTGAACATGTGAAGATCCGCTGCTTCAGGTTTGCGTTTAGTTTGCTGGGTTTCGAGGACAACTCGTAAGGTAAGATTTAATTTAGACAGCAAACAGGCTAAAATACTGCGTCCTGGGTAGGTTCTCCCTCAAGACGGTTGTTTTTGGCTGTCATTGCCGCATCGTCCATGAACATGATCATTAGGTCTGGTGATTCTTATATTGGGGCATCTAGCTAGTACGTGCAGGTAAGCTTAAGTCTTAAATATCCGAATTAATTGTCATTGAAATGAAGTGGTTCTAAATTACCTATGAAGCACTAAAGCCAACATGATCTTTAAATGTGCAAACAGACAAAAAAAGAGTCGTTCGTATGTGCGCCTACAGATGTAAATGTTAGAGGGGTGGAGGGCGGGGGCCGGGGTGTGGGTGTAAGTAGATACGGGGCATTTGACATTTTTGAAGGATTCGTTTCAGATTGCCTACCCTTGGGCCAGAAACATTGGTCAAATCCGGGAAATTTTGTTGGTTTTTCCCTTTCAAGTACTTAATGTTCATAAATTTAACAGGCAAATGCCAGAGGGTTAGGTTGAAGAGGTAGATCAAATACCCTGCATCTGCCTGACCCTGCCCCACCCTCTCCCGTCTCTGTTATAGTGATAGGCATATTACCTTGCACAGGGGGTACCTTTGTACATATGCATGCACAAAGAGAATATAAAGCTTCTGGAGTGTTAACAGGGCAGTATCCCAGGGATTCTGCTCAAGTTTGTAACACTTTGAAAAGCCAATAATAGCATTAACATTTCTTGTTCCAGGGCTTGAAATAACGGCCGGTCAACGGACAGTGTCCGGTCATAAATAGGTTTTGTCCAGTCAAATCCTTGGATGGCCAGACAATGTGTCTGGTCGTTTACACTTGTAAAGAAAAGTTTAATGCACAGCTTCAGGTTTTGAATTTTTAAATGTTCAACATTATTGGCGTTTGTGAATAAAAAAGGGAAAAGACAGAATGAGATACTATCAGACCAAGAACTTTTAATGAATGATTCCTAATAGTGGTTGTAAAATTTCCGGTGGTTGCAAATTTTTGCTTTCAAGTATTCTAAACGAAAAAAGAGAGTTGCCTGTTAGTATCATTTCCCGGCCCCTTTTAATAAGATACATGTATAATACTCAAACATTTCAAGATTTAAGCTTATTCATTCTAAGCTTACATTGTATCAAATCAGTGGATATTGATTCTACTTGTAAGTGTTAGGTGTCCCCGATTAGTAGGCTACAGGTAGCCGGCTAGAAGACAAGACACATTATTGATTAATAAAGTTGTTCATTTATTCATTCATTCATTCATTCATTCATTTCTTGTTGTGTATTCACATCAGTTAGCTTGTATTATTATGAGAAGCAACTAGATCGCAAGCTTCAATTTCATCAACTTTATAACTCTAGTAGGTGCTAAAACTTAACCGTATTGAAGACATAGAACTGAAGCGATAGTTGTATGCACAAATGTAATATTGATTTTGCGGAGCGTTGCAGCTGTACCTTGCGTTCCACTTATCCTGCATTGAGTTCAAGGCTGCATGTACAATAAGGGTGTAGAAAATGTACTTGTTTGATATGTAAACATCATTCAGGGGGAGGGGGGGGGAGAATTTTATAGAGATATGACGTAATGGATATTTGTCCGGCCAAAAATGGGTTGTCTCCGAGCAAAAGTAGGGTTGACCGGACAACTTGACCGGGGCCAGCTGGGAAATTATTTCAAGCCCTGTGTTCAGACACCATACTAATTCAGTGAAACTATTAATGAGTGTCTTTGGCGGGCCATGGATGGCAAGGATGGAAATGGATTACAACTTAAAAATGTTTGACGAAAGTTTTCAAGTGCTGCACCTGTATCTTGCAAAAATCATTTGACAACTCATTACGGTTTGCACTCACAAAAATTCACTTGATATCAACCTCTTGATGTTCCCGGAGCATTTAATGTGTGAGCAAAGGCATTTAATCATGATCATAGCAAAGTTTTGATAAACCCCTGTAAGACAGCCCCTTGAACGCATAGCATTGAGTTCAACTCAGATTCAATTCTGCGTCACAAAACCTGCAAAACAGCTTACAGGTGTTATCGAGAAAGGTCTCCTTACAAGCATGGGTTCCTGAGCATACATATTTCCCTTGTGTAAATGGTTGATGCCATATTATAGAACACTTAGAATTCTTTCACTGAACATTATGGATTTTTTTGGCAAAAAAAGAAAACAATTCACCATAAGGTAGAGCTTAGAAAAAATAAGCTTTCAAGCAATGAATTTTTAAGTATATCTGGAGCATATTCATTTTGAAGACAACATACATTTAGTTGTGTGAGCTGAAAATGTGGAATGTCTTTGTAGAGATTATTAATTTTTGAGAAGATTTCACTTTCAGATTTAAAAATTAGTCTTCGTTTTGAGGATAAAGAATCCCTTTTTTGTTAATTTTGATGATGTTTGTCACACCAAAAAGTTACTTTAACTAACATAATGATAATAATAATAATAATAATAATAATAATAATAATAATAATAATAATAATAATAACAGTAATAACAATTGTAGCGGCGTCCGCTCCGGTAGCGGAGAGATCTGTGAAACTAAAAGGACTAAGTGACTCACAGGTTCCAAAAGGCTCAGCTTTATTGTGTTAACTGTTACATCAATCCTGTATGGTAGGACGTGTTGGGGTGAATGCTCTAGTAGGTTCTGAGTTAAGCAGCAATAACCGGTGGTTCCCGTCAAATTTCTGTGAGCCTTTAGGAGTTTTTACATGTGTTTCGCGAACTAAGGACATGTGGTAGCTAGCGGGAAATCATTGTGACGTAGATGCGGTAAAAAAGGGAAATACATAAAATTCTACGAAATGAAAACGAGGCACATGGGTGCTGCTACAATAATAGTTATAATTATAATTATAATAATCAGTAAAAATACTAAGGTAAATTATATAAATAGTATAAATTAAAAATTAACATAAAAATGCAACGTAACTACACATATTTACAAATTTGCTAATGTCTAACGATCTTAGACTTGTGGCTAAGAAATGTAAAGAGAAAATGGCTTTCCTATTCTGAATCTTAAAACTGTCTTGATAATGTTACTTTTTCTCAGATATTGGGGTATAGGCCCATTCCAGTCTTTAAAAATGGAGGAGATAAATGATTGGTTTCCCTAGTTTCATTTAGCTATGGGCAAACAGATATCTGTTTTTCTTCTGGCATGATCATTTTGTGGGAAAGTCTTGATGGCTGATTTTTCCTTTGCCATTAACTGGAGCATGCCAATCACTAGAGTTTTGGGTGTGGCCAAGGGTTACTGGGTGTACAGAAGGGCACGAAGGAGGTGGTGGTATTAACGGCTGGGAATTGGGAAGGTTCCAGTGTACTGCCAAAAGTCAATCAGTCAAACTCAATGTCAGGATTGGATTTTTTGTAGCAGTCATGTTTCCATGACAACAGTTTTAACAACGGGAGGGAAAAGCTCGTCCTAGTAAATTTTATTTTCTTTTGTACATCCATGGGGAGATGGGCTAACTTTTGACTAAATGAAACTGTAACTTTTCTGAGACTTGGAGGACTTAAATCAGCAATTTAGTTTTAAAGAATAACAATGATCAAAATGTTATTTCTCCTAAAATAATGGTAACCATGCATTGTCAGGTAGAAAGGTAAGTATAATAAACAAAGGAACTTGTCAATTGCCAATGTATAAAAAAAAAATGTGTTAATTAGTAAGGGGGGGGTGAGGCTCTGAGCCTTCTCCCCATGTGTGGGGGTGTGATGGTTTGGTGGTTAGGGTGCTGGACTTCAGATCTGAAGGTCGGTGGTTTGAGGTCTGGTCCCCACCATCATGTTGTTTCCTTAGACAAGAAACTTTACACTTTACTTCACATTGTCTCTCTTCATCCAAGTGTATAACTGGGTGCCGGCGACTTACTGCTGGTGGTAACCCTGTGATGGACTAGCATCCCATCCAGGGGGGGGGGGGGTAGCAATACTCTCAGCTGCTTCATGCTACAGAAACTGGGATAAGCTCTGGCCTTGTGGACATCCTGCGGCTCATGTGCGAGTTACAGTTGATCCACGTCACGCGTGAACGGAAACCTCAGCACGTGATCCGAGTCTTCAAATAAACAAGCTACTTTCAGTGACATAACGGAGATCACAAGGGAAATATTGAAGATCTCATTGAAATTTCCGAAAATGGCTTCTATCTTTGTAGAAGCAAGGGGTTGTGACGGGACAAATCTTTGTTTTATCGAGAGACCGCGTTATTTTCTGGGTTCGCTTCTCGTCAGTGGTTCAAAAACGTTTTAGACGACTAGAAAGGAGGTGAAATTATGTCAATTATTTTGCTGACGCGTGATTCCTGTTTCAACCGAACGAGAACAAACCTTGGAGCTGAACGCTTGTGTAAGAACGGTAGCTCCGAAGGAAGTGGACGAAAACCAAGATACATCTGCCGTGTCAAGCAATTACTGATGACAGTTTTTCCTAGTTGCGAGGTTGATTAAAGACAAAGCCGACGCTTCGTCCACAGTTAACCAAAGCGTAATGTGAGTTGTTTGTATGGAGCTGAAATTCGATCCAAAATTTAAATGGTCAGTATTCCGTGCAAAATACCTAAAAAGCGAAATAGGTTTGAAGACCATTACCTGTTGTGTGTTTGCTGTGTTTTTGCCACTTTTCCGAGCTTCTGGAGGCCGTTTGGGGCGATTTTCTGTTTAACGGTCGATGCGACATCTGTCAAAGTAAAGCCAGTACGTGACAAGACGTCGCTTCGACCGTTAAACAGAATATCGCCCCAAACGGCATCCAGCAGTTCGGAAAAGCGGTAAAGACACAGCAAACACACAAAGATAAGGTTTTTCAAACTCTATTTTGATTTTTAGGTATTTTCCACGGAAAACTGCCGATTATTTTCAATCGAATTTCAGCTCCATACAAACTCTCATATTACGCTTTGGTGACCTGTGCTTCGTCTATTGCATAACCTACTGCTCAACAATCTTTCGCGATTTTCCCATCCATATATCCTAGGTTTCACTAGTTTGAACAATTCAATAGTTTCTACATGCAACGTCGTCTGAAAGTTTAGAAGGATAACTTCGTCCCCCTTGACTGAACGCCTCACATGTACCGAACGTTTCATGATGTCGAATGATACAATAAACAGTGAATAAACAGCGCCAGGAGTTGCACGAGCTGCTGTGGAGATCGCTTTCGGTCCCTGTCCAGTCAAATAACGATCAACTATTCGTCTTCTCGTTTCCTTGTGGAGAGGCCTACATGGCCTGTTCTTCCGACTTACTGTAAGGCATTAACATAACCAGGTCTGAACATTTCGAAAAATCTGACAGATTCGAAATCTCCTTTCGATTTTCGAAATCCCTCTCTGAATCTCAAGAAACACAAGGCGAATGCCCAAATATGGAGAACGTGACTCGTCATGTTGTTTTGAATTTTAGAGTTTCCGTTCACGCGTGACGTGGATCAACTGTAACCTTGTTTACCTTCTCCCCATGTGGAAAAGTGGTAGTAATTCTTACTTAAATTACTACAAAATAAAACTGTACACTACTATTTATGGGAATCTGATACCCACCATTTTCCACCAAAAAGTCATTTTGTTTATCTTTAAAGTTTCAAAGGTTTGCCTTTCATTCCCCTCAACTGTTGTCATAGAAACGGTCTGAAAGTTTGTTCAACGGGCTCAAGAGATCCCGCTTATCGTGTTCTGATTGGTGGATTTCGGTTCACTGTGTTTTTCACTGTCCGTTGGTTGTAAAATAATAGGGAGCTCACTTTAAAAATGACTTCCCAACATTTCAAACTTCTTTGTGATTATTCCAACTCATTCAATATGTGTAATGTAGCAGAACTATCCAGGAACTGACTTTGTAAGGACGGCCTTCCATTTCAGATAGAAAAAGGAAAATTCAACGTTGTGTGTTCACGTTGTACATAATACTTTTATTTTGGTCATCTCACATTGTAGTTGTGCACAGAACGGCAATGAAATGTACCAAAATGTACAACACACGTGCAGTCATTGTTTTGTTACTTAAAGCTTTTGTTTTCTGACGTTCTCGTTAGCCGTCGCTGTGGTGGTTTGCTTAAGTGGCTGTCTCCCCAAGCACCCTACCATGGGTGCAAATGAAAACAGAACAAGATGCCCTTCCTTGATAATTCATTATTCTTGCAAGGCACTAAGTGTTCGCTAAATTAGTTTGCAAAACACAAGCCGTGATATACTCAATATGACTTGCTTTTATTGCTTCATTCTCAAGATTAATAGTTTGACATCAAGGTTGTTTTATTAAGTTACTTGCTAAGCGCAAGAAGCAATCATCGAGTGACATGTTCTTTATAACTTGTTTGTCTTGTGAATTGAGCGTAGTTAATGAGCTATTTGAATGCTGTACAATTTAATTAAAGCTATATGCGAAATATTACCAGTTTACATTTGTGTCCTGGTGTAGTTTGAAATTATTTTTGTGTTTTCCTGATTTAAGGGAGCATTGCTCGCATCACATTTGCTCTTAAATTCCACACATAGGTTGTGCTTCATAATTTGCATAATTTAGAAATACTGCTGTTTCAAAGCGGCGCCACGTTCTTTAAACCTTCTGGCCGCACGATTTTATTTTATTATAATTAAGACCAAGTCTTTAGCTTTCCATGACTGTAAGGAATTTGCTATACGAGGTCTCACTTTTTGTTAACATGTATTTTTGTTTACCCATTTTCCTACTTTTTTATAAGCTGTGAAATTGGGTTGTTGAAAGGAACTGTTCTAACTACTCAAAACAACTACATGGAAATGTCAGTAACACTGTAGGATAAGGAAGAGTTGTACTTATCAACCAACAGTAGAATTTTGTCCTGCATCAAATTTTAAGTGTTGTGAGGAGTTACCAAAGTTATTGAAAATTGGCATTTTTGTACCAATAAAATGTTCATTTTTGTCCACCAGGGGATCCCCCTTGTAAACTGTCGAAGAAAGAATTTAGAGCCCAAACGAAAAGTGTTTTTAAAGTACCCAGTCAAAGTGCAATTCACATACAAGATATGAAGGAAATCTATTATGTGACCAATTTGGGTATGAGGATCTCAGGGAGACAGCCACTTAAGCTCCCTGATTGTTATAATCGATGGCAGTAAAAAACACTATCGTTAGTCAGATTTCATTTTTAATATTTTACATGTTTTTGGAAAGTAACGTAAATTAAATTGAATGTATGACATGGTTCATTTTGTTTTCATCCTCATCTAACAATGTTACATTTTTGTTTCTGTTATAAAACAGTGAAATGTCTGTAATCTGTGGAGTAAGATCCTTGTATACCAGTGGACGTTTCCTGCGACTGTGTCCTCGTCTGCCTCAAGCTTTTCCATCATGCACACATAAAGAGTTCAACAAATTTTACGGCACGTTATGGCCATCACTCAGAATCACGAATTTATCAACGCGTAAAGTTAGCAGCGTCTCCTACCTAAACTCCCTCGTTATCTGCTCTTCTACAAAGTTATCCTTTACATCTAGAGAGGATATTGAGCTCAACAAGACCATAAGGTCACTGAAGACAGTTCAGGAGCACCTCGAATTGTTTGACACTGTTAAGATTCCATTGGACATTATCAACAAAGTCACGATGCTTTATATTATAGCTAAGATCACTGCAAGGGATGGAAAACAAAGGAAGTTTTTGGAACGAGAAAGACAAAAGTCACAGTGCGGACAAAGCAGTACATACGCGGAATTGCTAAAGAGTTTGTCAACAAATATTTCCAATTGTCAGCACCAAGGACTTGCCAATTTGATGTGGGCTTTAGGTAAAATCGAAGAGAAAGATCACACGCTGCTTCATGTTTGCGAGAACGAGATTTTGTCACGTGATATCAAAACTTTTAACAATGCCGGTATCTGTCAGATTGTGAGTGGATGTGCAAACCTCAACTTGACAACATCAGACATTTTTCTAAACCTAGAAGAGGTCATTTTAAGTGGCCAGTTAAGAATTTCTACTTTTGATAATCAGTTACTCTCTGCGTTGTTGGTGTCATTTGCAAAGACAGGGAATGGTTCTGGTGAACTGTATGATGTTTTCCTGGAAGAAATTTTATCTAGAAATTTTTGGAAGATGGACAGTCGGGCTTTGGCAGAATTCGTGTGGTCATATGCAAAGAAGGAGTTCAAAGCAGACAAGTTGTTTTACCAAGTACAAGAAGAGATTCTAAGACGTGGAACAAATGATTTTCAAAATACTGATTTTATTCAGATCCTTTGGGCATTTGGCAAAGGTAAAAAGGGAAGCAAACAATTCTTCTCGTTTCTGGACGAACAGCTTGTCTCAAGAGGTGTAGAGCGATTTCACAATGTTCAACTGTTAGAAATTGTTTGGTCTTTTGCAAAAAGCAACGTGACAAGAGCCGAAGTATTTGACCTTGTTAAGCAAGAGGTCTTTAACCGTACTGTTCATAAGTTTCAAATTCACGAGCTTGTGTTAATCCTTTGGTCGTTTGTTTCTGCTCAGCGACATGACGAAAAGCTTGTTGCGGAAATTGAAGGCAAGTTATACTTAACGGATGCAAAGACGTTTGATAGTGGTGACTTATGTCAAATTGCCTGGTCTCTTGGAAGAGCAGGAAAGTCAGATAGCAAGCTGTTTTATGTCATTCAAGCAGAGGTGTTTCAGCGTGGTGTTAGTGAGTTTACTACGAAACAAAAATGCATGCTCATGCGAGGATTTATTGAGGCGAAGAGAGGAAGTAAAGAATTCTACGAACTTCTAGTGGATTCCTTTTCAGTAAATGATTTGTGCAATCTGCATGGAAGTCAAATCTGCGAGTGTCTTTGGTGTTTATCCAAGGCGGGTGTTGAAGCAGAAGATTTGTTTGATGCTTTAGAAAGGGAAATCCTTACTAAAGGAAAGTCTTATTTCCGTAAGAAACAGGTTGTCTTCATAATGACGATTTTTAAGAAACTTGGGAAGAGCAACAGGAAAGTTTTTGAACTTTAAGTGCTACCGACAGTTTGCATTCTGGAAATAAAATGTATTTTAATTGTGGTTGGCTCCTAACGAGTATTTTCTAGATGTATACAGCTGACATTTGATTGCGAATTAATGATTTTTCAAATCGTAATCCCTAGCCTTAAGCTGCGTTCACACTAGCACCGAAGCATGTTTATAGCAAACATGTTTAAACGAAACGTGTTTTTCTAAACATGTGTGTAATTGCATTGTTCACATAAAGTGCCAGTTTCAAACACGCTTCACGCCCAGTTCTTTATAATTTATTAGGTTTACAAACGTGCTTAAATTCTTGATAATTACACTTTTAAAACCGAGGAATGAAGCTGGAACTTGCTGTTGCATTCATTCTGTAGTTTAATCACACTTCCCAAGCTCTTTAGAGGCGAAAGGCCCTTTCGATCACTGCAAGAAGAGAGGATTTTTCCAATCTTTGGTACAAAACATTCCATTTTCGACAAGCTCAGCAATTTATACCGATTGTCTGATTGGGTTTTTGTCCATTTCCAAGGGCTTGCGGGTTCTGCATCATCACCAATAAATGCCCATGTATTTTGTCATCAGTCGATATACGAAATAAAAATGTTGTCTCATTGTTAGGATCTTTCGGGAACTGGTTTCCCCTCCGTTCAGCCGCCATGTTTAACGTGTTTTGTGTAACGGTCAGAATACACATGTTTCGATCATGTTTCGCTCGATGCACTGCATAATGTGAACACTTTACCTGGTGAAACATGTTTCATTCGTGATCAGAGTAAACATGTTTCGGCCTAGTGTGAACGCAGTATAATGTCAGGTGTTCTAAGCCCACTTCCTTCAACAAGGGAAAAAAATAAAATTTACGAAAAAAAAATCCTTTCTTGATAGGGTAAAAACTATTACTCGCCAGTTCGAAGATACAAGTTTGAGAGTTTTTATCATTAGCCCAACATTTACCAATCCGTTTGGCGGTACATCGCTATTTTAATTTAAAGTTTCAGGAAACGTTTATGAACTGATTTGTGGGCTATCGCATTCACCAAAGATGAGCAGCCAAATATAAAAATATCGCCTGTATGCAGGAAATTGGAAGACAGTTTAATGAGCTATCAAACTCGTATCTCCCCTCTCAAAAATGAACTTTTATTTGCCCTGTAAATATCTAATAGCTTACTTTGTGGCAGGAGCGCTGATCACCTGCCCCGTGCAATTTTGAAAAGCTTTTTTTATTTTCACCTCTACGATGGTGAAAAAAGCTACTGATTCAAAACTTCATTTTTTGCTGATTGCGTAATTAGGTTCCAATTTCTATATCATACTTTTTTTCTCTTTCTGTCCAAGCAAAAGGGACGACGGACCATTTCGGTCGATCAGGCATATTTGCATCGCAAATGTTAAATGTAAATATGCCTTGTCATCTCTCTCTATGACAATCTGACTATCTCAAGTCTGCTCATGCCCAACGTTTCCTGAACAACTGGTATCTTTGCCAATAATATCCTCACTTTTTAAGTGAGTTAAAACAGCCTTCCTTCGCGCCAACATATCAAGCCAGGCGCGCAATTGCAGCCTTAAATAATATTGATTAAAATTGTTAAAATTCCAAAACCGTATATCCAAAAAGCGAAAAAGAAACCCGAAAACCCTTGCAACAAGAATGTCTCAACCAACAAACGCAAACTGCAGTATTTCCAATTGAAATAGCAAGAAAACTACTGAATTAAAATAGAAAAGAGTGGCCACTTGTACAGAAACGAATTTGAAATTCGATTATTAAAACTAATAATTGTATTAAAACATTCGTATATAGTGTTTTTAAACCGTAATTTTTTCGCGTAATCTTTGTATTGCCACTTCGCTACCCGCCGCCCATGGACTTTTGTTTTACAAACTTCCAGACCTAGAGCACTGAAGTTTGAGTTGATTATGTTGAAGCGAGATTCTTTTTAGGCCATAGGGAGGTATTTTCCCTCAGAAACATAGGGGTTACCGCAATACACTTGAAAAGAAAACCGTTTGATTAAGGATTAATGTTTACATTTGTAGGATTATTTTCTGCCAATTGTCCCCTTTTTATTTATTTAAAAAAACCGTCCAGGCTGTCCAGTTTCTTGCTCAAACCTTCAGTTCCATAGCCAACACACTTCTGCTGAATGCCCCTTCATGGTTAACTTAAGCCCATCTGTCCGGTATATTAGCACATTTTGTGACGAATACAGTGCAAATCTTCTTTTCCTCAGTCGACTTTCTACGAGTATTATAAGTTACTTCGGGAAATATTATAAACGAGAAAATACTTTTTTCTGTAATATCTTCATTTCGTTTCTCTTACTATAGATTAACAATTCGCTCTACGTTCACCACTGCTCAACAGCGGTCAGCTTGCTTAGCTAGCGATGGACGGGAAATTTTGAGCTCTGTCGCTTCTGCTCAAATGTTAACGTTAAGACGGACTTCTAATTTAAATTCAATAGAGTACAGCCTGACTCACGTAAAGCTCGCTTAACCTATGTTACATTTTACTAATTTATTCACTTGGAAAAACCATCTCAATCGAGATTTCATTATCAAATCAGATACAGCAACTGTTGGAGGTCGAGATTTTATAAGCATGAGCCGTATGCTAATGAGATCAATCAGATCACATCTTGAAAAAAAATGAAAATGTTAAATGTAAATAGAGTTTGTTTGTGCCTCCTTGACTAAGCCGATCAAAATTAATTTAAAATAATGTATCCGACTACATAGTCTGTTATTTTAAGATTATCAGACTCTTGTAATGTATTCAGAAACTGTCAAAGAGTTTTTCCGAAACGATTGCGTTCTATGAGAGGCATGGCGCAGTTTTCGGTCTTTGGAAAATCTTCTGTTTTCTCCTTTGTACAAGTTGTACGCTGGAAAAATCATCTGCTGCAGTAGCATCCCAGGAATACGATCATGCTGGTTTACTTAATAGGATCGTGCGAGGGGATCCTAGGAAGAATGGTGCCGTTCTCGGTCTTTGGAAAATCTTCTGTTTTCTCAGTGCAACCTGTACCCTGCAAAAATCATTTGTGGCAGAAGCATCGCAGGAATTCGATCTTGCGGTCCTGACCACACCTTTTCGAGGCGATTTAGATTTATTTTTTTCCCGTTTGACATCGAACGCTATTTTCAGCATGGATTTCTACAGTTGTTACCAATACGGAAGAAGGTTTCTGTAGTTGTAATTCATCGAAATACACTGCTGAATTTAACCTGTGATGGAGCCGACATGGATCTTTTCAGCATCACTTCATCAGTAAAGCCCACGAGTGGCTCGAAGGATGCAGATCTTGTCAGACGAGAACGTTTTTTCTCGATCTTTAGCTCTTGTTGAACATTTTGCTGTGCACCAAACTGGTGCTGTCGTTAACGAAATCGCACAGCACCATCTGTAGGCTGGACTGCTGGAGGTTTCCTTATTCTCAACAATTCTAGCACTGCCCTTCTAAACCGGCGGTCTCTATAGCAGTAAAGGAGAGGATTTATTAAGGAGTTCAACTGAAACAGTGTCCCCAAAATACGGAGGAGCAAAACTGTCCGAAAGGTTGGAAAAATAAGTCCCAAACCAAGAATAAGGAAAGCTAAAACAGTCGTGAAAAAAAGTGTAAGGGCTATTAAGGCAGTCGTCATGGCAACTTTGGATTGGATCTTCGCTTGAACGTGAACAGTGACTTGGCTGATTTCGCTTGTTTTTCATATACGTACTCCGAGGTAGACCATGATATAGAAATATACGATAGCTAGGAAGGTGACTGCTCCACAAACATTCCCGACAAGAATCCATGTTTTCAGTACTTTTATGTTCACAGCCACCGCATTCATTATAAGAACAGGAAACGTTGTCACAATGGCAGCCAACCAAGCAAAGATGGCCAGATATGTGAGCCGGCGTTTTGTCACAATAACCTTGTACTCCTTCCATTTTCGTACCGCAACGTACCTCTCCCAAGCGATCGCCATTAGATGGTAAAGAGAGGTGAACATAAAACAAGCAAATACGTTTACACTAATTGAGTTAAACATACAAAAATGCTCGAGTGAAACTTGCCGGATAATCAATAGTACGACATTGAAAGACATCGGTAGAAAGATGACGCCTACTAAGAGGTCAGCAACGGCCATGCTCGACAACAGAATGTTCGAGTTTTTCTGAAGTTCTTTCCTTTGCTTCACAGCTATGATCACTGAAGTGTTTAGGAGTATGGTAATGGTTGAAGCAGTCAACTCGATTACGACCAGAAGCCATAACAATGCTGTATAAAATGTCCTCTTTAAAGCCTGATGGGGTCGGACAAAGAAGCACTGACCTGCGTGTAGTCTTCGTCATAGGCTCAGCCAAAATTCTTCTGTGCCGTTTTGGACCATCATTAAACGCTTGTTATGGATGTGTTGGTTATCCACTAGATTTCCGTACTTAGTTTTTGACACCTCTGAGTGAATTGATTTTTGAAGCTTCCGTGAAACGTTCCGCGCTTTTCAAGGGGCAGATTCATTATTGTGATACAATTTCTGGATTATTTTAGGCCTTCCTTTTCAAAAGGAAACATATCTGAGTGGGTTAATGTGATGTTTCTCATTTAAATAAGCTTTTTTTTTTATTTAAGAGCAAGTCTCCCTTAGATCCTCATATCCATTTTTGTTCGAGAAATAGAATTCACTCATAATTATTCCTTTAACTTCCCTTGGCAAGCAAGTAACAAATATGGAATTAGATAGAAGAAATTATTCTTCTTAAAAAAATTCTGGCACAATCTTCTAACGACCCTCGCTGGCCTCGAAACTCAGCGGCCAGATGATGACATCGCGCAGAATGCCTATTGTTCTTGGGACATTTACTTACAGTCGAGTTATAATCATAGGTCTGTAATATTGCCTGTTCTTCATCAACTAAGCGCATTTGATTGGTTAATGATTACGCGCGCTTTCTTCCACTGGGAATACCTTCTGCTCATCAAAGTGCAGGAGGTGGAGCAAAGAGACAATACATATGTGAGGCATTTGTTAAACCTTTTGTTTCGCGATATCACACCTTCAATTGCTTATTTCGCAAAGCGTCCTTCAGATTTTTTTTCTTGCTGAGAGAAAGGATCCGTTTTCCTTCTGTCTGCATTTTAGTTAAATATATCGCAAAAGAGAAAACTGCCAGCACATACAAACACTAAAAACGCAATCCCACGCACAAGATTCAAAAGTCTCTTACCTTTGTGCATAAGTTTCTAAATATAAATAAACTTGCGCGTGCCAGTGAATAGAGCCTAGCCGATTGTGTCGTCATGATAAAAACAAACGAATACTTCTGTTGTTCTCGCTAATAGGCTTTTACTTTCACTTTTACAACCATTCTATGTAATTTTTTTGGGTAGGTAGACTGAACTTGGAGTGATCTTGTTATACTAATTTTAATATGTGTTTCGTTGTGAGATTGAAGCTATTGGGGCTTTTCGATCCGGCGGCATTTCCTTGTCGGGTCATTTATTACTATAAAAACTCCACTCGCCAGCGTCAGTTCATTCAAAGCAATTTGAACTCTTCGATCACCGTCAAACACGTGAAAGGTGTCGTATCTTGCATCTCACGCCGAAATCGTCGAATGCTTTCTTCGATTGCGTGCCCAACACGCTCCCGAGCTGATTCCTCGAATCGTTAACTAAGTGAGTTGACGCTCTCTTGAAGTAGATCAAACACTGTCCTCGGCTTCCCACAAACTTCTCTCTATCTCAACGCTGCGTCTCCATTTAGTTGCAGGTAACACATCGGTGAATTTTCATCAACAAATGGAGGGTACCATATGGATTTGTAAGGGATGGATCAGGTTTTCGAAGAGCTCTGAAAAGAGCTCCCGGTCACTGACATTTTCTGTTTCCTTGTTCATTGCGCGATTCGGTCGGTACGTGGAATGAATCAGCTGGCGCACTGAGATCAGTTTAAAATTCGCGGCTATTCTAGGCCATTTTCCAATTGAGTTGTTTTCTTGAATGGGTATTGTTAATTTTGACAGCCATTGTTACGTAGTCGTGGGCTTCAAACAATAGCTTGCTTGCGCAAAACGCGCCATTTTCAAACACAACTTCAACTAACAGTTTTCAACTTAAAAAGAACAGTGGTTCCTGTTGACCGACTTTTAAAATTAAAACGGATTCTGTTCATGAAAAGATCCATTTTCCATTTGCCGCGCGTGAAAATTTGGAAGGCCGTAAAAAATTTTAGACAATCGCTCTTGAAAACGGCTTCCATACAAAAAAAGGCCGATTTTTCATGATTTTCAAGTTTAAAAGAACAGCCCTTACACTTCTTCAATTTCCTTCATTTTAGGCTTAAATTGTAGGTACAACATTATTCTTCAAAAAGCCGTGCGTGAAAGTTTAACTTCTCACTTCTGTATATGAAAAATTATATTTTTACTAGCTCTACTTGGTCGATTTCGGCCCTTTCTTCTCTTATTCTGGGCTTTTCAAAGCGCACTCGACTTCAAATTTGCCGCTTCACTGGTTATGAATAACTAATGATGTCCACCCATTCTGCGCGATGAAGTTTGGCAAACTTGCAGCTTTTCGTTCTGGACAAAACAGCTCGTTCGAAACATTCAAATTCGCTAGTTGTAAACAATGACCCTTCACCTTAATAACAACGTAGATTGTATTCATAATCTTTCATTAGTATAAGAAAACTGAGGATACAAAGTTTATCTACTTTCGATACCTATCACAACATGCGATTTTACCCAAATTCAGGCGAATAAATCACAAAAGTGGTTCGTACTCACAGGATTACCTGCATATCAGTGGAAAGTTCTATCTGCCGGCAGCTACTTAATTCTGTTAAAAGATTTGGCCGTCATCCAGTTTTCGTCCGCATGAGACAGCTGAAAGTTGTGCAACTCAGCTGAAGCCGCCATATTTCCATCGTAAATGCTACGATCTAATGTCGGTAACAAAGCAATGGTGTCGTCTCTTGTACGACCTAGAAATGCCATTAGTTGGTCAAGAAACAACCAATATAGCTAGATTTTGCTTAATTGTCGGTAAAGCGGGGCAATTTGTCTCGAATTTTGATGGAAAACGAGCAAGTTGTCATCCGTTGAAAATCGCGAGATGTTCCTTTGACGCCACTGACCACGTGCATCGCAGCACAGCATACTGTCAATACTGTCAATGTAAATATTGCCTCAAGCAATAGCCTTGGCGAGAGCAGTGACAAGACCGACCGCATGTTCGTTCATTGGAAAAGGAAACATATTTTGTTTAGAATCACGCGGAAAAGAAGACGTGATACCCCTTGCCGAGTGCGTTGCTGAAGTTAGGAATCATTTAAAAAGTTGTCACCTGTCACGCACAAAAGTAACACAGCATGAATTAATATTGGCCAGGGTGGGGAAGTTTAATCTTCCATAGGACGAAATAAAAAGTTAAAAATTTGCCCGAAACACCCTCATGATCTAGCGCTATACTGGAGACCACTAAAGACGTGTCAATATCCTAATCACGAAGGACGGAAAATTGCCCTGCACTGTAAGAATCCTGTGAGCTGGGAGATGGCGCAAGAGATACAGATGATGTTTATTACACTTTTGCAAGTGGGGTCGCGTGAGAATTTTTTCTTTTCGTCACCCGATCATTAAAGCAGCTTTTACAACGAAAAGCGAAAATGAAAAAAAAAAAAATGAAAAGAAAAGAAAATCCATATTAAAATAAGAGCTGGATGAAATATTTTGTCATGTTAACCAATTTTTTTCAGCAATATTCAAGAATGTCACGACACGAAATGGGCTCCCAATACACCTGTTGCAACGGCTCTGATTGTTTTTTTAAACTGAAGTTTTTAGAGAAGAATAAGATTAAGAAAATAAAGGGAAGTTCTGTAGAAGGAACACAAGGGAAAAGATAGTCTGTGAGTTGCATTACTTAGTTATGGATTTATTTATAGTGAGTTAATTTAATTTACAGTGTTTTAACTCAATTAAGGGTATGGAAATTATGACACGGAATCCCAAGGAAATATTTTTCGTGTTTTTTAAAGGATATTTGTGTGACAGTTTTACTCTTAGATTCCATTTGCAGGATTTTTATCGGAACAGCGGATTGAGTTCACATTTTTCGTTGCGAGACTATCGTACTTACCGCCCTTGTCTTTGTATATGAGGTGTAAGTGCTTTTGTTAGTGCTTATCGTGTTTTTGTCCTTCAACTACGCATTCAACTGTAAATTCAGGCTACCTTAATCAATACGAAAAGGAGGAAAGGTCATTTTCCGGTGCCTAATTCCATGAGAACAGTTTTCCTGGTGGGGGAAAATTGGCCAGCAGAGCACGGCCTGGAGAGAAGAAGGGGGGTGGGGGAAGGTGGGGATGGTAGCGGAAATAGCCACCTAAGCAAGAGGACGAGCATCCCCGTCACTTTCATATGGGGTTCCCCCCCCCCCCTCGCCCGGGTTGAGGAGTTCCAAAAGGCCCAAGCAAGTCCAGAATGGGTGCAAATACCAAGGCGCATTCCTACTGTCACAGGTTCTCGGGCTATGAATCCTAATAATAATATATTTTATAAATACTTATAAAGACGTATACATATTTTTCTAACAAGAGGAAATATCCATTATCTTCGCCAACAGCAATTTGCTCTAACTGTTGGAAAAGACATGCACAACTTGTACAAAGCAAGGCACGTTTGGACGTCGATTCATTAGAATGTGAAAAAGAACCCATCAAAAGATAATATATTTTGCAAGCCTTGGTTTTATGATGTCATGGGAGGCTGTTTGTGAATGTGGGTTTCGAAACGGGTCTTTTACGTTGTATGGAAAATCTATTTAGGCCTAAGTCTTCCATCTTACATATCTAGGTAATACATCTTATCATGGACTAAAAGTACAGAAAGCACAGGTCAGGCTTGATACAGTCAAAGTCAATAATTTTTTGGAATTCATAAACAGACCATATTTCTATCAAGTGGTTTCTTATGCAACTCGCTCACTTACGCTTGATAGCGGAGAAAAGCTTGTAATGCGCAACGTAATTCGAACTGTTGCCAGGTCCACAATGATTGCTCAATGCCTGCAAGTTTTTGCCAAGAAGAGGACTTTGATCCTTTGAGCCGTGCAACGCTCTATCGCATCATTGAAGTGCGCGAAGCATCTCAAAGAAAAGCTGTAGAGCAGGGCGTAAAAAGGTTGGGCGATGAAACGAGCGTGTCCGAGCAAAAAGGTGTGATGCAGTGGACTGGGATCGAATTGGGTGCTAGACCAAAATTCAAAATTCAAAGATCCAAATTCAAAATCCTAATAATCTATTAATAGTTTCCGAAAAACGTTAACTTTGGGTTATCTTTTCTTTGTCTTTTCCGCCTTTATCAATGCTAAAAAACTGTCTAAAAACGAGCAGAGCAAAGTAAAAAGATGGAAAATAGCGTTTGGATGACGCGTGGCATGACGCGTATTTATAATTCGTGCAGCTCGTGCAAGGTTAATCAGGACACGTCCACGTCCTTAGTTAATTAAATCAAATCAACATTAACACTGCGCTTCTTCTTCTTTTTCCCCAAAACCTCTCCTATGCTTGTCTGTTTCTTTAGGCACTACAAATAGAATTGCTCCTCAGTTTAGACGGTTTTCTTCGCTTTGTTTTTGTGAGATAAAGGGAGGAGAAATCTGCAAATTTAATTTCACTTTTAATTTGTTTACATACAGTTGGCGGCGTTGCGACGAATCATCGCCATGGCGCGTTGCAAGGAGGCAAAGTTTAAAGTTGCAAAACGCCACTATCTCCAAATATCTCCAGCTAATCTTTTATTATGTCATGTAAAATTTATCGGCCTCTAATATATGTAAGATTTAGGGTGGAGTAATTTGGAGCTTTTTTAAAAGAGACGAGGAAAGACAACCATGTCATGTTTTTTGGCAAGAGCAAGCATTAGACACTCTCAAATTGAGCGCATTTTTCGGGAACTTACTGTGAAAAAGATTGACTAATGTCCACGCAGACATAAGCATTGTAAGCTGTGAGCCAGGACTGTGAAAAAACGTTTTAATCATAGTGCACGGCTGGCTGAAAAATAAAGAAAGAAAATGAGATTTCCGGTTTGTTGAAAGGTAAATTTTGCCGGCCACCAAACGCACCGGAAGCGCGGAAAGAGCGCTCGTGCCAGTCCTTCTCCGCATCACACATCGCTTGAAGAGCGGACTGCTCGTTTCATCGCCCAACCTTTTCCCGCCCTGCTGTAGAGTGTTTGCTCTCAGCGATGCGAATGACGAGGCATTCAAATAGGATTGTGAGCGGCACAATCTACAGTGTGATATGTGCTAGAACCTGAAATCAGCTGTGTACGAAATTGAAGTTTCGGCCGTAAAGAGTGAAAACCAAACTATATCCTTTTACAGCCAGGAACAACAAGAAGACATTATTATGACTTTTTCCAAGCAAAGAATCATATATTTGACTGGAAAGCACATATTTAATTTTGCGATCGGAAAACCAAGATTTAGCCAAACAAGATGTTCTGAGTCACTCGATGAAACATCAGCACTGATAACAATGGACTGGGCGATGAAGTTTCAGTGTCAAAAGTATAGAGAGAAACAATCAGAATGGTTTGGTAAGAGGGGTTTGAGCTGGCATGTCAGCAGTGTTGTTGTCAAAACAGGGCAAGCTGCAGAAGAGCTGCTATTGCTTCTATCCTAGAAAATCTCCTATTCACGCTCAAGACAAGAGACCCCTCCCTCAGTAAAGCTTACATACGATCTGACGAGGCCGGGTGTTACCATATCAACTTGCTGATGCCTAGCATCAACGATATTAACCAAAGAACTGGAGTTATTGTAGAAAGGTACGACTTTTCAGAGCCACAGCATGGAAAGGACATTTGTGACCGTATCATCTGTCCCATGAAACAAGCAGTGCGACGATATTGTGACGAAGGAAATGACATTTAGTCAGCGCGGGAGGACGTTGTACAAGAAGAAGAGTGGTTATAACAAGTGGATGAAGTTTACAAAAACCTATCAGTCCAGCATCCAATTCACTACGATGCTTATAATCTCTGCGATTTGTACTGGAAAGAATAGCTCAGTTCTTTTAATGTTGAAATGCTCAAATCAGTTTGCAAACATTTCGAAATTTCTTTTCAGTCGAAAGACAGAAAACATGTGCTTGAAGAAAAACTGGCATGAATGATCACTGAGTGTTCTTGCGGCAGACGTTAGACTATTTGTGAGCTGATAAACAGTCCGGTCAGCGGTTTGGAAAAACATGGCGGACAGCGAACTCCTTTCTATCCTGATCTTGCTTCATGACTGCTCTAATCAAACTCTTCCATGCATTCCATTCAGTTGACATTGGTTGGGAACTTTGAGATTCGTTGCTGGAACAATTATACGTCATTTATTTTGTGTTTTGTTAGCGATATTAGATCGCAGCATTTGCAATGGAAATATAAATAAATGGCGATGTTAGCTGAGCAGCACAACTTTCAGCTGTCTCGTGCGGACGAAAACTGGATGACGGCCAAATCTTTTAACAGAATTGAGTAGCTGGTAGATAGGACTTTCCAATGATTTGCAGGAAATCCTGTGAATACGAACCACTTTTGTGATTTATTCGCCTGAATTTGGGTAAAATCGCATGTTGCGATAGGTGTCAAAAGTGGATAAACTTTGTATCCTTAGTTTTCTTACGCTAATGAGAGATTATGAATATAATCTACGTTGTTATTAAGGTAAAGGGTCAATGTCTATAACTAGCGAATTTGAATGTTTCGAACGAGCTGTTTTGTCCAGAACAAATAGCTGCAACTTTGTCAAAATTCACCATCTGCCCGCTGATTTTCGAGGCCATTAAGGGGTTCGAAAAGGTTGTGCCATAATTTTATTAAGAAGAAGAATTTCATCGATCTAATTCCATATTTGTATCTTACTTGCCAAGGGAAGTTGAGGGAGGAATTACGAGCGAAATCTATTTCTCCAACAAAAATGGATATGAGGATCTAAGGTAGACTGGCTCTTAAGCCCGGTTCAAACGTCACAATTTTCATGTGCCGAACCTGTAATTATTGGATTCGGAACATGAAAAGTTTGAAGTATGAATCAGTTAAGTTCAACAGATTTGTATCTGGGTCGACCAGCCGTTCTACTCGACTGCGCCCGTCGAATAAAACGGCAAAAGTCCCACACCGACTTAGACTCTTGATTGCCGTAGAGTCCTATTAACGTGAACCAGCAGGCATGAAATCCAAGCTGATTTTTTAAAAGTAATCCGGCAACGGTTTTTTTTTCTTCGCTAGCTCAAGGTCGACTAACTCAGAAGGAAAAATACGACAAAAATTTCCGCTTCCTACCTGAAATTCAGTCTAACTTTTCCAGAAAGAAAAAGCCCGATCATACAGGCAACAGAGTGAATTTAGTCCAGATTTATCCTATAGAAGCAAACACGAGTTGACAAGCTTATTTGTCTAATTTTCTATATTAATTTTCTATCCTGCTTATTGTATTTCTGTGGCTGAGTGCCTCATTTACGTTAGTTATTTGCAACCGATGATTGTTTTCACTGGTTTAAAGAACTAAGATCGGCGTATTAGTTCGGTCAGAAACAACTGCCGAATTAATTATTTGTGCATGACGACCGGAATACGTGTTAGCAAGGCTTTGCACATGAAAAGTTCGACGTTTCAACTGAACCTCACCTTAACATTCCGTTTCGAAGTTTGAAGAATCGTACGACTTTTTATTTCCTGTCTTGAAAAGTTTTACATCGTTCCAGGCATTAAGGCAAGCGAAGGAAAAAAGCTCCGTGGAGGTCCCAAAAACTCTAGAAGAAATTCTTAGATGTTTATTTTGGCAACATTGTATTCCAACAAAATATATTGAGAAAACGCATTTCAAGTTTTTCAGCAAAATAACGAGTTAGAAGGAAAGTGTAATATTCCATATTGAGGTAAATTTTCAATAAACAGGAAAAAAATTGATACAGTCAATTGTTCTCTATTAAAGTTCAGCTGCTTTACATTGTAAAATGACTACAAATTTACATATTTGTGTAATTAAATTACATTGCCCAGGAGTATTGGAAATATATTGAAAAAGATTTGCAACTTTCAAGTCGAGCAGTGAAACGCCAAATTAAAACCAATGATTAGTTATTGATTGCGAAACAAGTGAGCAAAATATGCATCCACGTTACCTAACAAAGTTCATGAGTTCAAATTAGTGCAAATATTGTTCGTGAATAAACCTCTTTAGGCCCTAAGATTGCCACTGCCAAAATGTCACAATGGGCCCAATGTTTGTTAGATTTCTGTGAGCTGTTCCCCTCCAAGCTTTTTTTAAAAGCTCCTATTAAAGAAGCAAAAACTTGTGCCACCTCCCATCTATAACGACGTTTACTTACAAAATCCTAAGCTTTCAAATGGTGTATCGTACATGAGCACACAAACCGAAGGCATTGCAAAAAATATATATTTAAAAAAGAAAAAAATTCTTTCATTTTGGTAAGGCTGGATACTGTTTGGAATGTCTCTAACAAAGTATAACTAAGCATAAAATTTCAGTGTTTTTACAATCTATCTTCTTCTTATCGGTTCATCGAACGCGCAGGTGAGGCAAATGTTATTCACGGCATGACAATTTTAAATACGACTATCCGCCAAAATAGGAAATGATCGAGTTTGGATAATAGCTTCAACGAAAGGCTGTTGTATTTGATATTTTGTCCCAATTGACACATCCCCCATACAAACGTTTGCGTTTTTGTCATTAAAGATGTGTTTATTGTTCATCGTGGTGTAAGATAGGAAAGATGAACGTTCATTCGTTTGTCTCACGATGGAATCACTTTGTTTCGATTTTATGAAGTTTCAAGACGTACATTTGCCAAAGGGGTTTTAAGAAATATCTTTATCCGGTATGAGTTTCCGCTCGTTTTTTATGTCCACAGTACTTAAAAATTTTTTTTATTCTCATTGCAAGGCGACTTTAAAGCCAGTCGGTGTTCTCCAGTTCTTCGCTTAACCCTATTTAGCTTGGGCGTTTTTGGAGTTCCTGAGTAAGGGAAACGAAGGAGGCATAAAATTACTCCTCCCCCCCCCCCTCCCCCCCTCCTCCCTTCCTTAACTCTGAGAGTATCAACATAAGCCAAATGTTGTTGCCATTCTGGAAACAATTTTTGTGCCGATTTCCTATCAAACGCGTAACTGATTGCGATTATATGTAAAACAAGTAGAGCGCATTCGTTGAGGCCCATCAGCAAAATTCAGCCTTTTCGGCCTTTGATGACTTTCAACAGTGTCTAGGAAAATGAGTTTTGAAGTTTGCGTGCGGCGTCCTACGCTTTCTAAGGCAACAAATTTATTTCAAAGAAAACGGCCCAGAATTGAGCTTTTCTTTTCATAGAAAACACAGGCGAGTCGGTAGGTGTGTTGTCTTGTACAGGGCTGAGTTAAGAAAAAATGCAAAATAAACAGAGCAATTTAGATTCCCATTATCTGAACCCTTAAACCTCACTTCTTCACTTCGTATTATATTTTGGAGAAACATGAGATTCTTGAGTTGAAATAAATATTTTTATCCATACATCTTCCGATGCTTTAAGCGATGCGTTAGTAGTGCAACAAAAAAAACGAGTTTGAAAGACAGTTTAAAGGAACTATGTCACGGCGTTTTCATTCATTTTTCTGATCTGACAAAATTATTTTCTCATTAACAGAAACCTCAAAATAATAGTTTCCTAATTAAGGTAGAAAAACACCAAAGAAGGGACAATTAACCAAAACTAAACAAGGATGGTTACGACTGAGGGAGATTAAGACGGATTACGAATGACAAACTTGAAAAAACTTGCCATCTTTTTCAAGTTGCGTTATCCGTGACGTAGCTCCTTTAATGGTTTCACATTAAAAATAAATTCTTCATTATGGACTGTTTCATTTCTAGGCGCCCCAGGAAGCTAAACCAGAAAATCAATTGTGTCTCTTTTAAAGTGCAGCTGTTCAACTGAGTAGAAATTTACAGGATTGTTTGTATAAGTGCTCCACATAACAGACGATTAAAATTTATTTCCAGCATTCAAATTGGACTGTCAAATCTATATTGAAAAGCAGTGATTGCTTACTCAAGATTAGAAAAAAAATGAGCGAAGCAGGTTTTCTTTTTTAAATGAAGTTTTACTTAGCTCTTTTGTGCAGTCCAAACAAGAGGAATGACGGATCAGTTCGGACAATCAGGCATATCAGTTTGCAACGAACCTGTCAATAGAGAGATGTAATTTAAAGTTATCGTTAAATTCGTGGACTATTTTTGTCACTATTAGTAGTCTACACAGGCACACCTTTTGCAAAACCACCTTACATCTTTGCCCAAAAGATGTTCACTTAATTAACAGCCTTCTTTCACCTCCAAACTGCAAAAAACTGATCAAGCCGGGCGCACAATTGCAGTATCAGAAAATATTGATTAACACCGCAAATAAACAAGAAAAAATGCCAAATAAAGAACAACCTAATCCCGAAGCATTAAATCCCCCAAACCAAAAAAAAAATGTTTTCCATTTTGCTAAGTTCCCCAAACGGTATGTTGAAAAAGAAAAGCCAAACAAAGGAAGAAAACCGCAATTAGGAGTAACACCGATAACAGCAAATTTCAAGTATGCAAACCCGAAAACCTTGTCACAAATATATCTTAACCAATAAATGGAACACAAAATACAGTACCATCAAGTTAAATACAAAACATTCATAAATAATTAAAATAAAACATAGAAGCTAATTTTCGTGGAAGAGTTTTAAGAGTATAGGCTATGTGCAGCCGAAACGAATTTGCAACTCGATTAATCCAATGTATTAGTCCACTGGAACTTCGTTACCCTTTTTCATAAACTACCACATCTAGAGCTTTCAATTTTAAAAAAACTAAGCGATGATGTTTAAGCGAACCTTTTTTAAGACCACAGAGAAATGTTTTGCTTTAGAAAGATCCAGATTCGTAATCGATGACCTTTGGAAAGGTATCCGTTAGATCTAGAATCAATGTTGACATTTATACGATTATTTTCTGCCAAAAATTTTACCCTTTTTAAGTTTTACTGAATTAAGATTTTAAAAAAAGCTGTCCAGGCTGTCCAACTTCTTGCTCAAAACGTTATGATTAAAACCGGCTTAACCCATCTGTCCGGTATACTAGCACATTTATAACGATCGAATTTAGTGTAAGTTAGTAAGGTTCTTATTTGACTTTCTACAAATAATTGTTACTTTGGCAAGTCACTATAGCCGAGAGAAAACTTTTTTGCTTGTAATATTTTTATTTCTTTTCTCCTGTTATGGATTAGCATTTGCTCAACGGCTCACTACCAAACAATAGTAAATGAAAGCAAGACCCACGTACAATTTGTTTAGACGACATTAAATTATTTTTATTTAATACTGTTGACCTTCTGCGTGGATCAAAACGATCTCAATCGAGATTTCAAAATCACTTACACAACAAGTTATGGAAGTCAAGATTTGCTAATAATGACCTGTCTGCGATTGAAGCCAATCAGCACTTTTTGAAAAATTTAAATGAAATAAAATGCTAACTGTAACCAGAGTTTGTTAGTTGTTCCCACCCCAGGAACTATAAGCCGTTAAAAACTGAACAAGTATAATTATCTGATCATATATATATATTATTTGCCGGCCGGGAGGTCCGTATTGAGAAAAACTGTGCCAGAGGTCTTGAGTACGGCCCGAGGCCTCAGGCCGAGGGCCGTGCTCAAGACCGAGGGCACAGTTTTTCTCAATACGGACCGACCAAGGCCGGCAAATAATATTTTTATTTTTTTCTTGTTGTTTTTCAAAAGTTAAACGTGTCTTGTTGTTTTCGGAAAGCAACGTTTTGCAAGCGCGCGTAAAATGAACCATGAAACGAAGCCGTTTGTGACACCAGAGCAGCAAAATACGCTTTTTTACTCTGTTAAAACTCAGAAATCACAGGAAGCAATATAACTAAAAGAAACCCCTTTATTTTCCCAAATTTCGATACATGTAGCTAACTCCTGCTCGATTTACTCAAATCCGTTCCGTTGACCGCGGTCAAGATCGGAAAATTCCGCCCGCTCCCGGAACCAATCAGATTGCAGGATTTGGTTCATCTTGCCCGCTCACGCGCTGAGAAAAAAATAAAGTCTGTTATTTTAAGATTATTAAAACCTTGGAGTAAATTCAGAAACTGTCGAGGGTTCTTCAGGAACGATTGCGTTTGCTGAGAAGCATGGTGCCGTTTTCGGTCTCTGGAAAATCTTCTCTTTTCTTGGTACAAACTGTACCCTACAAAAATCATTTCTGGTAGTAGCATCCCAGGAATTCGATCTGTTGGTCCTGACTACACCTTTGCGGGGCGATTTAGATTTATTTGTTCTGATTTGACATCGCACACTATTTTCAGCATGGATTTCTACATTTGTTACCACTACGGAAGAAGGTTTCTGTAGTTGTAATTCATCGAATACACTGCTGAATTTAACCAGTGATGGAGCCGACATGGATCTTTTCAGCGTCGCTTCAAAGGAGAACCCCATGAGTGGCTCGAGGGATGCAGATCTTGTCAGACGAGAACGTTTTTTCTCGATCTTTAGCTGTTGTTGAACATTTTGCTGTGCACCAAACTGGTGCTGTCGTTTACGAAATCGCACAGCACCACCTGTAGGCTGGATTGTTGGAGGTTTCCTTATTCTCAACAACTCTAGCACTGCGCTTCTAAACCGGTGATCTCTATAGCAGTAAAGGAGAGGATTTATTAAGGAATTCAACTGAAACAGTGTCCCCAAAATTTCGAAAAGCAAAGGTGTGTGAAAGGCTGGAAAAATAATTCTCAAACCAAGAAAAAAGAAAGCTAAAACAGTGGTGAAAAGAAGGGTAAGGGTTATTAAGCCAGTTGTCTTGGCAACTTTGGATTGGATCTTCGCTTGAATGTGAACAGTGACTTGGCTGATTTCGCTTGTTTTTTGTTTACATACTCCAAGGTACACCATGATATAGAAATATACGATAGCTAGGAAGGTGACTGCTCCACAAACATTCCCTACAAGTATCCATGTTTTCAGTACTTTTATCTCCACACCCGCCGTATCCATTATAAGGACAGGAAACGTTGTCACAATGGCAGCCAACCAAGCAAAGATGGCCAGATATGTGAGCCGACGTTTTGTCACAATAACCTTGTACTCCTTCCATTTTCGTATCGCAACGTACCTCTCCCAAGCAATTGCCATTAGATGGTATAGAGAGGAGAACATAAAGCATGCCATCAAGTGCACACTGAGTACGTTTAACATACAAAAATGCTCGAGTGAAACTTGGCGGGTAATCAATAAAACAACATTAAAAGACATCGGTATAAATATAACACCTACTAAGAGGTCAGCAACGGCCATGCTCGACAACAGAATGTTCGAGTTTTTCTGAAGTTCTTTCCTTTGCTTCACAGCTATGATCACTAAAGTATTCAAGAGTATGGTAATGGTTGAAGCAGTCAACTTGATTGCAACCAAAAGCCAAGACAATGTTGTATAAAATAAGTCCCCCTTTAAGTCTGATGAGCCCGGGCAAAGAAGCACTGACCTTTGTATAGTCAGAGCCTCAGACGTTTCTTCTGTTCCGTTTTGGTCCATCATGAGGCGCTTGTTATGGACGTGTTGGTTACCCACTAGATTTCCCTACTTGCTTTTTGTTGCCTTTTAACCGCCTCTGAGCGAATTGATTTTTGAAGCTTCCGTGAAACGTTCCGCGCTTTTGAAGAGGCGGATTCATTATTGTGATACAATTTCTGGATTATTTTGGGCCTTTCTTTTCAAAAGGAAACACATGTGAGTGGGCTAATGTGATGTTTTGTTAGAAGACCGACTCATTTAAAGAACCTTTTTTTTTTTAATTTATGCCCGTTTCAAACGTCAAAATTTTCATCTGCCGAACCTAATTATTAGTTTCGGCACATGAAGAGTTCGAAGTATGAATCAGTTCAGTTCGACAGATTGTATTTGGGTCTACCAGCCGTTCTAGTCGACTGCGCCCGTCGAATAAAACGGGGAAAGTCTTACACCGACTTAGACTCTTGATTGGCGTAGAGTCCTATTAACGTGAACCAGCATGCATGAAATCCAAGTTGATTTTTTAAAAGTAATCCGGCAACGGTTTTTTTCCCCAGCTAAAGTTGACTAGTTCAGAAGGAAAAATACGACAAAAATCTGCGTGTCCGAGCTGTAATTCAGTCTAACTTTTCCAGAAAAAAGCCCGGTCTTTCAGGTTAAAGACTGAGTAAATTTAAAAGAAAAACAATCAAACTATAACATATACAGACAAACTGTTCAAAATAAACTGGACTGTGTCTAAAAATAGGCTAGATTTATGCTATAGGGGCGAAAACGAGTTGACAAGCTTATTTATCTAATTTTGTATACTAATTTTCGCATTCAAGTTGGACTGTGAAATCCACATTGAAAAGTAGTGATTGCTTACTGAAGATAAAAAAACAGTGAGCGAAGCATGTTTTATTTTTTAAGTGTCGTTTCCAAGTTTAGATATTCAAGCTGGTACAAATTTGCATACTATTCGCAAATTAACCTTTAAGCCCTGATATTGTTATTGGTACACAATGGCATAATGGGTTCATTGTAAGTTAACTGTCTATGAGCTTGTGCCAACGTCAATCTATGATAACGTTTACATCCCCTATCTTCTTAACTTCGTCTTTTGAATCAATGCACTAAGTGCTGCAATGAGCTATTAACGGTACACAAAATTGTCCCCGCCCAATGTGCAACTCGACTATCCCGTTTTTGAACCTTCTTTCAGTTAAAAAATCGTAAAAGCTGATATAATTACTTATGAAATACAAAATGCTCTGTTATATCATCCATGGGAACAGAGTGTGTATAACTAAAAGATTTGCCATAAAAATGACATTTGTCTCTCAATCTACGGATGTACAAGCGAAGTCACACCCCCACCGTTGGTATAAGGAGGGGTGGGGCGGGGGGCGTTGACGAACCTCTCGCCTGGGTTTTTGGTGTGTTACAATATTTGCACAATATTTTTACCTTTAGTAGAAAGCTTGTGATGTGCTTTCCAAGGTGAGGTGTAAATTATGGGTTGCGGTGCTGCTGGGGGCCTGTGTCGTCATCCAAGATGGTGGCCATCTTTGATATTACTCAAAGTCAGAAATCATCAAAAACGGCGGAAATAGAACATACAAAATAGAAAATAGAACATTTATGATGCCAGACGTGTAGAATATGACATAAATAAACACTTTGCTGTTTTTTGTCAACATTTTGTGCTTTTCTTCACCTAAAAACGGTAAAAAATACGCATTTTTCTTCAAAAATGGTTTGCCAAACTGCTACTTATGACAGCATATCTCGTAACCATAGCAACCGATACTCGTTAAACGTGTGTCAAAATGTGTCTAAGAGATTTGCCTACAGATACTGAAAACGGCAGCTGCAGATGAAAAATCGTCCACCTGGAAAAATTTAAGAACCTCCTTTTGGTGGGGGCATATTTGTGAGCGTCAAGCAAGGTTTCACAAGAAAGGTTTTTCAAGAAAAACCTTTAGAGGTGTACGTCCGAGCGTCAAGCAAGCTTTCACAAACACTTAAGTATTGCCAAAGAATAATTTTAAAATACAACGCACATAATTTTTCTTATTAAATTCTGTAACGTAACGCTGGATAATGTTTGCAATCTTTCTATAATTGTTTCTCTGTTTCTCAGTTCATGGAAAGAGCGCGTGAGGCAAAACCTATCGACATTTTTCCCGAATAACTTATGCTTCATCGTCACGCTTACGTCCTTGTTCGGTTGTCGAAAGCTTTTCATCCATACACAGGTATGCGTTTTCACTAGTTTTTAACGTCTGCACGTATATACGATTAAAAACGGTCAAAAATTTCAACTTTAAGTTACTATTTACGATGCTATATTTAGGATATTTAACTGATATCAATGAAAAACGGCTTGTACAATTTTTAAAAGCCATCGGAGTCGTCAACTGAATTTCTTTCTTACAGAGCAAGATTTGTTTCCATTTGTAAATAAATGCAAACTTTTTCATTCGACTTTCTACGAAAACAGAAAGCTAGTTCAAAAAACGAAACTAGTAGGCAATTGTTATTGACTTTCTTGGCGAATCAAAATAGATGTAATAAGTCCAAAAATAAACGCTTTACACAAAAGTGTTACGGTAAACAGAGTTTGTGGCTTCTCAACTCTGCTTTAACATAAACGGAATTTCCAGTCTAGTTATTTAAGGTTTTTAAAAAAGTTGCCATAAGTTCAAAAACTGTCGAAGGTTCATCCGAGACGATTGCTCTCTCTAATAAGCTTGCCGCAGTATTGGGTCTTCGGAAAATCTGCTCTTTTCTCTGTTGTTTAAACTATACGATAAAAAGTTCATCAGAGGCAGTAGCTTGCTTTTTCACAGATTAATTGCGCTCTTTTTTTAGGCCTGCATGTCCACATCCTCCCTGTTTAGTCCAGGTTTATTTTTCCTCGTTTGATATCGCACGTTATTTTCAGCATAAATATTATCAGTTGTTAACAATACGGAAGAAGGTTTCTGTAGTTGTAGTTCATCGAATACACTACTGAATTTAACAACTGAAGGAGCTGACATGGTTCTTTTCAACATCACATCATCGGTAAAGACCACGGATAGATCCCAGGACGCACTTCTTGTCAGTCGAGAACGTTTTTCCTCGGTCTTCAGCTCTTGTTGAACATTTGCCTGTGAACCAAAATGGCAACGGTGTTGTCGTCTAGGAACTCCCTCGTCGCCAATTCTAGGTATGATTGCTTGAGGTTTTGTTATTTTCAAGAGCTGTAGCAATGCGTTTCTAAAATGGCGGTCTCTATAGCAGTATAGAAGTGGATTTATTAAAGCGTTTAAATGAAACAGTGTGCCGAAAATATGGATAAACAAAGTGAGTTGTGCGTAAGGTTGGAAAAAGAACTCTCATCAAGCCAGTTGTCATGGCAACTTTGGCTTGGAGTTTCGCTTGACGGAGAGAGGTTACTAGCCTGACTTCGCTTGTTTTTCGTTTACGTACCCCGAGATACACCGTGATATAGAAATACGCGATAGCTATGAAGGTGACTGCTCCACAGACATTGGCAACAAGAATCCACGCTTTTAGGACCTTAGTGTCCAAACCGGCCAATTCCATTGTAAGAAGAGGAATTGTTGTGACTATGGCTGATAACCAGGCGAATATTGCCAGGTTTTTGAGGTATTTTCTTGTTACTGTAACCTTGTATTTCATCCATTTTCTTGTAGCTATATACCTCTCCCAAGCAACTGCTGTTAGATGGTATAGAGAGGAGAAGACAAGACAAGCCATCAAGTTTACATTGATTGTGTGTAACGTGCAAAAATGATCAAGTGAAACTTGGGAGTCAAGCAGGAAAATGGCAGTGACAGAAAGTACTGGTATGGACAAAACGCCTCTTAGCAGGTCTGCAACAGCCAAGCTTGACAACAGAATGTTTGAGTTTTTTTGCAGTTCTTTTCGTTGACTTACAGCTATGATCACTAGTGTGTTCAGAGGCATGGTGATGGCTGAAGCAATCGATGCGATTGCGATTAAAATCCAGGGCACTATTGGATCATGTGAGTAATCCGTAAAATCTGTCGCGAGCGGGCAAAAAAGGACTGGCCTGTACCTGGTCTGCGTCGAAGGGTCGGCAATTCCATCTGTGTTGTTGTGGTACATTTTTTGGGAAGAATGAAGCTTTAGCTTTCTCGGACCTCGAGGACTTTCAACCGCGTCTGAGTAAAACAATTATGGAAGCTTCCGTGCTTCGTCCTACTCTCTTGAAGGTGACAGATGCATTCTCACATTTGCTGGATTATTTTAAGCTTTTCTAAAGGAAACTTAGTGTTATGTTTTCTATAGGATCAACTCCATAAAATAGGCTATAATAAAAAAAGAAAATAAACAGATTCTTATTTCAATGAACACTTTTTATCTCATCTTTCCATTTCAGATGTTTAAGGAATCACACGATTCTTGTTATTTATTTATTTATTTATTTATTTAACCTTTTCGATTTCATTACATCGAAAATTCTCCAATGCATTAAAGAAAGACAGTTGAAAACTGCTTAATTTTTCCATTCTATGTTTTTTTAGTCAGAATTCTTGTTTTCAATTATTTCCATTTCAATATCGCATCTAAAATCTTCTTATTCATAAAGTGAAACGATGAAAACTGTCCCAGCAGTGGAAGAGGCTGTAGCCTGCGAATACAGCCGCCTCTCCTATTTGCAGGCTAAAGAGGCTGAGACACCAAGTAAAAAACATATTGTACTCCTACATAATATCTTGAGAAAAACCGTTTCCTAAAAATACACATGATTTTTTTCATATATTCACATTCATTCCACAAACAAGCTGCGCTTACTTTCTGAGAAAAATAAGTGTGAAAAGCGGTAAAAATAAGCGCAATATTTCATACTGAAGTAAAATTCTTTAATTAGATAGACTCTTTAGAACTAAGAGAGCCAGGGGCCCGTTTCTCGAAACTCCCGATAACTTTCCGGGCCCGAAAACTATTTTAGGTGCACAATATTCTCGAATAGCTATACAATTTCTATTGACTTTGAAAGCTAAATTTTAATCTTTACAATTTCGTAAAGCATATCGCTAAGTTTGCGCCAATAATTACCATTAGCTGATAAATAAATGAGCTCGAAAAAATACTTACCGGGCCCGGAAAGTTATCGGGAGTTTTGAGAAACGGGTCCCTAGGAAACAAAACTTCAAACACAATTGTGTGTCATTTTCTCGGCTTAATTTAGCTTTCTAAACGAGTACGAATTTACATATTATTCGTAAATTAACCACTTAATCATTGGCATATTATATAATGCCTGTAATGCGACCACAGGGCCGTCATTAATATATTTGTTAGATTTCAACGAAGTTTTCCCACAGAAGTTGTCTAAAGGACTGTTCCACGTTAGCATAAAATTGTGTCCACTCCTGTTTTCCTATTATTTTACCTTTCAACTTGGTTTTTGGATACATGTGTAACTTATATGCCGTCATATTAATAAAAGTTAGTATTTTAAAACCCTATTCAGACAGTGGGAAGGGGGCCGAATCTCTGGAATCTGTCCGCACGGAGTTTGGACGTTTATAACTTTTTTAATGCGCAAACAAACCCATCAAATAAACTCTTCTACTTATGGCCATCCGTAGTTTGATTAAAAATAAAACACAAACAACGGTAATCAACATGGTAACCCAACTGATGTTAGTGATAAACTTGACGTTTCGTATGCTAAGCAACACACATTTTCAAAAGTTAAATTGTTACAACTTATGCCGAGTGACAACTGTTTATATAGTACTGATAGGGGTCTCACCCGAGATTAAGAAAAACGATCTTAACAATTAAATAAATCGGAGTTTACATGTACATCGTCTGTCCCAAAAAGCTACAGCTGATAAAACATTAGCTTCTCACTGCCGACATTGACATTTAAAGGCGGCTGTAATTTTTGAATGAGCACAAAGTCTCCTTAATTTTAAAATGAAAGTCCGCTTAATTACCATATCATCTCTCTTTATTTATCCTCACACAGAACGCCTTCTTCGTTGTTGATCCTAGCAGTATGTGGGAGCCGGGTCATAATAAACATAGTAAATACTGACTCGCTTCGGGTCTCCCAGTAGCTCAGTGATTACAGCATCCGTCGAACGAGAGGTCCTGGATTTGATTACCATCTATGACTCAGATTTTTTTCTCTGTTCCAAACTCGCAACGCGTGCAAACAGCAGCAATTTCTGTGAAAACGGCACTTGCAGTTTCAACGTTAGGCCTTCCCAAGGTGACTTCCGTTTTCTGTTCCGTTCGGGCCTCCGCTGTACCTATATCGAAAAGGGAATAGAAAAGGTCGCGAATAGGTTAAAGAACTGACGGGTGTGCGTTTCACCTCCATTGCTGCTCCATATGCGACAAAAATAATTATCGCTTTCTTCGCTTATAGATCATCACAATTGGTCACGGCCTTACTCAAAAATGAAGTTACCCAGTCTGAAATATCAGCCGTCTTAGGTCTTTGGTTGTCAGTCCGTTTTCCCTTTCAACCCACCACCAAGCTTCACTGTTCCCGGAAATCAAGTCTATTCCATGGCCTATGCGCTTACTGCGAGCACTCGCGCGTTTACGATTCAACTTCCTCTTTGTGGCCTGCGCGAAAGAGACTGGACCCCAGTGTTAGTTATTGCCGGTCTGTGTAAAGCGCTGTGTTGCTGGGGTTGGTCTTTTTAAAATTTCGCCTGTGAAAGGTAAGATGCTCTTTATGTCCTAACAACCTAGCTGAACTACAAGCCTATGAAGGGCCAGTGCTGTAACCTTTAGTAATCGGCCTCATGCTTCTTGTTACGCGAAAGATCAACAGCGACATCTTACTGAAAGAGGACTACGTAATAATATCTCAAATGTAGGCTGGGGAAAAATGTCTACTTACTTATAGAGCAAACTAAAAGCGCCATGAACGTTGACTGCAAGCAGTCGTCCTTCTTTTCTCAGATCTTAACGTGAAAGCAGATATGTATCACATTGATTGAAAATTCAAATAAATGCCACTTTTTAAAAAAGTTGTGAGTGTCACGCAATCGCTCTCCTTCTCAAGCGCGTGTGAAAATTATTACAGAATAGTTCTGAGAATGACTGGAACAAAACTTTTAGAAGCCAAGGTCGGTCTACGGAAAACGCGAGGCTCTTAGTTGGGCCATCACGACCCAAACAACGTCTGCGAAGGAGACGAGGCTTAATCAGGCATGAATTTTAATAATTACATATTCACCGCTTGTCTCAGTCACAATTTCCATTTTCCTGCATGTGTGGCATATCGAAATCTTTCGTACCATACAGAAAGAAAATTCCAATCAAGCTTAATGTAAGGCTCTTGCGGGAGTGTTGCCACTTTGTATACAGCGATGCTGTAAGTGATGAATATAATTCCCATATAAATAGAAAGGTGTATGACGTTTGATTGTTTAATAATTGTTGATGCATGTGCCATTCCGTTGCCAAAGGTGAGGGAGGCTTTTCAGGCGCAGTTTCCGGTTGCGGCTTGTGTTCTCTATTGTGATTCGCGCGACAAGGCTCTCGTGCCGGCCGATCTCGCCCGACACTAGTGAGAAAAAAAACCTCTGGTACCCAGGGTACCATTCCGCAAACTCATGCCTCCTTTTTCGCTCACCGTTATCTGCAGTTGATCAATATACCGAGTAGAATCTAAGCTCTGCGATTTTTCGGTTTTCACCCTTAATCCTGTGACAAAGCGCCTGCGTTGGTAAAAAGCGCTGCGCTGCAGAAAATGTTTTTCGGCAAGAAAAAATTTACTCTTGTACAAATACCCCGAAATTTCGAACTTTTAAATTGCTCATTTTTGTTAAAGCAAGCAAAATTCACGTTATCTCTAAAAATACTTTTTTTGCATTTCCTCTCCAAGCAGAGAAAAAGCTTTTAAAAGTTACATCGGATTTGCAGTATGCACGTCACTTCCGTAACCAGCTGATCTGTTCGTAGTGGCCATATCCACTGTCTAGACTTAAATAAATAATAATACACTGAATAAATAATGATAAACAGCGCCAATTAACCAAGTCACGTTCCATCGCCACACCGAAGGAATTCTCAGTTTTCACTGTCTCGCCAAAATCGGAAACCATTTAATGAAAGAAGCCAAGATTTTGTAATGTTATAAAAGATTAACAATTAAAACAACTTCTCCAAGTCTCAGATCTGCACGGTACTCTGTTGTTGACCATATGCCGAAACGTTTGACTGAAATTTACAGATCTCAGTATGGAAACGCCATGTTGATGTCCTTCGTAGGGGCACAAACATGGCGGCCGGAAATCAATGAAAACATCTACGATTCACTTCTGCTCTGCAAGCGATTACGTTTCTCTCGTGAACTGCTGTACATTCACATTAATTTCCCTCCTAATACGTTAACTATCTAAACTGCTAAAAATCATAAGGAGAGTCCTTTCTTGCGTAAGAGATAGCTTTGCTTTGTTGGTGTCACGTTGACTGAAAAGCAAGAAATTCAAGATGCTGTATTTTTTGGCTTTTTCTTTTTCGTCAAGTTTGGTTTGTTTGTTGTTTTTATTCTTTTCTGGCAGTGCATTCTTGAATGAAGTAATTCTCAAGTTACGGACGTAGCTCACGCTGTAGCAACCGTGGTACAAAGCATTACCCTGCTTTTATTGATTCGAATTGATAGTTCGTTCTTTTAAGTAACAGAACCATTTTAGTCATCTAGTGGCATAGAGTCAAGAGAACAGATGACCTGAGTCAGTCAGTCAGTCAGTCAGTCAGTCAGTCAGTCACTCAGTCACTAACTCAGTTGGTCAATCAGTCCCTTCTAGGGACAGGGGAGTAACTGTATCGCTTTTGTTCAGGAGCAAGTAGTGTGTCACAGAGCTCGGGATTTTCGGTAATAGCAACAGGCATTTATTCAGGCCAAAATGAAGTAGTCGTTGAAGCTGACAGTACCTGTATGTAAGAAATCCTAATCCATAGAGTGACGGGATCAGAGGGGAAGCTCTTATGCGATGTCATCTGTGGTTTAATTCAGAGAGATTGAAAAATGCGGGTGCTACTTACCTCGAAGAGTGCTGGAGAAAAAAAAAATTCTGGAAAATTTCCACCTGGTCAAAAATCGAGAAACAACAAACATCAAATCAAAGGAAGGTGAAAAGATCCTATTTTAACAGCCACCGTGTACTTTGTGTTATTTTTAGTATAATTGCTCAGGTGATTACAGAGAAGCGTGCGCGCTGATTGGTCGAGAATTACGTCATATCTTGCTTTAATCACCCCGCGCGAGGTGCAGTTATAATACTGAAGCACTAATTTTCAAAATGGCCACCGCGCGATTTTTGATGTTTCTGGAGAGAAGAGAAAAGAAAATACATTTGCTCTGATAATCACCTGAACAATTATACCATAACAGTTATTCTCCTCAGGCTCAGCGATTATTGTGGAATAATCACCTCGCCTTCGGTGAATAATTGTTAAGTAACTGTCAATCTGTAAACAAAAGTTATAATGATTGATCCAGTGTTCCTTAGCATTTAGGTTTCACAAAATAAATGGTCCCTTTTGGTTTGTTTTTTGGTTCAAGAAACTATGAAGAGATTTCACCCTTTTGATAGACTTCCCCGACCTCGAATTACTTAGCCTGCTAATATAGCCCCCTTTCATCGCTTCCAGCCGCTAGTGGTGATTGCGAGCCCCCAGAGGCTAGGAGCGTTGAAAGGCGGCCAGTTTATTGGCAGGCTAGGATTACGATTTTTAGTAACTTTATTGTTTTACCATTTGCACAGGTGTGTACATTATGGCAGAAGGCAAAGGATACCAAAAAGTTGAGGTCACAATAAAGGATGAACACAACAATGGTATGTGAATGAAATGAATAACAGGAAGGAGAGAGGGAAGAAAGATGACAGCTAAGAGAAATACACAGACCTAGGATCAAACAAACAAACAAACAAACAAACCAAAAAATAAAACGCTGTCATAAGTGTCAATCATTCAATCAATCAAGCCGTCCGTAAGTGAGTCAGTCAGAGTCAATTAGTCAGTGAGTCAGTCGGTCAGTCGGTCAGTCAGAGAGTCAGTCAATCAGTCAGTCAGTCAGTCAGTCAGTCAGTCAGTCAGTCAGTCAGTCAGTCAACCAGCCGACCCATCCATCTACCCCTACCTCCCTGCCTCACTGCCTCCTTGCCTACTCTGCCTACCTTGGAGCGTACATGCATTATCACCACAAAAGTTGCCTTCCCTAAGACACAGCCTGGTTTCCTCTCTTGAAAAGAGATATCATGAATGAACCGCCGAGGTTATGTTTTTAAACCTTGCAGTCAGAGGCAGCTAGTTATTTTGTGTACACCATGTTTTCTCCAGGATCGTTTGAGGAAGCAAGAACAGAAGCATCAAAACGAGGCAGCAAAAGGTGAAACGGGGTTAAGTAACACTAATGAATGTTTTATGTCATAATCTGCGCGTAAAGCTACAGGGCAAGCAAATCACAGCGGGAACAGAAGAAAACCTTGTTTAATAGTCTACAAATATCCCTACGAGTTCAACTTTGCTATTTGCCTAGTCATATAACAGGTATATGATCACTGATCACCTAAGAGTTTTGAGTAAATTAGTACTTATATAGTAGTAGAAGTAGTTGTAGACTTTAAGTGTCTGGGCATTGAGCTTTTGAAAAACTAATTGGGGCTCTAATAAAGAATAAAAAAAGGAAAGGAAAAATAAGAATATTTGCATAAACAAATAGATATAAGGTAAGATGCAATAAAGCGGAAAATAGAAATATTTTACTGTATAAGAAAGGACTAGTGTATGCTAAGTAATTAATAGGTACTTTACAACTAATCTGAAACTGATCTTGTAATAAATAGAAGTTACATCGTATACTAAGCGGTCTAGAATTGTTCTAAGAAAGTGACAAACGTAGATTAAAATGACAAAAGTCTAATGATCGACTTTTTTGCTTTTTGTTGATCCATGGTAGGGGCAGCAGTCAGGAAAACATTGAACTTTTAGAGGTACCGGCAGTTGCAACTGGAGAAGAGAAAAGAGCTCCATGGAGCAATGCAAGAGAATTTGGTGAATTAATTAAACAATTAAAAAGCTACTTTATTTTAGCTATTGATAATTGATAGTTAATTGATTGAGGTGACACATTAATGTTGCTAAGCATAGCAAAATTTATAATTTTGTTTATACGTCCCGACACAGCCAATTCCATTTTGATCCATTCCTTAAATCTCATCTCATTTTCTACTTGTTAGGAGCATAGGCGCCCATCTCCAGTACTAATCTTTGAGACCCAGCCCATCTGCCGTATCGTTTTGTTTGTAGAACAGCTCTCACAAGAGTTTTCCTATGAAAACACGGCCTTGACATTCCGTTGTTGTTACTTTGTTATTGTTATTATTACGCTATTTGACTACGACTTTTGGCTCTCGGCTTATTTTGCTTACTAGGACATCCGAAACACAAAAAAGAATCATTATTAGAAGGAATAGATTGGGAAAGGGACGATTTTGAGAAAATCAAGGCACGAGTGACAGCGAAGGCTCTGGTAATCGACGAAAACCCTCTGTTATTGGCGATAAAGGTAAGCAAAGTAATATTTACTTGAATTTGCATTAAATTAAAAGAATGCCAAAAAATTTGGTCCAGTTTTGTATGGACAGCAATCCAAACAAATTTTAAAATCCCATCAAGTCCCGGCGGTATGAAGAAGGGGGGGGGGGGGGGGAATCTTCCCCGCGGCGAAACAAAACTCTGTGTGACATGACATAGCCTGCGTACAGACGTTTCCTAAAGGAAATAGGAGACGTCTACACGCAGGCTAGACATGCCATTGTTCATAAAATGTGTTTCCGTGGCAAAGAATATTTTGAAATGCATACTTTTCCAAATTTTAAAGGTTCCTCTTTAGTAATAAAATTTCTTGCTTTAGCGTTTACAACTTTAAGGTCGTTTTGCTATCGTTTTGTTGGTTTTAATTATTTTTACGCCAATTTTGATGATGTCCTGGCGTCCCGGAAAACTGAAAAAGAAATCCAAGGCGATGTATCCAACATAGCGTCTTATCGGATTTCGTGGAGAGTTGCCACGAAAAGTGACGTCATCTTATGTTTATCTTATTTCTCTTGTTACAACTTCAATACAAGAAAGAGCACTTCCCTCCCCCCCTCCAACCTTTTCCAACCCCTTTTTCTGTTCCACAAAACTATAAAAAAGCCAGGTCTGAATAAGTTTTACGAACCTCGATCGGTCTTACTCAGTGAGTTTACCATGATTCACATTTTTCTCGTAAGGTTACTGAAAAACTCCATGAACGGGTTGCCAAGAAGGAGCCCAACAGTGATGACTTCATTGAACTGGCCAATCAAGTGGAAGAGTTTACATTGCGGTTCCTGGATCCTTTGAAACATGTGAAAGCTTACCGTGAAAATTTTTCCTCCAATCCAGAAACAGACTTACTTTTGGAGACTGCAATTAAGCTTAAGCAGAAAAAGGTAATATTAAAACACCAGGGTAAGTAGCTGAAGGACAGACCACAGGTAACCCAATCCTTATTAACAGAACCCCCTATTCCAGTTTTTGTTTGTTTCTCCACAGGTCACCATAGTGTGATATGAGAGTTTGTACGGAGCTGAAATTCGATCGAAAATAATCGGCGGTTTTCCGCCGAAAATACATTGAAAGAGAAATAAAGTTTGAAAAACCTTACCTGTTGTGTGTTTACTGTGTTTCAGCCCCACACAAAGTTTCATAGTACGCTTTGGTTACCTGTGGACAAACAAACAAAAAACAAACAAACAAACCAACAAACAAGCAAAAACTGGAATAGGGGGATTCTGTTAATAAAAAGACTCGATACTCCTGCATCATATCCATTTTAAAGGCATTTTAAAAACATAAGATAATTTTAGTTGCCACTTTTTTTACAAACGTGAGTTGACTTCAGAGAATTGCTAACTTAATTATCAGCGGAAAAATCTCTGCAAGCTCCTCAGAGCTTTTTTAAGGCGATTTTACTGACACCTATCCAATTAAATATGGCGGCTTACATCGATTATAGAAGACATCAGGGGCACCCAACGAGAAACTTTTAGCGAAATACTTGAGATATCATTTGCAGCTTTCTTAGATTGTTTCAGAGCTTCTTAAAGGCATATTTGTGTAAGCTAATACAGATTGGTCTATTCGGCGTTCTTAGCTGAAAATTTAGGCCACAGAAAATTTTAGGAAACAGAATCCTATCCGCCGAATTTCCGAGCTGCTGATGGCTCTCCGAAAATGCTAGCTGACCTTTTTTGCACTCTAAACGACATATTTGTCCCTACGAAAACAACAGGAACTAATGAGTCCTCTTGTTACGAAAGTCTCAGGTGATGTTTCACCAAAGAAAATTCTCTAGCTTTCACCGCAACTGAATCCGAATATCTCAGGCAATTTTAGGCCTTCCGAACAGATATTTCCCGAAACGAACCGTTGGGTGCCCCTGAGACATGGTGACAAAACCAAGCCAGAGGGCTGAAAGAGTGTCCGAATGTATCATCAAATCAACCAACTAAACATATTGCTTTTATTGCAGTTTTTCGACCATCCAATTATGATAGACCTTATGAACGAGAGATGGTATGGATACGACGGCGAGGATGTGAAAGATTACAGTCCTGTGTGGTGGTGGTTGCTCAACGTATGGTGCCTTTTTGACGTCGTGTTTTTTCCATTGTCATTCTTGCTAGCCTTTGTTGTTGGTAATCAAAACTGAAATTATTTAGCTGCTGGACATAAATTGCACTCTAGTTTATGTGTGAAATTGCTACAAAGTCAGTTTATGTAAAACTAGATTTCAAAATTCGATTTCACGGCAGAAGTTGCAAAAAAGCAATTTCTTTCATTTTTCGCTCATAAACAGGTAGAATCCTGATGTAGTTCGTCTCCGCCAGAAGCTCTTCAATTTGGAGAAAAACGAGGAAAGCGATTCACAGGTTCGGGAGGCCAAAAAACACAGGAATTAAATCTTGAAAATCACTACAATAAACATTGATTTGGAAGCCAATTTCTGTGGAATAATTAAACATGTCCCAGAACTCCGAATAGTCTCAACCCTCTTTCAATAGACAGCTTAAACATTGATCTAAATCATACCTTGCAACTGGCTTGGGTTATCCATGCTAGTCTCTTGGGCGCATCTTAGAAGGCACCAAAGTTTGACAGAAGAAAAAAGTCGATTTTTCAACTTCTTGCTGCCGAACGCTGGTTTCTTACTAAAAGTCTCTCTTAAGCAACCTCTGGGGTTTTCGTTTTTAAGAAATTACGACGTGACAGTTATTTAACAATAAAGGTCTCTTGTTTACATTTAACCTTTTTTTCCTTAGTATACTTTCGCTTCCTTATTTAACCAGGGTGGATAGTGGCACCTCTATGGCGTCCAAGGCGTCTAAGGCGGAACCTCGAAAAGTCAGCTACTTTTCCAAGTAAGTCAAAACTTATACCAGGAATTGCTTAGAATAGTAATCTACGCTCTCTCAGCCTTCGAATGGCATATTAATCTAAGAAGCTAGTTGAAATAAAGAGCAGAAAAAATCGTCTATACGTGAGTGTTGGGATCGAACCAAAGTTGAAAAATGTCTTACGTGGGTTAATAGTAAGGACTTCACTAAACAGTGAACAAGGCAAGATTTTTTTGACACTGACGTCAAATTCCGTTTGTAGGATCTTCGTTCTGTTAGCTTTCAAACCGCGTATTTGGTTAAGATACTGTTTGATAGTGTTGAGCTAAAAAGTTAGAGAATTTTTTCTATGGCTGCGTTGCGAGTGACATTTGATTCAACCAGTCAAAAGCACTATGGAGACCTGGGTGGCGTAACAAGTCCGAGATCTTTGTAGCGCTGCATGGCCAGCCAGTATTACACCAACTGGCTCAACTGACAAACAATCTATAAACTCGCGACGTAATCGATGAATAAGTTAATAACCAATTTATTATTAACTGAATTTGGATTTACTTTGACATTGATGATGACTCCCGCACAGATTATCGAAACGTCAATCCCTGTCAGTAGCAAGGTCCTTTCATGGCTTCACTCTCCAGACGATCATAATTAACCTACTTATGATAATTTTTTTTAATCAATAAAACAGTTTTTAGGTCAGAAGTAGCGTTCAAGTCCACATGTAAGTATAAGTACTTTTACCTCTACGTTAGTGAGCTAAATTCACATTTGTAGTCAGGTAAAAAACCAGCTAAACTGAGCAATTTCGAAGCTTTTCGCTCAGATTTAACCGGACAGTTGCAGAAAAACTGACAGTTCTGGTTAGGTTTGGGCTTACTGGAAGGAAACAAAAACTCAGCAATTTGTGTATCATCTTCACGAAAGCAATACCTATTTTAAGGTAGTTGAGCGCTTTTGTTATAAGAATCCTGTTGGTAACATCCTTTGCTCGTTGCAAGCTAGTTACTCGAATAAGAAGCTTAGGTATTATAAGGACCTAACTCATGAAACTAAAGAAAGTCATTACGGTGGGGTGACACTGTTTGTTCTGACGTATTTTCAACGCTAGAAGAGTTGAATTTTGGTCTAGTACTTGGAACATCTCGGAACTAAGATTAACATAGCTTATAAGTGCACTTTCTAGACTGATCACATGAATGACCAACGCCGTGAAGTCGGCAACGCAACCGGCTGCAAAGAAAACGCAGGCTTGGACGGGACTCGAACCCACGCCCTTGCAATACCGGTGCAATGCTCTGACTTGCCTAATGAAATATCCAAGCAGGCTGGATCACATTTTTCTTCTGATATTTTACCTAAACAGCGTTGCTATTTTACACTTATTTAGCTCTTTTAGCCTCCATTAAATTTTAGTAGATAATAATAATAATAATAATAATAATAATAATAATAATAAATAAACATATTTATGCAGGATGACCATTTCAGTTATAAAAACTGCTATCAACATGGGTCCTGCGTTAAAAATAAATAAATGAATAGTTAATAAAAAGAAATCTAAGAAAAGACGTATAAAAAGCGATAAAAGACTAAAACTAGGTTCATATACAATTATTAAAAATGTCGGCCCCTTTATAAAAAAACGCTCTTTTGGTCGATTCTAGTTTAACCTTATCAATAACTAATTTGTTCTTATTCCTAATGTCATAATCATGAATATTATGTCTTTTTAGTTGAAAATATTCAGAGAAATAACTTGGGGCCGTTCCCTTGAGGCACTTAAAAGACGTTTTCTGGTTGTTCACAAACCTCTCCACACTGACAAAAGATACCAACGAGTTTCAATCAGTGTAGGCATAATACTTTGTACGTGATTGTTTTCTTTCATCCATAAAATAGCTCTCTACCATGAAGGTATCTTCAACGAGTTCAAGTCGACAAGTGAGTCAGTAGCTACACTTCTACCACTAAGTTAACTTGTTAAGTGGTCTTTATTTCTTTAGAAGAGACCTTTTCTTTAAAAGTTTCCATTAAGCTTTCCTGTATTTAGCTTTCCCCAATGATTGGGTCTCCGAGGACTTGACAACATATTCACTGGTGGCTCTCCCGGCCCCTGAGATGTTAAAGGAAGACTATTAACCCTATTTAGCCAGGAAGGGGGGGGGGGGGGGAGCACATTGTGCCCGCGCTGACTTTAACGAATTATAACTTTTAAACGGCTAAACATGCAAATAATCATCAAATCTCGTGACTTTTCCTGAAATTTATCAGAGAAGATTTCCCTGTGTCAATGACGTGTCTACGATGATTGACGTTTCCACAGCAAACGTCTACTCAGATGGTGCTTTGACTATTTCCTGTCCTTTTTCAGTCTTTTTTTTTTCAGTTTTTTCCCCTTCGTTTGTAAGAAGAAGATAATCCTTTACTTTTTTGTGCTTGTTTTGATTTAGTATGTCTCTTAGAACAAATTGATATATTTTTCGATGTCGTCATTGTTAACTGTATTGACTGCATGCTCGGGAATCAAGATGGCAGCTCAAAATTCAAAATGGCTGCTTTCTGACGTCATTGTGACACCATGAAACGTCATAATCGACACGTCATAAACCCAATCTGTTAAGCTAATGACGTATTTAAAACGTGCCAAGTTTCATCACAAGAGCATGAATAAGTTTCGAGATCCAAGGGGAGGGGGGGGGGCACTTTGTATCCCCCTCAGGCTCAGAAACTCAAAAAAAGCCTAGTAGGCAATTCGAACATACGAGAAAAGAATACAATATAAAGCTTCTTGGGTTGTGTTTTTTTTAGGATTAAAAAAATCATTAAATGACTACAATGCCGAAACAAATTTATATAAACTATTTGAACCCTATTTGGTTTGCAATTCAAGTCTCTTCCTTGTGTACAGTTGCTAGTGTTTTTGACACAAACTAAAGGACATTACTTGTCATCAGGCTTTCAGCTCGAAATTGAACTATTAGGACCCTGAAGGCATTGTGGTATTGAACACTGGCTTGAAGGAGTGGGGTGGGGGGGGGGGGGAGGTGTTAAGATGTTAAGAAACTGTTGAGAATGATAGACTGTCAAAATGTTACAACTTTATTTCTGTGACTTCTGTCGAGTTGATGATCAAACCTTAGTCTGCTGCCCCTGAAACCTGGATTGAAATGCAGTTTCTCGTTCTGTTTGTTCGAGTAGAAGATTTTCTACAGATATATTATTTGAAATAAGGTCGCCTCTTTTCACTGAGGTGTAAATATGAAGCTAGGTATCGGTAATACAATGCATCAAAATCTTTTTATACTGTCAGGGAACTTTGTTTTTAAATTGAACAAAAAACAAAAAACCATCCCAGTTGTAAATAATCTTGGCAATCGATGCTAATCATAATTTGTTATGTACTTCAATGCATGGCATTGCATTTAAAAGTTTTGATAAGTACGAGAACAAGTTGAAACCCCCTGGAAAAATGCCTCCTTCGAGCGATTCGGAAATACAAGTGTGGCAGCGATCAATTGCGATAACAAAATCCCTGCAATGATGTAAATGTGTTGGTAGAGCAGGTCGTAGGTTCGACTCTTGTTGGGAGAACTCAGAATTTTTTCCGAGTCGCCTGTGTCACTGACTGAATAAACATCTTTCTTAACATCCCCGTAAAAAGTGAGGAAGTGTCCTACGATGCAGCTCGCTGATTGGTCAAATCTTGACAAAAGATAACCTACCTGGATAGGAATTAACCTACGATAGCCTATGCATGCATGGTGATTGGGGTTATAACTTCCTTGTGCTTAAATTATCCTCACAGACAAAGGTAAATTTTCCTTTTTTCCCACTCATTTATTTCATTCATACTTGTCCACAGGCATATACAAGCAATACAAGGCATATTTTACGGTACCCTACTTTATTTTCCTCCGGGATACGCTGAGCTTCTTGGCCCTCCTCGGAATGCACTTTGCGATATGCGTGGAGCCTTCACAACTGTCATTCAGCCGGCTAGAGTGGGGTATTTTAGTGTTCCTCTTTGGCCGCCTTTTGATAGAAATTAAGCAGATTGTAGATGTGGCACGCTTTGAAGGCAAAAAAATGAAACGGAAAGCATTATGGAGTTATCTCAGGTACATATGGCATTATTTTCGCAAGCGACACCCGCACTAGCGCAAGCGAAAGCATAGTATAAGGGTCCTTGTAGTGTAAACCTCAGTAACGCACGCACGAGCAGTGTGAAAATAAGAACAACCAAGACACCCGTACATCATAACTGAGTTTCACTACGAGTCACCACGACTAATAAGCACAAGGAACAGGAAAATTTTCATCCTTATGCTTTTGCTGTCACCTATATTTCTGCTTGTGATATAAGCCCGGTTAGGCTAAAGCCAAACGAACTGAACACGCCCATTCAACAGTACACCGTTCAACGTGTTGATGAACGTGTTTGGTCACCCTGTTGAATGATGTTCAGTGTCGATTGAGTGTCATAAAACTTGGATTGCTATCAAACTTTGAATCGTTTTGAATTTTTTATTTTGTTCTCAGCCGTGAACAACAATATTGAATTCCTTTGGCCGGCACTTAACAGTTTTGAACACATGCATGTTTAAGGAACACTGGAAAGCGAAATACCAATAATTGGATTTATATAGTTGTCATAACACGCAACGTTCTTCACGTTTTTTCCCTACAGTGATCGTTGGAACTTTTTTGACCTCGCCATTCTCTTCACCTTTTTCTGTGCGATATTCCCACTGAGAATAGTTACGTGGATAAAGTCAGATTCGGTAGAGAATAATCGAACCCTGGAGGTAGCTGAGTATCTATATGGATTTAACACGATGCTTCTCACTGTCAGAGCGTTTGGTTCAATTTTGGAGATATTTGAAGGTGTTGGCACCATTCAAATCGCCTTGTTCAAAATCATCAGAGATGCATATGTAGTAGTGCTGCATTTTCTCGTAATCACTCTGGCTTTTTCAAGCACAATAACTAAAGTATTTGTAGCTGAAACTTCCATGGTTGAAGGGGAAACCGGAAATTACACGTAAGTGTTTTTTAAAAACTTAAAAGTTAAAAACCGTACGCATATTTTATGAGTTCTGTTTTCCTTGTGAGTATCACAAAAGGTGACAGTGTTGCCACATATCTTTGTAAACTGACTAATTAAACCAATCAACTTTTTCTTTTCTTTTCCATTATTTGATTGTGGGGGCGCGGTGGATTAGTCGGATTAGTCGGTGGTTCGACGCCCAGTCCCTGCCATCGCGTTGTTTTCTTAGACAAGAAACTTTACCTCACAATGTTCTGGCTCTCCACCCAGGTGTATAAACGGGTACCGGCGACATACTGCTGGGGTTAGCCCTGCGATGTACTAGCATCCCATCCAGCGGGTAGTAGCGATTCCCCAATAAGTAGCAAACCATCCTGGCTTAGTGAGATTTTTAATAACTTTAAATCTTTTTGGTGTAGACGTACTACATAGTTAAAATTATGATTAGGTCATGGCATCATAAAACGTCTTCTGGGATCATTAACCTTCCAGATGTCGTTCCCCATGTTGTCTCGAAACGCGTAGCCATTGATTGCTTTGAAAACGCTAATAAAAGACTATTGTAATGTAGAGAAAGGTTCCCAGTCTTTATACGGTCACGTACAGTTTAAGCCAAGTGTTAGTTTACTATGACTTAATGGCGATATAACTCTGAAGTAAATCTACCCGCAACCTATGAGCCTGGCCTATTTTATTCTTTTGAGAACAGGCTTGATTTTCTTTCTGTTTGCGTCGTTTTTCTTTTCTTTTCAGAATGTGCAACAAACCTGGACTACTTTGGTGAGTTTAGAAACGTTTGGTGATCCTTCAAGTTATCGTTCATGTTTAGTAATTAATAATAATAATAATAATAATAATAATAATAATACTCCAAGGCTCACAGGTTACGCTATGTGCCTTGTGTAGCTAGTTTAGCTTTTAGCATTAAGTCGTGAATTCTGCAATAATAATAATAACAATAATAATAATAATAATCCAGGGAGCCCACTAGCTTATGCCAAATAATAAATTAGTAATAATTTATTATAAATTATTATTAACTATAATTATTATTAAAAATGATTTACTTATAAATTATTTTAAGTAAATAAAAATGAATAAATACCGATCGCTTACCTAAAATCTAAATATTTTAAAACGAGAAAGTTAGAAACCAGAACACGAGATTTCTGTAGTAGCAAGAATTTTTTAAAGGGACATTCTGGTATCAGCTGTATAATTACCTTGTACAAACAGTAATTTTCTTTCTCGTCTTAATTTTGGTTTACTTTTACTTTATTCGTGATGTGTGATTTTATTTTGTTTTGTTTCATTACATTTTGTTGTAGAATCAGTTGTGTTAAGTTTAGTTGGTAATAGCTGTTGTTTTTCTAAGTAATCATTGAAATATATTTTCATACATCAGGCATAAAAAATTTCCGAGCCTGGAAAACAAACATGGAACAAAGTCAGAAGAAAAAGGGTGCTACAATAAGGGAAAAGACATTCAAATGTCCGCTATTTGTCTAGTGTCCTTTTTTTTTTCACTTCAGGCATTTTCACTTTGGTATTGTTTCTTTTTCCTTGTTTTTCAGTTGGAAGAAGATATTTATTCAACTTGGCTTGTCTTTACTGCAGCTATCAGATGGCTTGGCTTTCTTTAAATCAGTTGACTCAGTTTCAGAAATACTCGCTTACGTTTTATTTGCTGCGTATCTTGTCATTGCACTCATTCTTCTCATTAACATGCTGATTGCGTTGCTGTCTAACACGTACCAGCGAATCCAGGTAAGCAGATTTACGGCCCATTTATTTTGTTTCTCTGTCTGCAGTTTAAAATCTTCTGTGAAATTTGCCCCTCAAACATCTAGACTCTAAGGCCTCTCTCTACGTTTTGTGTTAGACGCCAATTCTCAAAAGATTAGGCACTTGTCTTATTGCAGAGGGAAACTAAAGCAACATGAGGTTATAAAATACACCACTGAATTTTGACTACCTTTGAGTGAATTTAGATGGTTTTCTGGAGTTTTGGCCGGCCTTATTTCCCACTCCGAGAAAAGGAACTAAGTTGAAGGTGAAGTCTGGAGTTTTGGAGAAAGAGAGCATTCCAAAATGGCCGCCTATTCGAAATTTATGACTTAACTACTATTACATCGTTGTTATCTCATTTTCGAAATAATTTTGAGAGCACTATAAACACTCCAAGTTTCATTGCCATAGTTTTACTGTACAATCAATGCAACCGCTTCATTAGGGATAAAAGAAATTGTTTTCCAGAAGAGAAACTGGATGTAAATAACGTGCTAGAAATGATGTTTACAAAAGTATGTTGTACAATGTTACTATTTTTTTCCAAAATCTCTTCTCAGAATAATTCGCAGCAGGAGTGGGCATTCCAGAAAGCTGTCACAATTCAGACGTATTGCAACTATCACCCCATACCAGTGCCATTTAATATCATATCTACTATCGCCTTGTGTTGTTATGGTTTTCGAAAGAAGAAAGCAGCTCTCACTGTAGGGGAAGCAAACCAGAAACTTAGACGGGCAACTTGGGTAAGTTGCAATTGCTGATTTAAACTTATGCCCTTCATTAATGGATATTAACCGATGTGAAAAAAGTGAAGAGTATTTTAATTGATTAGTCTTGACTGGAGTTTTCTCTTTGCGAAATTGCTGTTGAAGTTATCTTTCATGTATGTGTCGAGTTTTGGCTTTCAGTTTGTGAAAGAAACAAAGGCCTACAGAGATCCCCAAATGACAGTGTTGCTTCCTCAGAAGCTATTAATCGTAACATTCGGTCGAAATAAGCCGCCAAATAGCTACTTTGAAAAGCCATGACAATGGAAAACATCCTTCTTTGACCCTTCTCAGTAATTTATTTTGATATATCGCTATGTTATTTCTCAAATCAGTTTTTACAAAGGTATTAGGGCTTCACGTGATGTCAATGTTTTATTTTGTTGTGTTAGTTAGTTGGTTGGTCTTTAACTTCACTTTTTTTTGATTTTTTATAATCTGGGCACCTTTTTATTGTCGACAGGTACATATGGCACAATTTACTATTTTGGTTAATGACAAAGTTTTTTTTTTTTTTCTCTCTTCTGTCGTCACACGCTAACACCGCGGATCCAAGAAGGCTTGCTGGCGCGCATATCCAATCATACGAAGTTATACTGACTGACTCGTGGACGCCTTTAAAACATAGAATTTGGAATTATTACGTATTGACAACCCCCATTGCAGTAACAAGAAATTAATAGAAAATCCTATGAGATCCAGTTAAACCTACTTCTTTTCTTGTTTGTTTTGTTTTGTTTTGTTTTGTTTTTTACAGCTGCGGATTGCAATAAGGTTTTTACAAGAAACGTACACACTCAAGTACGGTGATTCCTTCCCACCTACCTGTAAGTACAATTCATCGATTGTAGGGAAGCCCTTCTCTTTCTGGAAAGTCAAAATAAAAAGTATTATCACCTCTTACAGCCCATCAAATACCTCCAAGAAATGTGTGGAGGGGGTGGGGGGGGGGCGTTGGAAGAAGAGTCAATCAAAACTGAACAGAAAAGAAGAGGAGAAATGAATAGAAAAAACAGGGAGAGTTGTTACTTCAATGAAAGCTTGCTTGTAACCCTCGGACGTTCAAGGAAGCTCGTATCTCTACTGCAAGTGGGAAGTTGGGGGTTGACTGAACCTCCCTTGGATTTTTTTGTCTTACAATATTTTGAAAACACTTTTATTTCGGTTTGATAGCCTATGATGTGCTCTACAAGATGAAGTAAATGTTGTGTGTAGTGGAGCCGCTGGAGGCCTGAGACGTCATCGAAAATGGCGTACAAGATGTCCGCCATCTTGGGTTTCACTCAAAATTAGAAATCATCCAAAGACGATGGAAATGACTTTTTTTAAGTATGACATGTAGAATAAATAGTATTTAAACAGAAGCGGTAGAATATATTGTAATTAACAGCAGTATTAGTCTTCGACGCCGCCGCCGCCGTAGCAGCAGCGGAAGAAGAAGAAGAAGAAGCAGTAGCAGAAGGATTGAAAGACTGAAATAATAATCTCCTGGTTCAGACGATCGTGAATAAAACATTTTAGCAATATGTTATACTTTGATTTTCAGTTGCAGACAAGGCTATATATGAACTCGACAAGACCACTCGGGGTATATTGACCTCCACTCAGAATATCCTAGAAAATTCAGAGAGTACTGAATGCGCCATAAATCAGCTTCTTTACAGAGCCTTTACGTTTCAGCGGGGCCGCGATAAAGCTTTTTTGCCTACTGGTCACAAGGTAATGACGATAACAAAGATAATTTCAGTATTACTAGCATGCGTTATTTAATTTTGAACTAATAGGGGTACGATTCTTCTCAATTTTCCCACACAAGTAGAAACAAGACCACATTTATCGCGATTAATATTTCCATCATCCATCCATCCAATCATGGTATGGTGTGATGTTTGTAATTATAACAAACAATGGTGGGGTGAAGCCTTAGATACCCTCCCTCGCCTACTCAGGTCCTTTCTTGTGAACTTAAAAGTGCTCTCACACAACAATACAAGGACCAATGTCTCTTTTATTGATACAGATTATGTACTTTCTTACCTTTAATTATCAGTCACAGTGTGAGTTGTTGTATTGATGACTTGTATGTTTTTATGTATGTTCATATCTATGCATCTGTCACCAATTTATATCAGGGATTCCATAAAACCAAGCGAATTCAACAATGCAAAAACCTAACGATAAAAACCGTTATTGATAAGAATTTGGTGATAATTCTTTTAACCCCAAGGCCTGGAAGACACATCCGGACATAATCGTGGAAAGTTATCTTTTGACGTACCAAACATCCAACCATTGCACTGCTGGTGCCATATACCGCACTTCCTTTTCACCCAGTTTTCCCCATTTTGAGGTAAGAGACAATCAGAGTTATGTTCAGTTGAAACAATTAGTAGAGGGCTGACTGTCAGTCGATCAAAATGTAAGCCAAAACAAACGAAAAAAGCAAAAAAAGACCAACAACAACAATGAAATTGAATTGTTTTCAATTCAATTCAGCTCGTCCAGGAGTACTGATAGCTTTTGAATCAACAGCCTTTCAATCTCTTAACAGCAGCCAGTTGAATTGCTAACAACTAATTTGATTTCAAACCGAAGTGGATCTTTCGTTAGGAGATGCTCGAGACAAATGAGCGCAAAAGTTGTAGGGAAGGAGGAAAGAATAGAAGCGTTTTCCTTCTTGCCATCAAACCGAGACGAATAACGGGCGATGACTTGTTGTCTTAAAACAGACTCTGTCATCTATTTTTTGATCAGTTTATAAATAGCTAAAAGACATACTGGAATCAAAGGAAACCCAGAAATAATGATTCAGTTTAAAATTACTCGACCAGTTTTCTGAAACTAGTAACTGTGTTTGGCTGTGGATGGCTAGGAGGGAAATAGATTTGAGATTGAAAGAATTTGGTTGATGTTTTCAAGTTTTTCCTTCATTGCTTGGATAAATCGCCAGAAACTGACTATGGTTTGTCCTCCCTTAACGCTTTTACTCCTAAAGTGGCCAAAGGAAAAAATTCCAAATTTCGTTTCGTAAAATTCTAAGAAATAAATTGTTCTGTGCAAAAGTTCTGCCAAAGAGGATTCATTTGAATAGTAACACGCGATAGAATTTTGTCAACAGATTAAAAAGTTAGAGTGACAAATCATCTCACCATAACTGGTTAAGAAAAAAAAATCATTCGATTTCTTTCCCTTGATGTTGTAGGAGCATTTCGCGTACGAGAAAAGGTATTTAATTTGAACTTCGGCTCCTTTTTCACCTAAAAACGTGAAAGTTCCAGTAACATTGCTCCTTTAAGTTACAAACGAAATGCCAGGCAAACAAGCGATGCAACTTTATTCGATTTTTTAGGTTATGATATTGGAAAGTGGTGAGAGTAAGTGGTTGGTGCTGGGGGTTGTATTTGAGAATAATGGGACAGATAAGTGGCCAGGAGTGGAGCGAGGAACTGTGGGATATCGCACACTTGACAGTAGAATCTTCGATGCAGGAAGGTTAAGTGGAAAAAGCACCACAGGTATAGTAAACATTGATCATTTTCAATTCTATGCAAGTGCTAAGAACTACATTAAACAAATGTGGGCGCCGAGTTTCACGTGATTTCGTGAATAGTTTTGCCTGGCATCACTGAATGTAAACATTTTGATGCCATCTAAGCGAGCATGATGCGACAAAAAATAAACAAACAAGCAAGCAAGCGGCAAAAAAGCATGACTCTAACAATCTGAACTTGAAGGTGCTTTCATTTGTTTTAGTAGTGTTTTGGGAGTTTTGAACTTGCTTTTGTTTAGCAGCAACGCAAGCTGAACATTATCGCTAGGAATAACAAAGCGAAGACGCGCGAAAGAGACACTTAGAATACTCAGAAATGTTTACTATCCTAGAATTAATTTAAGCTCAACTTACGAGGATGAAACTCAAGTAATTCATGTTTATTGTTACTGAAATGTCAAACATTTGTGTTCTCGTGACGTAACGTTTAGTTACGTTAAAATGCAAACAAATTAACAAAAACTTACCAATTTTTACAGCGCACGCACGAATGTTGAATGTTAAAAAATTCAAACTTGTCTCATATAGGCTCTACTGCAACCCGCCGAGGTGACGTGATTCGGTGTACAGTCATGTTTGGGGATAAGCAAGACAGGGATGGAAAAGTCCTAGTTCCAGTTGTGTTTAGCATAAATGGTTGCACAATAGTTCCGGAAGGAGAACAGACACTCATTGAATACAGTACAGACAGACCACTCTACCCGTGCATTACATTTGTCCACAAGAATAGCGTGTTTGCTAAGGTAAAAAGGGTGAGAGGGAACAGTCATATAAAAGTGATGGGGTGCCAGTAGTGTACGTTCTGAGGTTTAAGCTCCTGCCTTCTCCACAGGCCTTTCCCGCGCCAAGCGAGCGCGGATTTTGACGCGAGAGGAGGAGATCATGTGCGAACGCGGAGTGCGAGCGGTGGGACTGGAAGCGAGCGCGGAGCGCGAGCGGTGGGTCGCCCCCGCTTTCCTCAATAATTAACTAAAATATCCCCCAGATGAGCGATCGCGAGCGACTGGAGACGAGGCAGTTTAAGCTCCGTGGTTTGGTACATGCTTAGGGATGTTCAGAAATGCACACTTATGAGATTCATGCCCTTTATGATAGACATCACAAAGTGTCCCCTTGCCCTAATCCTCATATAAACGCAAGCAATTTTGTCAAAGGTGAAGTCATATGGAAATGACAAATAACACTGTGTAATGTAAAGTACCCAAGTTCCGAGTAACACTCGTTTCTGGACAAAAGCGTGCTTAGGGAGTAAAAATCTAAATGACCACGGGAAGAATTTCTCCTGTACTTTGTAGGGTAGAATCAGTAAGAAGACAGATTTGACAGGAAAAGTTACTTTTTATCAGAATTGGTACCCGTCTTTGGAGTGAAAATGAATCTGAACAAATCCCACTAAACGAGCCTCTGATGCCTCTGATGCCATTTAGGGATTCGCTTCCGACGAGCATCCCCAGAACGTTTATATTGAAGTCTCCCAGAACAGTTGTATAAGGATCAGAGGAGTTCGGTTTGATCCCACGAAAGGTTGCCTTTCTTCGGAATGCTGATTAAAACTACAAAAGGTCCTTGTTGTGCACAGAAGGAATGACAAATTAGATAGTTGGGAATCCAAATTCAAACGTTTTCTGTTTTGATATCTTGTCGTTCATTCGTCGGCCTTGTACAAGATTAAGCGGGCTGAATATCCGTTGCCTTAAGGGCCACCATTTTTTTTATCGGAAAGTTTGTTATGTCAGGTAAGAAAAAGCAGTGAGGTAAAGTTTGTTTCGCTGTTGCGCATGTTACAGAAAGTTACCTGTCATCAACGGGGACAACTAAAATCCCCAAATTTACAAATGACGTAAATAAATGAAATGATAAATTTATCGGTCGGTGCCCTCCCTTCGTGATTGAAATAACTCTAAGAACCCATGAATCTTTACTTGGGTTTCTTTGTTTTACAGATGTGTCCCAGAGAGGATGTTGATTATCAGAATTTACAACTGCAGGAGCTGAAATCTGATTTTGCTGAGCTGAAATGTGAACTTGCCAGTATTTCCAAACACTTAAGGTCTGCGAAAGAGGACGAAGTTGGTCGTGAGGTGAAAGCCGCTCTTGCCGACGTCCGCGAGGAATTACATCTGCAAGAGGTGAAATCTGAGCTTGAATCGTACCTCGCCGAGGTGAGATCTGATCTTGCCGAGGTAAAATCTCAACTTGAAATTAAAATGGCTGAAGTTAACAGAAGCTTGGAAGAGAAATTAGATGCTGTGCTGGCGAAGTTACACTAAAAACAATTCAACACAGCTTTTTAGCCTGTCACTGGTGATCCTGGAGTAAACGTAAAAAAAGAAAAACATAGACAATTTGAATTAATTTGATCTTGTTTCTATATTTTCACATATTTTCTCGTTTGAAGTAAAGACATTTGTAAAACACAGGAGTTTTGCGATTTTTAAGCAGCAAAGTTCCGGAAAGGAAAATATGTCTCAATTTGTATTTCACCTATAATCAAAACGTTTTGTTTTGCGAACCAAATACTTCAAACACTGGCTAAATCCAACAATCTTCGCGCGCGTCAGGTGGCGGGTGGCGTGATATATGACGTCATGTCATTGCATTGTTTTTTACTCCTACTGTTTGTCAGCGGGCCCCCTTGAGCTTCCTTGACTCGGTCTCTCTTCGGGCCAGGCCGGCAGCTCGATCCGTCACGGCGTGTCATCTTTGTGCTTTCGTGTCTCTTCTTTGACGATTTTTTGTTTCCTTTGTGCTTTAAGCTTCCGCGTTTTAGTTTTGCGCCCCACCCCCCAACCCTTCTCCCGTCCTGGTTGCTACTTGCTCGTTTCTTAACTGAAAGCGACAGCGATATCGATATCGCAGGTCTACACCAGCCTCTAGAAATAGAATGTGACGAGTGATTTTGCTAATAGCGCGCTAGAATTCAGGCATTTATAAAATCACGAGTGTTAGCCAAAGAAATATTACCCAAATACATAATAGACGAAGATGATGCAACTGGGCAAACTTCACCCGTTTACATGTAGGATTCTCGTTTTCACTTTAACTGATAATTTGTGGGTATAGGCCTCGTTCTATCTCAGTTCTATCGTACACAGGAGCAAAATGACATAAACGCAATATAACAATGTGTGCGTATATGGATGATATATCCCCAAATAATAGGGGACGGACCATTAGAAAAGTGATGGGGAGGGTGGGGAAAAAAAAACAAAAAAACAATTCATGCAAGGGAAAATGTCCGAAAAAAAATCATGCACAAGATGGGCCTCATTTTGATATGAAACCATAATTCGTTCTGCCAAAGTGCTCATGTAGTGTCTCCAGTGTTTAAAAAATTGGAAATTTTCTAGGGCTCTGCCAGGATGCTATAAAATATTGTTTTCATAATTAGTATTTCTTAATATTTATCGGGGGGCTGTATCAGTAAGTGAGGTCTGGAATGACTACGATGGATTATGGAAGAGGAACAGAAGAGGGCAAGGACTAAGGAAGTGCACTCAGGGAAAGCCTTCCACTCCCAGTGGCTTCCTACTCTCCCACTGTGTCTACATCCTCAAAAAGCTGTTACATTAAATTGTAACCCTTAACTTCCCAGCAAAGGGTTAGAAGGTACCTGTATGTACTTTATATCAAAAGTTTTAAAGGCAAATTTATGAGCTACGTTTTTGAAAAGAATTTTTGAAAAGAACCTTATTTAAATAGTGTTTTGTAATAAAATAAACTTAAAAATATAAAGTAACGTAACAGTACAAGCTATGTATTTAGTAAAACAAAGTTGCATTGTTTTTAATTAATTCAATAACAAATTGGGCATAAGGAAACTATCTTCTCAAAAAAATATTCATGCATAGGGCTGTAGCCAAAAAAAAAATTCTTGCACAGGAAATGGGCGAAAAAAAAATTTCTGGCAGGCTAAAAATCCCCCACCCCCCCCCCCATCACTTTTCTAATGGTCCGTCTCTAAGCTCCTAGTCCTATTTACTGGATATGGCGTCACATAGCACATATTGACCTATTTTGAGGGAGATACTCTTTTCTTGGAGTACATTTTGCTACGAATCATTTTGCCCATTCTTTGGAGACCAGAAAACTACATACACTTAATTCCTGCATTCATTTAGCCCCGTACCTCTTCCGCCATCTCCCGCCATTCAATAGTTGGTTAGCTCATTAGGTTGATAGCCATATTTTGGCAAATGAAAATGAAAGAAGAAACAAACAAACCAGGAAACGTTAATTTCACCGTGCTGGTGAACGACAGTACTCAACAGTCTGCATGACTCTGATAACAGGATGTCACGGAGCTGTCATTGATAGGAGCAATACCTGGTTCAAAAAGAAAAGAAGCGAAAAGATTTCTTGCGTTCATGAGTTAACTTGCATGATGCCTGATAAGCAACAGAGAAATAGTAAGAATAGTCGAATCTGTCGAATATACCGTAAACTGCCGCTTATAAGCCCTGGGCTTATACAACTTCGTAAGGGGTTTTGGGTGGGCTTATAAACGGAGCGGCTTATATCCGGGGGGGCTTATAAGCGGAATAAAAAAAATATGTTTCGAAGTGAGCCACAGAAGTGTTGATCGAAATTCCTTTTTAGTTAACTAGTTTTTAATTAACCTTTGAAACGTCATAAAAAATCGAATTCATTTCAATTTTAACAACAAAATAAAAACTGTAACAACACGAACGTAACCGGAACGTAACAAAACAGAAGCTCAGAGTTCATCTTCGCAGTGTTCTGTGAGAGTGAATATAACTAGAGGGGGGCTTGTATCCGGTGGGGATGTTGTTTACAGGTAGATGGGCCGATAACCGGGTGGGCTTATAAGCGGCAGTTTACGGTATATGCCTTAACCGATATGAAAGGCACCGGGTTAAAATTGCGAGAACTTAGTATGTGACGTTACCAGACCAACAAAAAACTATTAAGAGATTTCTCGAGAAACAGGTGACGAGTAAAAATTTAGACTAATAATTTGCAAATGAACTAAAGGTGACAACTACAAGCTGAAACAACATCAGAGACGTCATCGGAAGTGAAACGAGCACGTAAACTAATTGCAACTTCATGCAGGATGCAATCTTCCCAAGCTTTACAGGTATGAATAAGGAAAACCCGTGTTCTGGGTATGTAAACTTTTAGCAGCTTTAGATAGTATTACGTAAAACGCCTATTTTCTCGCCTTTGTGTAACAGCCTCAGGACAAAGTCATTATTTTCCAAAAAAATCCTGCCGCTTGATCGATCCAGCAGGGACACATGTTGGTTATATAGGTATGAATTTTTGTTTCGTTTTGTTAATTTTTATTGTTTCATTTTAAATTGTATATGCCCTGACACACAACAGAGAGTGGGTTGTCTCCCGGCTTGATATAAAAGATCCCACAGAGGGCAGGGTATAACTTGATATTTTTTGTTTCATTATTCTCTTAACCCACTTCCTTAAAACACAGAGTAAAACTAATAGTATATCTACAAAAATCATAGCACTTATACTAACAAAACTGGCTATATTTCTTATATTTCTTAATCCCCTTAGCTGTTGTTATTTTATGTTCCTCGATAAACTTAAATTGTTTTCTCTTGGAAGCGCCGAATGCCTTTTTTCCCGTCCATTAGTGTAATGCGTTGATCAAGTCTTAATGATTAGGCCATCTTTAAACAGACAAACAACGAGAATTAAAACCTAAAGCGTCTCCGCTCACCATTAAATGCTATATGACCAGTTAGTTGAAATGAAAGCTTATGAGAATGCAATGTTCAATATTAGGGTAAACCGATATCCATTATTGTTAAAAGGTTGATGACGCGTTAGTCTAATTAAGCTACGGAGGCAGGGTTTCCGGAAAGCCTAAAACTGACATTGCGATGTTCAATATTGGAATTGAAACAACATGGCTTGCTTATATTGGGAGTTTAAAGGCTGTGATGATGATCTGAAGCTGCAAAGGCAGGTTTGGGACCTCTGAAAATTTCAACAATCTGGTAGAGTTGAATATAGAAATAATTTCAACGCGTTCCAAACTAAAATGCATTTTTCCAAACTTACGATTTTCTTACTATTTTCCGTTGAGAATGGGGATATTCCTCGACGCCTCTACCGTATTCATTGTAAATCGTATATTCTCAACAACAACCAAACTGGCTCAGTAAAGAATGCTTATAATTGAACAACACAATTTTCCATTCAGTATAAAGTGTGCCTTACAGTTCTGCTCTTACAAATAGGATGCAGAAATTCTGCATCTTGTTCAGTGGCTAAATAATACACTGCACTGAGTTGAGATGCAGAAATTCTGCATTTGATAAAATGAATAAAAATAAGTAAAAACGACACTTAATAAGTAGTGAATACCAATAGGATGCAGAAATTCTGCATCTTGCTCAGTGGCTAAACAAAATACTCAAATCCACTGCACTGAACTGAGATGCAGAAATTCTGCATTTGGTAAAATGAATCAAAATCAGAAACTATACTTATTAAGCACTGAATACCAGTGGCTGCAGAAATTCTGCAAACTATACAAATTCACTGCACTGAGCTAAGATGCAGAAATTCTGCACCTGCTAAAATGAACAAAAATCAGCAAAAAACTATACAAATTCACTGCACTGAACTAAGATGCAGAAATACTGCACTTGACAAAATGAATACAACTCAGCAAAAACTATACTTATTAAGCGGTGAATACCAACAGGATGCAGAAATTCTGCATTTTGTTCAGTGGCTTAATACACTCAAATTCACTGCACTGAGCTAAGACGCAGAAATTCTGCACCTGCTAAAATGAACAAAAATCAGCAAAAAACTATACAAATTCACTGCACTGAACTAAGATGCAGAAATACTGCGCTTGATAAAATGAATACAACTCAGCAATAACTATACTTATTAAACAGTGAATACCAAGGGATGCAGAAATTTGGCATCTTGTTCAGTGGCTTAATACACTCAAATTCACTGCACTGAGCTAAGATGCAGAAATTCTGCACCTGCTAAAATGAACAAAAATCAGCAAAATAAATACGATTTCACTACACTGAGCTAAGATGCAGAAATTCTGCATTTGGTTATACGAATAAAATTCAGCAAAAAGTTATTAAGCAGTGAATACAGGATGCAAAATTCTGCAATTTGTTAAATGGCTTAAAATACTTAGATTCACTGAACTCAGATACATGTAAGTTGCAAAAACTGTGCCCCTGGCCCAACCTTGTTCCCAGGGTGGAGAAGAGGGACCTTGGGAATGAGGTTGATCTGTGCCCGTGAATAAAATGAATAAAAGGGATAGTGCTCAAAATGTCACCTACAGTATAATTTATATTTAATTATCAAATGACATGCAGTTGATAAAACCAATTTTTTGTCTTTGATTGAAACTATTCTACATAACATGTAAAAGGGGGCAAAATCCATGGAGTTTGGAAACAATAGAACATGCAAACAAGATTGTACCTGCTTACATGGATATAAAACAGTCTAACTTAGCAACAACATGTTATGCAGGTTGAAAAGAGATGTGAAAAGATTATGAACCCGGCCTTTTGCAATAATAATAATGATAAAAAAAATCAATGTAAACCGCTCTAAGGAAAAGAGAAATACAGATGTGGCCAAAATCTGTGCAACTAGCCCCATGAAACAAGGTGAAACTGGAATAGCATTAATCTTACTGACAAGATTTACATGTATGAAACATGTACTACTTTCTGAATATCCATTTAAGTTCAAAGTCCAAGATACATGTACAGTGTAACATACAGGGGCCAGTTGCATAAAACTTAAGGTCAGCACACACGACGGGACTAGTCACAGGGACTTGTTGCAGCAACTAGTCTCCTGTAATGTTTACACGATGGGACTAGTTGCGGGGACAAGTCCCTTGAAGGGTTTACACGTGGGGACCTGTTAACAGCAAAAGGGTAAAATTCAGGGCGCTCTTACTGAAATTCGCCAAAATGTGAAGACGAAAAATGGAGCGGTCCTCAACAGTAAAACCAAATTTAGTAAATTAACCGCAAAACATCAAAGTAATTCGGCTCAATAAAACCGCACACTGTTCATCTATAAGTCTATGTGTGTTTGTCATTTGTAATTTCAATAAAGTTTTTTCTCTAGTATCCTATATTGCTGATACAGAAGTAAAAAGGCGACTGTTTGATCAAGACTCCCAATACAGAGAAAAAATTATTCTCCAGGCCAACTGGAAAAACAAAATTAAAAGATCCAACTAAATATTTTTATTCAGTCGCAGGGACTTTTCCCATGAAGAGTTCACACAAAGAGACCAAGCATAGTTTGTGGGGCTAGTCCCTGGGACTGGTCCCATGAATTCAAACCAGTTTGAATTCGTGGGACTAGTCGCAGGGACCAAATTTTGGTTCCCCGGACTGCTCGCAGGGACTAGTCCCCTTGTGTGTGCTGACTTTTAACATCGGATGAAACAGCTAATGTCTGATGTAAGGCTCAGTCAAACTCTTTATTTTAATGCCAGACATTAGGTTTTATGCAAGTGGCCCCCGATCAGTATAATACACTGTGAGTTTTGTACATGTACCTAAATAAAAGTGCTGAGGGTTTAAATATATTATTTATACTTATACTATGTACTATGTACTGGTGTATGCTGGCCTCGTAAAATCTGTTGTCACGTCAGAGGTGCAGAGAGCCTGGTATACATTGTAATCTTGCATGCTTCTCTAGCCTGTTTTAGGTTAACAATATAAGAGAGACATTATTAATTCATTTTCTAAGTTATACTCAGTACTTGAAATTTAAATATCTCAATAATTTATTGTATCTTGATCTGAAGTTAAAACAGAAAAACATAACTACAGATTGTTTCATTTCATCCACGATAAAATAAAGAAGACAAAAATCTTACATGCACACCACACCTCCAAGGTAATTTGATAGCCAGTGCATCTTTACCATTATTGGGGAGTTTACACAACCACGACAACAGCAGCACTGGAGACGTTACCAGTTATAAAGAGTTTGTGTGATCTTTTAAACATTATTGTAGTGATTCTAACTTGCTACACTTGTCAAATGTAGGTGTATTTTCCTGGAGTGGAATTGTAGGGGTGGCATTTAAATTGCTTGTGAATTCAAGTCCTCCATAAAGGGTCACATTAGGTAATTTCGTGTTTTTTGTACATGTAGTTATGCTGAGGATAGGAAGGAAATGTACCTTAAAGTGTGATGCACATGCAGAGTTGTTTTTTTGCTCATTAAAGCTAGTATTTTTTGATGCTGTCATTGTGCAAGCTTCCTATTTTCACTGCTACACTGTATGTCCAATGCAAAATTCACTTGGAATAGAATTCTGCCAAACAAACCATTGAAACAGTACTGGCTGTATGTGTCAGCCCAGTCAAACTCTTATAGAGTTGTAGGCAGGCTGTGACTGGAGTAGCAGTCAACACAGGGTTGCTTTTCTGTGATTTTAATATTGTTAAGGTTTAGTTTTGAGTAGGCAGTAAATATTCCAAGTGAATCAAATATTTAAAAAAAAGTTTATTTTCTCTCTTCCCTTCAGTGTCTTGTGTCTCCTCGCAGGCGGCGATTTTCAGGGACTACTTGTAACGTATGGCTAATCAATCAACCCAGCTACATAAGCTCAAGCTTAGTTCAGGCATATTTACGCTGGGATCTTTGGGAACATTCCATTTAACCGATTCTAACAGAGAAGACGCAAACACCGCCGCTGAACTGTTTGTAACATGTCGCTGTTGTATAAATACTGCAGTAAGAATCAAACACTTAAACACCTACCATTTAGAACACTCTCACGAGTTCTGCTGGTTTGAAGAATTCAAATCGTGGCATCCATGAAGAAGCGTCCCTCAGATTAACACAGTGACCTTTATGGTAAATGTAATCGCGCTCGTGTACGTCGAGAGAAAACAAAAACGATGTAATTATAAAACACCATGTTCTTGACAAATTAAACGAGAGGACAAAATGTGAGCGAATCGAGGAACCAACATTGAACGAGGCAACAGAAAATCGAATGGCGCGTCTTCTCAAACGGAAATTAATGTGTCATCCATAAAATACTTGAACCAATCAAATCATCTTCTGCTAGTCAAAACGTCCAATCACCTTTCCTGTAAACCTGAGAGCAACCTGGGAACGAGGCTGCCCTTGAGGTTGGGAGGAAATTCGTTAGGAATCTTTCCATTTCGGCAGCCTGAGTGGAAATCGCGAACGGAAATTCTTCCAAATTGGTATTTTCAACGGTAGCAATCCTGAGGAGGAGGATTTCGACGAAGACACTGCTCGTATCAATTCGATATGAAGCGAATATTCAACTTTGGCTTGTCTTATTCAAGGACAGACTTATGATGAGTTCGTTCCACAAACGTTGTCTACATGAATTGCAGACATCGACTTCGTTGTCAGCGTCCAGTTGAGTTTTTGTAGCTCAGGCACAGGAGTGTGGCCTGTTCAAATGCTAATATGGTAAATGAAAGGTAAGAGTCTGCTTTCAATCTATTTAAATGAAGATTTAATTTACTCTGTTCAACATTAATAATAATTATGCGCCCGCCGATCAATGGACGTCCTGTATTTTGTAGCTGGAATGTTTGTTTGTTTGTTTGTTTTTTCCAATGTACATGTAGGTCATGTGCTATTACTCAAGAACTGTTTCTTTCTAATGTCGTCTTCTTCATAGGTATATGTATACACGGTTTATGGAAAGACAAAGAGCAATTGCCCTAGTCTGTAGATTGCTAGATTGAGAAAGTTAATATCACATGACCTTCAGTGTACAGAGGTCTCTTGGAATACCATCCCCCTCCCTCCCTTTCCCTGTGCCCATATCAAGTGCATGGGTGGTGAGTGCCAAATTTACACCCATCAAAAAAAAAAAAAAAAACCAGTGCATATTAAAACATTGAGGGGGTGTGTGTGGTAAGGCCCTAAGTGACCTCTAATCTAATGTCAAATTCTCCCTTTGATTAATTTTACAAACAGACACAAGGAAAGGGTTGAAAGGAGAATTTATCAGTTAATCAGAAGTCACTTGGGACTTTATTCCAGGCACCCCTTCAGTTATTAGATTTGTTATTGTGATACTCAGTTTTGGCCTTGGCTGATAACACTTACAGAGACCTTGATTATTCCACTGTATGATCACAAAAACCTCATTCAATAATTTTTATTCATTGCTTTTATATATTTATTTACTGATTAGCATGCTACAGTTTATAGTGGTGGTCAGGTTTGAAAGGCCTTGTCACATAAAGAGTGAAGAAACACGCCACCAAACCATGCCTTACACCTTTTGTTTTGGGAGATACAACTCTGATTCACTCTCTGATGTCTAGAACATTCAGAACAGGCGAGCAACATTTTTACTCGCAGACCCTGAGAATAATATGAATAATTCCCACTGAAAAAAAATTAATAGTTCTTTGGGAGGGGCATTTGAACACTTTTTTGGCAAAGGGGGAGGAGGGGGCAGGAATTTTATGCAAGCCCCGAGCATCAAAAGTTCAAATAAATGCTTAAGAGTCAGGAGGGATAGATGTTAAAGTTCTGAATTGTTCCGCACATTACACTAGCCCTTTTCCGCTGTGGCATCCTTGAGGAAATCCTTTGGGTCGGGTTTACTTTGGGTTTTGATTCACTTCCCGGTTGCAGTTACTCAATGATACATTGTAAATTACCCAAGGGTAAAATTCCTAGTGAACAGTGCAACTGCATCACATATAGTTGTCATACAAGGGCACCGTGTTACAGAATGGGATATGTTCATTGTTTATGATATCTATATTGACAATATTAAAAAATAAAAGCAGCTTGAGCATCAGTTTCAAAGCAGGTAAAAAAATAATAACACTAAATAACAAAAAACAAACAGACAAAAACAAAACAAAAATACACTGGCAAACAATCCCCTACGTAGGGGTGTAATGCTTTGACTCAGGATAAAGTTAACAGTGAGGAAAATTTAGGCACAATGCATTCCCTGGTCATCTTGTGCTTTGATGACAAGTTAAATGGCTTTAAGGGGTTACCAATCCACAACACATGAAATAGCTAACTACTACAAGCAAAAATGGCTTACAGCCTGTAAGTATCATAATGGCCAAGGTTGGCCCTCTCCTCCACCTCCTCATTATAATACATTAATTGTCTGTCTCTTTTCTTTCTTCTGTCACAGCGTATACTATCGGGCTCCTGAAACTGTACATTTTGGGCCAAAAATGTTACTGAGGCTTAACGCAGTGCTTCCTGGTGTGTGGGCACAGTCTCGTTTGGTTTGATCAGTGGCGAGGTATATATGAACTACGTCAGTGTATTCTAAGAAATACAAATAAATCAGCGAAAGGATTTGCTTTTACTTCATGATTTGTGCCAGACCATGGTGAAACAGTTAGATCTGATAAGGGAATTTGTGTGACACAGGCATGAAATGTATGCAGTAAGGCCTACTTCCATACAGGGTGTAAGTCACCTATTTGCTGAACTTAGCAGATTTCTTCCATTTTATTTCAAAAATCATTACTGCTGTATGAATATACACCTAGCTGATCAGGGCTCAAATAGATACATACACCCTGTATCAGCAATAATTAAGCAGCAAATAGTATTTTTTTCCTTATAATAATTTTATTGTTGGATTTTATGAAGTAAAGGGTGTAAAATTTTTCCAGAAATTACTTCAAAATTAATAATCTATACATGTAAATTCTCATTGTTTTGACTTCTTTCTCTAGCTCGAATCATGTTTCTACGTGTATGAAAGGCAGCATTTTTGCATTTTTCTGCCCAAGTAACTTGTCTACCTACAGTGTAGGTGCCAAAATATTTTGCATCCATTTTTTCAAGCCACTAGGTTGAGTTGCAGAATTTCTGTTTCATTGATTTGTTGTGGATACATGTACAATAGCGAATTAAGCGGGAGATAAGATTGTGTAGAATTTTTTGGATCAAAATTTCGCAAGCCACTTACAGTTATGAGTATATTAGTTGAGATGCAGAATTTCTGCATCATTCATTTGTTGTCAGGACAGCACTAAATTACAGCTGTAAGCGGAAAAAAGGTTGTACAGATTTTCTGCATCCAAATTTTTGAAGCCACTGATTTGAGATGCAGAATTTCTGTATTATTCATTTGTTGCAGAAATCGTAGTGAATTAAGTGGAATAAAGGTCATGCAGAATTTCTGCATCCACAGTTTTCAAGCCACTGATACGGATTTGAGATGCAGAATTTCTGCATCATTCATTTGTTGTAGATAAGGTAGTAAATTAAGCGGAAAATAAGGTCATGCAGAATTTCTGCATCCACATTTTTCAAGCCGCTGATTTGAGATGCAGAATTTCTGCATCATTCATTTGTTGTAGATAAGGTAGTGAATTAAGCGAAAAAAGGTTATGCAGAATTTCTGCATCCACAGTTTTCAAGCCACCGATACGGATTTGAGATGCAGAATTTCTGCATCATTCATTTGTTGTAGATAAGGTAGTGAATTGAGCGGAAAATAAGGTCATGCAGAATTTCTGCATCCGCAGTTGTCAAACCACCGATTTGAGATGCCGAATTTCTGCATCATTCATTTGTTGTTAATAAAGTAGTGAATTAAACGGAAAAAGGGTCTTGCAGAATTTCTGCATCCACATTTTTCAAGCCGCTGATTTGAGATGCAGAATTTCTGCATCATTCATTTGTTGTAGATAAGGTAGTGAATTAAGCGAAAAAAGGTTATGCAGAATTTCTGCATCCACAGTTTTCAAGCCACCGATACGGATTTGAGATGCAGAATTTCTGCATCATTCATTTGTTGTAGATAAGGTAGTGAATTGAGCGGAAAATAAGGTCATGCAGAATTTCTGCATCCGCAGTTGTCAAACCACCGATTTGAGATGCCGAATTTCTGCATCATTCATTTGTTGTTAATAAAGTAGTGAATTAAACGGAAAAAGGGTCTTGCAGAATTTCTGCATCCACAGTTTTCAAGCCACCGATTTGAGATGCAGAATTTCTGCATCATTCATTTGTTGTAGAATTAAGCGCAAAAAAAGGTCATGCAGAATTTCTGCATCCACAGTTTTCAAGCCACCGAATTGAGATGCAGAATTTCTGCATCATCCATTTGTTGTCGGTACAGTAATGAATAACGCGAAAAATAAGGTTGTGCAGAATTTCTGCATCCAACGTCTTCAAGTCACCCGGCGAAGATACAGAATTTCTGCATCATTCATTTGCTTTAGAGTTACTCTTCTAGAGTTTATTTGCAGCTGTAAGGCCTTTGGATGGGAATACCTTTGCTATGCTGCAATTTTACAGGTCATTTTTTGTCTCCATCCATTTCGCTCAACTTTAACTGTAGATTTTTACTGTAAAATTGCGTTCAGAATAAACGTGGTTAACTACAACAACAGTTAAAAAATGTGATTTCGTCGTGTTAACAGGGTATTACTCGAACTAACGGTTTGTTTGCAGTCGAGTATCGTACATTTCTGGCGGAAATCGCGTTTTATTCCGTGCGAAATTGGGCTTTATGACGGAATTTTGGAGTTTGGAAAAACGCATTTTAGTTTGGAACGCGTTTTTCGTTTTGCATCTGAAAACGATCACCTGTTCCCTCTGGTTTTGAGCAAACAGTGTAATTCTAGAAGCAGTTAAAATTTGAAATTTGAATATCAGAAAATTGCAAGTTGATATAGCTTAAGTTGTCATAATAGATTGATTGAATAATTTTTGATCTCTCCATAATTATTGGAAAAAGGAATGCATTCAACGAAAAACGCTATGTTGAAGCGTCCTATTTCTTGAGATCTGTAAGTCAACGGTTTATTTATTGCCTGATCTTTTTTGTCATGGCTTTAATTGGTTCAGCTATTTAAAATGAATAATCATTTCAATGTTAATGACAGAAAAAACAGACAGGTGCATGAGGAAAATCAATAATGATCTAGCATAGCGTAACTGATAGTGTCTTCTTTGTGTTCCATACCAGAATGAAATTGAATTATTATTATTTTTTTATTTGCCAAGGATCTGAGAATGTCGCTTTACTTTTTTTCCGCTTTTTTTGCGTTTCAAAAGCTCCTGAGTCAAGATTTGGTTTGCATCACACAGATCTAAGAGTGATATTGATCAGTTATTAAATCAACGCTGTCCTTGGATCTAGTGACAATGTTTATGACATGTGGGCTACAAATATACAATAAAAACGTGACCAACTCTTTGAATTACCAAAAGCATTAAACGTGTATAAGTTATTTGTGTGAGATTAATAGAAAATATTGATGGTACGGTTTTATAACGTCACGCAAGGACTGCGCTGCATAGCTTAACTTGTCTTCATACTGGCAAAGAAATCTTTTTCTTTAGCTTAATTAAGTCTAGTTTCATTAACGACGATAAACCCGAATAATAAAAGCGCAAACTGAGTCACGGTTTGGTTTGTATCACACAGATCTAAGTTAATTAATCAAGAGCGATATTGATCATCAACACTTTCCTTAGATCTAATTGCATTATTTATGGCATAGCCAACTCTTTGAATAACCAAAAGCATTAAACGTTAATAATTTTGATAGGAAATATATTGACGGTTGGGTCTTAAAACGTGACGTATATGGACTGCCCTCTATAGCTTAACCCGTCTTTATACTGGCAAAGAAAGCCCTTTCTTTGGCGTAAGTCTCGTTTCAAGAACGACGATATACCCCGAATAACAAAATAGGAGAAAGGTTTGGCTGTTATTTAACGTTCATTATTCAATTTCGGAGCCAAAATCTACAAAGCCTCTATCTGGAGATACTTACTTCTAGTAGTAAACAGAGTAAACACAGAATTTTTTTACTCTCCAGCTTTGTAGATTGGATTATATAAATATAGCATTATTTGAAGTTGAACCATTCATCAGTCGCAAGTTTATACGGGGAGGCCGATACCTTTTTAAAATGCACATCACCGATTTAAGGAGGCTCGAAACAGTTTTGTTGGGCGCGCGCAGACTGGATTCCAATTTTCCCGTGAGACTCAAAAATTAAAACAAACAAACAAAATTGGCGTCGCGCTCTCGTCTGGATTTAATATTTTGCGCCGGTCTTTTAAAAGCTGCGTGTAGGCAAGGTTGAAAACAACTGGAACTTAGGTGACAATTCACTTGAATCATGTCCTCTTCAATGTTATCAACGCGATCGTGAACTCAGCCGCATATGAAGCGCAGCAAGCTTATATTCAGAGGCTGTGCAACTGAACTGTGCTAGAGAGGACGGTGACTTCAAAACTCTCTCATCTCTAGTGAAATCGTATAAAGGCCCTAGAAGAGTCGCCTTTTTACCATTAGTTTCTTTCACTGGCTGTTTTGACCACGGAAGCCTTTTCTACGTCCAGGTCGCAGGAAAAAAGTCTGGCACCGTTTCCGTGCCAGGGCAAATTTTTCGCGAACTCCGATTCGCGTTTCTGAGAAAACATTCCCATTTAGAAGAAAGACAAAAAAAAAAAAACAGGCACACACACACGTTTACGGTGTTGTTAGCAAAAACAATGTAGACTACAGTAAAAGGTTTTTATTGTCTTCACATCATGAAATAACAGGGCAAGAATTTAAAACTAAAAGAAAAAATTAGTGTAACAAAATAAACTTGCAGTGAGCGAAAAAAATACCTTGAGAAACAGACAGATTTTGACTCAATAAAGAGACTTATTCATGTCGAAATGTTGACAAACCAGCCGCTACAAAGAAAATATTACAAACAATGAGGTGAAAGATTCGCTTTCTATTTTGCTGAAGTGGTAGTTTCAATCTCAGTTTCACCGTAAATCTGTTTACTTGCGAAACAAAATTAAAAGCGTACAAGAGAATTTCAAAACAATTCATCGCGCGCTATATTTTTATCAGCAGTCGGCTCGCTAAAAACAAGTTAGTTTTTTCAAGTTAGTTTTCTGGGAAATACTCCACATTTCCGGATAAAAGAAGTGCTCTCTTATTTGCTTAATTAAGTGATAGTGCGATAGTTTGGTGGTAATACGTTTTTTCCGTAATGCAATAAGAAAAACCGACCTGTAGAATAATTTCAAAACATTACCGCGCGCTATCTTTGTAAATTCGTTTGGTACGAAATACTCCAAATGTTCGGATAAAAGAAATGGTTTCTATCTTGCCGAACTGGTAATATTGATAATTTGACTGTTATTGGTTTTTCCTGGGGCGAAAACAATTCTTCAAACCTTCAAAGTGGTTCTTTTTAAATTGAGTTTTGATCAATCAATCGAACAAGTTTCATCAACAGAGAATTCTTGACAACATTGACACTTATCAAAGATCATCAAAGGTAGTTTTGTCCTCGTTTCAACACATACCTCTACATAAGGGACTTCTTCAATGTATTGTTTTTATAGTCGGAAATGTTGCCTTTTTGTTAATTCTGTCCTTCTGCTCCTTTAAGACATATAATCCCGAAGTGGTGTCCATGTACGCGTTGCTCAATCCTGAACTCCGTCTTTTTTTAAGATTTTCAAGCACATTCCACTTTGGTAGAAGTACTTGCTCTCCCTCGCATACGTTTCCAATCATGCCCCGTTTAGGTTAAGAATCGTTGACATGTAAATAATTGTACAGTGGTATAAACAGTAAGCTAAAGTCCACCACCGCTTTCGAAAACATGATATTTGTGAACGATCGCTGCGAACGTTTGCAAACATTTAGAGGTAAGTTCAGTTTTCACGGAGTTCAAATAGGCTCTTCAGGCAGACGATAAATCAAAACAAGTACAAAAGGAACAGCCTGTCTTACCAGGATTAAGACAATCTTTGTTCCCAAGGTGTAGAAGAAGCATTAGTCGCCATTCTGAGCGAAGCGCCGATGAATTCACTTGAGATAGAATCAATCTGCACGAGGAGGAAAACATTCCGCTATATTTGGTGCCAAGGATCCAATGATTTGAAAACAAACGACGTAATGTTCTTCGACAAGCACCGATCCACCCAAAACGTCACCTTTTCAAACGTAAAGAAAGTCATCAGGGCGAAAGAAATGCCCAACGAAATAAACCTGGAATAAACAGACTTGAAACCGCGTGCCGAGTGGCGTGACAATTTCTGCGCATGCGCAATTGCCTATCTTGTCGTGTCGAAATTTTCAACATTTTGTAACTTAGGAAGAACATAATTTCGCTTCCGCTCGGTAAATTTCTTTGATTTTTTGCATGTTAACTCTTATATGCCTAAAGAGTTCTTCAAGCGAGATTAAAAAAATTCTGTCGTACGGGAGAAAAGTTAAAGGTAAATTCGTAAAAAAGTGTTTTTTGCTGAAAGTTTTCGACAGAATTTTCTTTAACTTAATCCTCAGGTAGCTTACTAGAATCAAAGGCTGTATGCAAAATTTAAAGAAATTTCACCGTCAAATTTTCAAGCAAACTCAGGATATCTCTTTTTTATGGTCATACTTCGAAACCCAACTGCGTTGCCATGGCAACAAATTTCTTAAGAAATCTACAAAAAATTGACACTTTGATATTATCGTTATTTTGTGGCAAAATTTGATCATGATTGGCTAACTCTAACCTAAATATTTTAACTCCCAAATATAATGCATCGAAAAATGCAAGAACCCTTTCGAGCCACCTTAAAGAATTAAAAATCTCACTAGGCTTCCTTCAAGGTATAATTTTTTTTGCACTAATGACATATACTTTTTAATTTTCAGGTAGAAGATCAAACTGAGACGAATTTGGAGCATAAAGGACACTTTTGCTCGTATCTTTTTTTTAATTTTTAAGGGCACTTCATTATTCAAGGAGAAGGTAATATTCGAGGTATGTTTTACTGGCAGTTATTTTGAAAATTGTCCTCAAAAGGAGGGTAAGTCAAAAATGAAATCGCTTATCACTTAACCCTGTTTAGACCGGGGGGGGAGGCTGGAATCTGCTCGCAAGGACTTTGGGCATTTACTAAGATGCAAGTGCCTTCAAACTTGTGAACAAGTCGGAATAACATGCTGTTGTTCATTTGACGTTTACATAGAAACCATACTTTCACATTCTTTCAGATTTTGGAATGTGCCTCTTTGAATCAACAGTTATCACTTTCTTGAGCTGACTTTTACAATTTGATTCCTTTTTTTTTCAATTGCGGTACTCCTGGTACTCTCGAATGTTTTGGAAAAATCAAGAAATCCAAAGTAACGGATCCAAGATGGCCGCTGTTTGAAAGCGTGACGTTATTCTTAAGACATGTGACGTCATCTAGCCTTGTGGGTGGACTTCAAAGGAAACATTTTTGGATGTACTTTCTGCCCTCTAAGTCTCGTTGTCATTAGAGCCTTAATATTTCCGGAGTTGAGGAGGGGGGCCGCAATAAGCCCCCTCCCCCCTCCCCATCCCAGAAGACCGAAAAACGTACGGTCTGATAAAGCTAAACTTATTTGGCTATTTAGAGTTTTACATTTATTGTTTGTATGACGTGATAGAACGTTATACAAAAGCTGTTACAAATCCACAAAGTAAAGGTACCCCAAGGAAAACTTTTGAACAATTTTGAGCAATTTTTGAGTCATCCTAAGTGCAATCTAATGACAAATTAAACTTTTTTCCCGCAGGAACGTACAACCACGTAACATAATGAATAACACCTATGTAAACACCACCGGCATGGACTTTAACGGTCACGTGTCATGCCCGCAAACTGTTTCTATCTTCTTCACCGTAACCATGGCAATAATCAGTTCAGCGGCTTCTATTGGCAACATTCTGGTGATTATCGCTGTGTATAAGACTCCAAGCTTACGAACAAGCGCTAACATCTACTACGTGAACATGGCGGTTTCTGATTTTCTTGCTAGTCTTGCCACATGGCCGCTGTATCTCACTGACGAGATTATAACAAGCAGGGGAAGCCTCATTCAAGGTCCTCTGGCTACTGCTGGGTGCAAAGTGGGAATGTTTGTAAGACTTGTGTCTTCTTCAGTGTCCATTATAAGCCTTGTGCTGATTGCTGTGGACAGATTTATCGCTACTGTATATCCCTTAAAAATCACTGCGCTTACAGGAAGAAAAAGAGCAGTTTCACTGTTTGCTACATGGCTGACATCAATAGCACAGTATATCCCAAATCTCTACCATTCCAGAGTTGAAAATTTCGGACAAGAAACATACTGCTCATTCGTGTGGAATGCACCTGCCAAAGCGATCCACTTCATATATTGTATGATCTTTATTATTGCATTATTAGTGGCAATTATCTATTTATATTTACGCATTATGCTCGCCCTGAGAAACAGACTTATTCCAGAAAGCCATGCAGCAGTCTACAAGCTTGAATGTAGAAGGATAAAAGAGAACCAAAACATCATGAGGATATTTAAGGCAATTGTTGTGGCATATTTCGTTTGTCTTTTTCCTCTATTGGTTTTTTTGATTCTTAAGATCACCTATCCCGAACTGTTTTTCAAAGATAAGTGTAAGTGGATCTTGGGTTTTTGCTATTATGTCTTTATGTCGCTGAGCGCCGCGATCAATCCGGTAATTTTATTTTCCTTTAGCAGTAATTTTCGTCATGCTTTGAAAACGTTGTGCCCTCATTTTCGTATGAAATGTATTTTGTGTCGCAAAGAGACAAGCGTATCCCCAGAACAGTACCCGCTTGATCTGATCTAATGCTACATAGCATGCAGACTATTATTGCGCCTAAGACAAGATAATTTACTCCACATTGTCTCTCTCTACCCAGGTGTATTAATGGTTCCGACTAACTATTCGGGGATACTAACGGAAAAACCAGGGGGAAACTCTAGCATCTTATCCAGCGTGAAGTTATGATACTCCTATTCACTTTATGCTGGGTATCCTGTGATGAACTTGCATCCCATCAGGGGGTAGTTGTGATGATCCTATTCACCTTATGTTGAGTATCCTGCGATGGAGCAGTAGCCCATCCACGGGGGAGTTGTAATGCTCCAAGTCCCTTTATGTTGGGTATCCTGTGATGGACTAGCATCCCATCCAGGGGAGAGTAGTAATACTCCTAATCACTTTATGCTAAGTATCCTGTGATGGACTAGCATCCTATCCAGGGGGAAGTAGTAATACTCCTAATCACTTTATGCTGGGTATCCTGTGATGGACTAGCATCCCATCCAGGGGAGAGCAGTCATGGAACTCCTAGTCACTTTATGCTGGGTATCCTGTGATGGACTAGCATCCCATCCAGGGGGGAGTAGTAATACTCCTAATCACTTTATGCTAAGTATCCTGTGATGGACTAGCATCCCATCCAGGGGGGGAGTAGTAATACTCCTAATCACTTTATGCTGGGTATCCTGTGATGGACTAGCATCCCATCCAGGGGGGAGTAGTAATACTCCTAATCACTTTATGCTGGGTATCCTGCGATGGACTAGCATCCCATCCAGGGGAGAGTAGTAATACTCCAAGTCCCTTTATGCTAAGTATCCTGCGATGGACTAGCATCCCATCCAGGGGGGAGTAGTAATGCTCCTAGTCACTTTATGCTAAGTATCCTGTGATGGACTAGCATCACATCCAGGGGTGGAAATGCTCCTAGGCGCTTCGTGCTACGGAAACCAGAGTAAAGCGCCCACCTTGACGAGCCTTTGATGAGCCTTATGTCTCGTTCAACCGAGCGGATTAGAATGCGCCACGATTATAAGTAAGACTTTATATCTTGTCGTCTTTGACCTGAATTTCCTCTGTACATTTTTGTGTAAATGTAAGTAATTGTACATCCAAGTAATATTTTGTAGTCATCAAAGGTCCATTTGCAACTTTATTATATAGACAAGAGTGTTTTAGTGGAAGATAGATCACTCCTAAACTTCATACGAGACTACATCCTGGACTCGAGTGGCGTATTTTCAATGACGTCATTTCCCGCTCCTACACTGTTGTTTGTGCAACAATACTCTTGTCCACATAATAAAAAGAAAATTACACGTTGGCTTGAAGATATGAATTTTATTTTCTCGTGGTAAAAAACAGTATTTTGCCAATTAAAAAATAAAATTCATATCTTCGCGCCGCCGTGTAATATCCTCTCTATATATTCTTCATTTGTATTTTTAACTGTCTGAATTTAATTGTAATATATAAAATGCAAACATAATGAGGGATTTTGTGTTATGTGGTATTTCATGTCGACCTTTTTTTGTTTCATTTTCTAAATGAAAAGTAATGTAAAAGAGCTCAGGATAAAGCGTGGAAAATGTGACAAGTTAGATGATTAAGGTGGTCAGAACGGAGCGTACGTCGGAGTCGAGGACAGGTTTTTTCTCTGTCCCAAGCTCGCAACACCTGCAAATAGCAGCAATTTCTGTGAAAACGCACTTGCCGAGTTCTCACGATAGGCCTTCCCGTGATGACTCGGATTTTCTGTTCAGTGCGGTCCTCCATTGTACCTAAATCGAAACCGTAAGTAGGTCGCAAATACGTTAGAGAAAACGGGTGTGCGTTCCACCTCCATCGCTGCTCCATATGCGACAAAAAATTTGTTATCGATTTCTTCGTTTGCAGGTCATTAAAATTAGTCATGGCCTCACTCGAAAATGTTGGTTACTTAATCTGAGATGTCAGCTGTTCTTTTCAATAAACTTTAAATGGTCTGTTTACCCTTTCAACCCACCACTTCGCTGTTCCCGGAAATCAAGTCCATTGGCCTGCGAGCACTCCTGTATTTACAACTTTCTCTCTGCGGCTTGCGCGAAAGAGACTGGACCCCAGTGTTAGTAATGGCGGTTCGTGTTAGGCGCTGAGTTGTTGGGGTTGCTCTTTGATTTAGCCTGTGAAAGGTAAGATGCTCTTTAAGTCTGCCTGTTTACATCCTAACAACCCAACTGAAAGCCTGTGAATGGCCAGTACCATAACCCTTTGCAATCGATCTCGTGCTCCTTGTTACGCGAAAGATCAACAGTGCAGCGGCATCTTATAATTCTCAGAAACATCTTACTGAAAGAGGACTCGGTGAGTAATATCTCAAAGTGTAGGCTGGGAAAAATGCCCACTTACTATAAGAGCAGACTTAAGCGCCATGAGCGTTGACACCGTCGTCCTTTTTTCTCAGATCTTAACATGAAAGAAGACCTATATTGCATTACTTATAAATTCAAATACTTTAGATGCCACTTTTTAAAAACTGAATTTTGTGCGTCACGCAATCGCTCTCCTTCTCGAGCGCTTGTGAAAATTATTGCAGAAGAGTTTTGGGAATGATTGGAACAAGACTTTTAGAAACCAAGAACGGTCTTCGGAAAACATGAAGCGGCTAGCTTGGCCTGCACGACGCAAACAACGTCCGCGAAAGAGACGAGGCTTAATCAGGCATGAAGTATTGGTTACATATTTACTGCTTGTCTTAATGTCAATTTCCATTTAATACTCTATACTGTATGAATAAATAATCAGAATCTTTCGTACCACACAGAAAGAACTTCCAATCAAGCTTAATGTAAGGCTCTTGCAGGAACGTAGACGCATAGTATACAGCGACGCTGTAAGTGATAATATAGTTCCGATAATATGAACGTGTCTAACGTATATTAATGTCAGTTAATTAGGCTTGGATAAATTCTGCCGGCAGAATTTCGAGCAGAATAAGCGATTTTTGAGTTGTGCATTCTGCCGGCAGAGTAAGGCATTTTTGAGCATAATTTGAGCAGAATAACGGAAAATCGGTATCACTAATGATATGCAGAACAGTTGTAAGAAAAATTGAAAACTAAATACAAAACAAACGGAAATAGCTTGTGATTAATGTGATATAATGAATGTCTAATAAGTATTTAGGGATTAGGCTTAGGCTTCCTTCCATATTTGCGAAAATACGTAAGACCTGAAGCGCCGAAAAGTTTTTGCGTACCGAGCAGAATTCGAGCAGAAATTAGGTGTCTGAGCAGAATTTCGAGCAGAATACGCGGTTTTAATTTTACGAGCATTGCCGGCAGGCAGAACAAGCCATAACCTAATATTGATGTATTACTTACCTGTCATCTCCAGTTGATCAATGTACCGATTAGTATGACATTTTGATGGGATCGGTCATCTAAGCTTTGCGATTTTTGTCGTTTCGCCTTAAAACTTGCGATCAAGCGCCCTCCTTTCTAACAAAGTGCTGACTTTCCTAGACAAAAAAATATACCACAGAAAAATAAGGGTTTTATTCAAATAAATAAGTTGTTCCAGCAAGTAAAATTCACAAAATTTCTGAAAATACATTTTTTTTTTACAAATATATCAGTTCCACTCCAGTCCCCACTCTCCAAGCGGCAAAAACGCGAGTTATGCATACCACTTTCGTTATTAACTAATCTCGGCTAGTAGGTGGGAAAATCCACTGTCTAGACTCGCTTATTCAAGTCACGCAACTGAAACTACTTTAGTCATCTGAAAAATAAAAACCTGGATAAATGAAGTCTGTATTTTTAGGTTGTGGGACTGTACTTTCTAACATTAACCTCGAAGAGTGCTAAAGAAAATAAATGATCTGGAACTTCCTCCTGGAAAAAAATGGTGAAGCCGAAAACATCAAAGAAAAGTGTAGTTAAAACATGTCATTTTGTAGCCACCGTGTCGAATTCCTGTTAACTAAGGGGTGCGTTTCTTTGGGAAAATCCAAATCCAGATTCTTGTATCCAAAAACGGATTTTGCGTTTCTTTACCTAAATCCGAACATGGATTAATCACGGATTAGTGATCTGAAGAATCCACACTCCGAGTGGATACATCAGATCAAATCTAAATCCGGATTTTTAGGATTCATGATCCGTGCGTTTCTTTGGGGGACGGATCCGAAAATAGTACATCTGCCAAGCGGTCTTCCATGCAAATTTACTGGTCTCGCCATATTTTCTCTCGATCTTGCGTGACAAAACATTCGATCGTGAAAAAGAAAATTCAGGTGATTATTCCGTTCCGTATGTTTGAAAAGTTTTCTCCAAAAGTACAGACAGAAGCATTGAAACGTCAGGATAATTTCATTTGTGTACCATTTCTGTAATTCAGGGACCAGATTTTGCTAACTGCGAACGCAAATAGCGAGTTCACTTGAACTACTGCAGATACTGTCCTTGTTTATGAAGTATTCCATTCTAGTTGAATTCTTGGGCAGTACGAGAGAAATATCGTTCTGACATATATATTGCGTGCCTCCAGCCTGTCTTGTCATGACAAAATAATCCGTTTTCGGATTTTGCGTTTCTTTGGTGTCGAAGAATTCATATGATCTCGGATCACAAATCCGTTTTGGGATTCTCCCAAAGAAACGCACCCTTTAAGATGTTCAGTTTATAGACAGACAGGAGACGGTGCGTGTGTTGTGGTTTGACTCTTAAAGATAAACGGTATAATAATTGATTCAGTACTCCTTAGCATAAAGGGTACGTAAAGGGTACGTAAACTACTTTTTTGGCTGAAGAAGCTATGAAGAGATTGCGGCGATGACGAAAGAAGGAAACTGCGAGTTGAATTTTAAAATGTTTAGTAACTTTATTGTTTACCCGTTGTGCAGGTGTGTACAATATGACAGAACGCAAAGGATATGAAAAAGTTGAAGTCACGAGAAAGGGCAAACAAAACAATGGTATGTGAATGAAATAAATAACAGGAAGGAGAGGGGAAAGAGATATGTTAGTAAAGAGAAATACACAGGTCTAGGATATCAAAAAAACAAGAACAACAAGCAAGCAAACGAACCAATATGCAGAAACAAATAGCTGTCAACCATTTAATCAATCAAGCCGTCCGTCTGCCCGTCCGTCAGGGAGTCAGCGACCCAGTCAGTCAAGTGGTTGCTCGATCGGTGGGTCGGTCAGTCACTCAACCAAACAACCAAGTAACCAACCAACCCATCCATCTATCCCTACCTGCCTGCCTTACCGTCTCCTTGCCCCACCCCGGGGCGTACTTTATGAATACAAGAGTGGCCTTCCCGTTGTGGCACATCCTGTTATCCTCTAAAGAGATGCCGAGAATGAATTGCTTACGTCATTTTTTAGACTTTGCAATAAGGCAGCTAGTTATTTTGCGTACACCATGTTTTCTCTAGGATCGTTTGAGGAAGCAAGAACAGAAGCATCAAAACGAGGCAGCAAAAGGTGAGGAGGGGTTAAGTAACACTAATGAATGTTGTGGTGCGGAAAAAATTGTGTTATCTAAGAGTAAAGCAAGAGGGCAAGCAATCCAAAAATACGAGAACTTTTCCGATCCGGTCCGACTCTTCTATTTGCCCAGTCATTTGGGATATTTGAATAGGAAACGTTTAGTATTAGAAGTAAATAAATAATAATAATAATAATAATAATTATTATTATTATTATTAAATTAGAATGGTAAAAGTAAAATAGTCGACTTCTTTTGCTTATTGTTGATCCTTTTACATGGTAGGGGCTACCCTCAGGAAGACATTGAACTTGTGGAGGTAGAGGTAGTTGGAGAAGGAAAAAGAGCTGCAAGGAGAGATGAAAGAGAATATCATGACACGGATAAAGGTGTGAGAGTGTGAGAGTGAATGAAGAAATAAATAATTTAGAAATACTTTATTTTAGCCATTAATGATTGATTGAGTTGACACATTAATGTTGCTGAATATAACAAAATTTACAATTCTGTTTATACGTCACGACACGGCCAATTCCATTTTGGTCCATTGTTTATTCTCATCTAATTTATTACTTGTTAGGAGCATAGGCGCCCATCTCCAGTACTAATGCTTGAGACTTCAACCCATTTGCCGTATTGTTTTACTTGTGGAACAGCTCTCACTGGAGGTCCTGGAGTTTTCCTATGAAAACACGGCCATATGTTTTCCCTATGTGGCCTTTCTTTACACCAGGGTAACACAGAAAGCCGTAAAAATCTAGAACAAAAATTTAGTTTTCAAATCGGCACAGTTATTCCCCACTTTATCAACGAACGCTTTTCATTCAACTAATTTATTCTTGTTTTTCACGTTGCCATGTTCCTACCAATAGCGTAGCTCCACCACTCTCCATATAAACGAAGTGCAACCCACAATTCCTAGATTCACTCTGACGAAGGGCTAACGCTCGAAAAGTCAGCATTCAATCTCTTTACGGTGGCCAATTTACCTTATCAACTCAGTTGAGAAATCCAAAATTTTGTGCGTGACATTCCATTGTTGTTACTTTGTTATTGCTATTATAAGGTTATTTCAAATTAACTACGACTTTTGGCTCTCGGCTTATTGTACTTTCTAGGACATCCAGTACAAAAAAAAAGAATCATTATTAGAGACGGTAGACTGGGAAGGGGACGATTTTGAGAAAATCAAAGGAAAGGTTACAGCGGAGGCTCTCTTGATCGACGAAAACCCTCTGTTGTTAGCGATGAAGGTAACTTCTTTTTAATGAACTTAAGGGGCAGATGTCATGTTAGTTTTATAAGTATTAAATCCATTTTGATGGTTTTCTGGTGTCACGAGAAAATTGGTAAATTCTACATATCCAAGATGGCTTCTTATCGGAATTCGTGAAGGAAGTAATTCCGACGTAAAGTGACGCCATCATCTCATTTGTGAACCAGAAAAAATTTTCAAGATTCATTGTCACAGCTTTAATACTATTTAAATTACAGGCCCCCTCCCCCCATAATTGTAACCCCCTTCCACTGTTCCTACAAACCTCCAGTTCTGAATATGAACCACGATAAACCTCACTCGGCGATAGTGGCTTTACTGTAATCCACTTTTATCTTGTAAGGTTACTGAAAAGCTCCATGAACGGGCTGCCAGGAAGGTGCTCAACAAAGATGACTTTATTGATCTGGCCAATCACGTGGAAGAGTTTACATTGCGGTTTCTGGATCCTTTGAAACATGTGGAAGAAGTGCGCACGCGTACTAGTTTTTCGTCCAATCCTAAAACAGACTTAATTCTGGAGACTGCAATTAAGCTAGGACGGAAAAAGGTAATGTTTCAAATGTCAAGGTTTGTAATTGAAAGGTAATGAGAAACAAATATAACAAGGAAGCAAACAAGCAAAATTGAACTAATGACCCCTCTGCGGATGGGATCTCGTAGTTGTTGCACAGGACGCCCAGGGTCAGGATAGTATTAACATACGTGCTAATATTCCCCCTGTGGATATGCTTTATAAGAAATCTATATTTATCGTAACGCATGATATTCACTGTAAAACCGCTCTTTCGAACTTGTTAGATCTTTTTACTCGCACAGATTCTGTTCATTCGTATAATACTAGATCTGCATTTGCTGGTAAATTCTACATAAAACAGTCAACGCTGAAACAACAGAGCCACTCCTTTTCACGCATTGGATGTAAAATATGGAACGGACTCCCGGAACATCTCCGAACGAAAATCAAAACCTCCTTCAAAAAATGTCTTCAGCAAGTATTACTGCAGCTTTAAGAACACGAAGAGAATTATGCGGATGTTGATACCTTGATTACAAAAGAAAACAAGCTTTCGTTCGATCACTACCGACTGTAATTCAAATGTTTTAAGAATATAGAGACTTATTCCCAACATAAAAACATGGATCAATATTTGTTTGTAATTTCTTAATTCACCGTATGTATATATTTTGTATGTTACTTGACGTCTTTAGTCTCATTAATGTAACACACTACACGCCCAGACTAGCCATCACTATTCGCGGGATATATGACCAAAAGACTTTAAACTTTGTACATTCTTTTTAGATAAAATATTGTAAACGTGGGTCTCCTGGAGTTTTCAAAGCGTTTGAATCGCATTTTTAGAATATTTTTTTAGTAAAGTGGAAGCGAAGGCGAAATTCAGATGTGATGAGTGTTGAAAGGAATTCAGGTGAAATTATTGAGTTTGTATTTTTTTGTCAGGTATGTTATTTAGTAGTTTTTTTGTTGCAAGGGTTGGTTCAATTGTTTTGCGTTTAGCAAAGTTGATTTTATCTGGACTTTTTTAACGGAGACACTTTAAAGGCAGTTTGTTTAGTCTGTTTGATAGTCTGTTTCATATTCATGTCTTTGTTTTGAACCAATTGCGAAAAGGAAGGTAGCATGCAAGTGAATAAGTTATGGATAGGATCCCGGGATTAGGGTTTATTATTGTGCAAGTGTTAAGCGTTTGCGGTGGCAAAGTCTAGCGCGCGCGCGTTGTGTTCCGTTGTCGACATTGTGTCCGGCGTCCTTCTATAGTATAGTGGACAAATTTTCAAAGTTTCTTTGATTTTTGTGTATCTTATTTTTGAATTCAGTGTAATATTAAGCTTTGCAGTTTAGACAGAGTAAAGTTTTTCTTTATTCATTCATTTATTTTTGTTTTGTTTTTGCTAAATCTTTTTTTGTTTTTGTTTAGGAATGTGGTGTAAATGTGATGTGCGTGTTAGTTGTGTTGTGAAAGTCGAACGGGCGCGTTTCGTGTTGAGTTGTGTGGTGTTATTGATTATCGACAATTTTAAAAGTATTAATCGATTTCAGTATTTGTATTAAGTTCTATTTATGCGGTGTTTCATTTTATGTACTGAAAATTGCAATATTAGAAAAGGGCTAAAAACAAGCATAAATATTAGAACCGCCGAATAAAGATTGAAATGTGCAGAAGATCATCGCAGTAATGTACGCAACTTTTCTAATTGCGAAAGGAAAGCCGGAAAAAATTCAGGCTTATAGAGGATTCGAACCCATGACCGCTATCGCACTGAAGGTCGTGTGTTCGAATCCCACGACAAGGTGTCTGCGTGAATCATCAATTAGTGAGAGCAAAGTCGTTTTAAATATCCAGGCTTAGGGACAAATTGTTTTTTCTTCTTGCAGTTTTTCGACCATCCTATCATCATTGACATTATGACCGAGAGGTGGTATGGTGAAGGTGGTCGCTACGTGAAAGAAAATAATCCTAACTGGTGGTTGTTCCTCAACATCTGGTGCCTTTTTGACGTGGTGCTTTTTCCATTTTCATTCTTCTTAGCCTGTGCTATTGGTAACGTAAATTTCAATTTATTCATTTACCCGGAAAGATATTACACTCAAGTGTATGTGAGTTCGAGAAAGTATAACCACATATCCTAATGAATTCCCCAGGGCTAAGAACCCTCAAAATGGAAATTGGGTCAGCAGGAGCAAGAAAAATCTTTGACCTAGATGGGATTTGAACGCAAGATATCAGGATAAGACCATCGTCTCTTTAACCAACATACACTCACCTGAGGAAGGGAAAGCTATGCCAGTGTTCTATCCGTGGAACAAGCAAAAAGAAAAAAAAAAGTACAGAAGCAATTTAACAAACGCGAGTTCAAACACTTTAAATCAACTCTTGGTAAATATGACATCTTTAGGCTGTCCTTTTTTGTAAGCCGGCATTTGACGTTACAATAACTGGTTTACATGATCAATAACTCTGCACTGTCTGAGCGGAACTGCTAGTAACGATAGGTGAACTCATTGGTTCAGCAAAGAAAAGAGAAGAGTCTGTTCACGTTAGCGACGGCAAGTAGCAAAACAGCCATCACGTCCTGAATGGTGCTGAGCGGCATGTCAACTAAAGGCCTTTAAAGTGCACCCAGCCTCATTTTTTGCTTACTTAGGTAATTCTCTGCACTTTTCTCAGATATTTTAGCCCCTTTTCAATACATTTCTCGAAAATTCCACTCTTAAGGTACCTATAAAGTTACGAAAACTAGTCTTTATTTGATTCATGACCGAGCAAATAGGGACATGGGTATATTCCTGAAATGACGTCACAAACTGTTTCGCATCGCGGTAGTTCTTTGAGAATAGCGATGCAAAGCCCTTTGTGTCGTCATTCTCACTAGGTCGGTCCTGGATCAAATATCGGCAAGTTCTAGTAACTTTTACATCCCAGTAACAGTGAAATTTCCAGGAGAAAAAGGCAAAATATAGTTGAGACAGGAGCAGAGATTTATTTTAACCCAAAAAATATTTTGAGGTTCGGTGTACTTTAAAATCGCTAAACAGGGTCACAGATTATCGGGTCTCTTAAAAAGACCGGCTGCAATTACAACTGGATCGTATTTTCTCTTCCTATAAAAGCCACAGATCGACTCAAACAGTAAGACAAGAAAACAAGATATTGATTGTGTTCCATTACAAAAATAGCAATACTATCAGGTTAATAACTGATTTTATGTCGCTATGCTGCAAGCGTAAATTGAACAGAACTATTGAGAGTACTTGTCTCTCCGCTTTGATATTAATACCATTTTACCTTCGCTTCTTTACTTGAACAGGATGGATAGCGGGACGTCTGGACGTTCGAAGGCAGGAGAACCTCATGTCCAGTCTTCCAAGTAAGTGATAAATCAGATCAGGATTGGTTAAGTCTTTTGGTATGGAAGGGAGTGGGGGGAGTCTATGTGGAGACTGGGGCGGGAAGTACCTTTGTAATTCAAAGGGTTTTAGAGCTATGACAATGAAACTTGTGTGGTGCACAGAGTGTTTGAAAGTGTTTACAACAACCATCTTTTCCTTTGCATTTACGTTAAAGAAAAGAACTGTTGTCGATGGCAGTGACTGATGTTTCCACAACCTTTGCGACAGTTATCACTAGAGTCAAAGTGAATTGTGTCATCAACTAATAGTGTTTAGCCCTTGGTTATTGGTCAATTAGGGCACAATGTTATTGTTCGTTTGTCAGTGAGGCCATCAGTAAAACTTTAAATAGGTTCCTGAAGAGGTAAAATGCCTATTTTAGCGCTGGAAAATGGGATTTGAGGCACTGGGGCTGAGAAAAAAGTAGCATATAATGGAAATGGGAAAGGTGTCGTTTAGAAACTACAGATCATTTGAAACTCTTGTTTAAGTGTATATGACACGAAAATTTTTTTCTTCGGTTTTTGATTGCTTTATGTGTATAAAAAACGATGCTAAGCTTTAAGGAGGCTCGCAACAGTTTTTTTGGCCTTGGAGTGTATCTTTAGAAATCAAAATTTCGCATAGAAGATAGACTTCGATTTCCTTGATACTACACCATCTTTTCAACATATGACCAAAGTCTATGTTCTCAAAGTTTACTTTCTCATTAGTTTCCCAGCAACAGCTGTCACCATAGCAACGGTAATGGACAACCCCTCATATTAAATAATGTCGAATATCTCGAAAACCAATCAGACACTTTATGACGAAACTTGAACTATTTGAACTACTCAACCGACACAACTTGTATGCGAAATTAGGGAAAAATCTGTAAGAGCGAGCCTCCTTTAACCGGCATCAAACTTTTCAAACGTACTTTCTTTGCGGTGAAAATAGCGCAAATTTGACTTCAAAAGTGTCGCCGTCTCGCGCGCCAAAATATCACGTGATTAGCTAATGTGACGTATTTAGCTAATGTGACGTGATTAGCTAATGCGCAGTATAAATATTCATAATAAAAAAAATATCTCTTGTTGCTTTATGTTTGGTGGTGGTTCTGATAGATCAATAAATATCAACTGTCAAAATTGAAGATCAAGTGATGATGACAGAAGGACATTCCTTCTGTTGCAATGATTGTGACCTATTGTCAACAAAAACGATACATTACATTGTAGTTAATTTACTATTTTAGAAACTTCCCATATAGGAATACTTAGATAAATTGTTGTTGTTGTTGTGCTGCCACTCTTTGTTGGCTGTGTCCAAACAGGTACACTCTGACATGATGTTACAAACACAATAATTATTCCTAAGTAAAAATTGACTGGTGATTTCCAATGTTGTTAAGGATGCCACAAATGCCCTAAGCTTTAACTCTGTCTCCAGTTATTAGGAACTATGGTATTAATTCAGGTGCTCCATACAGGGCTTCCACCTCTCTCCATCAGAATCAGGCTTAAGCAGATTAACCTTGCGCGGCCAGCCCTGCGTCAGGAACCTATTTGTGCATGTGTGTGTGTGTGTGTGTGGGGGGGGGGGGGGGGGGAGTGAGCTGCTGTAAATAATATCTACAAGTATCTACAAGGGATGTATGGATCCTCATCACTGTGTCTGAGTGATACATATGCTTTGGTAATCGACCAGTTAATAATGATTATTATTGATGAAGATAATGATTATTATTGATGGAGATCGATGTTGATTTTCACTGTTCATAGGAATATTGTTTGAGAAGGAGTCAATATAGTCAATATGGAGACCATAGTTCAAAGTTCAAAGTTTATTATTCAATTTTATAAGTAAAATAAAAAGGACTACACTATCCCGCAAATAGCAGTAGCTAGTCTGGGCGGGTAGTGTTTACATTAGTATAGAACGAAAGAAGTCAGTAGTTTCTAGTTTTGACTCTATGCTAATTCGCTTTGTATTTTTAGATTGTATTTTAGAAAGTAAGGTGTCCTCTATTAGCAGTGGGGAATCCCCTCTGCTGGATTTTTGTTTGACACGTTAATAAAGTCATTATTGTTACAAGTATACATATATGAATAAAGAAATTACAGAAAGCAAGTCAAGTAATTAACATAAAAAATATATACATATGTGAAAAAAAGAAAGAAATTACAAATAAATAAATAAGGATGCATGGATAACTCTATAAATTCTTAATATATTTTAATTACTGTTAGTAGTGAGCGAACGAAAGCTTGGTATGTTTAGAATTAAGGTGGGAACATCAACATAATTCTCCTCGTGTTCTAAAAGCTGCAGTAATTCTTGCTGAAGACATTTTTTGAAGGAGGTTTTGTTTTTTGTTCGAAGATGTTCTGGGAGTCCGTTCCATATTTTACATCCGATACGTGAAAACGAGTGGCTCTGTTGTTTTAGTCTTGAACGTTTTATGTAGAATCTACCAGCGGATGAAGATCTAGTATTATAGGAATGAACAGAATCTGCGCGAGTAAAACGATCTAACAATTTCGAAGGAGCAGTTTTACAGTTTATGTCATGCATTAAGATAGACATAGATTTATAAAAAGCATATCCATTATTGATTTGCAAATTTACTCGTCAATTGTCAATTCTTGTTGGTTTGTTTATAATTAACTGTTAGTTTTAGAAGAGTTTGATGTGCTGTGCTCCCCTTCTGTGGTATTAGAAACACCAAAAGCTATTTAAGAAGCTCAAGGACACCATTTATTTTAAAAGCTAATGAACATGGTCATGATTCAATAACAGTTCTACAATATTGGAAAACCATACCTACTGCAAAACAAAACAAAATGAACTGTATTTTAATGCGAAATGCGACATTGCCTTAGCTTCAAGGTACTGAGTTGTTTGAAAAATTACTGAGCCAAGATTAGTGTTAATACCCTAATTTTGATACTCTAGATAGCAACAGTCTTAAGCTGCTATATTTGCTGAATCAGCCAGTGACATGGCAAGTAGCATGCGAGCCGAAGTCAGTTTCAGTGCCGTTTTTAAAGTAAAGCGTATATAGATTCTAATTGCAGGATAACACGACAGTGGAAATAAATGTCTTTTCTGGCCTGGAAGTACATTGCGTACGGCCATATTATCAACAGAACGATTTCGTCATTGGCTTTCTCTACACTCTGTACAAACACTTTTGCTTGCTGCAGAAACCACTGAAACTAAGGCCAGGCTGGGAATAAATTCTGGGAACTCGTTCTTAAATCGAAATGAATCGAAAATCCAGCGCACTCTCTATAAGAACGAGGACATTCTTGCGGTATTAAAACATCAAAACAATCGGCACTTTCGGTTCTCCTTAGGTTGATGGAAACAGTAAGCTGTTTATGTGAACACAAGGGCTTTGATGTTCTAAATAAACCCTAAAAGAACTCAACAAAGAAATCTCACAACTGAGGTGCTTCCACTGATGCACAATCAGGATAAATCATCGACTTTGAGATCAGCATCCTTACCACAGTACGAAAGAAAAGATTAGGCATCGCAAATGTTCGTCGTTGTGTGGTTTGATAAGACCTAAAACAGTTCTATTTTTTCTCCTACTTGTGCTTTCTCACTGCAGGTCTTGGAAGTTTCGAAAAGAACCCCGATACTGCAGAACAAGTCAACATTTTGAGGCGATTTGCAACAAAAACATTGCGTTCGCGGGAACGCAATCAAGTCAATTGACGTCACTATGCGGTAAATTCGGTCCCAGTCCTCGGACAGTTTTGAAGTGAAAAATAGGGTCTTTTGCCCGCGAAAAAAAGAGGTTTTTAAAAATTTTAGACAGATTTGAGGTTTAGAATCGTTTTTTATACACATCAGACTCTCGAAGACCGAAGAAAAAAATTTCGTGTCATATACACCTTAAGTCCCGTAACTCATAACAATGCAACAAAATAGTCCTTAAAGAAGACCTGAAATTGGTTGCAAATGAACAGATGTCAAATCCATGTATTTGAGACCTAATTTTGGTGTTGATTTTAAACTGCGTTTACTGAAATCAGCAATTTGGTTGCACAGCGGTAGAAGTTCCCACTATGAGCATGTGCCTAACAGGTCAAACCATGTGCTCGATTAGCTTATTTAAAATGGCAGTTACGAATGCGGGTGCTATTTGGACTGTAGTTGGTGAAATCAAGTACATTTCATCTAACAATGTTGGAATCCACACGGAAAACCGTAAACTGGAAATTTCGTTGGATTGCACTCCGAAAAGAATTTGAGGAAACCATACGTCAGAAAAGAGGGGTCGCGCCTGCCCCCTTCTTCGTTCCTTTGTTTCTGAATTTTTGTTTTCTTTTTTTGTTGTTTGCTTTGTTGCTTGTTATGTTTTGTTTTTGTTGTCTGTCTGTTTTTTTTTTTCGGTTTTCCTTTGGAATGCATACATGTTTTATTTCACGTTAATACCGCAGTTCATATGTATGTTTCTCATAAATTCATGTCAATAGTCAGTGTCGTATCAAACAAGTCAGCCAGTACAGGTTGGTTAGGTTGGTCCAGTCCTTGACTTAGCTTGTTGTAGTAGTGATAGTCTTATATGACAGTCGGTAATTCCTGCCCTGATCGATCGTCCCCAGTTGGCTTCGACAACCTAGATGGCGTGTTAAGTGTTCAACTCAACAGAGACGCAAGTCTAAGTCCGTCCGGAGCGAGACTGGGATCTTTGCAGTGGTGGTTGAACCAGAATTGTTGTAAAAACGCACGAATCACGTCTTCAGAGAGTTAACAGTCAGGAACGTTTGGCATAACTGACATTAACGACCAATAACATTGCGACTGACTGACAAACCAGGTCAATAACCAGACTAAATACTATCAACTGACGGTACACCTTTCAGTTTGACTGTGATGATAACTTCTGCCAAGGTTGTGGAAGCGTTAGTCACCGACAGGAGTAGCGGTCGTTTTCAGGACTAGACAGATTAGACTCGCCCGGACAATCACAGTCAACTTACCTGTAACATTTGTTATTCTTTTGTTTCATCAACAAAACAGAGTTTAGATCAGAAGCAATTTTCCAGTCCAGATGTGAGTATTTTCACTACCATTCATTACTACGCGTAATAAGTTAAACTTGATGAACTTGTAATCAGATGACAGATCAAAATCACCACAAATAATACTGAGCACACTCTGAGCAAGCTCGAGGCCTTTTGCCCAGGCTTAATCAGATACCTTCGTGAAATTGATGGTTTTGGGTAGAGTGGGCTGTTTGAAGAAAACAAAAAGTCAGCGATTTGTGTATCACATGAGACCGCTGTCGGTTTGATAACAGTCGGGTAAGTTTGATAAAAAGAGCATGCTGGTGAGATCCTTGTTCGTTGCAAGCGAGTTACTAAAGTTAAAGAGTTCAATTTGACTCTAGTACTAGCTTGCAGCATCCCAGCGCTAAGATCAACGTATCTTTAAGTGCACTACCGTATAAGCGCCGCATTTATTCACAACAATGCGGAGCTTAATCGAAGCATCACCAGACTGAATTGTTGGAAGAACCAAGCTAAAAAAAAGTAAAGATTAAGTAAACATTTTTTTTAACACGTGCTTGTTATCATTAACATTTTTTAAAGAGCGAGGCCCTCAAATAAATGCCGCCCCCGAATAAGCGCCGCACATGAAACACTTGAAAAATTCAAAGAGCGCCGCGGCGCTTAATCGATTAAATACGGCATGTATTCGTCAGAATGTACACCATGTATACGCCAGCTATATAGAGGCTTCAAGCCGCCGTGTAATTTTCTTTTTATTATATAGACAAGAGTGTTTTTGCACAAAAGACAGTGTAAAAGTGGGGAAATGACGTCAGCGATATCCTCACTAGTGAGGATATGGAAAATACGCCACTCGAGTCCCGGATGTAGTTTCGTATGAAATTTACGAGTGGTATATTTTCCACTAAAACACTCTTGTTTATATAATAATAAGCAATCTAGCATCTGGTCATTTGACGAATCCATGTTGTATCCATAGACGGTGAGCAAATGAACGTCGATGTATTAAATTACCATATTTTCCCATGTTGTACAGAAAGAGCCTTGCTCTTTTCCGTTTATTTATAGCTGCCGGTGATCACCCCCGTACTATCATAGTAGATAAGACCGTTCTCTGGTTGGCCGTGAACAACTCGACAGAATAAAAAGAAGGTTGTTGAATGACGTAAGATAGCACCAAGTCCCCAAAATAGACTGGCTAACAATGCACGCATTAATGCTCCTAACGAATTCACCATAACATGTTTTTATTGTTTCGTTTCATCTATTTAAAAGTTTACGAAGAATTCACCAAGTCCACAAGTGAGTAACCCGACTTGTACCGCTACATTGGTATGTTAAACTTGAGTTCATACCTCTAGAAATACTTTTGTTATTAACGGATTTATTACGCTCCCTCCTTTATTTGTCTTTCCCAATTCAGTTAATAAGCAGCCTCCTCTAAGACCCTCTTCCCCGTCCTTCTAATGAACCCCACCTCCACACGAAAAAAATTTTAACAAGCCTATCCCCCCTCTCCACACTTCTCCTCTTAGGGCTTAATAGCGAAAAACAAATGTGATACTTTTTACTGTAACACTCTCCTATGACGCTTCCGTGACCTTGTCAAAGGACAACCTCGTTGCACTCTAGAGGACCCCATGCTTCCATGGAAACAGTATGAAGCACTCTGTTTTGTTAAACGTCTTAGACGAGGTGTAGTGTTCACGTTCTTTTGTAACCTTTTATTTTATCAAACTTGTCTGCAGGAATATACAAGCAATACATGGTTTATTTCACGATTCCATACTTTATTTTTCTTCGGGACACGTTAAGCTACCTGGCCCTGGTAGGACTACACTTTGCAATTTGTGTGGAGTCGTCACAACTTGCATTCAGCTGGCTGGAATGGGCTATTTTATTATTCCTCTTTGGCCGCCTTTTGATAGAAATCAAGCAAATTGCAGACGTGGAACGTTCTCAAGAGGAGAAAATGAAAATAAAAGCACTGTGGAGTTACCTCAGGTACATAGTAGCCTTGTCACTAAAGCTTGGTTTTCACAAGAAAGGATAAAGGAGTAAGAGAGTTAATCACCCATATAGGCCGTATTCCCATTCTAATCCCTCTTAAGTTATTTTTAGTAACAGAAGTAAAATTTCAAAATGTTATATCTTTTGAGCGGATAAACATATTTCATTATTTTCTTCAGTTTCGAGATCTGTGTAACAAGGTCATCAGAAACTGACATAAGATATCCCATAATACTAAAAGCAAAATTGTGACGTCATTTAACAGGCAACAAATGTCATAATTGGTGAAATTAAAGTCATGAAATTTTACAAAATGACGAGTTCTACATTGCTGTGAAAATTCAGGGTAATTGCTTTTAAACTCAACAAGTTCTTTAAAATTTGAATTTCCCGCCATTTGTTACTAACAAAAAAAAAACAACAGCAGAGGGATTAGGATGGGGATAGGATTTATATGGGGGAGTAGCTCTCTTACCCCTTTATCCTCTCTTGGATTTCACGAACATGAGCGTTCTTCTGGTGAAAACGACAGCCACACAGGCATAAACATGAACATATGTAAAACGCCCTTTCTTCATATTTGGTTTTCATGAGGAATCACCGCGACATTAATACAAACGCAAGCTAGAAGACAAAGGAAATTGTTTTATCCTCTTAAAAGTTATATATTCAAGTTAAATACATGCATTAAGTATATTTCGATTTTTTACTTATTGATTACTGACAACAAATACGGTACTGCTATACATTTGATAGATCACTACAAAAACAATCAACTATGATTGACAAACAATATAAATGAGCAAGTGAGTACGTAGAATAACAAAGCAAACACAAACAAAAAGCTCTTCTAATCAACCTTGCTTAAGTTTCTGGCATTGCGTCGCTATTGAAACCAGGCTTTTGGGCAGATTTATTTGCAGCATTTTCGTACAGTTGCCGCATTTGCCCGTAAGAAGCACGTATTATTCTTCTGTTGTTTTGTTGTTTTGCTTTGGGCAGTTGAAAAAAATGTCGTTGCCCCTCCCCCCTCCTCCCAGAAACTATTATTTCCTTATGAAATTAATCTTCTTAACAAATTAGGTACTGAATTAAATTCAATTTATGTTTCCAAGAACAGCTGTCACGTTAATAATTTTGTTCGTATAGTGGTCATCACAAGATGTTTTTCGACATTTTTCCTTACAGAGATCGTTGGAACTTTTTTGACCTCGCAATCCTTTCCATGTTTTTCTGTGCGATATTCCCACTGAGAATTGTCACTTGGGTGGTGTCAGAGTCAGTTGCGAACAACCGAGCTCTGGAAATAGCAGGATATCTTTATGGATTCAACACGATGCTACTCACTTTCAGAGTTTTTGGTTCTATTTTGGAGACATTTGAAGAAGTTGGCACCATCCAAATCGCTTTGTTTCACATCATCAGAGAGGCCGTTGTAGTAGTGCTACATTTTATCGTAATCACTCTGGCTTTTTCAAGCATAATAACTAAAGTATTTGTAGCTGAAACTTCGATGTTGGAAGCGGACACCGAAACGTCCACGTAAGTTTTATAGTTCAAATCTCTGTCTTTATGATTATAATGTGTGTTGTACCGTATTTTCTCAGTTAAACGCCCCCGGCAGTTCTTTCAACCTTGGCATGGTGGACCCGGCGTTTCTTTGAATCAGCAGTTTATTCGGGTCCGCCATTTTTAAAGAAAGGTACGTTTATTACTCGTTTTTCTTCGCAGCCGTGTATCTTGCCCTTAAATCTTAAGTTTATTATGCAACAAATAAACATCTGACGGGTTTATTTACAATTCCCTCTTTTATACTCGGCGTTTATTCGGGGTCCGGCATTTAATCGAGAAAATACGGTATTTTACTTTTGAGGATCAATCAAATTAGTGTTTCTTCGGCCCAGCAACCATATTACAATGCTTTGTACTTATTACAGCTTGTTGACTGGGGAGCAGGAGCTCTCGACAAACCCTTTTGGGCTTTTCGAAGAGAACACCTGTTACACAACACTGTCACACTAAGCTATTAAGACATTTAACATTGAATCAGAGGATATCTCTAATTATTTCTCTATTCTTCTTGTTACGTATTCTTGAAAATGTACAACGTTCTGGATTGCAAAATTTCCCTAGGACAGGGTTCAAAATAAAATCAGAGCTTTCAGCCTGAATTTGACGGCTTTTTTTCGTAAGGCTGATTTTTAGCCGGCTGTTAACAAGAATGAACAAGCACCTATCCCAAGTATGGAATAAAGTGTTGACAGGCCAAACGCAGCTCATATGCTCGTGCTAATGTGTTTGTATATCACGCCGGGCCAGCATAAGGCCTGAAGCGGCACTCTAGGAATAACTTTTGTGTTTTTAATCCAGTGGAGCTCAAACTTTGCAACGTAACAGACTTCGCAATTGCAAACAATCGCATGATTTTTGTTTTTCGATTTTAACGGTTTTTGGCGGGAAAATGACGTCATACAAATGACGTCAAAATTTTATTTTCACCTGATGACTGACTTATTGCGCGATTTCAAAAGGATATGATGAGACGAATTCAAATATGAAAAAATAATTGAAAAAGCTTTATCGGTTCAAAAGATACGACAATCTGAATTTTGAATTTCCCGCCATTTTGTTACTATATTTAGAACTTTGGCAAATTTCAAAATGCAATATCTTTTGAACCGATAAAGCTTTTTCAATTATTTTTTCACATTTGAATTTGTCTCAACATATTCTTTCCAAATCGTGTACTAGTTTAGTCATACGGTGAAAATAAAATTTTGACGTCATCTCTATGACGTCATTTTCCCGCCAAAAACCGTTAAAATCGAAAAACAAAAATCATACGATTGTTTGCAATTGCGAAGTCTGTTACGTTGCAAAGTTTGAGCTCCACTGGATTAAAAACACAAAAGTTATTCCTAGAGTGCCGCTTCAGGCCTCATGCTGGCCCGGCGTGATATTTTTCTTAGCAATGGTTGATTTTTATTAAGTGTCATTTGCTCATAAATTAGGCACAGCTTGGTGGTACGTTGTTTCGAAAGGCAGAATTGTTCTGCACTGCCATTTGCTCATAAGGGTGTTCTTAAAATTAGGCACAGCTGGGAGGTACGTTGTTACGAGAGGCAGAATTTTTCCGCACTGTCCCCTTTGTTGAAGTGCCGACTTCCTTTCGCTGAATTTGACTTCGGACGTTATCCTTTCTACTAGACTGCTGGGGTAGTCTCTCGCACGGGGAGGCGTGTTTTGAGTTGGGTGATATTCTCAACGAAAGATTTCGCTGATAAACCCTTGGCTAACCCTTTTCTAACCCCTGGTGGGTGGCAGGAAGAGAAAAGAGTGTACTGGACAGTTTCTGTGGGCTTAAAATGTGTGCAGATATCAAGGATTGCTTGCTTGTTAAATCTTTCGCCTTTGAAAACAGTGGTATGCAGGAAGTTTATTTTTTGTCTGAGATTTCAGCCGTAAATTTCCTTGTCGGGTGGTGACTGTTTGCTAGGACAATAAACTCTTCTGTCTCCTTTTTGTCAACATTCCACAGCGAGAATACGTCATCGATGTTCCTTTTCCACTCCAGTTATAGAAGAGTGTAGAACATTTGTACTGCTGTTTAACTGAGCACGTGGCGTTATGCTAAGCCCGTTCAGTGTTTTCTTTGACCTAGATTTATTAGATTTCGCTCTTCACAACTTATCATTGTTGCGTTCAACGCGGCGATAATGAAACTTGGTTAGAGCGTCTATGAATTTTACCTCTTTCTTTGTGGAGTTTATTTCTGTCTTAAACTCCTCGTCAGGAGTGATGTTTGCTTTTGCGACATAATGCAAGTCTCTTGGGCATGTGCCCTTTTCTGTGTGGGCCTGAAGTTTAACTATCGACGTTTCTGACTGCTCGATTTTTCTCTTGAGCATGGAAATCTCGTTGACGGCGGACTGGCAGGGTCCCTCGCTGGCGTTTCACAAATTACATGTAGATCAGGCCTTTGAAAATGATAAATGCCGCAACAGTGACACTGATTTTCAGCGCGACGGCACATTTCCTTTGGTCTCTAACAAATTAAATTGGACGAGAAGGAGAAATCACACGATAAAAGCGACAAGGTGCTAAGTGGAACAGGATCGAAGATGCATTGGTAACAAAGAGATCGTGAATGACAATTTACCCGGTTCCTAAAAGAGAACTGAATTGCTGCGGCGCTGCTACCCCGTGTCTGGCCTATTTCCTCAAAAGTCGCGTTGTTGATCACGTATGAAACTACGCCGGAAAAAAAAGTGTCGGCAAATAGAGATAGTCGCTAGAATGAAGTCTTGACTTACAAAAATCGAGACATTAATTGTTAACGTTCTGTAATTTGTTGTTGTTGTTGTTGTTGTTGTTGTTGTTTTTTATTAAGATTGTTATTTAGAAAGCTTTTAAAACGTCATCCAATTCACTTTTGGTATGTGTGTAAGTGTTTGATGGCTCCATTACTTTCTTATATGAAATGTTTACTGAGACGTTCCAGGGACGTTGATTTTGCCCATCAAGGGATGGGATGGCATTTTTTTTTCTATGTCTTGGGTGAAAAATCGTCGGCAAGAGTGTCCAAAGTGCCGGCTGCTATTTTGAACCCTGCTAGGAGGTTACTCCAAATCTTATAACCTTTTATTTTGTAGTATGTTTTGTGCAATTAGTTAATGACCAACCTAGCTAACTTCTTGTGTAATTATTAGTCAACATGTGTCACGTGGATTTGCATTGATACTTAATCATTGTAATCCTTTGTTGAGTTGAAAAAGCGTATCACTGAACACCCTTGGTAGCAAGTTGTTAAGAATTTATGAGTACATATAGCTGTTGTTTCGTTCTTTATATCTTCTAGAGGTAAAATAGCTAAATTGTTACATATTTGTTGTGTATGACTTCTAAAATGAAAGAAGTTTATTGTTCTCAAATTATTGTTCTGAAGTTTGACAATTGATTTCAGTCTTGTTTGATACGTGTTAGCCCACACCGCATAACCATAGTGTAAATAAGGATAAATTAAGGTATAGTGTATAGTTCTTAGTATTGCAGCTGAAATGTGATGTCTTGCTTTACATAGTATGCCACATGTTTTTTATATTCTGTCCCGAATGTAACCCGGCGTGCCCAATCGAAGAAAATTTGTTATTGAAAGGAAATCGATCTAATTGATGTAATCAATTACTATTTATTATTACCTATTGATTCAATTGATCTTTGAAAATCGGTACCCACAATTCAAATCCTCATAATTGCCATCGATTTTATTGAACGCCTCTCGTCCCACTATCTTCTAATTTAGCAATCGTGTGGTAAACAGTGTTGAATGCTTTGATAAGTTTCATTTTTTGTTCTGTTTGCCTCTGGAATCATACTTTCTTGTCAGTCTGACTAGTGCATCCAGCTGTACAGGTGACGTGACGATTACCAATCGGCCGAAGAAAAGAGTGAAACCGCCTCTCTACCAGCGAAGAAAACTATTGCGTAGTCAGGATCTGAAGGGGGTGTGTGCGCCTAATGTGCAGCTATTTCGTTTTTGTTTTCTTTCAGAATCTGCAACAAAACCAGAATACTTTGGTGAGTGTAGGAACGGTTCTTCTTTTTTGTCATTTTCACTCCTTATTATTGCCTTGAGTGGTCTTAGTTTTCCGTTCGTTTTTTAAGCCACCATAGAAGGATTAAAAGGTAGGAATGTTTAGTATCTGAATCGCCACTTTCTGCGAAAAAGGCGCACACGAGTTGTTGGCGCGCGGGCACTCGTTTTGCCGCCGTGTTGGAAAGAGTGCGGTTAAAACGTTCGCTATTTGCCTAGTGTCCTTTTAACTTTCAACATGTTCATTTTGGTTTTGTTTCGTTTTCTCATTTTTCAGTTTTGGGAAAATAGCAACTCAGCTTGGCTTGTCATTACTGCAGTTATCAAATGGCTTGGCTTTCTTTAAATCAGTTGACTCAGTTTCAGAAATACTCGCTCATGTTTTATATTCTGCATATTTGGTCATGGCACTCATTCTTCTAATTAACATGCTGATCGCGTTGCTATCTAACACGTACCAGCGAATCCAGGTAAGCAAATTTACATTTTTATTATGTTGTTCTTCTCCCTTTTTTCGTACTATGTTTTTTAAAATCAACTGTGAATATTGCTCCTTGAATATCCAGACACTAACCCTCTACTTTTTGTGTAAGGTGCAGAGATCCTAGCTCAAGAAGTATCTGAACACAGTTTGCGCGCGCTCCACGATTTGTTCTGCTGACGTGAATTAGCGCGCGCACAAAGCTGACAGCTTTAAGGAAAACAAACATGGCGCCTGTACAGTGATCATTTCATTTTGTTCAGTGAAGAATTTGTAAGCGTTTTTTTCTTTTCCGTCTTAACAAGCACACAGTTTGTTATGTGTGAAAACGTTTGTTTTTCAATGTATTAAAGGTAGTACTATTGGAAAACACCCTGCCTTTCTGGGATTGTTTGTATGGATCGAGAAAGATCAAGAACCCTCTCAAACGCAACGCATGCGCAGTCAACCAGAAAATTGTGACTGCATGGTTTAGTGGAAATGCACTGATTTCTACGGAACCGCTGGTTAGAATTTAATGAAATTCGGTAGAATAATGGTTGAGAACACGCTTAGCTTGCCTGCAAACAGGAATTGAAACCTGACAGAGAAAATGTTCAGAAAACGTTAAAACGCAAAACACAGAATTACAGAAGGTCTCTCTGTCAAAATTTCACGAGACCAGTGTCAATAGGCCAGTATTGCTCTGAGTTTTCTAGAGACAAATGATGGAAAAAATCTAACGACTGGATTTTCTGAAAATAAATCAAACCCATTATTTAATGCCGGTTTATTACCAGCTGCGTTGCCATGGCAACGGCATTCTGTCCAATAAAACATATCAAGATACAATCTTTTTTAGTTGAACTTGCATCTTACCAATTTTGGCTGCCCAACTGCCAGTGGTTTGAGAATAACGATGAATAACGCAAAGGTACAAGAAAACTGTGTTCGGCCACCTTAAGCAATCCTGGGATTGCCGAGGTATACACGTCAGATACCGCAATCTGTGGTAAACAAAATGGGTCAATTCGCAAATGATACAACCCTTTTTTGTCGGGGTAAAGACAAGCTAAAACAAAGCATATCTTGAGGGATTTCCTTGTCATTTCTGTACCCCGTTTAAAAAAGAAAAAAACCAAAGCAGATCGGCTCAGCTTCAGGTCATTAACAACTTAGTTTTGCTCAAGCAGTTTTTAAAAGGCCTAGGTGACAAGAAAGTAGCCAGGAAAAATTGTTTATTCGCGATATTTTTGGCTTGAGCACGAAAATAAAACAGAAATTTGGCACTTAGACAAATCTCATCGTCCTTAACATTTTAAGGGTACCAGGCATTCTCTAAGGTCACGTGACTGTTGCTCTGATAAACAGTAAAGATTCGACGAATTGCCAATGGATTTAACAGAAAACATCGCAAAACAAAGCTTTTAGATGCACTTTAATTATTTTCAGCCCTTTACGTTTGGAATGGTCGTCTCTAGCTTACTAAACTAAAGTTATGTTGGCAAAAGTAAACTTTTCTCAAAAAATTCCACTTCTGAACGTCAATGTATCTACCTTTTTAAAATCTAGGACACTCATTCCAAACGTAGAAGGTTTGGTATGATTAATTTCTATTTCATTTATCAATACAACTCAAATTCGCTGGCAATTGATTTCGTGATTTTTGGACATTTTTTTACATTTTGGTAATGTGATCTGTCTTGTAATCAAAATTTAATATTTATATTCCAGGAAAATTTCATGCTGTTCTGTGCGAGCTAGTGGAAGATACGGTCGATAAACCATTTTTTTCACCCAGAGTTTCAACGCGGGCCTTAAACTGCTTGCGTTGTCTACTCTTCGGTCAATTTTGACAGTTTGAAGCTTTGGAGAAAGCAACCACTCCAAAATGATGGCCTGTTCGGAAATTATGTAATTCCCAGTGTGGCGTCATCATCTCTTTTTGGAAATGTTTTTGGAAGCACTGTACACCCACTCAGTTCTATTGTCATATCTTTAATGTTATTATTGGTACTTAGGGCGGGCACAATCAATGAACCGCGCTTGAGTAGAGATAAAAAGGTTAAAAAAAACTTCGTTTTCTAAAACCGGAAAAATAACGTGCTTCAAAATATATTTGCACAAATATGTACAATAGTAATATTTTTGCAAAAATTTCTTCTCAGAATAATTCGCGACAGGAGTGGGCATTCCAAAAAGCTGTCACAATTCTGACGTATTGTAACTATCACCCCATACCAGTGCCATTCAATATCATATCAACACTCGCCTCGTGTTGTTATGGTTTTCGAAAGAAGAAAGCAGCTGTCACTTTAACGGAAGCAAACCGAAAATTTAGACAGAAAGCTTGGGTAAGTCTGTGGTTAAGACAACTGAACTTTACGCAGCTTCGTCCCCAGGGCCTTCTCTTCGTTCAAAATGACGGATCGGAGAAACCCTTGCTAAGGCTGCCAAAATGGCTCCAAAGATTCGTTAGAATTGTGTCACATAAACACGATAAAATGTCTTCGTTTTGTTTGAACAATAGTTTCAGATTGTAGAAAACAAACAGGGCCGCCAGAAGCTGGAAAAACCTCCGAAAAAGCCATTTCATCATGTATCACGTGACACGATACCCCCGATTCTTGGAGTATTTCAGCAGCCTTGGCCAGGGGTTTCTCCGATCCGCCAGTTTGAACGAGGAGAAGGCCCTGGGGACGAGGTTGAACTTTACGCTCCTTGTAAATAGGATACGAGATCGTTTTTCTAATTTGGATGAATAAGGGGAAGAGTAGTAATTAAGACTGAATAATTATTCTCTTAATTTGCGAATTGAAATTGCTGTCGAAATTTTGTGAGCAAATAAAAAACTACAGAGATAATTGAAGAAAGGAAATCACCAAATGACAGAGATCCTCCCTTAGAATTCTTGAATCAGCAAATTAAAATATTAATTACAATCAATCAAAAACTGATTTCGATATCTACCGCAACATTCAGTCGGACAATGGAGAACACCTGTATCTTTCTTTGGTAAAAATATTTCCCTTAATTTTTATTTTATTTTATTCTATTGCTATTGTTAAAGGTTATTGGTTTGGTTATTAACTTCACTTGATATTTTTTTCTTTTTCGGCTTCTGTTGATAATCTGCGCACCTTTTATTGTTGCCAGGAGAATATAGCAAAATTTACTAGTGGTTTAATAACAAGGGTTTTTGTTTGTTTGTTTGTTTTCCCTATCACACGACGTTATCACCGACTCATGGACGCCTTTCAAATAAAGAATCTTGTATTATAACGAATTGACTAAGTTTCTTTACAGAAGCCCAAATAAACTTTTTTTCTTATTTGTTTTTTTTTTTTGGGGGGGGGGGGTGTTGTTGTTTTTTTATTTATTTATTTATTTTTTTTTTTTACAGCTGCGGATTGCAATAAGGTATTTACGAGATAAGTACAGAATCAAGTACGGTGATTCCTTCCCACCTACTTGTAAGTACAATTCACAGATTGCAGGAATGCTCTTCTCTTTCGATTCTGACAGGCTATTAGATTACAAACCTTCAAGAAGTGTTTGGGGGAGGGGATTAGGGCTCTGGACGAAAGTCAAATATAAATGAATGGAGAAAAAAGGAAGAAGAATGCATTTAAAAAAACACGGAGAGCTGCTACTGTTAGTTTGCTTGTCACACCTGGAAGTAAAAGCAAACTCACCCCCACCCCCACCCCCCTCCCCAACCGAGGTAAAAGAGGATTGGGGGTTGACTAAACCCTTCTTGTGTTTTTGTCGTGTTACAATATTAAGAAAAATGTGTTTGATAGCCTGTGATGTGTTCTACAAAATGAGGTAAATATATGGAGGTGCAGCTTTGGTCGGGGCCTGTTACGTCATCCAAAATGGCGGCCAAAGTGGCCTCCATCTTAGATTTTGCTCAAACGTAGAAAATCATCAATAAACGGTGAGAATGCCTGAAATATAGAATATGTTATTTAAAAAATTGATTCTATTTGTCCGTGCGTGTGTATTCTGATAACGCACAAATGACGTCAAACATAGTAAGAATAAAAAAGTATGCCACGAAGCGCAGGAAAGTAGCGCAGGAGAGTAGCGTGACTGATCCTTTTTATATCCTCTTCGAGTTATCAAAGTAAACTCGCACGGCCGTATGGGAACTGTTTGTTTAATACATTGTTTTGATATCGGTTACCCCAACAAAAAAAAATGGTTTTAAAAATCTTCTGAATGGCGAACTGTGCGCGCAGAACTTTGTGGCTCATTACGTCATTTGTGTCTGTACTTGAATCACAAACTTGCGTTTTACTATGTCCATGGAAAAAATGAAACACTGGTAGTAAAATATGATATAATTAACATAGAAAAAGGAAAAACAGTAACAGTAGGATTAAAACAAGTAAGAATCTCTTGTTCAGACTACAGCGATCCTGAATAAAAATTTTACGTTCATTTTTTAGTTGAAGACAGAGCTATACATGAACTCGGCAAGACCGCTCGGGGTATAGTGACCTCCACTCAGAATATCCTAGAAAATTCAGAGAGTACTGAATGCGGTATAAATCAGCTTCTTTACAGAGCCTTCACGTTACAGCGGGGCCGCGATAAAACTCTTTTGCCCACTGGTCGAAAGGTACTGACGATAATAATGATACTGTAGCTTCAGTATTACGAGTGTTCTGTAATTTTGAAGTAATGAGGTTACGATTCTTTCCAATTATCCCACCCAAGTAGAACAGACGAACAATCTATCCGTCATCTATCCATCCGTCCATCCATCCATCCATCCATCCATCCATCTGTCCGTTCGTCCATCCATCATCCATCCATCCATCCATCCACCGTGGCATGGTGTGACGTTTGTAATTATAACAATAGTGGGGTGAAGCCTTGGAATACCCTCCCCACTCCTACTCGTGTCCTTAAGTAGCCCTTTTGAACATAACAGTGCTCTTACACGCCAATACAGGGCCCAATGTCTCTTTCAGTAACACGACTACGTACTTATTTCCTATTATATTACGGTCTGTGTTGTTGTATCTATATTAAAGTGATGTTCTCATGTTTGTTCATACGTACGTATGTCATCTATTTAGAAAAGGGATTCCATTAAACTCAGCGGATTAAGCAATGCAAAAGCAAATAAAACCCGTCGTTGATAAGAATTCAGAAATACTTTTTTTAATCTCAAGGCGTGGAAGACCCATCCATCTATTATCGTAGAAAGTTACCGTTTGACGTACCCATCGTACAACCATTGCACTGCTGGCGCCATATATAGAACTGCCTTTTCGCCCAGTTTTCCCCATTTTGAGGTAAGAGACAATCTGAATTATGTTGAGTTGAAGTATTTAATGTATGGCTGACTGGCGGTCGATCAATATATAACCCAAGAAAATGGCCCGACATTTAAAACAAGTTCTATGAGTTTTAACAGACAATGAGGAAAAATATTAAAAACAGCATGAAGTTTTTACTATTCCGGCATCAGTACTTGACAATTCAAAGAAAACTTGTCGAACAGTGATTTCCAGACTTTTCCTAGCTGTTGTTTCGACTATTATTTTTAATTTAAATGACTTAAATAGCACTCACGTTTGTGAATTCGATGCTGACTATATAAATGCTGCGATTTGTACTGAGTTATCAAATCGGATTGGCTTTGCCATGCAATGCCCTTCTCCTTAGGCTGACAATAAAATTTACCATGAGTTGCTCACTGATTACTCCTTAAGAGGCAATGTCCACTAAGACCGAGCGAAATCGAAAATATGTGGCACATGATGAAAAATCAAAATTCTCCGTTTTTCGCCCAGAGATACCTTATGGTAGCTCTAGAAACGTGGTGGCATTTTTTGTTGAGAAACTATTTTTAAACCTCCAAAAATTAAAAAACCGTTACCGCACTACGTGTCTCTACAAACACCCCGAATAAACGCGAATCATACCTTCTCGTAAACTCCGGTCTGTTTAATTCGCGTCATGGAACAATCCTGTTTTGAGCTTAGAAATTTGCTGTTGAAGAGTTTACAAGTAATTTGAGTCAAATTATTCTTTTGTGGATTAATTTTCAAGGTCATGGCAGGCTGCTGAAAACCACTAAAATTCGCTTACTTTGAATTCTCAATTTGGCACAGTTTTTCAAGAGAAAGTTTCCCTCCCCGGTAAAACACCGAATCCCTTGAAATTCAGAATTCTTGAAAGAGGAAATGCCGTTCTTAAACCAGGTTTAAAAATTAGTTTCGGGCTTTTTATCAGCGCCGAGTACAAACGCTCTCAAAATCCCGATAATTACAACATTAACACGTCAACAATTGGTTCATACCTCCGACCAAATAACCGAAAATGTGGACATTTCTTCTATTTTGGTTGGTATTCGGTTGTAATCCACAGCAGAAAGGTAATGTCTAGCTCACCTGAATATGGTATTGTCTAAATATCAGGTTCTGTGCGTACTCTTTCATAATAACCATGATCTTGGCGTCCGGGGTCAACAACATCACTGAAGCATCGCGTATTGGCAATCAACTCAAATGACTTATTTCCATCCCGCCTCCTTTTGTTAAAATGAAGAACCTTCAGGAATAAAATGATTTTGCCTTATTTGAACTTCAAAAGAGTTTTCTCCTATAAGACGTCTTTTCTTGATCTGTATTCGTTGTAAAATTTCGAAACGATAATTTCTTGCCGAAAGCTTACAAGCCTGTTTAGTTTGAGTCACGCAACAAAATGTCACGCACTTGATTTTACCTGACGTCGGGTTTGACTTGGAGGGGGAAATGCACAGAAAACAAAAAAACAAAACAAAACAAAACAAAACGAAAAAACAACAACAACAACAAGCAAGCAAACAACAAACAAACAAAAACAAAGCAATGAGAACTTTGAAAACCTGTGGACCCAAGGACCGATTACCGTCAACTGCCGCTTATAAGCCCTGGGCTTCTACGACTTTGTAAGGGGTATTGGGTGGGCTTATAAACGGAGGGGCTTATATCCGGGGGGGGGGGGCTTATAAGTTTCGGAATGAGCGACAGCAGTGTTGATCGAAATACCTTTTTAATTTACCAGTTTTTAAATAACCTTTGAAACGTCACAATAAATCGAGTTCATTTCAATTTTAATTTAACAACAAAATCAAAACTGTAACAACACGAACGTAACCGGAACGTAACAAAACAGGAGCTCAGACTTCATCCTCGCAGTGTTCTGTGAGAGTGCTTAATACTAAGGAAACAGGGAAAACTAGAGGGCGACTTATATCCGGTGGAGCATATACCGGATGCATTTTTTTTGTTTACAGGTAGATGGGCCATAACCGGGAGGGGGGGGGGGGGCGCTTGTAAGCGGTTGGGCTTATAAGTGGCAGTTAACGGTATTTATGTATTTATCAGTATCATTAGAGGCAGTGAAGGCTTGCCAAAATCTTGCCTGTTACTAGGGCTTTGAAAAAGAAATTATTATTAGGTCTCTATGTATTGGTCTTCAAAAATTGGTCAAGACAGGAGTGAGAATGTAAAAATGTATGTTGAGTTTACTCAAGCCCAAACCATGGGTGTGGCCAGGGGTGCCGGAACCGTCCTTTTCGTTCTTTATAAGCTTGTGAAACCATTTTATGGCAAACCTAGGGGATTACAATTTTATACATGAAACTCGAAATTAAGTTGAGTTTGAAACTCAACTCATGTTGAAACTCATCGTGACAAGGAGTCCTAATGTTTAGGGCTCTTTGTAGCTTTCCGCCTGATCTTCTGAGCAGTGCAGGTGACGAAGGTGGAGAACCATCCTTGTGACGAATGGCTAACTCTCGAAACGTCAGCTTTTAAACTCTTCACGGTGGCTCAATTTACCTTATCACCTCAGTTGATAACTACAAAGTTTTGTGTTTCGCTTCCCCACCGATGCAGTACCACAGTTTCTCTAGAAACTAACTCCCTTGTTTGTCAAGAGACAGTTGGTTGTGCGATTTTTCTCCGTCTTCTCACGGTTGAGGAGAACGAGCTCGGTTTCGCTTAGAGCACTGCTATGGAAGGTAGACCATCAGATGACAGGGCCTTAGATTTCAGCGCAGATACTGGTCTTATAGGTCCCACGCTATATGCTCTCCATACACGGACGGATTCCTTCTTTAGAAAACTGTATATTCACACCATTGATCTTCCAAGTGGCAACTAAACGGCTTGCAATGGACGCGCACCGGATGACACTTAAGGATGGTTCTCCACCGGGATCTTAATATCGTGTCTGGAGTTTAGGAGGACAAATGTATCCGACTTAGTCTCCACCAGCCTTGCGGTCGCAGGCTCCCTTCCCTCCATGGGGAGGGAAGGGAGCCAAGAGTTTGAACACCACGCCCAGCTCTGCTCCTAGTACTCCTGCGCAAACTATGGTGGCCCTGCAGGCCCTGCAGTGGTAGCAGCCAGCGCTGTCTTGCCGGAAGCTGACTGTCTTCAGGGCTGGTATGGTAGTGTTAATCTGCTTAATGACGTCTGCCATCACAGCGAGGAATGCACGAAAGTGGGTATGAGAAAAAAGTGTACTTACCAGAGCCCACTGGAGGGAAGACACCGATGTGTTGCAAAATAGCTTTGGACTCCGACTTGCCATTTCCACGGTCTGCTTTTCTCACTTTCCCATTCGAGGCATACTTAGACAGCTCTAGTAGAACTCAACATGACCAACGTCGATTAGTTCCCTCTGGGCTATTCCCAGACAAGAGCGATGGGCTGGGCAAATGGTCCATGTTAAGAATACTAATTAAGAATACTTTTGAGTGTGCTAAAAGAAAATCAACGAAGCTCAACTTCTGAGTGGATATCGCTGATTCCAACACTGCAAGTGTGACCCGAAAAGTCTTTTTTTTTGCAACTGGAACAGCAACTGCTTGTTCATATCGTTTGTAAGAGGCGCAAACGCCTGCAACTAGTTTCTGAAAAGAATAAGTGACCTCTATTCGCAGCCAAGGGAGATGATGGTTTGATTGGCTATTGTACTCGGTGACAGGGGTCCTGCCTGCGAGAACTCCAAAGAACCTATCCTTTTACAATGGCGCGATATAGAGGAAGCGCTCTACAACCGCTGCGTGTTAAATCTGGCGTTTTCCTTTTTTTTCTTTTTTTTTTAACGAAAATGATGGGTTTTTGAACATTTGCTCAAAGCCGATCCGCACTTAAGACATTTTGTCTAGTTTCCAATAATGCCGCACCTGAAATTCTCACACGCCTGATTTCCAACAAGAAAATTATTTCCGCAAATGGCAGCTTCTCGAGGCGCCTTCTTCGACGCAACACTGGTGGCTTGCAAATAATATTGAAATCCTTCACCTTGAAATTAATTGGACTTGAAAAGTCGAACTCTTGAAAAGTCGAACTCTGCATAAGATATAAAAAAATATATCGATGTTTACTATTTTAGACTATCGGAAGCTAATACTTTCTGCTTCCAGTGAACACGTGACAATTTTTTCCTCTCGCCAGAGCGTCACAAAATGTACATCTATGTAATCTGCAACTTGTTTTGCACAGGTCAGAATTGTGTGGTGAATAGTTCCGTCATATGTAGTATCACTCTATTTTACTAGTCGAAAGATATTTTAGGCATAACTTCGGCGGTGTAACATGACACCAAACAGGAGGACGGAATGCGAGTAAACAAACACAGTTGTAGCCAAGTGCCACGCATTGAAAACTTACGATTATAGAGAAAAGTGAACTTAAAATTTTCAGGAAACTTGTAAAAAAACAAATGGATGCCTTCTTTGTTAGCCTTCGATATGCTTTAGTTTAAATCATGGAAAAAAATTCAGCTATCTCTGCGGTTTGTTTTTACATTGAGGTAGTCCGGCATCTGGGATGAAAACGGGAAACGATCATTTCCGGTCGAGTTGCTGAAACAAACGCCATCACTATTTACATCGCCTATTATCTTGTATAATTTCTTTCATAGCTTAAGTTATTTCAGACGTCCTAATCTTTCCATTTTTTTCCCCATTTTTGCAATCCCATCACCAAACCTATCCTGTGACGTGACCAGAACCCGTTGCGTTACAGACAAATTTAGTTAAATCAGACTATAATAACAGTGCGGTTTCTGAGATGAATGTGGAGATCACTGCAAAGTTATTTAGTTTCTTCAGGGAATTAACACTGGGAGATTTTAAAAATTCATTTGCCATTCGTTAAGGGATGTGAATGTGTTGGCGGAGTCGTTATTCATTAGTTGAAAGTCAATCTGGAGATACCAGGAGATAACAGTCGATTCCACGCGTCAAGATGGCCCTTGGACAGTACACCTAAAACTTGACAAAACCTAGCATTTAGACAAAATCTTATTCAAGGTAGGCTAGATATGACCTTTATCCTGTACTTTTCATCCAAATACCAAAGGAAACAAGGAAAAAATTCCAAGTTTTCGGCTATTCGGTCGGAGGGACGAGCCTATTGTTTGTACTGGTTGACAGGTTAATGTTGTGATTATCGGGATTTTGAGAGCGTTTGTACTCGGCGCTGATAAAAAGCCCGAAACTAATTTGTAAACCTGATTTTAGAATGGTATTTCGTCTTTCAAGAATTCTGAATTTCAAGTGATTTGGTGTTTTACCGGGGAAGAAAACTTTCTCTTGAAAAACTGTGCCAAATTGAGAATTCAAAGCAAGCGAATTTTAGTGGTTTTCAGCAGCTCGCCATGACCTTGAAAATTTATTCACAGATCTAAAACAGGACTCAATTACTTCCTACACGCTTTAAAAGCAAACTTCCACGCTTAAAATGGGGGTTTTCTGGGGTGCAAATCAAACAGAGCGAAGTTTACGAGAAGGTATGATACACGTTTATTTCGCGTGTTTACAGGACACGTGTGGCGTAAACATGTGAATTTTTTTTTTTTCGGGCTTAAAAAAAATTTTCAAGAAGAAAATTCCACCACGTTTCTTAGATTGCCATAGGGTATCCGTGGAAAATTTATGAGGGAATTTTATTTTTCATCATGTGCCGCCACTCGCTCGATGTTAGTGGACATCCCCTCTTAACATTTTTAGTGCAGATTAAGCCAATTTATGTCATGTTGTTTTAACTGACTCTTCCTCAGTTGTCTACCTTAGGGTAAACGGATTAGTTGCTACAGAAACTGAAGTACTGCGTTGTTGGGGAGTGGAATGCTTCAATTAGCTGTCATTTAATAATAAATAACAAAGACCGTTTATTAAACCCGTTTGCAGCTGATCTAGCTGAATTACAGAGCTATAGTACAATCATAAAAAGATACTTAGGAATATATTACAATGTTATAAATGCTATTTTTAACCAATGAAACCGAGTTTTAAGATCTAACTAACATTTATAGGTCACGGAATTTTGTGAGAGTTGTGTTCAACATTACTGACGGTCACCAAATAAAACCTTCCTACAAGCAATACCTGACCTACATGCAATACCTGACCTAAGATTGATACATAACCTAATGTTGATACAACGTAAATTGGTCGCCTAAAATAGATTCAAAAGCTTTTGAGTCAACAGCTTTTCAGCGTCTTTACGGTGGCTAATAGATCGACTTCAAATTCAAGTGCTTCTTTGGTTAGGAGATGCCCGTGAAAAATGAGCAAGAGGGTTGTTGGGAAGGAGGAAAGAATAGACGCGTTTTTCTCCTTTCAATCAACCCCTGCGACTTGCGATTCGACAATAAGACAGACGACTAAGGATGAGTCAGTTAAAGGAAATCCCAGGCAAACAAACGATGCAACTTTATTCCCCTTTTTAGGTAATGTTATTGGAAAGTGGTGAGAGCAAGTGGTTGGTGTTGGGAGTTGTGTTTGGCGATTATGGCACAGATAAGTGGCCAGGAGTGGAGCGAGGAACTGTGGGATATCGCACACTTGACAGTAGAATCTTCGATGCAGGAAGGTTAAGTGGAAAAAGCACTACAGGTATGGTAACCAGTGATCATATTCATTTCTATGAAGGATTAAAATTAGCATTTAACAAACGCGGGCCCCGAGCTGAGTTTCAAATGTTCTCGTGAATATTTTTGCCTGACATTAAAATGTATTTTTTTTTTGGGAGGGGGGGGGATAAAGGTTGACTGTTGGCCATCTAAGTGAACATGACGCGACAAAAAAAAAACAAACAAGCAAACAAACAAGCAAGCAATCAAAAAAGGCATGTTTCTAACGTTGTGAACTTGAAGGTGCTTTCATTTGTTTTGAGGTAAGAGACAATCTGAATCATGTTGAGTTGAAGCATTTAATGCACGGCTGACTGTCGGTTGATCAAAATGTGCGAAAGAGACGCGCTTTCTCAGAGATATTGACCATCCCAGGACTAATCTAAGCTCAACATATGAGGTTTTAAAAACTCTTCACTGTCGCTTGAAACTCAAGTAATTCTTGTTAATTGTTATTCAAATGTCCAGCTTTTGTATACTGTGACACAAACCTTAGTCACATAATGCAAACAAAGTAATAAAAATCTACCAATTCATGATCATACAGTGCACGCGCCGGATGCTAGATGTTAAATGCTAAAAGTTTCAAAACGTCTCTCCTATAGGCTGTACTAAAACCCGCCGAGGTGACGTGATTCGATGCACAGTCATGTTTGGAGATAAGCAAGACAGGAATGGAAAAGTCCTAGTTCCAGTTGTGTTTAGTATAAACGGGTGCACAGTAGTTCCAGAAGGAGAACAGACATTCATTGAATACGTTACAGACAGACCACTCTACCCTGGCATTGCTTTTGTCCACAAGAATAGCGTGTTTGCTAAGGTAAAAGGGTGAGGGGGGGCAGTCATATAAAAGTGATGGGGTTGCTAGTACTTTCAAGGGCTTTAACCTCGGTTTGGTACCACTTAGGGGGTTGATATCTAATTATAACCCACCGATTAGCGCTCATTGGACGAAACTCTTCACGTGGTACAAAATCGGAATCGGAATGGGGAGGACCAGTCGATACCCGTCTTCAATTTTGATATCCGTCGTCCGATTTTTTTTGATGAGAGAAAAACAAGAAAGGAAGTTACTTTTTCGGTTTTTAACTTTTCAGAGCTAATGACAATGTAATAAAATCGAGTAAACTAACCAGCCTGTGGATTTGTTTGGCTCCAAATGTGCTTTGATCCTCAGTGAATGTTTCCTCTTTACCGCAATAAAGCGTACGCGTTGTAGAAACTAATCGGTCGGAGGGTTATAAAATAAATAACCCCTTCCTGGCTTGTTGGTATATCGGAGGATCAGTAACGCCCTTGGCTGAGAGATTGTCCTCAAAATTTCACAGTTGCCGTCGAAGCTTCGCTTCTCGGCCATCTGTTCATTTTTCAGTCAGCCTCGGGCATGACCGAAAAAATTATTATTTATCAGTTTAGTTTCGAGTTTACAAAAGGTTGAGTCTAACCTTGTAAAAATGAGTCTTTATATTAGTGAATAAATTGGTGCCTCATCCTGTCATATTGAATGGAAACAAATACGGTTTATTACACAGGATCCAAACTTTATGTAAGCCAGAAGCTTTTGACTCCGTCGTGGAATCTTTATCAAGTGATGGAGGTTATCGTTTTGTCACGTGATTTAGGATAGTGAAAACCACGTGACAAAACATCCTAGTAGATCACCGGGAGCTCGTATCCGTTGTCGCGGTTCATTGTTGGGGGCCTGGCAGTGTATTTCGATGGCCTCTCTAATTCGTCTCTTGAGAGTGTTATTATATTTTTATTGAGCGGTCCTTTCGAACTTGAAGCTGGACTATTTCCGGTACCTAGCCTCTTTTTTGGGTGAAAATGAATTCGCCTAACGCGCACAAAACGAGCTTTTATTATCCCTTTTATTACCCCGTATTCTTTTCAATGTTTCCCACGAGCACTCTTAAAACCTCTTTACATGTGAGTCCCCCGAAAACAATTGCATATGGGCCAGAACAGTTCAGTTTGATGTGCGAAACGTTGACCCTCTTTGGCATGCTGATCAAAAATTCAAAAACTCCTTGCTTTGCACAATAAAATTGACAAAATGGGATGGCTGTGAATCCCAATTCAACCGTTTTTCGCTTACATATGTTGTTGTTCATTCGCCGGCCTTGTACAACTTATTACGCGGGCGGAATATCCGTTGCCTGAAGGGCCACCAATTCTTATCCGAAAGTTTGTGTGATAAAAAAATAAACAGTGAGGTAAAGTTTGTTTCGCTGTTGCGCATGTCAAGAACAGGGGCACCCAACGGGTCGTTTCGGGGACTATCTGTTCGGTGAGGCCTAAATTGCGCACCTGACATTAATTCCTATTGTTTGCAGAGGGAAAATATCTCGTTTAGAGACAAAATAAGGTAAGCTATCATTTTTGGAGAGCTATCAGCAGCTCGGAAATTCGACGGACAAGATTCTGTTTCCTGAAATTTAAATTTCTGCGGCCTAAATTTTCAGCTAAAAACTCAAATCAACCTGTGTAAGCTGACACAAATATGCCTTTGAAAAGCTGTAAAACAATCTAAGAAATTAGAAAATGATATTTGAAGTATTTCGCTAAAATTTTCCCGTTGGGTGCCCCTGCAAGAAGTAAGCTATCATTATTGGGGGCAACTATAATGCCCGGAACCTAACAGGTGGCGTAAATAAATAAAATGATAAACTTATCTGTCGGTGCTCTTCCTTCTTGATTGAAATAACTCTAAGAACCCTGAATCTTTTCCTTTACTTTAATTTGTTTGATCGTCTTTTTTAGTTAGTTTGTTTGTTTGTTTGTTTGTTTGTTTTACAGATGTGTCCAAAGGAGGATGTTGATTATCAAAATTTGGAGCTGCAAGAGCTGAAATCTGGTCTTGATGATCTAAAAAGTGACGTTGCCGATGTTTGTAAACACATAAACGTCCGCAAGGAATTACACCGGCAAGAGGTGAAATCTGAGCTTGAATATTCCCTCGCTGATGTGCGAACTGACCTTGCCGAGGTAAAATCTAAAATGGCTGAAGTTAACAGAAGCTTAGAAGAGAAATTAGATGCTGTGCTGGCGAAGTTACACTAAAAACAGTCAAGACGAAGAAACGATGAACACATATTCATAGCCTCTCTGTCAACGGTGATCCTGGAGTAAACGTAAAAGAAAGCAGAGACAATTTGAATTTGTTTTTTTTTTCTATGTTTTCAGATTTGAAATAAAGCCTTCTGGGTATTAAGCAGCAAAATTCCGGAAAGGAAAATTGTCTGTTAACCTTTAATCACAACATTTAAATCAAGCCGCTTCTATCCTTAGATAAGAAAGGGATCGAATAACCCGATATCTCCTAGTCGAAAACCAAATTTCTCAAACACTGGCTAAATTCAACAATCTTGGTCGCTTAAGGTGACGAGTGGCAACTCGTACCCAGTCGCTATTTACGAGTCTGTGGGAAAGGGAGAGAAGATTGGATTCTATTGAGGCGCGCGGGGTGACATGGGAAGGGACGAAGGAAAAATAGGGACTGGCAGACTTTGTATCAATGTGGTGGGCGCTCGCGAAGGAGGTTCTTTTTCACGCGTGGTAAATAATGCCGTAAACGAAGGTAAATTAGCTTGCTCACATCGCAATTGTTTTCTAAACCGGTACCTTGATTTCTTGTTTCCATTTATTAAATTGCCTGCGACATGCCTTTTGCAATTTTAATGTAAACAGATGGTAGATCTTCTTGAAAGCGTCGGATCCTGAATTACGACCAATGACTCCTGCATGTTCGCGACTGAGATTGGGCTGGTAACCTCTGCGTGCTCTTCGTGGAAAGACTAACTTCCATCTCCTGAAACGAGGAATCCAAGTATCTTCACAGTTCAGTGCCATTTCTGTGAAAAAAAGGAACTGCATGGCTCTAGCATACGAAATCTGTTAGTCGCTATTTCTTGGAATATATCTTGTTATGGATCATATTGGAGACGAGAAAATTACATGGCCGTTTTGCTGCATTTATTTTGCCCTGTGCCTTTTCCGCCAACTACCGCCTGGTTAGCTCATTAGGTTGATAGCCAGACTGCAGAACGGGTCATTAATCACGCTATTTTTTAACTAATGAAAATGGTTTGTGCCAATTGGTGTAAATTTGAAAGAAAGAAAAAAACGTGTTCATGAACGACAGTGCTCAACAGTGCGCATGACTGGATGTCAGAAAGCGAAGCAATAACTGGTTCAATAAGTAAGCGAAAGATTTCCTTGCATTGGGTTGACTTGCATGGTGCCTGATAAACAGCAGAAAAAACTTCAGAAATGTCCGATGTGCTTTAGCCGATATGTAGGGCACCAGGTTAAAATTTAAACAACATTGTCAGAATTTAGTACGTGACGTTACCAGGCAAACATAGCACTATTCAGAGGTTTCTCGCGTCTGAGGACAGCTGACGGACAGGTGGCGAATACAAATTTAGACTAATAATTTGCAAATAAAGTGAAGTTTACTACAAACGACAAGCTGATACAACGTCAGACTCGTCATCGTTAGTGAAACGAACACGTAAACTGATTTCAACTTCCTGCGGGACGTAATCTTCCCACGTTTTACAGGTATGATTAAAACGCGTGTCTTAATTGGATATATAAACTTTTGGCTCCTTTAAATGGTATTTTACTTAAAACGCTGGTGTAATAAGATCACGTCGCCGATTTTCCTTCCTTTATAATTTTGTAACAGCTTCAGGCCAAAGTCATTTTCCAGAGGAGTTCTGGCAGTGGATCGAACCGGGACACATTTTGGTTATAGGTGTGTAGTTTTGTTTCTTTTTGTTCATTGTTTCATTCTATTTTGTATTTACCATGACAAACAACAGAAAGGGACCGAAATGGCTCTTGATATTAAAACCCCCAAAGAGGGTAGGGTAACTTGTTATTTTTTGTTTGTTTATTCACCTCTCAACCACTGACAGAAGATGAAATGGTCGATAAACGTGCCTCATAACACAGAGAAAAACTACGGAATTCCTATAAAATCGTAGCACTTATAATAACAAGACTGGCTATTTTTTTTAATACCCTGGGTTGCTGTTATTTTATTTTCCTCGATAAATTATCTTGTTTGGGGAGAAATTGTTTCCTCTTCCTCTACAAGAATTAAATCTAAAAATTACTTCCCCGAGTTATTTCCATTTTGAACTATGCGTCTCTACTCGCCATTAAAACGGCCAATTATTTTTAAGGAAAGCTTAAAACAAGGTAATGTTGATTATAAGAATTGAACCGATGTGTTAATTTGGATAAAAAGTTGAGGTGATGGTCTGAAGCTTCAGAGGAAATTTTTAGGAAGGCCTCGATATTATAATTGAACCATTATGCTAATATTGTTAATAGGCTGCGACGATGTTCTGAAGCTGCAAAGGCAGGTTTGGGGCCCTTAAAAATTTCAACAATCTGCTATAGTAACAAATAAATATAGCATTAATTTCTTTTGCATCTTAAAAACATCAACTGTTCCTTCTGGCTTTGACCAAACAGTGTAAAGTTTATAAGCAGTTTTATAACCTCAAATTTGAATATCACAAAATTGCAAGTTGATCTCGCTATGGTTGTCAAGAAGATTGACTGATTGAATTATTGTTGATCTCTCTAGAATTATCGCAACAATGAATGCATTGATTAAAGAAAAACGCTACATTGAAGAGTCTTATTTCTTCAGATCTACACACGAACGGTTTCTTTAGTCCCTGATCTTTTAAAATGAATCATATCATTTCGATGTTGATGACGGAAAGAAAAGAAAGCTTTATGAAGGAAATTAATGAAGATCTATAGAGGCGGAACTCGTAACGTTTGATGATTTTGTGAATTGAGAGTTGGTCACGTTTTTATTGTATATCGGTAGCTCACATGTCACAATTAACTTCACTAGATCAAAGAGAACTGTTGATTTAATAACTGATCAGTATGGCGCTTGATTAATTAAACTTACAAAAATTCTGTGTAGTGCAAACCAAATCTTGACTCAGCTTGCGTTTTTGAGGCGCAAAAAAGTAAAAAAAGGTAAAACGACATGCTTAGATCCTTGGCATTTACTAAAGCTTAAATGAAATAATTAAATTAATTTCGGCATCGAAAACAAGGAAGATGTTAATAGATATTATTTACATGGGATATAAAGGAAAATGTTGACGATTTGGTTTTATAACGTCACGTAAGGACTGCGCTCTATAGCTTAACCCGTCTTCGCACTGGCAAAGTTAAGAAAGCTCTTTCTTTAGCCTAACCCTTTCACTCCCAGAGTCAGTTATGGAGACATTAAAGTGATTCTAACTTCTGAGTCTGTGGATGAAGTCCTATGGTGTCACCATTCAAATGAGACCTTGTCAGCAGTACTTTCACACGGTACTATTTATATTTGAGTATTGTAGAAAATAGAATCTAGGATTCGTCTTGAATTTTGACTTAAGGCACTCTTGGGAGTGAAAGGGTTCAATCTTGTTTCATGAACGACGACATAACCCTAATTACAAAATAGGAGAATGGTTTGACTGTTTTCGTTCATAATTCATTTTCGGAAGCCAAAATCTACGAAATGGATTTTCTTATATAATATTAATGCAACATAGTATTTCAAAGTTGAAGCACATTCGTAAGACGTAAGTTCACACGCGGACGCCTAAAACGCCCTTAAAATGTACGTAACCTACTTGAAACAACTAAAAGTTCACTCGAATGAAATATTTATAACGTTACACAACTGTAATTAGACGGCTTCCTTTAAGTTATATTATTTCTGCACTTACAATATATATTTTTTATTATTATTACTAGGTACAAGAGCAAACTGAGACGAATTTGAAGCATACAGTTTGATTTTTAATTAAGGGGACTTCATTATTCAAGAGAAAGCTATTCGGGGTAAGTTTTACTTCCCGCACGGATTTTGGACGTTTCTAACGTTTTTAATATGCAAGCAGGCAGATATGCAAGTTACAGCTATCGAACTCGATGACTTTTTATCTGGGAACAATTTGTCATAAAATGTCATTGTTCATTAAATTTGAGGTTACCATGGTAAACCATAATTTGACAGAGAGTTTCAAATTTTTCAATTTTGTTGTTGTTTTTATTAATAATTATAACTTTGTTGAGGAAACTTTTACATATTTCGATAATTTTAGTGTTCTGCTATTCATTTTGGTTCCTTTCTGATCAATTTTGGCCCTCTCCGGAGGGTTTAGAAAAATAAAAAATCTAAGGTTACGGATATGTTTGAAAGCATGACCTAATTCCTACGTCATGTGACATCATTAACTCTCTGGGGAAGGACCTTAAAGGGACAATTTTTGGACAGGCTCTCTGCCCTCTAATTTAAGTTATCATATCCTTAATATTTCTTTAGTTACGGAGGGGACCGTGGGAGATGGTTGCTAGCAGGATTTGGATGAAGCTTAACTTATTTAGTTATTTAGTTAACCACTGTATAACGTGATAGAACGTTTTACAAAAAGCAAAGGCGAACATACGATTTCTCAGTCTTCCTCTGTAGAATCTAATGACAAATCGAACTTGCACTGGTTTCTTGTTACCTACAGGTGCGTACAACCTATCACCACGAAAATGAACACCACCGATATGGACTCTAACGGTCACGTGTCGTGCCCGCAAGCTGTTTCTATCTTCTTCACAGTGACCATGGCAATAATCAGTTCAGCGGCTTCTATTGGCAACATTCTTGTGATTGCCGCAGTGTACAAGACTCCAAGCCTGCGAACAAGCGCTAACATCTACTACGTCAACATGGCGGTTTCGGATTTTCTTGCCAGTCTTGCTGCATGGCCGCTGTACCTCACTGACGAGATTATAACAAGCAGGGGAAGCCTCATTCAAGGTCCTCTGGCTACTGCTGGGTGCAAAATAGGAGTGTTTGTAAGACTTGTGTCTTCTTCAGTGTCCATTATAAGCCTTATGCTGATTGCTGTGGACAGATTTATCGCTACTGTATATCCCTTGAAAATCACCTTGCTCACAAGAAGAAAAAGAGCAGCTTTACTGTTTTCTACATGGTTGATAGCGATAGCCCAGTGTATCCCAAATCTCTACCATTCCAGAGTTAAAAATTTCGGACAAGAAACATTCTGCACATTAGCGTGGAATGCATCTGCCAAAACTTTCAACTACTTATATTGTACGATCTTTGTTATTGCATTATTAGTGGCAATTATCTATCTGTATTCACGCATTATGCGTGCTCTGAGAGGCAGGCTTAAACCAGAAAGCCATGTAGCAGTCCACAAGCTTGAACGTAGAAGGATGAAAGAGAACCAAAACATCATGAGGATATTTAAGGCAATTGTTGTAGCATACTTCGTTTGTCTTTTTCCTTTATGTGTTTTTTTGATTCTTAAGGTCGCTTATCCTCAATTTTTTTTCAAAGACAAGTGCAAGTGGATTGTGGGTTTTTTCTATTTTGTCTTTCCGTCGCTTAGCACGGCAATCAATCCGGTCATTTTATTTTCCTTTAGCAGTAATTTTCGTCATGCTTTCAAGACGTTGTGCCCCCTTTTTCTCATGAAATGTATTTCGTGTCGCAAAGAGAAGAGCGTATCACCAGAACAGTACCCGCTTGATCAGATGTAATGCAATATAGCAGACTGTTATTGCACCTTAGACAAGAAACCTTACTCCACATTAATATTGTCTTTATCAACCCAGGTGTATAAGTGGGTCAGACTAGCTAATCATTAGGGAGTCCTAACGGAAAAGCTGGGGGGTAACTCTGCGGTTGACTAGCATCCCATCCAGGGGGGAGTTGTGATGCTCCTAGTGGCTTTATGCTGGGTGTCCTGTGATGGACTAGCATTCCATCCAGGGGTGGGGGGGGGGGGGGAGGTGATGCTCTTAATCGCTTCATACTACGGCAATCGGAGTTAAGCTTCGGCCTTGATGGCCCATGGCTCGTTCAATCGAGTGGATTGGAAGGTGCCATGACGATACGTAAGACTATAGATCTTGTCTTCTTTGACCTGAATTCCCTCTGTACATTTTTGTGTATATGTAAGTACTAGTAAACCCAAGTAATATTTTATGGTCATCGATGTTCTATACGTAATTATTATTTTTAAATCTCTGTTAATACAAAAAAGTGAAATGGAGAGAATTATAATTGAGAATCAAATTGTAATATATAAAATGCATTGAGAAGCTAAGAAAGTAATGAATGATTTTGCGTTCTGTGGTCTTCCATGTTAAGTTTTTTAATTTTATTTTCTGAATGAAAACTAATGTAAAAGAGTGAATAATAAAGAGAGGGAAAAAGTGACAAGTTACATGATCAAGCTGGTAAAGACAGAGTTATAGCTTTCAGTTGTTTGGTAGCCTTTTTCGTTTATCAGTATATGTATTCTCGGTATAAGCCACGGCGACTGCCTCTGTATTCTCGATTCACAGACATTCATATGGAGCGGTTGCTAAACCCATGGGCATGCAACGGTCATAGAAGCACAACCTCATGTCACTTTATTTCCAACAAGTTGACTGTATAATATTCCGGACGAAAAGAGATAATGCGAAAAGCATTCTGAATGACTGTCCCTTGAAAGGAACTAGCCACGACTGGCAGATGAACGGGTTAGAGGGCTAAAGATGTCGGCCAGGAAATATTCTGTATTTTAGTCTTTTCTGAAAACGCTTGTTAAATGTGTTTTGCTCAAGTTTATCCTTATTAACTTTAATTTCGAAAAGGTGAATGGAAATCCTCCAATGGACTTTCTGGAACTCCATCAAGAGGAGAAACGCGACTGAAATGCATGGGAAGAATGGAGGATGCCATCTGACGTCAGGGTTTCGAATCATTTACGAAGTTTATTATGGGATACGTTGGGCTGCTAAAAGGCGGAAATCAAACTATATGCTTGAAAAGAAAAACAGGCACCGCCAAAATTTACTGAGAAGCCCTCGTGAAAGCGAAGAAAAAAATAACTAACCAGTGTGGTTTAGGAGGGGCTAAGTCTTGGTAGGAGGGAGAAAACTTTACTCCATTTCTTTCGCCATAATGATCAGTCGTATGCGATCCCTGACATTTGTAGAACTTGCTTGTAACTAAATCCCGAGCAAGAGTCACTCCAAAAGAATTCATTTCAAAAACGCCGTTAAGGACGCGGGAAAGCTGCAAATTTCCTGAATTATTCAGTACGGTGGTGTACTGGCGTCTCTTGCATCAATCGCTAAAGTATTGAGTTGTGCTTAAGCCATCATCCCAAAACCTGAAAAAAGTGGGCGCCGTCGCTTACGAGAGGTGGTCGCTTGGGAGTGAGTTAACAGGCAACGTTTGGGTATTTAGAGAAAGTGAATCAGAAATAATGATGAATATCTGTACGATATCTGGGCTGATTTAACAACACATGTATGACGCTGTGAAAAAAAGATCTCAGTCAAAATTTGCCGTCTTTTCATGCTTTAAGTAAAACTATAGAAGGGCTAACCGGCCAAAAACATTGATGATGACTGACGTGAAGCGGGAAGAGTAAATTCAGTTTCATCTGTATGTTTTTGTCCTATTCATATTCTTTGCTGATTATTATCCACAGGATTAATTTCATCCGGCATAATCTTTTTCCTGCGAAATGATTTACTCAATTTAACCGCTGTAAGCTGTCTTGAATATATTTCAACAAAACTTTACTTTCCTACGTTACGTATCTCACAACAATGTGTATAAGAACGGATTTCATTTTCGTTTGTAAATATTTGATGCATCCTTCAACTTTGAAATCCGTCACGCTCTCTTAGACATCAGTTTTAAAGTGTGCCATTGCATGGTTAGCAAAATATTTCTTTTTAAACCTCTGTGCACGTATTTTCATCTATATTTTGTAAAGGTCGAGTATCCAATACACTTTATTAACGTCTTCAACTTTAATAAACCAATAATAAACCTTGATTTCTTTCTCTGATTTCGAGTAAGAGAATTGGCTTTTTATAGTTGAGTCAATATCTTGGGCGAACTTGAACTGTCTTCTAAAAACCACGACCCATTGAGTGGACGTTATCTCGTAAACCTAAAGTAACCTCCCAGCAGATCAATGAGGAAATTGATCCGCCGGTAAATTGGATGGCTTTCAGAAGGAATATGAGAAACTGTCAATACCCCCCCCCCCCCCCAAAAAAAATCCAGTCAAAATATTTTGTTCTCAGTGAAGAAATAATTCTTCGTTTGACTTTCTTTTTACAAGAGTGACTTGCTAAAATTGATTCCTTCTTGCTATATACTGAGGAACAAATCTAGCTCATGAGGCCTCGCACAACTACTGTAAGAGTGCCAATATAAGTACCGGGCGCATGCGCTACTAGGCCTAGGTGTCTTCGACTTATTTTAATTTTGAATATTCTGTGATGGGAAATCAAAGTGTTCTTTTACATTTCTTTTGGATTTTCCCGGGCGCGTTGATTCTAAGCGGTCTTGGTGCTGCCAACTTGAATACGTACGGGCTCGAAAGTTACCTCATTTTCGCGGGTACTGAAGTGAGATCTATTCCGTGTACGCGCTAGTATTTTATTATCCACGTGTCACTCCGCCACTTGTAGGTCATAGTTGAGGTTTCCTTTGCTTAAACAAAGTGGTCAAATTGTGAGCAATTAGTTCTGGATTTTTAGATTACTCTCCGCATTCTTTTGCGTTTGACGGTGTGTGACAGCAATGGCTATGTTCGATTACGCACGTTTTCTGTGCCGATATTGATACTTAGAGATGAGTGAACTTGACAGTGATGTAGGAAAAGGTGAACGTGCTTTTGTCGTATTCCTATCGAACATGACTTATCATCTGTTAGAGACTGTCATTTCTCGCAGAAATTGAACGGTGTCAATTCAGCCTATGACGATCTTTAAGAATCACAGGAGATCATTAAATGGTGTTTTATTTTGTCATTCGGTTTAGAGTTCTACTTCGGTCCATCTTGAAGTTTTTAAGCGTTTAACACTTTAAGCTCCAATAGTAATTAGAATTACAGATTTCTCCTCGTGATATCAGCGCATTGTAACACTTACAGGTCATGAAAAATAAGGAAATGATCATCAACGATAATTTGTCCTGATATTTAGACACGATATCCCAACTAGTACGCCACAAAATATATGGATAGCAGTAAGGAGAATTTGTATATTGGTATTGGAGCTTGAAGGGTTGAAGTAAAGAATAAGTGGTTCCAAAAAAAGCCCAGGAAAATGAGGCATGTGTCGTTAGTTACTGTTACCACCAATTTCGAAACCGTAAACTTAGCGTAGAAGATCTTCATATCAGGTATTATTACATCTCTTTTTCTTGTAAAAGTGTCCTTTAATTTTCGTTTTAAAAATGGGTTATTTTATGCGGGTACATGAAACGACATAAGACCATATCGCACATGCAGGGAATGCGGGTGAAGGAATTGATCACAAATCATTTTTAAATTATCTTTACACGTGCAAGGTTGCGATTAATTGATACGTTTACAACAGCTACGACCAATATAAAAGGAGTGCGATGAGAGGGGCCTATCGACTTGATCGACGTACGGGAAGCCTGAGTTTGCGGCCCAGTTCATTCAATGATGATGGCGGGAAGTAAAACAATTCACCATATAAGGACACTCCATAAATACGTGGCTTTCCGCTGTTATTTAGTCCATTGTTATCTTGATTACACAGGTGTGCTTTACGTGATATACTGATCTTGTACACGTTCGTTGGGCAATTGGCAAGGCTAAAACGGGAAACTGGTGAGAACTATTCTTCCACTGGTTATTGTTTTTTTCTGTTATTTCAATTCGTCCAGTTCGACACTGAAATAAGAGGTATGTTATTCAATTAAAATAGTGTTTCTATATAAATTTTTAGAGTTAATCTTTGCGAACTTAACCATGTGTTTTCACTCGACAGTCTGCAACTTTTTCCGGGTGCAGGTGAAGTTGTTTCAACGGAGTGTTCGGTCCTAAGAAAAATGTTGTTTCACATCTCGTAAGGCGATGGCATAATTATCGATGCGAACTTTAAATTTTTATTTTAGATACATGTTGATATCCACATATACCACTGACATACATCTCTTTCAGTATAGAACCTCCCGCTGATTGAACATTTACATATTTAAAAATTATCCTAAACATCAAGTTAACCATACAAGTTCATTTTAAAGTGAGTCATTGATGTGCTCTTTACATAGACAACCCATGAATGTAAATAGAGTGATATGTGTGAAGAGAAGAACTCAGAAAAAAATTCTGAGTTCCAGATGGGAAACGAACCCACGACCTTCCGCACACTAGTCGATATGCTCTAACTACTGAGCTACTGGGAACTCAAGTGAGCAATGGCCAATTGTGGGCTTACACAAAGACGGCATCGCACAGGCAATCCATTCTCTTGGTTATTAGCCCTTTAATCCCCAATATCAATATGCATGTTCTCCTCAGTGTTCCCCATATGTTTCTTATGTTACTAGTTGGGAGAATTTGCACAAACATCGAGGCATTTCATGTTTGATGATCATTTCCTTTATTCTCATGATCTGTATGTTTGATCAAGTAAGAATATTGTAAGGAGAAATTAGATGCTTGTCACTATTGGGGCTTAAAGGGTTAACTTAACTGTTCCGCAACCCCGTACTGAATTTTACAAAAAAAGTCTTTCTTACAGCGGCAGTGTGTTATGGAACGGCTTACCTCTGGAGGTGCGGCAATTGACATCCCCTAGTATATTTAAGGGAAAATTAAGAGACATAAATTTCGATTGACAAATAATTTAATTAGCGATATTCTGTTTTTTACACACGGCCTCCTTGAAAAGCAGGTGTTTTCTTTTCATCTTTATTATTTTAGTTTCTTTTATCTTAGTTTTCAGATTAGTTAGGAAGTTAGTTTTTTCTATACTTCAATGTAAATGTATACCTGAAGGAAATACCGTGTTTAAATAAAGTTACCTTACCTTACCTTACCTTACTTAACATGAACATTTCTGTTAAAGGAACATTTAATTCAATTTCGTAAGATTTCTTTACTCATAGGATATGAGCTTATAGCCCACCATTATTGTAGGGAGCCAATCAAACGCTTGCTCGCACAATATACACGGATAGTCCATGTAATAAATCTTTTGGTCTGTAAACTTTCATGTCGCATGAAAATTTTGAACCCAGCTGACTGGGACATCCTCATTTACGGACCGGCCTTCGACTTTTAGATAGAACATAGCTTGTTATTGCCAACATGTAACTCTCTTTTTGGCATACAATGTTTAGGTTTACGATGCTTAAAAAGCCAGGAGATCACGTGATCATATGCAATGGTAGTGGTATGTAAACAAAAAGAACGAAATAATTAGAATTAAAGAGATAGGAAAGGAAACCATCAAATTATCATGCATGTTGAAGGTTTTTACAATCATTGTTATCATTTGCCCGCGCGGTATATAAATGTTTGTGACTTTTTAATATTTAAGCAAATAGGTACACCGGCCACCACACTTTACTAATGTTATTTGTTGTGAAATATCATTGTGTCTCATGCTTGAGTTCAATTTTCATGTACCTTTTCACACTTCCATTTCTGTATATATATATATATATATATATATATATATATATATATATATATATATATATATATATATATATATATATATATATATATATATATATCACAAACACACAACTTGTAAGAGGTCTAGCAAACAATGCAAATCCGGTACCAACTGTACGTGCTGTATGGAGGATCACTAAAGCGATCGTGGACTCTTGAGATAACTCAAATAAAATTAGAAATGTAATGGTCAAGAGGCCCACTCCAATATATAATGTAGCTAGGTTGGTTTTATTCGCGCAACGTTTCGACCATCACGGTCTTCATCAGGAGCGTTAGAGGTATAAACTGCTTACATCAACAACAAACAAAATTCAAATTCGTGTCAACGGGTAACATACTGTGACGTATATATATATATGCCACTTATGTTAATTTTTGTTCTCATCTGACAGTGATGACATGAAGTCGTCGAAATGTCGTGCGATGTTTTTTTTGTTTCATTAAATTTCCTTTTTAAAACAAATCAACGTTTTTGTCGTAATTTCTACTATTCTTTTTTTTATATTTTAGCGTTTATCTAAAGTCTACTTCCCTGGGTTTCACATGTTTTGCAAAAAACAAGAAGTCCGAGCAGGCGTATCCAACATGGCTGCTGCTCAGAAATAATGACGTAAACCCAGCGTCATGTGACGTCATCATTGTATTTTGCAGAATTGAAAGAGAATATTTTTGGACGTACCATACAACCCTTAAGTTTCATTGTCATGAAAGCGTTACTGTTCTTAAAGTTGCGAAGGCAGGGAGGATGGGGGAAGGTAGACTAAGCCTACCCCCGTTTTTGCAATTGAACGTGAACTAATGCCAGTTCGGAACAATTGTCACTGAGTGAATCAATTCACTTGTGTGACATTGTTTGGGAACCCCCCCTGGGGGGTAGGAACCTACGTTTTTAGATAACACCTGATCTTTTATGAATCTTTTCATTTCATACTTGGAAAGATCAAGTTTTTTTCTGGCGATGCCGCAATTTAGCATTCAAAACTGGAGACTTTCAGTGACGCTGCTGCATTGTATTCAGTGTCAGCAGTATTATTTCCCAGTATTTACATGAATATGTATAGATTTTCTTTCCTCAGTATTAGCTTTCTGTCGGATGGTTTAGAAGTTCTTTCTTTTCATTTTACAGCTTGACCATTACGTTCTGCTTAGTTGTAGCAAAACCCTCTTTTTTCGGGCTACAACAAAATTAACGTTTTTCCTCGTTTCTTAAACGCGTTGCTCTTTCTCTCCTGGCACTCCAATTCAGCATTTCAATTATACCATTACTGTGCGGCATACATGGGTTTCACAGTACTCATTTTGAAGTTAAATTAGCCAGCAGTAATGTGTTTCATGCATTTCTCCAAACAGATTATTCCGGCGGAACAAGACACGAAACAAGTTGCCAACGGAACGGGTGAGCAGAAACTAAACAAACGCATGGAAATGCCGCTGAAATTTACCCCGTACTTGGTGTACAATATGTACAATTTTGTGAATTTCGCTTTATGTACGACCTCTGAAATTTGTGTTTCAGCGAATAGAGTTCTGTGCATGTGTTGAAAGCTTACCTTATCAGTATGAAGACAAATATATGAAGTGGTCATTTCATATTGACCACGAGTGTGATATGAACTTACAAACAACCATGTACCAGTTAGCTTGATTGATAGTAAAATTTTCAGGGGTCGGGCGTAGTTGAAGCCTTAAGAGCTCCTGACCAGAAATATCGAGAATCCCACGACAGAAACGAAATTTCATATTCCATTTTATTTTGCCAAAAATACCTCTTTGGTAAACTATTTTCAAAAATCATATTTAAAAGTTCCTCCGCTTTTTGTTTTTTCCAAAATTTAAATAAGTTCGAAATACGGCTAGAAGCTCGCTTGACCCCCCCGGAAATAAGGGAAAATCGTGCATTTTTAGCAAGCTCGTACGCAGCAATGGAAATCGTTCCCGTTTTGCCATTTGGCTCATAAGTACATCATTCTTTCTTCTATCTAAAAATACAAAAATCGGATATAAATTTGTATTTTTAGTCTGCCTGTTGACCTGTTGAAGATACTAACCTGGAAGGGTTCAAAGTCAAAGTGAAATTTGGGTCAACTTCAAAGGCTTATAACTGACCTAGCATATGTTTTTCAGACCAAAAATATACATCAACTGTAAGCTCAAGCATTCGTATTTACTCTCTGAAAGTGTCGTTTTTGGCCCGCTAAAGGCGACTCGTGGAGAAAAAAATTGTGCGGGGCATTTTGAGCATTTCGGTAGAAAGGCCGCTGTCACGCGAGCCACATCGGTTCCACTAAAGCAGTCATAAAACAAGGTTTCACTGGCTCATCATTTTGAATAGGTAAAAGTAAAAACATATACTTTTCACTTAGAGGTAACTATGTTATTATGGCTGAGGGGCAGCCCAGTTTACTTGTCTACAATGCAAATTTATTTATAATGTAACAATATTATTTGATTGATCCAAACTGATAAACCAAAGATACTCTCACCTTAAGACACCATCTTGTGAATCTCTTGGTCCAGGTTATCACTCCTTTTACCAGACTTATTGGCTGCAGTAGTCATGACAATTTGTAGATTGAAACAACAAAAGTTACAACCACGTCAAACTATGCACTTCGCATTCAAATTAGCATAAATGTGAGACATGAAATCTGAGCTTTTCGTGATAGGCACGATAAAGGATAGCGTGACGCAGTGACTCAGAAAGCTGGAAAACCCAAATGGGCTTAAACCAGGAGCCCTTACTTAGACATAAATGTTAGTTTTCCGGTAAATAGCCATTTTGAATGTATATATACGAAGTGACACTTCTCTAATGAGGGAAAGGATCGTAACGGTCATTTGCAATTTCAAATACTTCAGTAGGGTCCGATCATTTACTGTTAGAGGGCAGTGGGGGGTGGTTGGAAAAAATCGAAATATTCCCGCAAAGCTTTTGTGGAAGAAAGACCGCAAAAACACCAGGGAAAGAAAATTCAAGCAAAGCTTTTAGTCCCAATAGAAAAAAATAATAAAATAAATCATAATCGTAATAACAAAGCAGAAAAAAGCAAAACTTTAATGATACATCTCTTATCGTCTTTGATCAGTTTTAAATGGACGTGTAAGTGCTATTTTAAGTCTTGTGGGACACATTCAGTTAACAAAAACGCCACCACAAGAACAACTTGAAACCATTTCTTCTAGTACGCTGGTGTGGGGTACTTTTCTTCTAAGTTTCAAAGGAGGTGTTTACAAGTCAAAACGCTCGCAGTGAAACTGAGAAAGTCCAAGTTTCCGGTTGCCGTTCTTTGCGAATGCCATCAGCGCAGATGTCGTACTGGTCGTACACAGTGAGATGTTCCAGTTGAAACCTTGAGAGGATATCTTGTCTTGCTGTAGTCAAATTGGTTCATTTTATTTTTTTTTTTTTTTATGAGGGGAGGTATGCTAGGGGTCATTTGCAGATTCAGATATTTTATGGTCGGACCATTTATTTTAGAGGGGGTGGTTGGAAAAATAAGAAAAGTTTGATTTGGAAAGCTTTTGTACAAGAAACGCTGCAAAAGCTTTGTCGCAAAAAGAAAGTAAAGAACGGTAGCTAATTCGGGAGAATTGTGTATATCTTTTCCAATCGCTGCTAGGCCTTGCACCGTCGTAGGAAGGTGTGGAATGATACCTGTGCTGAAATCTCAACAGCCGTCTGAATCCTTAGGCTTTGCCACACGGATCGAGTTCCAAACGGTTCCGGTTCTGATAGGTCTTCTGAAACTGCTATCCGTACCGTCAATCCGGTCCAGTAAAGGTCCGGTTTTTGCATCTGCAAAAATGCAGGAACCGGTTCCGGTCCCATATTGGACAGGTACTATGTGAACACCTTGACCGGTTCGTTTTGGTTCCAACACCGTAATTTAGGCTTGGGCATTAGTTAAATTTATCGCGTGTATCAGTGTTGTGTTTTTGATTAAACTCATCTAGAAATTTAAAGAGAGACCAAACTACTGTCTGCGATAGCATAAATGCCACATAACCAGTATTGTAATTCTGGGTTTAAAGCTTGAAAAGGTTAAAAGCTTGTGCATTTTGGTTGCGTATTTTGTATCTGGCCAGAGACCTTTGGCTTCTTTCAATCCAATGATTCAGCCTTCTTCGATCGTCTTTCACGCGTTTTGGTCTGCCGGTGGATAACTTATTGGTACAAACAGCTGATTTTCTCACGTTGGTCCAGAAGTGGACTGGTACCGGTCGATTTCTGTACCGGTTCCGTGTGAACAGATGCTCATAAATGAAACGGTCCTACGTGAACAGATCTGGTCTGGTCCAGAACCATTTGGAAACTGTTCTGTGAGAACATAGGCTAAGACGTTGTTCGTAAGTTTGGGAGGGGGTTGGGCCTTAAGAGAAGAAACAAAGAAAGCTTCCCGCTTCGATGATAAAAAAACAGTCTGCCTCGAAAACAAAGTTCAATATTGGCCATTCATCAAGAAGGAAAGTGGACGCAGAGGCAGTACCGTGGGATGAAATAAGCCGGATCGCTAGGTTCCGGGGAAGTGCCTGACGGCCCAGCATTAGCCACTGCTTTCTTTTAGGGTCTAGCGGCAAACGATTTCCGTGCCTTTGAAAAATAAACCTCTTTGAGTACAGCGAGACAAGATATCCTCTCAAGGTTTCAACTGGAACATCACGTCGTGTACGACCAGTACGACATCTGCGCCATGAGCAGCAACCGGAAACTTGGACTTTTTTAGTTTCACTGCCAGCGCTTTGAATTGTAACTCCTTTAAAACTTAGAAGGAAAGTACCCTACATCAGCCTACTAGAAGAAATGCCGGGTTTCAAGTCGTTCTTGTGGTGGCGCTTTTGTTACCTGAATGTGTCCCACGAGACTTAAAATAGCACTCACACGTCCATTTAAAACAGATCAAAGACAATAAGAGAAGAATCATTAAATTTTTGCATTTTTCTGCAGAGTTATCATGATTATGAGTTATCTATTCATTTTTTTCTGTAACTAAAAGCTTTGCTTGAATTTCCTTTCCCTGGCGTTTTTGTGGTCTTTCTTCCGCAAAAGCTTTGCGGGAATATTTCGTTTTTCCAACCTCCCCCTCTAAAATAAATGGTCCGACCGTAGAATATTTGAAACTGCAAATGAGCCCTAGGATCCCTTCCCTCATAAGAGAAGGGCTCCTGGTGGTAGTCACTATGTCACGCTATCCCATACCGTGCCTATCAGGAAAAGCTCAGATTTCATGTGGCACTTTTATGCTAATTTAAATACGGAGTGCATAGTTTGGCATGGTTTGCAAAAGGTTCGGTAGCTTTTGGTTTTTTAATCTACAAATTATCATAACTTATCCAACCAACAAGTCTGGCAAAAGAAGTGATAACCTGAGCCAGGAGATTTACAAGATGATGTCTTAGGTGAGAGTATCTTTATATTTATCAGTTTAGATCAACGAAATAATATTGTTACATTATAATTAAATTTGCCTTGTACAAACGTAAACCAGGTTGCGGCTAAGCCATATTAACATAGTTACCTCTAAGTGAAAAGTATGTATTTTTAATTTATTAACCTATTCAAAACAAGGTGCCAGAGAAACCTCTTTTTTTGACTGCTTTAGTGCAACCGATGTGGCTCGCCGTTGCGTGATAGCGGCAGTTCTACCGAAATGCTCAAAATGCCCCGCACACTTTTTATTCTCGACGCGTCGCTTTTAGCGGGCCAAAAACGACACTTTCAGAGAGTACAAACGAATGATTGAGCTTACAGTTGATGTATATTTTTGGTCTGAAAACATATGCTAGGTCAGTTAAAAGCCTCTGAAGTTGACCCAAATTTCACTTTGACTTTGAACCCTTCAATGTTCGTATCTTCAACAGGTCAGCAAGCAGACTGAAAATGCAAATTTATATCCGTTTTTTACATTTTTAGATAGAGGAAAGAATGATGTACTTATGAGCCAAATGGTAAAACGTGAACGATTTCCATTGTTGCGTACGAGCTTGCTAAAAATGCACGATTTTCCCTTGTTTCCGGGGGGCGCAAGCAAGCCTCTAGCCGCATTTTGAACTTTCGTAATTTTTGGAAAAACCAAAAAGCGGATGAACTTTAAATTATGATTTTTGAAAATAGTTTACCAAAGAGGTATTTTTGGTGAAATAAAATGAAATATGAAATTTCGTTTCTGTCGTGGGATTCTCGATATTTCTGGTCAGGCGCTCTTAACTTTTTCATGATGTCTCTGCCTCTGCTGAATTTTTAACAACCCTGTGAGGATTCATCACTCATAAACATTTAACTTGAGTGTTATTGTGCTTACTTGTTTCTTATTGTCTGTAGGCCGTGTGAGGATAATTACGGTTTTGATCAAGTGGATGGAGGTATGTGAGAAATACAATCTGTCATGGAAATATTGGACATAAAAAGGGAAAGAGAAAAGAAGAAGGTTAACGTTTAAAGCAGTAGTAGGAGAATGCCATGTCATAAGTGATAGAGTGGTTTTACTAACCCTTGAATGGAATTAGTGTCTAATAGTGTGTACTACTCTACAACCTATTTCACGGGTTAAGTAAAATCACTCTATAATTTATGTACAGACGTCACTCAGTTCTGTTTAAAAAGACGACTCTTTGTTATCCATTCAGTTAGGCCGCTAGGAAGGTGATGTTTTTTATACGCACCACAAAGGATTATCAGATGTTTTGTAACAAGCTAATCTTCGCGCTATAAATGGCTATATGAGTAAGACGGACACTCCCGAACATAGTAAACGAAGCTTATCCTTCTGCTTACCATGTATGGCATTAGCAAATTAAAGTACTATTTATTTATTTGTTTATTTTATTTATTTATTTATTTATTTACATGACACTTCTGTTACTAGATTTGTTTGATAGAGGAAAATATCAACTTGAGTTGCAGAGTAACATCAGGTGAGACAAATCAGTACTAATGAATTTCTATGATCAAGTAATACTTGGAACGATTATAATAGGTCAATTTCTTAACATTAAAATTCCACTACGTGGCGTAGCTCAGAGGACAAGAAACAAAATGAATGAATAACCACGATTACTAATAAGCGAACATGGTTATTCGTTTCCCTTTGTTTTTGTCCCCTAAGCCTCGTTGTCGAGTAGAATATCAATATATAAATTTAATATTTCTTATATTGCGTGAGTGAACCGCTTATGTTCGAAATAAAAGAAAGTTTACTGTCGACTGTTAACTGCCTGTTTTCCGTTTATTAGAGTTGCTGAGACAGACATTCTTAACCTTGATGGAAAGGCTAATGGGGAATTGTCTTCAGAAAGAGGTTGGTAAAATGAATAAGTGGACAAAAGAACGAACAAAAAAAAAAGTTGCAAAATGAATGAATGAATGAACGAACGAACGAACGAACGAACGAACGAACGAACGAACGAACGAACGAACGAACGAACGAACGAACGAACGAACGAACGAACGAACGAACGAACGAACGAACGAACGAACGAATGACCACTTTGACTTTTAGATCCCTGTGAAGAGGAAGACCGTGAACAAGCGTTATTAGCCACCATAGAAACTGAAAAGAAAGTAAAGAACGAATTTTGATGAATTTGGAAGAAAATCCTCTCCTATCGGCGATAAGGGTAAGTGATTCAGTCAGTCAATTTGGACTTATCAACTCAGTTCACAAGGGGAAGGGCTAACGCTGTCAATTACTCTATGGTATAACTAAGTCGATAAATCCACAGTTTTGTGTTTCACTTCCCCACCGACGTAGCACCACAGCCAGTCAGTCGGACATTCGGTCAGTCATTCAGCCAATCATGGCCTTTACTCTGTCACTCAGTCATCCAGTCAATACGTTAGCCAGACAGTCAGTCAGACATACAGTCATACAGTCATACAGCCAGTCAATCAGTCAGTCAGTCTATAAGTCATCCAGTAAGCCAGTAAGTCAGTTAGTTAGTCCTATAGAGAGTGAGCAAGTCAGAGAGTGAATTTTTCTGGCTAATCGTTTGTTCCTTGGTATTTTGTCAGGTGGCTGAAAAACTTCACGATCGGGCAAGCAAGAGCGAGTACGATAAAGAGGATTTCATCAACCTGGCCAATTCAGTGGAAGAGTTTACCTTGCGTTTTCTTGACCCTATGAAGTATCACAAAGATCTACGGGAAGAGTTTTCTACTAATCCTCAAACTGAATGCATCCTCGAGACTGCTATTAAATTGGAACAAAAGAAGGTATTTGTCGAAGTTTCTGGTGTATAACGTAGGCCTACAGCTGACGTTTAGATGGGGCTCAGTGGTGTAGTTGTCAGTGCTGTTGAAGTGCAAATGTGAAGGTCGGTGGGTGGAGGCTTAGTCCCTGCCATCATGTTTATTTTATTTTATTTTATTTTGTTTCATTTTATTCTATTTGTTTATTTGCCACACATACATACACATACAAATGAGAGAAGACGAGAGAAGGACGTTGAAATGGGGCTAATGGATATCAAGCCTCCTCGATCGCAAAACACGGAAAATGGTAGATTAATTAAATTTACGTTATCAAAGAGACGGCATCATATAATATAGTAGTTTCTAAAAAAAATACTTCGGTCTTTTCTTTAAAAAATGATAAAAATCGCATCAATTTTGTCAGAATCCAGAGAATTATAAAGCTGTGGGCCTTGATAGTATACACAAAATTGCCAAGTACTAGTTTTACAGAGAGGAACATGGAAAGCATTTGCGTTTCGAGTATTGAAACTCCTGATCCAGGAGTCTAAACTGCTTGCGAAAACATTGCAGCAAGTAAACCGGGGCGAGGGGGCGGGGAAAGGGCTGCAAAACTCTCAGCTGCTTTATGTTACAGAAACCCGGTAAAGCTCGGGCCGTGTGGGGTCCCTGTGGCTCTTGTGCGACTTAACCCAAAGTTGAAATTTGTTTGAGTATGAACGACACCCTATAATTTGCAAATGCCCAAAGAATGAGGATAATTTAAGAGTTGTCTAGGTGTAGTACATCTCTACACTGTCTGTAGAGTACTGATAAATTTAAATTAGATGTCACTTATGCTCGCTCTTTACAAACATTACTTTTACTTTTTTTTTGCAGTTTTTCGATCATCCCATCATCATTGACCTTATGCTTCAGAGGTGGTATCGTGAATTTCGTGGCTGTAAACGCGGATGGTGGCTATTTTTGAACTTTTGGTGTATTTTTGACATCATGCTGTTTCCACTGATGTTTTCATTGGCCTACACTCTAGGTACATGTGTTGTGAATTTAATTTGAAACTGATTTGTCACTATCTGCCCAGATGCAATAAGTCGAACATAGAAAACTGTCGCTGCGTTAACGTAGCGCATTTAATTTACCTTCTGTGAATGGCGATAGGCTTTTATCCCATTCAAAGTAAGCGGTATTTAGATCATACCACATAAGTCACTCAGCCCGCAGAAGTTCCTCGATTTGATTTGTTTCTTTTCTACCAGGGTGGCGTGGAAACAACATAGATAGTTTAGCATGCTACGTGACGACTACCTACCTTACTTTTTTAAAACTACATTTAAAACAAAATAAATATATGTAACCTCTTTATGAATAATTGGACTGCAAGTGTGACACTGATTTAGCATGCACAACGAAGAAATGTCTTCCTCCTCCAACAATTTTGCTTCACTGGTAACTAATAAATTTGAATATTTACAAAAAAAGCTCTTTTAAAAGCTCCTTTAACTTTTAATAATTAAAATTAACGAAAATTATGTTAGTTTATTCTTTTCAGCTGTTGCGGTGTCCCCACCTACCCATTCTTTAGTTTAGTTACGTTTTGAATGTTTTGTTTTCGTTGGCGAAGCTAATAAAATAGAAATAAAAAGTGTCTTGTACAAGCCTGCTTGTTACCTCAAAAGCATTACGATCTGCCTATTATCAAAACCTAGGTCAATTCACAAACATTTTTTGTTGCTTTTTTCAATCAGACTTAAAAGACATGAAGAAAACATATTCCACTGCGTACTTCATCTTCGTCCGAGATGCACTAAGTTACCTAGTCCTCCTGGGTCTTCACTTTGCAATTTGCCTTGAACCGTCCTGTCTTTCATTTAGCCGTCTAGAGTGGACCGTTTTAATTTTTCTTCTTGGCCGACTGATGGTGGAAGGACGACAGATTGTTGATAAAGCGCGTTCGGAACGTCAGAGGGCTAGAGACACATTGAAGAAAAACATTGGGTACTTAAGTTTCAATTTTAACCTTGAGAATTTTATACACAATTCAGCTGCTTTTGTTGAGCTGGAATGTTATAAATAAACCATTTACCTACCTTATAACTTGACGTTGAGTTTCTCACCCTCGTATTAACCCTATTCGGTGCGGCTGGTAAATTATTTCTGGTGATATTTTTTAACTTCGTCTGATGATGTTGTTGTTCCTTTGTCAACAGTGTATCATCAGCCAAGGAGGACAAAACAGTGCTAGCAACGAAAACTCTCAAAAGTTACCTCAGGTAACTTTTGCATTGTCTCTTTAATCTTACTTTTCGACCTCAAGAACCGTTTTAATATTTTTCTCAGTTTGTTACCAACAGCCTATATTGTTGTTGTTTCTATAACCGGGTTATTCGCCCATGGGTCATTTATAGATCCATATCTACATATTTTATATAATTATTGGGACTGCACTAATTGGCTCTGCTGATGTGGCCACTCTGCTATTTTTTTTTTTGGGGGGGGGGGTATTTTTTTTGTATCTCGTCTTATTTTATTTACCATTTCTTCTTATTCTTATCCTGTATGTTGAGGGAGTTAAATATTATAAATAAATAAATAAAGGCGCAAAGACTGAACTAAACTACCAAAAATGAAAGTTTTTGTTACTAAATAGAAATCAAAAGGATTTGCTGTAGGAACATGAAAACTTGGAGCATATTTTATTGCTGTTCTTATTCGAAGAATGACCTGGAGTCATAGCTGGCGAATCCTGGTTGTAAAATCATGATAAGCATACAACAATGAAATCGCCTCAAAAATTTAAACATCACTTTCACATCATGTCAGAATCTTGAGCGATACCATTCCTTGTGAGTCAATTTCTTGCACCGGACGACTGCACCCGCAGTATGGGCGGCGGTGAAAACCGTACAAGCTCTGCAAGTACTATACCTACCTCGGCCAAGCGCACTGCGCATGGGCAACAAAATGGGCTTTGAGTCACATTCTAGTTTTGGGTCTTGTGTCACAGTCCTAAGAAAACAGACATGGCTTCCGCAGTTTGAAAGCAAAAAGGGGAACGAATTAATTTAGCTTTTGCGAAAAGGACTTTTCTTGTTTTAGCCTCACACTTTTGGCATCAAGAGGCAATAACAATCTTTGAAGTTCGGAGCCGCTCCCTTCCCTTTAGGCGTCACTTGTTCTTGTCGCTGTGTTCGATTTTTGTGTGGCTTGGGTTGTGTCATACAGGGCGTCAATAAACCAGTTCAGAAGAATGACAAGTCCCAGACCGTACAAACCATTATTTGACGCCCAAAGTTATTTTTTAAATTTTTTTAAACTTTATTTAATGTGGGTAACACATTCCTTATATCCGAGGAGTTACAATTCGATTTGAGCTGCCCAAACTACCAATGGACCCATTGGGATCAAATTCAGTGACACAACAACAGGTGCGCGGTCCTCGTAAAATCATAACCCTATCATGAGCGGTACAAATTCCAGCAACAATTTCCGCTGCTTTGCATGGCCTAAGAATTTTAAGTGACGTAACATTCGCCCCTATTAAACCCAACTAAACAGAAAGCACCAATTCTACATGTCGCCATACAATTACAGTTTTTCTCTCCCGTTCAATGCTGATTGGTCCATTCAAATGTTAGATGCGCTGGCCGTATGCATACTTGGGGTTCTGACTGTTTTGATGTTCCGCAGGCTGCGTACGCATTATGCAATGGCTCGAAAGCAATGCATTATATTACAGGGTGGTAACGAGGTATGTCTTTTCAATGCTGATCCCATTTTTGTACGCAAAGTTCTGATCCTTGATTCCAAAAGCGTGACCAATTCTGGTCCCTGATCCTACGAATATGGTACAGCCTGATCCCTGATCCTTAAAAAGACTACCGATCCCGATCCCATGGTCTGTTTTCCCTTTTCCCAGGGCTGTGATCCCAGAACCCACCCTTCTGATCCCGGATCACACCCCTTTGATCCCCGATCCCATATACCTCGTTGCGACCCTGGTATTAATATCGTTAAATTTTCAACTGCACTAAATCAAACCTGCCAATGTAATGTTTTTCTTTCAGAGATCGTTGGAACATTTTCGATCTTATTATCCTCTTTACTTTCTTCTGTGGAATTGTACCCTTGAGAATATTTTCGTGGGCAGCGTGTAAAACAACAACGAGTAATCGCATCCTGGTAACGGCTGAATATCTTTATGGCTTCAATACGATGCTTCTCACATTCAGAGTGATTGGGTACATATTGGAGACAGTTAAAGGTGTTGGCACTATTCAAATCGCACTCTTTCAAATCATCCGAGATGTAATTGTTGTAGTGGTGCATTTTATGGCCATCACTTTGGCTTTTTCAAGCACGATAACTAAAATATTCGTGGCCGAGTCGTCCATGGTTAAAGGAAACATCACTGGAAAGGAACCGTAAGTAACAAAATTTGTAGCCACGTCATTTCTGTTGCTACTTTCCAGAATTGTTATGCTCAGGTTGTCTATTGGAAAGCCGAGAAAAATTATTTTCAGCTTGCCCTAAAGGATCTGTTGGGTTTTTCGTGGAAATTACCCAGGTTTAATTTGTCTGCGTCAAAGAAACACTGCATCCAAAAATGACAACACTGGCGTTCCTGAAAACGTCTAAAACGTCTTTGTTGGTAAGGATGTAAAAGGCAAAGCCCTGGTAAAAGAAACAAATGTAGAGATGTTGAATAATGGCTGTTGCTTCCAAAAGCTTTGACCATTGCTGTATGACATGATTTTCTATAGACTCGTAATGTATTAAAATACTCGTATTTTCTTCCAGTTAAGGTGGCTTTAGTTTTAGTTGATTAATCTGCCTGTCATTTTGGAACAAAACCGACCAGTCTCCGTATCTTTATCGTCCCTTCCCAGATCTCGCTGCGCACCCCAACTCAAATGTATCATTCTCTTAATCAATCATTCATCTCAAGTTGAAAAACGGAAAGAAAGAGAAACGAAAAAACAAACACCAAACAAAAATACAAGCAAATCTCCGAAATCTTTTAAATAAATCTGGGTGATATGAGTCTAGGTTTTCTCTAAATGAAATCCTTTTTTCCTGTAAAGAAGTCTATTGTTGAAATAGTCTACCCTCTCCTGTAGGAAGTCTGGTTTAAATTAACCGTACCAGAAATGAATGACTTTTACAAGAACACATCTTGTTGTTCTCGGTAAATTTATTCCTGTTGCATTTCAGCGTTTGTAGCCAAACTGGGATACAGTGGTAAGTCTAATGACACTTCCTAACCGTTTTTTTTTATCCAATAAAAAATGGCTGCTTTTCGTTTCAACATTACCTACACTCTGATAAAAACAGGTGGCCTCTATGAAATAAAGCGCGGGGAGTGTGTAATGCTAAGAGTCCTTGCACTCGCTTATTGTTGAGTCATCAATTTCATTTACATGATAAGCATTGTTTCAAAATCACAGTTTCACCCACGCTAGAAGTTTTGTTTTGAAATTGAACTCTTAAGATATAGAATCGTGGCGTATACAATGCAAACGACTATGATGCAAAACTCATCGCAACAGAAAGCCTTGATTCTGAAGATTTCTATTTTTAGAGATTTCATCCAGAACGCATATATTATATATACTTATTTATTTATTTATTTATTTATCTATTTGCCTGCGTAGCCGGAGGTATTGTCTGCGAAGGTAACGCTTTGGCAACGAGCAGTGTAACTGCTTTACCCAATTCAATTCCCTTCGAGGCTCCGCCCCTCAAACTTCGCGAAAACAATTCCGCCGGCTACGCAGGCTATTTAACAATTATCCTGCGAAATCGCGCGGAATATCACCTGATACTTAGCCGAAGAGGCCGTAGGCCGAGTTGGCTAAATCAGGGGATATTCCGCAAGATTGAGCAGGATAATTGTTTTATTATTCAACAAATTCCCATCAACTACCATTTTCAGAACGAGAAAAGCTACGGCTCTATGATGAAAACGCTAAAAGCTAGCAACACATAAGCATAATAAAAATCAAAACAGAACTTCAAGAAATCGAAGTTTACTACCGTTCACTTAACAAGACTTATTTACAAACTCATGTTTGGAAATGAAAAGACAAAGTGAAAAAAATATTGCTACCTTAACTTACCGAGAATAAGTCCTCTTCCTATGAATTAAAATCTTTTCAACTTTAGTCTTTACAACTTTCCGCGAGCAAGTGGTTGAGTTCTCACTATGAAAATTCCAAGTCAACCTCTGGATATCTTTGTGAGCTGAAGCAAATACTTGTCGACTTTTTGAGAGCATTTAATCGCGGAAAGTTTCTTCCAGGGAGTTAAAATTTCCGGAGAACACTGCTAAAACTGCCTCGCTTTTCAAAATGGTCGCCAAACAAGCAATGAAAGAAAATCTGCAGTGCACTTCCAAATATGGTCATTTACGTATACCGCAGGATATCTGTCATGTACGGATGACAGATATTGAAGGCTTCCTTACCATATATGGGCATAGTGACAATTTGTTGAATAATAATGATTGATTGATTGATTGATTGACTGACTGACTGACTGACTGACTGACTGACTGACTGACTGACTGACTG